>OX388347.1:8445635-9130385 GCA_947579665.1 Sympetrum striolatum
GCTATGGTTTTTAAGCTGGTTTTCCTCTCCAAGACAATTACCTGCTGACGATGCTACAGCATTAGTTTTTTATTTTCAAAAACTGACCTGCGTTCAATGATTAAATTTATGAGAAAATCTTTCTCGGCTGCAGTGAACTATATCTATAATTATTCGTAGATTACGTCCTTGGATACAAATTTGCAAATCCCTGAAGTTACTGCATATCTTAGCGTCAGAAAAATCGATGGATTCCTTTTGAAAATTCCTTTTTCAGAGGGCGAAAAGGGAATAAGATTTGGAATGGCGACCAACAAAAGAAATTAATAGCTTTACCGAAGTCGCGATAAACTTTGGGTAGGTTCAGAATATCCTCTCACATCATTTTTATGGTTCCCAAATCTAATTCGTACCAGTTGTGTGCACCCATCTCCAATAGCCATCTTTGTCTCATCTCATGCGCCAGTATTCAGAGAAAACAAGTGTCCTTGATGAATGAGAGGAGGAACGCCGACAAAGACGACTATTGGAAATTTTAAACCTCTAATTTATTCATGAGTTCATCGGGAACATTTTTTTTCTGACGTGACTGTACGTCGCAGTGCACACATATCGAGTGGGCTCGATACTTTTTATACAGACCATGTATGTATGCACCTGAAGATGATGCTATGCATTGAAACCCTGTGTCGTCTGTAATAATTTCTTCTGTGACATTAGTATAAATAAATCTATCCCTTGTCAATTTCCTTCTTTTGTCATGGTATACCACCAAGTTAAGCCTCATTTAGTCGAATTCGAATTTATTACTAATACCATTACATTGGTGTACTCATAAGAGGAGGAATTAGATTAAGTTGTCACCGGTAGCAAGTGCAACTGTCTCCAAATAAGCGCGAATGCAAATGGTGTACGCGGTGTTTCTACTGACGTGACAACTGGCGCGTTATGTGACGTTGTGTGAACAATGAGCATTGCGTAAACCTGCCCCTGTACCAAAACTGCCCCGTTCTACCCGAAAAAGTGAATCTTTTACGAATCGGTAAGAATGTGCATCTTTTATTAATAACCACTGGAATTCCTCCCATCTGATGAATCCGAAAGTGCCCTCCATATTTAATCAGTACTATTGGAAGCAACGTATTCAGAGTGAGTAAGGATCCTGTACAATGATATTCAAAATTTCACGTTGAAACGACACTTACCAATTGATAGACGAATTTCTCATAAGCGCTTCTATAAGACGAAAGCGAAAGATTAAAATATAAATTCAATGTACAATTACCTCACGTTATGGTGCCGTTAATAAACAGTGATGTAGAAGAAAGCCCGCTATTGATTGCAACCGTTAGTGGGCACACCTTTCCATTAACAGTCCATGGAGTTTGCGCAGTGCCGTTTGTCGAACGCTCTTTCCGAGAATTAATTTGCGCTCTTACTCTGTCTAAGCTGGGTCACGATGAAGAGCGACGGCGCTATTTTAAAATATTCATCGCGAAGTTTTCAGCTCTTTTGATTTCGTCCCGTTAAATCTAGAGGAACTTCATACTTAAAAAAATAACTAATATGTGTTTCAGTTTTGTAACACACAATATCTTGGTGCAGAAACCTGATGATGGAGAGACTTGTAAACCATGCGACAGTCGGTTTTACCACATTATGTATCAATCATAATAATCGTCTTTCTTTGGGCGAGTTAGAGTCTCTTTTTGCATCCAACCCATCGTCAATAATTACAGAATAATTAAATTAAAGAGAATTATGTACGTACGAGAATAATTTCAGTAGGAGAAAAAATAGAAGAATTGAGGATGTAAAAAACCTAAGAGATTCTAAGGAAGCAAATGTCCACGGCAGGGGATCCACAAAGAATGGGGGTGTAAAAAACTTGCACAAACCTACCGATAGAAAGGACTAAAACTAAAATAAATTATATCAATATACATAATAACATAAAACAAAAAGAAATAAAAGGGAAAAATGTACATGTACTTGCATCCATTAGGTATAATATGAGACAGATATACATATTATAAAAATTATAAAATACATACTATAAAATGAATATTATAAAATAATATTATCGATACCATACATACAGTATATAGTAGTCAAGATTGAATACAACATAGACATTCAAGTAACCCTTAATAAGAAAAAACGAAGCAGATGAGAATAATTATTTATGAAGACAGAGATAACATCTTATGTGTTGAAAGCAAGAGCAAAATGAGTCAAGAATTAATAGGACAGAGGAGATTTCTTATCATTGCTTATGTCAACTGACTAGCTGAGTATCAAGGATCTTAGTATAAGCTAAAATGAAAATCATTTAAGGTAATTTGGAGATTGGGAGAAATTCAAACTGACAATAAAGGCATAGAAATTTAGAAGACACAAGAAAAGGTGAAACGAAACATGGCGAAAAATAGACTCATAGAACAGGGATTCTAAAGTATCAAAAATGAATTGCATTTCACAACACACACACGTGTTATACTATTCGGAGAGTTTATAAGACCTAGAATTATTCACTGTAAATCATTTCTGATGCCTATTCTTGACTGCCGCTTTTTTAATGTCCAGTAGTCGTATCGCACCCACTGAGTCTAATGTCCTCCACAAACCCAAACTTTCTCATAATACAACCAACCAATAACCAACCCATTTCCTCAATCTCCGTTTAATTTATTAAAAATATTGCTCTGTCTTAGCGGTGAACGAGTGGAGTGATATGGAGCTCATAACTCTTTTATCTCTTTTTCCCGATAATCGGCTTCTTATTCCGCCCACAGATGGCTCCGCCGGAGATGACGGAATGCACCTCCGTATCAAACCTTTGAGATTACTACGAACCGCACGAAGTGAGAACAGTTGACAGAGGAGTATAACTCTATTCGATACTCGGCAAGAACTCCATGATGCAGATGGATAGGTTTCCATTCTTCCTTTTCCGAAATAGGTAGGGATGTTAGTTGAAAAATTCCGCTTAAATATACTCAACCAAATCTAGGATTATGAAATCAATAGCATTGCAAAACTATCCCCCAAGCGAAAAAATCTGAAACTTGGTGTAATTTATTTATCTTTCTTTTTTATATACTTCTCTTTAAGATCCTTTCTCATAAACTGTAATTTGTCAATACCATTAAGTCGCTTAACTCACTACCGTTTGTAAGTTATTATTGGAATTGTCTGTTCAATGAATAAAAATTAAATTAAAAAGTAAGAAAATAAAGAACAAAAGCATTCTATACACAGTTAAAATAGATAAAATATAAAACAAAAAGAATAAAAACTAATTAAAAATATAAAAATAAACCAGCAGCATTTTCTTTTCATCTTCTCTAATGATGATGTAACTTGTACATATTTCGATTTAATTGTAAACAATAATGTCTTCAAATCATATATTTTTAATTAGGTTGAATTATGTTTCTATGGGCTCTTATATAAGTGGTGTCACATGTTTTTGTAATGGCCAATAACTCCCATTACACCATCAGATGGCGAATGCGGCCAAGCGACGTCGAGTCATACCGGGAGAGCAGTAAACCACAATTGTTGCGTCCGTGTTCTTAATAAGCTATTGCATCCTTTATCACCTACCGATTGTTTAGTTTTACATGGCAACGCGATATTTAAAACTTTCTCTCTTATTCATGCAGAATTTACGGAAAGCATTTTTCATCTTCAATCAGAGCAATCTTTCGGATGCATTCTGGGAAAATGGTGGAGATATTATTCATCCATTCAGTTTCATCGAGAGAATAAAATCAGGGAAATAAAACAGAATTCATCTAATTATTACATTTTCATTGCACAATTCTTACCGACTACGAAAGTAGACCTTGCGGTATAAGGAGCCCCTGCCATACGCCGAAGGGCGGCTGGTGCATTCATAGATATGCTGTGTATGCACTGATAAATGATGGCAACCTCTTCTTCTGCTTTGAAGTAATTCAGTCCAAAAGAGCGTTGTACAATGAACCATGAATATCAACATTTATCATAATTCCTGATATACTTATCACAGCTTTACGAGAAACTTATTTGTTTCTTAGGATTTTTAAACCGATTGTGAATGTTTCCAAACAGCTAATATTCAAGGTGCATTATGCCATTAATGTGTGGTTGATCGATTATCTGAATCAAGAGGTACGAATACGAAATTGGATATTTTTACGGTCGATTGCTCCTATAGAAAGGACGGCTGGAAGAGGAATGCACAAGATGAGGCTGCGGATGAAAGAGAAGATGGACACAGCTTTAAGAACAGAAGTGAATGTGTAAAAAATGTATGTAGGTGTATGAAGCGAAAAAAGTCTGGAAAATTATGAGTGTGAGAACAAATATTGGAAATGATTAGAGAAATGAATGTGCTTACTCCGTTATGGGATAACCGAAGTTGTATATCATTTGTATGTAATTGGTTTTCATGTGAATACTTGAATATTAAGCATCTATTGCAAGAAGAAGAAAAGATATACAAACCACTCTATCACAGGAACTAATAATTAATCCTCCGTAATGAACATTTAGATTTCATTCAATTAATCCTCCATTTGGAAAGAACGGAATGAAAAAATTATTGTGACTGTACGTACTTTTTCTCAAGAGAATGTTTTTCTATGAACTTCCTAATGAATGGGTAGCTTGAGAATAGCCATGGAAATTGCATTAGCGAGTTATGAGGCCATAGAATTCTTAGCCACCCATTTTATTTCACAGCTAGACTATTCTCCCGCTTAGAAGCAAGTTGTATGTACTTGCATACCATTCGCAGACCTCATGAACTGTCAAGCGTGCCCGCAGGAGATTGAATGACACAGCTCAAAGGAAGTGGGAGGAAATGCGTCAGTGTCAGTATCCGGTCAATAAACTTGCAGCGAGAAGGTTCATTGGTCATGGTCACGCGCGACGAGAATCAAAAGATACTTTTAGATCCAATTTCATAACTTTATCACGTGAGTTCAACTGAACTTTGTTAAGTTCTTTACTGAAGCTTATTCCTGAAACTTAGGCATAAAAGTGTTCAAAGTTAGCACCATCCATTGCACTTCTAAACGGATTCGAATCACGAATTATCGCGATACTAATTAAAAGTTACGAGCGAAAGGATTGCGAATATTATACAATGCAGTCGCAACTTACTTGCGTTACTTTGGAAATATGCCTCAATGACCAACGCCCAAATTGACAAAGAAAATGTTACAATGAAGAATATTACAACACATTTCACGTGATAACATTTTGGAGAGTTTAGAGAGACGTTATGAAGAGTTGCGAAACTTTAGTTGTGATACGTAAATATCATGTAGGTTTTAGTGTGGGAAAATTATTACGTTGAGAGATATCTCATTTGCCAAACTTCACTATATTAAAGTAAAGCGTCTTATCAATCAGAAATAACAATATTTCATTTCAGAAACGAGTGAGTTCACTGACACGGATTTTTTATAAAAAAACACGACCCGACTTTCGAAGACTGATCTCATCTCAGGTGAATGCAAATACAAATACGTAGAATATTTAGGAAAGTGCAACAGAGAGGAAAACAGAAACAGGTGAGGATAGAGGCATGGATTGGAGAAAATATTTGTGATTGCAAGGTAATGGACAGAGCGTATTTTTGTTCGTATTCACCTGATAATTATGGTTATCGAAATCAGTATCGGTTGGGCTCAGCGTTGCTGCTCGTATTTATAATGAAGCTGAAGCGCCCGTTGATTCTCAACGGGAAAATGGAGTATATTAAATATATTTTCCTTCTCTTATTTAATGACGATGGGTTTAATAGAGTTTAAGAGAATAAATCATTATTTCCCGTTGTATATTCATTTTAATGTCTTTGCATTCTTTTGGTTAAACTACGACACATAAAGTAGAGATTCTCAATTCTTACTACGATCCTAATTCCGATGACTATTTTAGAGTAGAGATTAATAGCTATTTATTCGCTTACTCATTTTATTTTGTCGATACGTCCAAGTGTAACTGTGTGGAAAGAACACATTTTTAAAAAGAACTTTTCATCTTACGAAAAAAGTTTGCTAAATTAATTGTAACAAACTGAAAAATTAAGTTTATACAGAATATTTGTTAATATGATATAAATGTGTTAAAGATAAATTATATTTATAAATTACTGCAACACTTGTGATAAAAATCAATAGGCTTACACATTAAAGAAATCAACTCCAGTGTTATTTGGCAGAAATTCATTTTAAACTTACAAAAGTAAAAAACACACGCACACTTGAAAATTTCAGCCATGAGAGGGGATAAGGGCAAGCCCATAGCCCAAATCTAGGGAATTTCTGACACTTAAATCCGATTTGAAGAACCCCAGATTCGATAAAAATGTAACCCTCATCCCCACTCATGGCTGAAATTTTCATGAATATCTTTGAATTCTCGTTGTTTAATTCAAATTTTAACCTGTTGACTAATGTTATTGCATGGTTTAGGTATGTCGATGACATTCTTTGTATCTGGAAAGGCACAGAAAGACAGCTCACTCTCTTTGTGTCTTTCTAAAATTCCATCCACCCTTCAATTTCATTTACTCATGAGGTAGAAATGAATCATTCCATTAATTTCTTAGATGTCACAATTTCGATTTCTGATTCCGCTTTGTCATTTTCCATTTTTAGAAAGCCCACTTATACGGATCATACCATTCAATCTTCCTCCAATAATCCTTATTCTCATAAATTATGAGAATACCGGTCAGAACCTCAGGTCTTTACTTTGCAACACCAAAGACCGTTTTGATCCCCAGACCAGATCAGGAATATATAGACTTGCCTGCAACAATTGTGACACTGTTTACGTTGGTCGTACGGCCCGCAATGTTAGAATAAGGGTGGATGAGCACAAAAGATCTTTTAACAATCTTTCTAATTCATCACATTTCGCCGATCATCTGATTAGCAACGATCATTTTTCCGACTTCTCCCCCCGTATTTTAAACCATGGACGAAAAGGTACCAAATTAGAAGAGTTTTACATACGCCTTCACCAATTTTATTCCATTCCATTATCTAACGAGGTTTTGTTTTTTAATAGCCAGTCCCCACTCTTCCAGACTCTTTTCCCCCATTTGCCCTCCCCCTCGTGATGCAACATTGTATTCTTTTTACCCCTCCCCTTCCTTTTGATCTCATGTTCTTGCTCCTTGAAATAACTTCTGTTCTGAGGATGGTGCTTTAACACCAAAACCGGTCAACGGCTTTATTGAAATTTGCGGAATCCGTACAAGCTTGTGTGTGTTTTTTTTACTTTTGTAAGGCTTACACATATTTAATTGCCCGTTTTTCCTCTGCAGAGAAAATAGCTAGCGTAAATGAAATACGTAGGTGAATTTATACGTAAAATCTATTCGTACAGCGTGTCTTCTGGGTTCTCGCGGGGTCGAGTACACGACCAACGAAATCTTCAGTAATGCACTCGACCAAGTGTGAACAGCGATCTTGACACTTCAAGGGTCGGGTCATTTATTCTGAACCATACCAGAGTTTGCACGACTGAGTCATTCGAGTAGCTTGACCGAAGCAGGAATAAATCGATTTTTAAAAATAATTTGTGTTGAAATTTTGCCGAAAATCACCGCTAAAAGTGTCTGTAAAAAATGAATAAACGGCCAGTAATTCACAAACGATCGATATTCCTTCCCGTATCATTTTGTTACTCTTTACTCGACTGAACAAGCCATTGGGACAGTGAGCGACGAGATAACAAACATGTTTCGCAGCATCACAATTTTAACAACGCATCACCGGTCTGCATCTACTTTACACTGGAGATGTTCGAATGATTGACCATAATGCGGAAAACATTCGACTTTATTATGTTTCAAGACTTGGTGTTTCTTCTTGATCGCTCCAGAGTATATTCTGAGTAGTAAATTAATAATGTTCGCAAGTCCCGAAGGAATTCTCGGCTGATGCGAACCCACTGTCAAGGAATTGGATTGACACCGGCGTCTATCTTATCGGCTCCATCGAAGGCCTATACAGAATGCCCATAATTTGGCCACTTCGACTCAATCTCGTGTTATTTTCTCTCCGACACTCCCTCCTAACCTTTCTTTAGCATTCCTCGTCTTCGTCCTCAAATTCCGAACTGAAATTTTTACCTCTTCCCATTTCCCTGCGGGCGATACCCAAGGGCATGGTCCAAATCTATTCTATATATTGATACGTGAAGAGAAAACTTTGGATCCCTTTTTAAGGATATTGCGCGAACGGAGGAGTTTGAGATTTGGCATAGTTTAAGTTTATATGGAGAAGGAGTGCAGAAAGCTAAAATCTTTGTCCAAATATCCTTGGTTCGACTCTGGACCAGTATAATCGTCTCTCATAAGAAATGCATGTAAATTTCGTTTTGATCGATTGCAGACATTGTTTCTTTTGCAGTATTATATCAGAAATAATGGTCGTACGAAATCGAGATTAATACCAAAAGAAAGGAAATTGAATAGAAACTATTATTTTGGTCGTAGAATATCGTATTCGAGTCGAAATTACGAGAACTCTGGCAAAATGAACGAAAATGTTGTGAAATTTCTTCGTAGTAAACAAACCAGTCCCCCTGGCGACCAAGGCGATTGTTGAATCCGAGCTTATGCGTTTTCACATTAGAAGGGGATTTTATCTCCAAACCAAATTAACGGTAGGGATTCATGTCAGAAATAATGAAAAGAGGGCAATTAACCGAGATGCCAACAGTCGCTAACTGATTAATAAATAACAGGGATATAATTACGGCGATTTTACGGAATTTTTTTTGGAAATCAATCTTTAAAATTAAAAATGACAATGAATTGTATCAAAAAATAAATAAAGCTACAGGCTGTAATTATGTTTTATTTAATTTTCTAACATTAAAACTTTACATTTACTGTAAGGAATTAAGGCAAACAACATACACCCTAAAGACGTATTTGTACACGCTCACAGCTGACGTAATAGAAAAATAATTATATAAGTTATGAGCAATAATTATATAGGTATACTCTTTAATAAATGAACCTCAATAACGTTCAGACTTAAAAATTCAATGAATTATGGTCGAATTTCGACCACCGGGTGATCACTAGTACGTATAAATTGAGCATCGAAACAGTTTTTAACCTAGTCAATATTCGAAATGAATTTACACATTCGCTTTAAAACATCCAAATCGTGAATTGTAAGCATATAAAATTCAGTTCTTTGTCGTCTGCAAGTTTATTATAATTCATTGCTTGATTATTATTATCGTTTAGATGAGGTATATTCAACCCCTTTTAACTATTCAGTGTACTATTTCAGTAACTATTATCAAATTATTTTTTGAAAAGTTTTCATAGTTTTCTAAAATTTCTTATATACGACGTATCGTATAATATAATAAAGTTTCAAAATAAGTCTTCATTCAGTTTCTCATATTTTGTTGCGTATATCTATTCTATAGGACTATTATTTCTAATTAAATGTTGCAAAATAAACAAAATTTGCAAGAACTAAAAATGTACTTTATGTAAGGAAGCCATACCGAGCTTCCTGGAGTCGAACCCGGCTCTATCATTAAACCTTCACAGTCTCATTTCCCAAGTTGCTAAGGCCGAATATCCGAATTGAGATCGATGACAAGGCAAAGGTCCCCAAAAATATAGATTTACGGACAAACAGAAATACAAACTACTGGAATCGTAGTATCTATAGGAATATAAAAAAACCCAATCTCAATCATCTTTTCAATGCTAAAAAGACATATCTTCGGCTTATTTAATTTACTGGAAATTGAACAAAGGTGTGTCTGTGCTATTCAGAACTTGGCTTTTCTAAAGGAGCACCTCTAACGAGATGAAAAAACCGATTGATGATAAATAATGGCAAGAATAACGAGAAACGGGTATGTCTTACGAGACGGAGACAAGTCCCGAAGAAAAAATGGATTTTGACCTCAGTCGCGGAAGCCATTCATTGGTTCTTTGTAGTAAATCTTTAACAAATCAAATTGTTAGATATAAGATTAAAATATTAACATTGAATGAATTTTTAAAATGATTAACTTTCCAAGAATACGTAGCCCCTGCGAAAAGAGCACCAGCGTCCTCCCCTTATTATCGCGGCCATTTTCTGTAGTTCCCAAAACCAGTGTTAATCTACGTAAGGTCGCATATCTGCACGATACGTTTCTTTCATAATTCGCGATACATAATTATATTTTTGATAAATGAGAGTGATTTTTAGCCCTTAAAATTAAACACTTGCTCTCATTTTTGGAGTGATTACCCAATCAATTGTTTTTCTTTTGCGTGGTTAATTTTGCAGGATTTTAACATCCAAAACTATTCAAGTATTTCTCCGTCAAGAAATTGCAAGCCAGTGTTGGGATGGCAATGACGCGTATTCAGTTATAAATAAATATCCATCCTTGATGTGCCGCTTTCGGTGCATAAACACTTCGATGTGGAAATGGTATGGAATCTCGGCATTGTGCGGAGGGATTTAGCGGACAACTCAAAGAGGTCTAAATTTGCTATTTTTTTAACTTTTCAATTTTTGAGGTTTTTCACGAAGCTGCATGAAAATTAGGCCCCGCTGGAATTTGAACCGCTTTCTCCAAAAGTCAATGCGATTTCCACATTCCGAGACATGAAACTTTCGTTATTTATTAATGCCTGAATCCTTAGTAAAATCTTGGAATAATAATATTCCAGTTATTCATTTAAACCGAAATCCTTAGAGATTTGTTTTCTAGTGGTAAGTAAGCGCATTTTTTTAATGTTATTTTATTTCTTTTGAAGAACCTTATCATTTTATTTCATCCTAATGTTTATTATTTTGAGTTACTTGATAAAAATGTACATGTCTGGTCAATTTTTTTCGTTTTATAATATTACCATGAGAATGCGCTCCCCGATTGTCGCAATTATATTTCTTTTACTTTTACGCTTTATTTTATCGCTGTTCTACGTGTGTTTTCTCTCTAATGTTTATCATTTTAAGTAACTTGATAAATGCAAACATGTATTGTAGATTTACTTTCATTTAGTAATATTACCATGGAAATTCACCTCCCCCTCCTCCATTATCGCAATTATATTTTTTACGAGTTTTACGTTTTCGCTTATCGCTGATTGATGTGCTTCTTTTTGAAAGTTTTGTAGCAGAAGAAGAGAGAAAGGAGCTTTTTTCCGTAATAAGAGGAATTCAGTCTGCTTTGAGAGTAAGGTAATTATAATATTAATGTTTAATTTTCAATTTGGCGTCTAATGCCTCCGAACCTTGTTGACAACCACAATGCTATATCTGAGAGAATTTTCCATCTCCTAATTTTAATTTTTTATTTATGTTGTGAAGAGTTCTTCGTACAGAAAGGAATGTATAGCTGCTTTTTTACATTTAGCAATTGGAGGAATTTTGTAAGTAAATTTGCAAATCCATTTTTTTATCATATCCTATCTTGTTTTTTGGAGAGAGGTTTTCGTCTTCTAACTTGAAATATATTTCATTTATGTAGTTCGGAGTAAAGAGAACAGTTGGAGAAGAAGAAATCCGCATTGCTTCCTCTTTCGCAAGTTTGGGTATTCAGTAAGTAAATATTTCCAAGTCTATAATTTTTGGATTTATACATTTTCTTCTTGTTGTTTGTAAGTATCGCTTTTATTTTGAAAAGTTTTTAGCGTGGTTCGCCCTCGAAGTGGAGGCCGCAAGGGCTTTATTGCGACCAACTGCTCGAGCGGAATCCACCGGGATTATAACGGAACCATCGGATCCTCAGCCTCCAACCTCTCGAGGGATCCCGCAACCATCAACCTTGCGTGGCTCTTTTATTGCGTCCTGCCAAAAAGAGGAGAACGAAGGCGACAATTACCGATTCTGAGGAAAGCGAGGACTCCCTCGGAGGCACTGATTGGGGAGAAAGTTCTCCTCCGAGGATGAGGCTCCTCCTGACCCTCTAGAGAGGCAAAGTCCTATTCCCCATTCTTTGACGAGCACTGCGACCAGGACTTACAGATGGACTTCCTGGAGACCGAATGACCGATTCCTTTTAATGACACTCCCGGCCTAAATATCCCAGACTCCGGAGAAAATCCCAGAAAATATTTTGGCCTATTATTAGTTGAGGAAATGACCGACTTGATTGTGACAGAGACTTTAGGAAAATATATTTCCTAAAGCAAGCATAAATAAATGGAAACCATTGACTGGGGGGGAATTCCTCACATTTTTAGAAATATTGTATCACATGGGTTCGTGTCCACTAAGCAAGATCATCGATTATTGGAGCACAGACTTCTTATTTAATTGTCCTTTCTTTAGGAATTGTATTAGCCGTGATAGGTGTGCTGCGATTCTTCAGTCTTTGCATTTTGAAAAAAATCCAAACCCTGGAGAACCGCCGCCAGCTGATAGACTCCATAAAATAAGGCCACTAATAAATATTTTTCACAGGACAATGGACACTTAAGTGATACCGACTCAGAGGTTATGCATCGATGAATCCATGGTTCTCTGGAGGGGTCGTCTTATCTTCCGTATTTATATGAAAGATAAGAGGCACAGGTACGGAATCAAAAACTACATGCTCACCGAACTTTCTGGCTTGGTTTTAAGATTTCTCGTGTATACTGGATCCTCTGATACGGATGTAGGCGGGTTGGGACATGTCAGCAATGTTGTATGGAAGTTGATGGAAGGAAGATTGGACAGTGGAAGGTCTCTTTTCATGGACAACTGTTACAACAGTGTTGTTTGTCTCACCGTTTACTAGAGCGAAGGACCGGAACTCTTAGAGCTAATCGGAAGGGGAACCCTCCTGAGGTGATAACTACAAAACTAAAGCTGAGTGAGGTTGTGGATATTTTCAGTACTGAAGGAGTCTGCGTTATGAAGTGGAAAGATAAAAGGGATGTTCTGATGAACAGCTCCGAATTCGGAAGCAATATGGTCGATGTTCGCCGCCGGAGGGGGGTTGGTATCACCTCAAAACCAGAGGCCATTGCTCGATACAATCAGTCAATGAGCGGCATCGATCATTTCGATCAGATGAGGGCATAGAACATGAGATCAGATGAGGGCATGATCCCATAGAACGCAAAACTCTAAGTGGAAAAAGAAACTGGGTATCCACATCTTTCACCTCCTTTTAGTCAATAGTTATTTCCTCTAATGAAAATCCCATCCCAACATTCCTCTGTACAAATTTCGCCTTTCAGTTATTAAATCCCTCCTAAATCCTATTCTGAACCCATCCCCCATAGTCTGCCCTCCAGGTCCCTTGGACTATCGAAGCATTTTCCGCAGAAGTATGACTCCTCAGAGAAACGAAAAC
This sequence comes from Sympetrum striolatum, assembly GCA_947579665.1. Taxonomy (NCBI): domain Eukaryota; kingdom Metazoa; phylum Arthropoda; class Insecta; order Odonata; family Libellulidae; genus Sympetrum; species Sympetrum striolatum. Next base: position 8,458,944 of record OX388347.1, read on the forward strand.
GTGTGCCCCAAAAAGGAATGTATACAATGCCAAACTAGGGGGTACAGGAAAGACACTATGTTTTATTTGTCCCTCCTGCGACGGATTGCCTCCACTCTCTTTATCCCTATGTTTTGTGGAGTTTCATTGTAATATAACATTCTAATTTAGTTTAATTATTTAGTTATTGTTCAGTTTGGATCTTTTGTTGTGATTACTTCATTTTTAATCTGATTTGTATATTTTGTGTATAATTAATTATGTTATGTGGAAAAGCAGCCGCCTGTTATCATTTCAAACATTCCTAAGTGACCGAAATAAAGGATCCTGTACTATAGATAATAGCTAATGATTGCCTAATATTCTTTGGCTTATGAAATGATTGAATTGCAGCTTTAATTTTTCGTAAATACATTTTCTGATTCCAGCATTATGTGGTATAAATGTGTAAAACGATTCGCTGCTAAGAGGGATAAGGATATCTAATACAGGTGTCAACTCGAATATGATTCATTTAGCGCCGATAAATTGCCCATAACTCTGCGTTTTTAACTATACTTTAGGCAAATATACTTAAGGAAGGGATCGACTTTAAATATTATAAACAATTCTTCTGCGTGAAATATTGAATCTCAAAAAATTACGTTTTTTCAATCTAGGTTGGAGAAAATATTCGAAAAGCGCAGAGCCGTTTGAACTAATAAGTAAATTCATATAGAATTAAGGTAAATTATAATTTTGCGGAAGAATTCGAGTTGAAAAACGTAAAGAAACATTGAGGCATATTTTACGAGAGATAGTGGGAGGTTATGCAATCACGCATTGCAGCAAAAAAAAAAAGTTGCTATCCTGTGGCGGCTGACGACGATCGTCGCCAAATTATAAATTTAAAAAATCGAACCAAAATAATTTTTAAAAAATTCCTTAGTCAATTCACGATCCTACATATAAATAAAAACTATAACTAGAAAAAAAATTCAGTCACCGGCAAGAATTCAAAATTTTTCCATAGCGTTCAAAGTGTTAATATAATCAACAGTCTCAGGCGACGTCTTGTGGAAAAAAGTCATGATGAAAATAACAAAATTTGTACTTTTTCCACAGTATTTATTATAAACAATAAATGGACGACTAGTTTCAGAGATTGATCTCCATCATCACTTGATGATGGAGATCAATCTCTGTTGGTTTTCTCAAGGGACAGCAGTACTCTGCGACACTCTTTGAGAAATTCTCGGTTAGATGAATAAAAAGAGAAAGCAATCCGAAATGCGGTGATTCTTCAAATCATTTCATGTTTCACCATGTGATTCTTCAAATCATTTCATGTTTACGGATTAGAAAGAGTTTTCACTCATATACATGATACAGTACATACTCTTTACCTGACTCTATAAAATATCCCAGCTATGTAAAAGTTTTTAAGTTAAAATTATTCAACTATCGCTTAGCTGCATATGTTTAAATGAGTTTTTTGTGTGAGACGAATTGCATCTCGTTTTATTTCCATCTCTTGTTGTTTATCTTTAAGTTCTTAACTCTCTGTTTACCTATTTTGTATTTTTGTATTTCCACATATCTTTGTATTTCTCAGTGCATTTTTTTGTTCTTTTGATTTTCCCAATTTTCTGTGGTGATTTTTTTTTAACTTTTTTACTCTAGCATTTTTGTATGTTGTGTTTCTCTATGGGAATCTACCCAGAGCATAATAACTTATTATCATTTGTTTGATGTCTTAAGATTGACCTCTGTAGTCCAAGTGCTAATCATTCCTATTTTTATATCCTCTATCATCGAAGTGCAATCCGGATTACCTATCGAAGTGAGTGTCATTGCTCGTATCCATCAACAGCGTACTTCACTTGGATGCCAACGGGAATCGAATCGCAATCCCCTGACGCGTCGTTCGGATATCTTGGAATCAAAACCTCCGCACCAAAGTTGCAATGTTTGAAATGTGGTGCTCCTTTTGGACACCGCCGTTATCAATTTACGAAGATGCTCTTGTGGTTTCTCCCATTGCCCTAATCGATCCGGTTTGGAGCGCTCAGTCAATCTTTCGACCGTCTTCCTTATCGTTGACCGATCTCTCAGCGCTGTCCGGTCCAACCCCGCATTCCGACTGTTTCCGAGATACGTCTTAATTTCCAAGCAATGGGAAAGCCGGCGAAGCCTAAATATCGCATCAAAACACACCGTACAAAAATTTTATTTATTTCCAAGTCTCTGAAGCCGGCAGGAAAGTTACTGATAAATGAAATTATAACTGTGCAGTTTCATCTTCATGAATAATACGATGGTACGGTACGGACGTACGGTATTATTCTGCTGATGACTTTAATGTGTACAACAATACAAAGAAAAGAAACTTTTGACTCACAAAGACATGCGCACCATTAATTCTGCGATTCTGATTGAAATTCACTCTGAGTGAAAAGAGTCTTCGAATTGAGTTCCAATGAAGAAAAGTAGGGACTGGTAATAAATTGCTGTTATCTCATATCATGTTACTTAATGGAGACGGAATAGCTAAATACGGTTACACACTACGGATAAAATAACAGGCAATGCGTAGATGGAATAAGATTTTTAAATAAAGCTTCAAAATACTCAGATTGCACGACAGTTGCATGGAAAATCTTCGTAAGGGATGATACATTGGGGTCGTTAGACGCAACCTAAACCTGACAAAATAAAGGAATGTATTTTCTAAATATACTATTTAAATACTTGCTAACAACAATTGTAACAACCATTGAATAGTGGTGCCTAAAAATCATAGGTTAAACCTCCGTATTTTTCCGTTTAATTAAATATTACGATTTCTTTAAAAATATGTTAAGAAGGTTATAAACGTGTAATTAAATTTAATATGAGCCATCGAAAGCCATAATATACTGTTTGAGGATGAAAAAATTAAAAAAATGATTACGAGAGCATACTAATATTTTTTTATAATGAAGGACTTTACGTGAGATTTTATGCCATATTATCGCGGGCAAATATGCTCTGAATTAGCAGTAATGATGGTGAGTTTGAGCAGATGCGATGATCAGTGCATCAGAGCCGGCCCGAGACAAGGGCGGGACAGGCCGCGGTTCCTTTCAAACTTTGCCCTCGGCGGCAAAATTCGAAAGGAAATACACATACCAGTGGCGTAGCAATGGGGGGTTAAGGGTCCCCCCCCCCCTCCCCAAGAGTCAAGTCCCACGGCTAGCCCTGTCCTTTTATTCTGCTGAAGAGTACAAAACCACAATCATCACGCAAAGCTTAGAGATGCACTACTAGTCATGTGTTTCCTTGATAAATTCAGCGAAAGCTTCGCATACCCGTAAATATGGCTCGGATTTCAGCTAAGGTGATGTTTTCGGTAGCAGATTAGGCCTAGAGCCGACATCGATATCAATGGGACACTACGATACGAGTGATTTGCACACAATGTTCAACGCGTGCACTTCTTAAGCCTATCCTTTAGTTAGAAGACTCACACCATAAGATAAGATTCCCATGAGAGAAATTCCAAAGTGCTGATTTGTTTACTCATTGCAAAAATACAAGGTAATGAGAAGAAGTTTTTTCCCTGTGAATATGATGTAGAAAGTTCTCTCGGGTTTCCAGCCGGGTTGCCTCCTGCCATAGGATCGACGTTTCGGGTGCCATCTATCATGGTGCCATCCATTCAGGAACTGAAGGTGGGTGCAGAGTACGCACCCGAAACGTCGCCGCCGATCCTATGGCAGGAGGCAACCCGGCTGGAAATCCGAGAGAACTTTCTACATACAAGGTAATATTCGAGAAATAATTCGAAACTTACACCCTGAAAACAGAGATTAAGATTACGTTTGAGAGGCAAACAGATTGATAATACGCTCAGTTAGAAGTTCTGCATGTGACTGATTTAAGGTTGTGAATGCCGGGTCCTGAAGACATACCGGCTCGAGTGTTCAAGGAAGTTGCGGAGAACGTAGCACCTTTTCTTAAAGTTATATTTTACAAGAGTATGAGCGAAGGAAAGGTCCCGAAAGATTGGAAAATTTCGAATGTCACCCCAATATTTAAAAGTGGCTCTAAGGACGATCCAGCTAATTACAGGCCTATATCTTTAACATCACTGAGCGGTAAAATTATGGAACATATAATAGCTAGCTCTTTAATGGGTTTCCTTGAAACGTCCAATTTCATAATTAGGAATCAACACGGTTTTCGTAAGACTCGTTCTTGCGAGTCTCAGCTGGCTTTATTAGTACACGATGTTCTAAACTCTGCTGAAAAACATAAGCAAGTCGATGCGATATTTTTAGATTTTCGGAAGGCTTTCGATAAGGTACCTCATCATAAATTGCTGTACAAATTAGAAGTTGCGGGTATCAATGCACAAGTTATTAACTGGATAAAAGGCTTTCTCACCGATAGAGAGCAACGAGTAGTACTCGATGGTATTAGTTCCAACTTGGTTAAGGTGACCTCGGGCGTCCCTCAGGGCAGTGTAAGTGGACCGTTGTTATTTTTAGTATACATCAACGACCTCAGCAATCACATTGAAAGCAATGTTAGGATATTCGCAGACGACACAGTCATTTACAGGGAAATAGTTAGTTCAGAGGATAGATTAACCCTTTCGAACGACTTAGATAGAATTATGAATTGGTGCGATGATTGGCAATTAGAGCTTAATGTAGAAAAGTGTTCGGTAGTTAACTTCTTCAAAAGTAAATCTATAATAAATGATTATTCTTATAGTCTCCGAGGGGTAAACCTAATGACAGTAGAATCGGTAAAGTATCTTGGAGTAACTCTCACGAATAATCTATCATGGAGTGCCCACATCCGAAATATATGTGGAAAAGCACTTAAGAAACTCGGCTTCGTTAAAAGAATAGTCGGTAGGAGCGAAGAAAAGGTTCGCGAGCGATGTTACTTAGCGTTAGTTAGGCCTCACCTTGAGTATGCATGTAGTGTATGGGACCCCGCCGAGAAATGTCATATTCGGGATTTAGTTAAAGTACAACGAAAGGCGATACGATTTGTAAAGAATTGCTGCGATAAAACAGCGAGTGTCACTCAGATGTTACAGGACGCGGGATGGGAATCATTAGAAGATAGAAGAAAAATTCAAAGGATAAATTTATTAAATAAGTTCAGAGAAATTACGTTTTCAGATGATGTAACCGATATAATGCGACCCCCCTGTTATATGGGCCGCGCTGATACTGCCCGAAAGATTAGGGAAATAGATGCTAAAACGAATCGTTTCAAAAATTCATTTTTTCCGCGAAGTATACGCGAAAGCAACCGTTTAGGAAAATAGAGTCAAGGTGCTTGCACCCCCTACCACACGCCGAAAGGCGGCTTGCAGGGTTCTTACATAAACATAGACATAGACAATGCCATGGTAGGCTCGTGAGTAGTGCTTTTGAGAAATTCACAGTGAACAGTTCGAAGAAGAGTTAGTTTGGATTCCATAAGGTATAGATGGACATCCGAAAATACTTTTCACAGTCGGCTAATAGCTCGAGGCCTCTATCGGAAAAACGTAAGTAAATGGCTATGTGGTATTTTGAGAAATTACCATAATTAGATGCATAATTTAGGATTATCTTAACTTAGTGCTATTATCGGAGGGCACATCCCAAGGTGATTTTAGCGAAAATTCCAAAGGTACTGGTTCCTTTATTAACCCTTCCTTGACGGTGCGGGGTACTTGAGGACCCCAAAATAGCTAAATTCAATAGAAAAGTTTTATTTTTAAACACATATGTTCCTTATTCCATGTATTCGTGCATCAATGTTTCTTTTATATTATGTAATTGAAAGAAATTTGTTTCACACACTTATTTCCTAAATATCTTTAGTTTTTGAATGGGGTACCCAAGTACCCCGCACAGTCATTTTTGCTTGGATTGCTATACACAATGCCATGACAATTCAGTCATCCTTTCTTACAGATTTTTCAATTGCTTCATTATTTATTGCATTAACAGTAATTATAATAGTAAATATAATTAACATAAAATAAGGCTATTCAAATTTAGTTGTACAATACAATCTCATATTATAGTCAAAATTCTAATGCTACCTCCAAAGAAATGAAAGATAATCTCAACAAAATAATCAATAATGCATTTCTAAACATAATTAAAGGTTGAGTCAAAGAAAAACAAAAAAACAACGTAATATTTGCGAAAAAGCGTTGAGGTACCCCGCACCGCTGTTTTTGGAAGTTTTCAGGGCACTGTCAAGGAAGGGTTGAGCATTATGGACGATTAAAAGTCTGTACAGTAGACTCTTCATTTCTCGGGATGTTATAAAATTTACTTATCCTTATTTTATGATAACCTGTTAATTTGCAGTATATTTACAAAAATAATTCGATAACCGAATTTCCGTAGAAATTTGAAAAAGTATTGGAGCAATACAAGATATCAGTAAAAATTAATTTTCGATAATATTATTAATAATATAAAATTTTCGAAGCAAATCAGTCAGCTGAAAGGTATTGTGCGCGTAAGTTAAGCACAGATTTATCGGAGCTGTGTTTTGATGACTTGAAATAAATTTGATAAAATGTTAAAACTATGACTTTAATTCTTCAGCTTCCTTTTCGATGCAGCCAATTTTTTCTCGGGAGATAGAAAACAACGAATCTCATGACTTATTTTGTCAACCACGTGGTCATGCAATGCCCCTTCAAAATTTCAATTCATGGAAAATTGTGTTTTCTTTGAACATTCAGTGCGTAAGACTGGGTTTGCGTCAGCTCTCTGCTAATTAAACCATCTAACTATTACTTAATCTAAATAATTGTAAGTTGACGTCTTCATTTTTTTCACCATGGTATGTAACTTTATTTCTGGAAATTCAATTATAATATCAACTATAACCAAGAGTCTACTGTATTTTTTAATTTTAGCCGAATTTTTAATGCTCGGTATGTGACGCATTCAATTGAATAGCTAATACATTAATAACGAAATCAGGCTTAATTGTAAGACTATCAGAAAATTTTATCTGATATAAATTTTGTTTTGTTTCTTATAAGAGGAGGTAATTTTAAAAACAAAGGATGAAGTCACTTCTAAAAAAGCTCGAGTATATGATTCGTGCAATGCAGCAAAAAAATAACCCTAGAGTCAGTCAACTTGCTTGTATATTGGATTATTCATTTGAAAACAAATAAAAATCCATATTCTCGAACTATTCTTAGAAGAATATTGAAGGATACGAGCACATTCTATTATTCCTGCAATATTGGAAAAAAGAACGAAGAAAATTATGTTTTTACTTATTAAATTCGATTCTCTATTTTAACGTTCTAGATTGATGACACGGCTAAAATGTAGATACTGAGAAATCCATGGAAATTATTTTTGTGATTTGTGATTTTCTTAATTAAAATTTTTCGTTCTTGCTTTTGAAATAAAAATGATAGTTTTTGAGAACTTTTTCATAATTTTTGAGTTTAGGCATTTACTGAATTGAAAGATTCTCTTTTTGATAAATATTTTACTTATCAAATCTAATCAAGTTTGGATTCCTGTAACGAAATTCTGGCATGACGCATATAAATCTTGTGCAATAATCTGTACAGACTTTTTAATAGATATTGGACATATCCAAACATATGTAAACTACTATCTTGGAAAGCTCAATAAGTTGGCCACATAAGCGTTAAACTCCACTAGTTATCAATGCATTTTAAATTCGACTAAATGAGGCTTTTCTTGGTGGTATTCCATGACAAAAGAAGCAAATTGACAAGGAATAGATTTATTTATACTACTACCACAGATTGTGTGGTATAAATAAATCTATTCCTTGTCAATGCATTTTAAGTTTTGAAAGAATTGACGTATTGTAGTAAGTAGCGGGCATGAATATACTAGTCCCTGTAAGGTTGGAATTTTTCTCGGCAGCCTTGGACATTGGCAAATCCTAGCTGCGCCACTGATACATACGAAATAAAAAAAGTAAATTATTATCACGCATTAGCCATTGAATAAAATACAACCAAATTGGCCTTCAGAAGGGAAGGAGTAATCTCCATTTATGTTCATTATCATTTTTTATGGAGTTGATCTTAATCCGCGATTCATTGATCGACAATTTTATTTTTCTAACGTATTATTTACATATTAAGAACTTTAAAACAGTGACCAAGGCTTATTTTCCATTTTAAATCGAAATGGAATTCATAAATTGGTAATTAAAGAAATTAATATTGATAATCTAGAACAGTGGCTTGGACGAGAAGACTTGGAAAAGAGATTTGACAAGATTGATTGGCAACTACTGTTTAAATCCTTGCAAAGAATAGGATTAGCCTGGAGAGATATTATATTAATATTAAAGTTATATAAAAACCAAGGAATGAGCATAAATATAAATGAAGTTGAAGCAAGGCGAAAATTAGGTTTCTACCATTTTTATTCAACATATTCGTTGAGAAAAGCATAAATAAAATTAAGGAAAAAACAAGTGGAATGAATACAAACGGCTTGAGCACATACAATATTAGATTCGCTGATCGTAATTGGGGGCTCTGCTAAAGAAATATATAAAACGTTACGGATTCTAACTTCATCGCTTAGGAAACAGACATTAAAAATATATACTGAGAAAACAAAACTGATGCTAGTGAGAGAGCCATTTGGTTGCAGCGACTGACTCTTTAGTTTTGAAAGGTCCAGAGGTGCCAAACTGGCGTGATGAATGGACCGCGACGTCCATTTCTGTGACGTTTTCATAACATAACGCATCATTGGGCCAAACCGCTCATTCCAGTGATTCTTATTTTGGGTAAAGATACTCATACGAAGCTGGCAAAGGATGCCAAGTTTAGGCAAAAGAATTAAAATTGCCAATATTATTTAAAATTTAGCAAAATGTATCGAAATATCTATCATATTCATTGCCAATCAGTCATTAAATTATATTTACCTCAGTGAATTTCATTTGGATAATTATTTTATCATAGGCTTTCTTTATGTAAATGCTAGTACCCGTATAAAAATGGCGGAACATAATTTATTTATTTAATGTTTAAATTTTTCCAAAAATATGATATTTTCTTCAGTAGTACTTACTCAATAACAGAGAGAATTAATCAGCATAAATAAATAGCAGAATAGCTAAATATAGTGCGGCTCGCGAGAGGTTATCTGTGAAGCGAATTGCCCGGATTTACACCATTCAGATGAATAACAATTTGAGCGTTGAAGTAATATCTATTCCACTCCACTCTAGGCGGATATCATTAGAATTTAAATAAACGGAACAACTATTCCCGAGTAATTCAAGCCACGCTTTTTTCTAAGTATTTCCTTATATCGATGCCATATTAGTTTCATCATTTTTGCGTAGGGTTGCAACTCTCTCTCTATCGATAGCAATCTCCGTTGGTTTTCCTTTTTTCCTTCTTCAGAGGTGAGATGCTATGCCGCGTTATTCGCGAGTATTTTACGTGATTTCAGTCTTTTGAAAAGAAGAGAAACTCTCAATGCTGAAACTGATCACTTTTCTTGAATGAGACATCTTCAATAAAATGAAACACTTTTATCTCACCTGCGGATCTTTACTGAATAATTTAATAATTTTCGCAATTGCTGCGGACATAACTCTACTACGATTCTCCTAATAGATGTCCGAGAGGTGTCGGAAATCATTTTGTTTTTTTTTTTTAAGTGAGAGGAGGGGTGCGGGGGGATGAAGGGCGGGCGGGGGCCCTCCTCATTGTGGGCCGCTAGAATAGGGATGTCGGTGGGCGGGCTGAGAGGGGCGGGAGTTGGTTGGCCGTTTGGAGTGGAGGGGCGAAAGCAGACCCTCTGGGCCTCCCATAAAAAAGGGGGTCTCGCTCGCGGTGTTGCCAACTCTCCTTCCGAAAGGGGAAGAGCGGTTGTTGGATGTTCGGTTGGTTGAAAAGAGATCGTTATTTCGCCTCGTCTCCCTCTTTGCAGATTCAACGCGGTTGACTATGCCTTGGGTCGGGTCGCTAACATAATGCAGCGGCTAGGCGCTCGCCCACGGGTGTTCTAGCGATGGAGATTAAATACGTAGAGAGCACAAGTACTTATCGGATACAGCCTTCCGGTTAACGAATTACGATGCGGAGTGGAATGCAGATAACTATTTAGACCTTATGATCCGAGAACGGAAGATCAGAGATTATCACATTTTCCATTGGTCCATTCCATAGTTTTTGAGGTGAACACGTTAACGCCATTCATCACGCGGATTTAGAAGATTCTCTACTCATTGTAAGAAACGTGATCAGAGAGCTTGTAATAGAAAGTATCCATTTCTTTTCAACTCTATACAGAATCTAAGGGACTATTCAATGATGCTTACTCGCTAAGTTCACTTACGACGCGGCTTCTATTCTTCAAGACACAATGTTCCATTACTTCCTAATTACCCGTAGAAGGTTAAACGACGGCGTCGAGTACGAGCTAAAGCGATATTGATGAAGTTTACCCCTCTTTAACTTCTCTTTGAAATCTTTTCTCATTACGTATCACGCACCTAAGTTGCCCTATGTGAGGGGTAGGCCAGTTCCTTCGCTTGTGTTTGAAGATAGATGAATAAAGTGGCAGAATTGGTTAGCGATTGACTTCCCCTTATCCTAGGACACCATTTTGGATAGCATCGATCATAGCTGCTAAAAAAACAGATTTACTCGATCGATGCAGAAAGAGAAAAATGATTGTCGATGTTGCATAAAATTATAGGAAGTTTTTCGATGTGTATCTAATGCTTTCTGAGTGCCCTTTCTATGAATCGCCTTAAAGAAAATGGTGAATCACACCTATTATTGTTATAGTTCTCCACTTTTGTATGAACCGATGAGGCAATGAGTGGGAATGTTTTATAAAAACAAACACTTCGTCGGGAGTACGGGGGAATCAATGTAAGAAATTTATGAATAATAAGTTATTGTGCGTCAAATTAATGCTTTAAGAAGACGACGAGCTAATTTCGTACGTTTATCGGCGATTTTGAACTAGTAATGAGTAACTAAGGAGCGAATAAAATAGAAATCGAGAAATTAAGAAACGGCGACTAAGAACAGTCGGACTTTGCGTAATGAGCGTGGGTTTGCGGCATTTTCGGATTTCCTTGGATTGCTACTCGTTTTGAAAGAGGCTAACGAACGCCAATGAAAATTGCATTCGAACATTTAGTGAGCGACAGCAAAGAAATACTCCTTGATGTCTGATAATCGACGCACAAAATTCGATATCAATCACATCGACATTGACGTCGCGGAACTTCGTCGTACCGCAAGACCATTTTTCCCTCGATCCACAGCTTTCGCCTCACAAATCCTATAAATATTGACACAACCATTTTCGAGAAGAGTAAGTCAACACGTGGAAATCGGTGGCGTAAATCATTATTTGAGGAATAAAGACAAAATTGTGTATCAGTCATATGTTTGACAATCATCGTCATCATTATCACTATATTGAATACACCTCGCAAGTAAAGTACCATACTGATGGAAAAGGTTCAACAAACATGATTCAGTGAAATATCTTACAAATATATTTAACTTAACATAGAAAATAGGCAGTATTATTCTACGCTATTATTCGATGCTAGTATCATACTTCATATCATCTACATAAAATGCTATCCATAACAGATAGGGTTGATAATAATTTAGCAATATAATGCCTTGTCCAAACGCAAAGCCTAGCTTCAGCTGTGATCTAGAGATGCGATTGATGAATTGCAAGGCTTCTTTCATGACATGGAGCTTCGTAAACACTACCTCAGTTACAAGAAATGCAAATTCATCACTTTTCTTATCGGCGACGATGAGAAGGGTCAGAGAAGCCTCCATTCTTCTGTTGAATTCATTCCATTGAAAAAATTCTGTAAGATTTTACCTATCTTAATTTATCATACATTCAATACTGTCATAGACATTCCGCTGATTCAAATGGCTGCACGAAAACTGCCGCAGAGAACGTAATCACGAGGGTGGTTTGAGAAGTTCTCGGAACGGAAAAGAAAAAGTACTTACGTCACTGATTTTTTTTAAATTTTCCGATGTAGTCTCCTTGCAGATTAACTCAACTGGTCCAGAGATATTCAAATGTCTTTATCCCATTTCGAAAATAAGATTCTTCTTGACCTGCAAATAGTTGTCAACTATACCTATCAATTCATCTTTTGCAGTGAATCTTCGTCCACCACGGAAAATTTTCCACTTCGGGAAGTGATGGAAGTCTGAGGGAGCCAAATCAGCGAATACGGTGGGTGTGGCAACAATTCATACCTTAGTTAATGTAATTTTGCTATGGCGACGGCGAATGTGTGAGGGAACGCATTGTCTTGATGGAAGATGACTTTCTTCTTCGCTAAAACTGGCCTTTTTCGCGTATATTCTGTTGTAATTGGTCCAGGAGCATAGTATTCTCCACTAATTGTTTGCTCAGTGGGGAGATAACCTACAAACAGAATCCCCCTCAAATCCCTGAACACTGATGCCAATACCTTTCCGGCCGTGAGAATTGTCTTTGCTTTCTTTGGTGGCGTTGAATCGCCATTTTTCCACTGCTGTGAATGTCGTTTTAACTCTGGAGTATCCTAGTGGTCACAAACTTGAAAAAAATCTCGTTCGTATCTCCTAAAACGGGCCAAACATTGTTCCAATATTTCCATTCTTATGCGTTTTTGATCCAGCGTCAAGAGTCGCGGCACCCATCTTGCAATCAATGTTTTCAGTTAAACTTTGATATAACCTTTCAGATGATATTTGGCAAGCGTGAGCACTTTCTTGTAATTTCAATCGGCGCTCCTTCGTCAACATTTTGTGCACTTTTGCAATGATTTACACACCTTGGCCGACCACTGCGCGGGTCATCGTCTAAGCTCTTTCGAACAAATTTAACTTCGTTTGTCCACTTAGCAACAGTTGAATATAAAGAAGCAAAGTCCCCCAATGTATTCTGGAAATCGTCACGAACGTCCTTCGCTTTAATACCTTTCTTTACGAAGTACTAAATCACTGCTGGAATCTCGATTTTCTCCATCTTCGCGAATCACTAAGCGGGATCAACAACAGAACAACCGCTACAGCTCTATTCCAAGAGAACTGACGTGACACGTGTTGAAAGGCAACAGTCGAATGACCTTCACTAATAAGTTTCAGTGACGTTAGTCCTTTTTTCAGTTTCGTTGCGAGAACTTTTCAAAGCACCCTCGTAGCAGCTCTCGGGAAAGGAATCAGCCATTTCAGTACTAATTAAATTTCTGGGATTGATTAATCGAAGGAAGCCATTTTCCTTCTCTCTCGAAATTTCCAGTCGTGAGAGGTCTCAAGATGACCTTTGATCATTCAATAGAATTACCAAATTCAAAATGGATTACACATGGCTCCTCAGAACGCATTTTACGAAACGTTTTGATAGCCAAGATTCCTATATCTCTTCAGATGAAGAATCTTGGCATTAGTACGTCAACTTATTCTTCAGTTTATCAAGTATCGAATTAATTATGAGTTTCTCGATCTCTCGATCTCGACAAATGAGCGATGTTTAGATATTTCAATCGATGCTCTTGAAAATGTTGAGTTCCATTTATCTCACGGAATGCCATAGCACTTAAATACTAAGTATTGTTGTGTTAGTGAGTCATATTAAAACGGATTTAATTGGGGGAACCTGCGTCCGTTAAAGAAATTTACAATAATATACTCAATATTATATCAGCACTTATTCGTGTCTCTGTTATATTGAAAATAAAAATTAACGGATTCTCCTGGGATATACATACATGAATCCAAATTAACCCCACATTCATTGTCTGGAATACAGTAAGAAAAAAGGACATTGAGGACATATTTTAGCGACAGAACCAACCGATCAGGAAATGATTCTTCGTTAGAATTTTAGTAGCCGAATATACCAATCATTTTCCCTTTAATTTTCAACTTAAATTTTACCAGAGAATAATTTCAACGTAGTTCTTGCGCTAATGGCCTCTGATTGCTCTAATCCCGGGTTTCCCTAACTTTTTCTGCAATGGAACACTTCGCAAACCTGGGAAGTTTAACGGAACACTAAGCTTAGGTTAGGTAATTCTACTTGTAAAATTAAAAAAATCGTTTAATTACAACAAATTATTTATTTTGTAATTATTTTTAAATATAAAGTATAATATTGTAATGAAATCTTAAAATATGAATCAATAAAGCATTTAATATCTTTCATTCTCCAATTTTCCATTGACACTCCAAATTGTCGCGGAACACCGGTGTTCCGTGGAACAAAGTTTGGGAAACTTTGCTCTAATCCATTAAAATACTTATGAACTTCTGTCCTCGACAAATTGTTTGGAATATACACTCAGAAGAGCCGTTGACTATCTGGACATTTAAACATTATTAACGTTATTGAATAAAGCAGCCAAGTAAAATGTTAAAAAATGAACAGAATGATGGGGTAAACGATTAGGTCTGGTATATTAACCAGCAATCGAAAAGGAGAATTCTTTACAAGAAGCGCTTAAGGAATCCACTTCACACATCAATTTCGTACTTTTAATTCAAATGCAGTTTACCCGGATTAAAAATAAATTCTTTAGCTACAGCGTAGGGTAGACCGGGGCATGTTTGGTACAGGGGAAGGTTTACACAATTTTCCAGATATATCGTTGATCGGTGCTGTCGAATTAGAAGAGGCACATAATTTGAACTCACCACAATTTGGAGTGAAACACGCGTTTTATCGGTGAATAAGATGTATATTCTCTAGTGAGTAAATCTGTATACCGATTAAATGGCGTTGACAGTATCTGTATCATTAGTTAAAACAGGTAAATAAGGGCAAAAACTAAAAAAAGTAGTATATGAAACATGGTGTAAACCTGCCCCGGTCTATTATATGTAATCGTATCACTTATTATCTAAATTTCTTGTGGCCTCTGAATGAGTGAAAACGTACAAGGATAAAGTGAGATTTACTGTCTATAAAACACTTCAAAATGGCAACTATATTTTAATTACGAAAAAGTGTTAGCTGATACGTTCAATGCACTAGCTGAGGTCTTAAAATGAGCGTTCCTTTGATCGAATCTAGTTGGACCCAACCTCTGACCTCAATTAGACCCTGATTTACGACAAAAGAGGCAAAATACGTAACAAGGAAGAAGAACCCTTAAGGAATTTAACAAAAAGTAAGTTGCAATTGATTTGCAAGTGAAATATCTAAGACTTTTCTTCTAATATATTAAACCCATTCAGCCTGGTTATCTGCGTATTCTCATCATAGAGAATACGTAGATAAAGATCCCGCAAGTCATCTTTACGCGTGTGTTAGGGGGTGAGAGCGTTATGATTCTTTTCTTGATCGATTGCTTCCGCGTGTCGGAAAAAAAAACAATTCTTGAAACGATTCGCTCTAGCATCTCTAGTTCTCACACTGCAAGTAGGATACTCCGCTGACTGTTGGTGAGTGAGCTGGCATTTCTTACTTCCAACTCGGAAGGGCGGAGGAGTATTTTTGTTTGATATGAGCTTCGTTTAGTAAATGAAAAACAATCAGAATGAATGCAAAAAGTAATCTAAGTTGTGCATATTGTCTTATTTTGTATTTAAAACGGATATCACTGAAAATTATTAACTCATTTCTTACATTCGGTGACTTAACCGCGACTGCTTACAAAATGGCAAATAACGCGTTTTTCACGGAAATTCGAAACTTTTTAGCTACAATTTACGTTCTCAAAATGGACCGTATGGGTTATAAAAGCATTTTTCCTATTACAATACATCAATGTGAGTCTATTAGAAATAAAAAGTTGTTGGCCTTATAATTTTAGCGTGAAGATGAATTTTGTCGTTTTTTGTGATTTTGTTAAACTTTAGGCAGTTTGCGCGAACTAAAGATAAAATTTAAGAATCTTTTCCTTATTTTTCTGTTAATGGCTAAAAACTCGAGAACCGAGAGTCGCAAAACATTGAAATTTTCTACAATATTAAATGACGACCCCACGCAGAGTAAAAGCTACTTTTTATTTACTTAAAGTCCACGAATATAACCCAGACGGGTCAAAGCGTATTTATAAGAAATACACGTAAGGTTCATTTTTTCCGTTGCAGGGTTAATTTATTTTGCAAAATTAAATTAGAAATAACAGTCGTAGAAAGTGGAATCAAGCACCAATAGATAGGGACATGCAAAAGGTGGGGTTATTTTGTAGCCAAAAG
Organism: Sympetrum striolatum; assembly: GCA_947579665.1. Taxonomy (NCBI): domain Eukaryota; kingdom Metazoa; phylum Arthropoda; class Insecta; order Odonata; family Libellulidae; genus Sympetrum; species Sympetrum striolatum. Next base: position 8,475,136 of record OX388347.1, read on the forward strand.
TGGTGATATTTTTTTACTAAAGTGGTGTTATTTTACCATGAAATCGATGTTATTTTAAAGACAAAATAATTGATGTTGATTGAGTGCCATGCTTTTAATGGGCCCACCCATTGCCCTGACTTTTTGATGCTATTGACTAGGGATAATTTAATAATAAACATGAAGTATTGACTAAATTCACATTATATATATTTTATTCTTCACATATTCAACTTATATAAAGAGACAAATTACTATTTAACGTCTGTAGTTTCAAATGAAACAATTGTCATCAAATTGTCTTCTTTTAGATTTGTTCTCCTATCTGATAAGACTGTGCTATAGCGGGAAAGAAATCTTTCTGAGTCCACATTTGCACAGGGGGTCCAAATTGCTTCCAGGCACTTAAATGCAAACAATGTCTCAGACAATTTGAGCACCTGCATTACCTTAATTATATCCACTGAACCCTGGGAATTTTACTTTTGTAGTAATTGCTGCAATTCTCCAAACCCCAACATCAACTTCTCTGTCTCCATTGACTCAAGGCCATGAACTTTTTTAAATTTTGTAATTAAGTCGGGGTTCACCTCTGTTGTCAGAACTTCTTGGGGATCAAAAACTGAGATATTTTCAAATATTTTTCTGCTTGGGTCTTCACCATAAGAGAACTAAGTTTGGTTGATGCCTTTAAAGCCGTCTGCATTAGTATTGACTTTACAGCAGCTGCTTTAGATGTTGTCATGCTTTGTAAGTTATTAGTGGTTTTATCAAAAAAAATACCCTTCTGAATCTTCTGGAGACTCATTTTAACTTCCTTAACTCTCTATGTAATGTGTGAATATATGGTATCATTTTTTGAAGTACAAAAACATCCTATACCAGAATTGTGAATTGCTTCCATTTCTTCAGTGTTACAAAAGTCAACAATGCGTCAAAAATAATCTGCTAAATAAAAAACCCTAAGAAACCAGGAGTTCCATCTGCTGACAACAGGAATAGGGAATAATGCTAAACTCTTTTCATTTCTGTCCTGAAGAAATTTTAAGTGCAAATGTTATCTTTTTCTTGTGTGTAGAAATAAAATTTTGGTCATCAGTACTACTCTATTAAGGTCAGCCATCTGATGGATCCAAATATTTCCCACAAGATTTAATTTGTGAGCCCAGCATTTTATGTGGATTAACTCCTCACCAATAATCAATTTCAAGCCTTCAACACGCATTTCATATATTTAGCTGAGTTTGCTATAACACTTTTAACATCTGAGTCTTGCACATTATAAATCCTCAGGGATTCAAGTATTGCCATAATACACTTGCATCAGTGCTTTCAAGAAAGTGGACACCACCAACGTAAAGCAATGGCTGCTAATTGAAATCTTTAAATGTCCTAAACAGTACCACAAATACACATCTGCCTTTTTTATCCGTGGTTTCATCACAAAAAACATCAATGGGCATCCTTGAACAGCATCTTTAACTTCTTCGAATCGGTCCTTGGCCAGGTCATTAACATATTTTCTCGAAGTGTTCGAGCATGGGGTAGGTCCCCAGCCCCTGGGTTTAATTGTAGATATAAAATGAAAGGAGAATGAATCCTAATATATAAAACAAAGAAGTTGCAGAATTCATAAAATTTGATCAATATTTATGGGAACCTATTATGCATGCATTATGGAATAACTAGGTGTATGAAAAACATAAAATTTACTTTAGTAGCTGTACTAGACCATGGTCTAGTACAGCTACTAAAGTACATAATTTAATACTAACCTTCTACATATTTGTTTAACCATCTTCTATGTTTGGATCGTCCACCTTTTCAAGCGGAATGTTGGCTTTTATGAAGGCCTCTGTTGTGCCTTTTGCAAATTCATAGGAGGCATCTCTCTTCTCGGTCGTTAGGAGCAATTTTGTAATTGATGCCTGCCGAATAGCTCTACTTCTACTTGCAGAATTTTTTTTCTACGCTAGACTTATGTCTTTCACTTGCAATAGGTATGCTTCGTGTAGCTGTCCTTCCTTTCCCACGAAACAGTTGCATTGCAAAAACGACAAAATATTCTTTTGTCATCAGCACAATGTAATCCGTGGTCCCAAAATTCTGCTTCGCGTTGTTTTGCAGTCACTGCCCCCTTCGGCATTATACTTTTTTAATACATCGTATCGAATTAAAGTCACGATGCCCATGCCTCAAACGTAAGTAAGCTTCTTTTAACCCACTTTACTTTTCGAGCCTTCCCGGTATTAAAATGGGAGCGCCGGTAGTCGCGATAAGAAATACGTACTGGCATTTCGGCTACTTAGTAGACATCGCGTGAACGTGGTGTAGACATCCTCTTGACAAACAATTCGTCTTTTTTCCTCGAATGTGTTACTTTGAGGACATCGAGAAGGCACCTTTATTTTAACTAGTTCCCGAAAATTTTTTCATCGCGTTTGATGCTTTTCGACAAGAAAAGCATTTTTAAAAAACTCTCTTGCACGTATTATTTTCGTATAATATCAGTATAAACTCAGTAAAAAGTTTATACTAATGGTGAAAACATTACGCAGTGATTTCTCGCTGACGACTCATTCACGATCGTCGATTCCTATAGTGTAGTACTGTTATTCTACCTTATATTATTGAAAATTAGCTAAGAAAGCTATCCAAATCCACAGTTTATCGGGACAACGTGGCATAAACATACGCCTTGGAAAAAATTTCGTGGGAGAAGCATGAGCAGGAGAAAAAAATATGAAATTCGCGTATTCGCGGGAAAACCGCAAAATTCGCGTTAAAATTCGCGTTATCGCATTTGCGACTTTTGCATGTCCCTACCAATAGAAAGAAAATAAAATGAAAATTCTTATTTTGGTCGTGGAATGTCGTTTACGATTCGAAATTGGGAATATTTTGATAAAATAGTGAGTATTTTATCGAAATTTTGAGGTTTTAAACAACCCATCCCCCTGACGATCAAGGCGATTTTTGAATCCGAGCTCATGAGTTTATCCGTAATAACACATTGAGAAGTTATGCCCGCTTAAAATCAATACTAAGAATAAGTTAATATTGGATAGTGAGTACAAAGAGGAAGAAATTTAATAGGATATCAGCATTTGCAGCTATGAATGGTATGTTGTGAAGAATTGCGCGTACTAATATGCGAGTATTTAAGAAATTTTTCAAATTTAAGCGTTTGTAGCAACCAAGTTTTATTTATTTCAACGTAATTGTTTACTGAATTTTCTGTGGAATAAATGGGTTTTGTAGTAGTGTGTTACATGAAATTGCTTTCACTTGATCAATTCAACTGAATGAGTATTAAAAAGGTGTTAAGTTGCAGATGTTTTAAATATAATCTTCTGAATTAAGTATTATATTTGATCTATTTGCATCGATAAATATTCAGTGATTGACGGAAATGGATTTAGTGAAGATGGCAAAGATTTCCCAGATTCAATGATTGAAATCTTTAATGAGTTGAACAGTGAGTTGTGAAGTTGTAGCAAATCTCCAACATCGTATACCTTATCAGAAAGGTGAAGCAAGTTTATATTTTTTATACACAAAAAGTGATTGATTTGTTGTTTTGTAAGTGCCTCCATTCAAGATACATTTACTATCTTTCTGTCATTGGCGTTTTATCTTTGTTTCCGTTTTTGCATTATGATTGTATTTGTGTTATTTTTAAAGTGATATATAATATATTTCTGTTGTGTTTAATCATCGTTTCCAATATCCATTTGTGCATTTCTGAAAATGTCTTTTTAAATGTGGTGCTGCTTATCCTATTGTGATCTCCGAATATATCTTTTTATAATCTTTAAACGAATGTTGTCTTCATCGAAGAAATTGTTCATTCGAAGGATATGAGATATAATATTTAGGTGACTTTGCAGACTTTATTATCTATAACTTTTCTTTGTTTATTGGTTTGGAAATAATTATAGCCTGGTATTTCCTATCTACCTAAAATTATGAGACATGTGTTACAACCAAGGTTGTTACACTGGTATTTATTAATTGAAAATTCTCCGTCGAGAATCAACGGGCACTTCTGCTATTGGTATTATGTTTTAGAGAAATTCTACAGTTTTGACATTCATTGATAACTATAACAAGTTTACTAAATGATAGGAAGCGAAACGATACTTAATATCATTTTTAGTAGTCGAACATAAAGATACGCAATAATCTTTTAAAATCGAACCAAAACAAATTGGGGTGCAAATATGGACCACCCCCTAAAAGGTCACAAAATATCGTTTAAGATCTTTTAAAACAATACAATATGGTAAAAAGAGCAAGTTTTCTTCTCAATTTTGGGGCAGGAGATATGTCGAACGGAGAAACTGCATTTGAAGTCAGGAGGAATATTTTGATGTCTCAGTGGTCTCATCAATTGGCGATGTGCTTGCATATCACGCTAACTCGAAAGAGACGATGTCGATGGTCCAGAGAGCGCAGGAGCATGCGATTCCGAAAGATTGTTTTTCATTGTGTAGCAAGTTTTTCCTACAGCCAACTCAGTAGCTCGGTGAAGATGTAATGATTCATAGGGTATAACCCAATTACTTTGAACCCGTTTATTGCTATCTCAGCCGTTTGAGGTTAGCAACAATCTTATAGCATCGCAGAGAGGAGGCCCATTCATAACCATAAGCAAGATGGCCACTATTACCTAAAGGCGTACGTGACCTAAGGCATTGCTTTACATTACGTACTTTCCCTGAATTTAGTAAGGTTATCCTTTGAATTAGTCTTCTATCTTCCAATGATTCCCATTCCGCGTCATGTAGCATATGAGCGACACTTGCTGTTTTATCGCCTTCCGCTGTACCTTTTCTAATCCCCGAATATGTCGCTTGACGGTAGGGGTCCCATACACTAGGGGAGACGGGTGGTCAAGGGGCAATCGTGGTCGCTATGATTTCTCGTAAAATTGGTTACGCAGGATTCAACAAATTGGTGCAGACACTGCGCGGCTCTCTCTGGACACCAGAGCTCACCATCTCGGCAGTTGTTGTTTGGATGTTGAGCGAGATAAAGTAGTTTAGCAAGTGTGTGTTGTAAGCAAAGCCATAGTGCAGATCACATTTAATCGGCAGTTTCACTGCTTCTGCTTACTTACCAATGATTACCCAATAACAGGGTAGGCCCTGCTTTTGTAGCACATAGTTTTTCATTAAGGATTTTAAGCGCAGCATATTTTTAAATTATTGAATAAAACCATGCGTTCGGAGTAATGGCAGTCACCATGTGGGCACATTCAGACTGCTCTGGTTGGGACACTCCCGAGGGACATTTGCTCCAGGAAGTAAATTTAAGACTATATACTTTTTATAACCTGGTTTTTACTCTGATAATGACTTTCACGTTTTGATCGCGCTTTCTTACTGTAGAGTAATTGTTTGTACTGTGTAATTTTGATAAAAGTTAAACTATGTAACATAACTAAAATTATATATCAGTCTTTCATTTAAATATGGTTATATCATTAAAAAAATTCCCAAATTCCTTGTTGTATAGTCAGTAAATAATCACGACACCGCCTAACACCATTATCCCAAGGTCGGAGTAATACCGGTCAAAGATTATTATTATTACTTTTTTGTCATTAAAAATTAATTATTTCGTTTTAATTCAATATTAAGAGATTAGTTCTTAGGAAAGATTATAATTATCCTACTAGGGGTTGTAGTGTTGCAAACAATTTAGAGTCATAATTTTTATGATATTTTCCCCTTAGGTGACCGCCATTACCCCATATGCTAACTCGAGGTGAGGCCTAACCAACGCTAAGTGACATCGCTCGCGAACTTTTTCTTCGCTCCTACCGACTATTCTCTTAACGAAGCAAGGTGATTTTCCACGTATATTATGGATGTGGGCATATGGTAAATTATTCGTGAGAGTTACTCCAAGTTATTTCTCCGATGATACCGTCATTAAATTTACCCCTCAGAGGATGCAGGAATGATCATTTGCGATGTATTGTCTTTTGAAGAAGTTAAACACTGAACACTTGAAAACATTTAGTTCTAATTGCCAGTCATCGCACCATTTCATAATTCTATCTAAGTCGTTCGAAAGGGTTAATCTATTCTCTAAACCAAAGGTACTTAACCTGGTGCTCGCGGGCACCCAGGTGCCCTAAGCGACCTCGTACATTGCCCGCCAAGCTTCCATAAAAAGATTTTTTTATTTGCTACAACATTATTTCTTGGGATTGCACTATCGGGGATAGAGTGGAGGTTTGGCGGGGAAGGGGTCAGAAACTTGGTTGTCCTGGTCTTGGGTTTAGTAAACGTTTTACCCCTCTTATCGCCTATGTCCAGATTAACAAGACGCGTATCTATGTCATATTTAGTTAATTATACGAATGCGGAGGTTCAGCTCAGCTTATCAATGCATCAAACTCCTCATAATCAAGAACTGCTGCTTTTCGGAACGCCACATGCAGCGAAAAGCTTCATAACAGATGTATTCCCCGTTATCAAATCTTCTTAAGAGATAAAGACTCTCTCACATGAGAGGTTCTCACATATGAGATGTGAAGTTGTGATGAAATTATATACGTTAAAATATTTTGGATCTTATTTACCATGGATCGTTTTTTTTTCAAACGGCAACGGTTAAGTGGTAAAGTGATAATATTGCCAAGGGATGGCCTGAATGTCACCATGGACGGAAATGTTATGTGGTGTCCGCTTCGCTTTCGGAAGCGCCCTTTGGTGCCCGGGCGCCAAAAAAGGTTGAGTACCCCTGCTCTAAACTCTCCATTTTCCCGTTAAGCACCGTGTCGACCACGAATATCCTATAGATGTATACTAAAAATAGCAACAGAGAGAGTTATGTTACTAGAGGACAATGCATCTTGATTTTACCTTAAATTTCACACTTAAATTAATTTTCCGGAAATCCTACGATAATGCCAGATATTAAGAAATTTGTGAACAGGGAAGTATTAAATCAAAACAATTAAATCCCACACAGATATACGTTGGTTTAATATATTTATATTTACATATATACCATGTGAGTCGCCAGAGGCGTATGGCAGGAGGTGTAATAACACCACGATTACTCAACCCACCCTCTCGAATAGCCTGGGGAAAAAACGTACAAAAGTAATTATCTGTTTCTGCGATCAATTCCCTGTACCGTTTCGTCGATGCCTCTCGGAGATCGCGTTTATTCTTCACTTGCGCAAATATTTCATTTTCTTCATCTAAAAATTCTAAATGGTTTTTCACATATTTTGGACCGAGCTTATCCCAATTCAATAAATAGCGTCGTATTTTCATAATAATTACCCAATTCAATTGCTTATAAAGTTTCTGCCTTCTCTTTTCCGCCTGCATTTCTAAATGGACTTTCCAATCAGACAAAATCCACCAAGGATAAAAATTTATTTTAATTGAGGATTCTAAGTAAAAAAGAGAGTTGCCTGTATTACTTTCTTAAAACCAATCTTTTATTGAACTTATATTAGATTATGCATCGTCAAAACAAGACATATTACTAAGCCATACGCCAATGAAAGCTCGCGGGATATTCAAAGAAATCTACCTGTCAACGATTTTATCGCAAATATTTCGCGGAGATCAAAATCTAGAATCATACAACTTTAGTGATCTCATTTCGGATGGAACCATCAAAGGTTCTCTTTAAAAGCGCCTGCCATTTCAGCGAGAGAAATAAGAGGAAAGGTGAGAAGGGTGTTTATCCCATTCTATTCTCACCACGGGTGACTAAGGCGCATCAAAGAAGAGAAGTGGCAACAGCGCAAAGGGGCCCCCACGAAACCCATCTCCTGCGAGGGATGCCCCGACCACGTGGTTTACTTTGGGAACCAATCCAAGGAGGGTCGGAGGGAAAAAGTGCGTGTGTTAGCGCCGATATCAAGCTGACGCCGGAAATGACAATCGCGAAGAAATCGAGAATTTCACGAGCATCGCTAGTCTCAAATCGGCAATTGATTACGAAAATGAGAAATGGAAGGATTCGAGTCTTTCCCTCAAATGGAGCCAAAGAAGCTCCCATTTCTGATATTTTGAGTGATGAAAGTGAGTACAGCATTCAAATTGCATCGAAGGATAATTAAGTTAAGTTGAAACAAGCGAAAGTAAGTGAAGTTTTCAAAATCCGCTGCAGAGAATGCATGTTACGTTTCACTTAGATCATTAAAAAGTTTAAACAGAAATTCATATAATTAGAATTCTTAATTAATCATTTGCTTCATTACCTTCCAAATATTTGAATAATCTAATAATACGTTAGCGTTGAATACTGTTTTCTCTGGAACGAACGATGCGTGGCATCTAGTACTTTTCACATTCTCTAAAATTTCCATTGAATAGTATTTTAGAGCTAGAATATGATTATTTGATGATGATATGTCAAATAATTCAATGAAGAAATCAATATCTTATGATTGCTCCGAATGTAGTGTCTGCGAATTCTAGAAATTTGTATAAAATAACATTTTTGTTACCTCCATGTAGCATCCTTGGAATAATTTCTGCAGTTGAAAAGCAGCTTCTGAACGAATTTGAAAAAAAAGGAGTAACTAAAATTATTTTTCGTCATTCTGAATGCATAATGAATCGAATATCAGAAAATACATAACCACGAACTGAAACATTTTCTTCTTATCAAAATAATTTCAAGCATAAAATCAATGCACAACATTCGGGAGTAAGTGGAAGCAAGACAAAGGACGATTCAATAAAACTGTAAGATAACTGCCTGACATCCTAAGTCAGTTATCTTGCAGCTATTGACTTCCCCTCTGTATAAATTTTACTTCCACTAACTCTCCAATGTTGTGAATCGATTTTATGTTGGAAATTCTTTCGATAAGATGGCGCTTTGACATTTAATATCGTATAGTGAATCAAACAATTTTGAAATTTGGCTTAAATTCTCCGCGAAGTAGCTTTTACACAGGTAACATAATTTACGCTTTAAGGCCTCCATACACGGGGAAATATTTCCTGGAACTAATTTCCTGGAAATATTTCCAGAATAGAACATGTTCTAATTTCGACCAATCAGGAAAGAGTGTCGGCCATAACTGGAAATTATTTCCATAACCTGGAAATATTTCCCCGTGTATGACGGCCTTTATAGTTACGAATAATCCTTAACATCAACTCTATAAATTTCGCAGACATTTTCGAAATAAATATTCTCCTGCGTCATTTTGTGCCTCAAATCAATGCGTGACCACGGATGTTTCAAACATCGAGCTCATATTCAAAGTGAAGAATTCCTTCGATGCAAACATCTCAGACGATAGCGATTTGCTATCCGAACATAAAAGATTGAATTCCAAAGGAATAGTTCAATTCAAACGTGATGACATCTATTTTGTATGCTTAGTCTATATCGGTTAATTATCATACAGTTCATACAGTTCCGAAAATGGCCCTGTAAATATTCCATTTTATAAAATCAACCCATTGGAAGATAATTACATAATGATTTCGAAACTGAATTGGTTGCAAATAACAGTTTCAAAATGAATTGACTTAATTCGAGATATTTATCGATTAATTATATCTTCTACTCCATATCGTTTTTACAAGACAAAGCAGTGGGTAATAATCCATCATTAACATTTCGGTAAATACGAAAATAATGGGAATTAATTATATTAACTTTGTCACATCCGTTAAAATTCGAAGAAGACAGGAGATAGCGGTGGATATACAGATTGTTTCCTGTTGAAACGTTTCTGAAAATTCCGCGAAAGACGAAATTGCGAAAGAGGAATGACTGAGATACGGAATCAAAAATTCCGATCTCGGTGCCAATCGAATTGGACTCAAAGGAAGGACTCTTCCTTTATGAAGAACTGAAAATTGGGATGGAGACAGTAAATTAATTTAGAGAATAGGCGAGTTACGAGAGGTAAGGAAAATGAGATAAATCGCAGCTCCATAATAAAATTCAACACAAAAAGCGAAAGTTGTCTGATAAGGACTAATTTATCGTAGAAATCGACGCTATAAAAATTCGTAAAAAGTAGGATGCCAATGTAATTTTGTCAAAAATAACTTCAAAAATAAAATGTTGTATTCTTAAGACGTGCGGATATTTAGAAATCTAAGAAAACAACCGGAGAGGTTGGAAGACCGGACACCCATTCACTGAAGATCTAATATTAAATGAATCTTAGCAGCTCTTGATTTAATTTTGGGTGAGACGGCAGAAAAATAGCCAACGCGTCCACGAAACTCCCACTCACGATCGTAATCAGTTTTTCTCGTAACACAGATGAATAAAAGAGAACGCTCATCACCGAATAGCCGTTCTCATGATTTCGTCTGGTCAAAACGCTGTGTCACTAATGGCGGATGATAAGGCTTCCCTATCTTCTTTCACAGCTCCACCGTCAATGACCATTGGGCAATGCTTACATGTGTCTTCATTTATTATGCCTTTAGGAAATTCTGAAGAAGAATGCAAATAATTTGAAATTTGTGTTGGATCAGTGCAGTTAAATTTTCCTAGCCTAATTATTTAAGATAAAGAGACATTATGTAGTCATATATGACCACGTAAAAAGCAAAACGCATTGCCATCAAAGAGGAGTATTTAGCTGCAAAGTATATACTACTGCGTAACAGCGAAACAAAAGACAGACGAGGCGTACCTGTGACTTTCTTTGAATAAAGAATACATACTTCCAGATCAATCGTTGAAATGGGTCGAAATGAATCATGAATGCCATGGAGATAATGAATAATCCATCAATATTCAACAAGTTTTATATAAAGGATTCTGCATGATTATATATATATATGACTATGGTGAGTATCGAATCCTAAATTTGGTATATTACATTGAGATGTCCTCGTCGGTTATCACATAGATATCTCCGATGATTTCTTTCGATACTTGCGGTATCCACATGTATCTGAAGACATCAGAAATAGCACATAATCACTACTTATCCGATGAACTGGACAGGAAATTAGCTTTTACTAAAATGTTGGATATCGCTAGTAATTAAATACTTATGAATCGATATACTTTGCGGTTTTATAAAAGGAAATCTTTTAATTCGATTTTTACTAGCGATACGGGATTTTCTGAATCTTCAAGGTCGTAAATCCATGCAAAAAAGAATACCTAAATCGGAAAATTGCCTTGAGGCATGCTCTTATATATTTTTGTGTGAACCAGGGAATTGTAGTGACTAACACGTGTTCACTGCGATTCTACTGGGCCCATTCTGAGAATGGCAACTTGAAACCGCTTATACTGCGAATATGAATCAGTACTTCTTTATTGATTCTCCAAATAAACTCTTGATGACTTAATTTTAGCGATTTATATTGCTTAGTGATGATTTTAGTATCATTGCTTGGTAGTATAAAAATTGAATCTTTATTCTGTTATATTCACACTAAAGTTTGTAATTTGATATGAAGATGCTCGTGAAATTTGATGAGATGGGTTTTCTAAAAAATAAAGCAATAGAAGCATGAATTTGAAGGAGCTGATTCAGTTCTTTAATTCCTTCACACTGCACACCAAGAGCATTGTCACACTACCCATTTACCCATCGATTAGGAAGCAATAATCTAGAGATGTGTTGGACGAATGCATCTGGTTGGCACACCAATCGTCGCGAAGTTTTCAAGACGAATAACGATCCCAGAATCTTGTTTGGTTATGTAATCATTCTTATTATAATCTAATCAAATAATATTTTTATTTGTATATAAATTCATTATCGTGCTAAAGAGCTTGTAAATCGCTTTCGTGCAAATTTCTGCCCTTTGACTAATCTTGATCATATTTACTTAGAGTTATGGAGCAGCTAATAGCAGTTAGACATCGGTTTGTCCCCACTTGCAGGCTCAGTGTGTTAACTTAAATTTCTTTCGCAAGCAAAACGCGGAAAAGGCAAGCTTTGATTGAAACCTGATTCAAAAGGAGATGTATTCCTACAGTCTCACTTCTAAAGAAAATTTGTAAGGATGATGCGGCCCTCGAGAATCTAACCAATAGTAGAAAATGGCCCATTACTCGAATGTGCTTAACACGCCTCTACACGCAGGGAAACAAATGGAATTCGGTAGAAGTGGAAACAATCGAATAAAAGCAATCGAATGATTCGGTTGTTTGCTTCAATCGAATTATTCGAATAATGCCTTTCGATTTTTCACTCGATCGTAACCGAGTGAATTTATTCGATTGTTTTTAGCGAGTGAAAAAATCGGATAGATACAATCGATTAATCGAAGTGAGTGATTCACTCGTCGAGAGGAAGTGAGTGAAAAATCGAATAGATTTATTCGATTTTTTTCACTCGTTTACTTGATACGCAGTGACGAGGAGAGGATAGAAGCGGCGCGTACCTTATTCCATTTAGGGGAGGCTAGTAGAGATGTGCGATCATGATGAAATAATGATCGAAGAGTACAAAATTGAAAGGTATGACAAAATTGCCCTAATTAATGAGTATTATACTAATACAGTATTACAGTTAATCAAAATTTAAAATAGAAATAATATATTTTTGATTATGATATTTAAAAATAGTTCAAATGAAGATTGGAAATGAATTGTTAGGTTGACAAATTATACTTTTTAAATTTTATAACATTTCACAATAATTTTTAAATTTTTAATGAGGAAATAGATTAGATTTTAAGAAAATACTTGGAATACCGTTATTTTCTGTGCCTGCATTTTTTTTAATCATTTTACTGGGATATTCATTATTTTTCCTACTTAGCTATCTTTATAATATTTAAAATGGTGAAAATGAAGCGGCAAATCTCTTTTTCGGATACCTTAGAACAAATTCAATTTAATATGTATAAGAATGGAATAATTCTAATAAAGCGTTCGAGTTTTCACTCCATCCTAACCGAGTGAATTTATTCGATTGTTTTTAGCGAGTGAAAAACCGATCCAATCGATTGATCGAAGTCACTCGTTGAGATTCCTTTTGAAGAGTGAAAGTGAAGACTTAATTGAGTGAAATATCGAATAGATCTATTCGATTTTTCGTAAACGTAAAGGTATGAAATTACCGCGTCCCATCACAAAGTATTACATAGATGCTCAATACTTTGTACGCAATAATAAGAGCCATTCCAAGTGAAAATTTTGTTTAATATTTATCGTAGTTTGAAATCACACTTTTCAAAGCATTTTGGTCGTAACTTCGTAAGGTCGTAAGTCGGGGAGCGTCTATATTATGAAAGCCCAAAATTTTATAAACAATGCCGCTTTGATCGGCAATAACAAAAGTAGATCCTCATAGGATGGTTTAGAAATGAGGCAAATAGGATGAAAGGATTTTCCCCCAGACAGAAGCCACTGGAAAGGGGATCTTACGTACCTCGAGGAGACTTCATCGACGTTTGGAGACGAGTTACGGTAGATTGCGGTCGCTTGAAATGAATCTTCAAGGTTGGCCAAGTACTCGCTCCCTGTCACGAGTCTGCCCATAGAAGAATGCTGAAAAGATTAGAAGAACCTCAAATACCGCTCACAATATATAACACTGCATTTACATACAAAGCATTAGGAGGGGTCAGTGATTCTTGGAGAAAGGGATGAGAAAAGACATGCGTATTTGTAAAGAGGATAAGGTACCGCCATTTTTGAATGATGTCAAGCCTTCAATTCTCTAGTTTCTCAATCGTAATTCCTATCTAATGAAATAATGTGCATTTTGGATAATATATGGCCTTTTTAAAAGAGAAAGAATGATACTTTGGTTAATATTCGTTCGTATGACTCAAAATGGAATCTGTATGCAATCCACAACTTTTACCTTCATTACAGGGAACTTTGAAAAGTAATACAACTTAATCAATTCATTATCTGTAAAATGCTAACTTAAAGACACCTTCATCGTTAGGAAACGAGATACCAAAGAACACGATATTTGCAGAATATAAATGTGAGGGAAAGCAATGCGTCGTTAATTAATCTAAACTATCTAACTAATCAATTAATTTATATCAGCCGTTGCCGGAGGAGGACTTAATAAAAGGTGATTAACGTAATGAGTGGAGAGTGGCTATTAATAAAGAAAAAACTGAGAAAAATATCGTTTTCCTAAATACAGTTCCTGAGGCACTATTTTCCTTAAAAAGCCGCATTAATTGTTTACTGTCAATTCAACTGTCCGTGCACTATAATCGACACGATTGCAGCATTTATTTACTCGGCCATCATCTGCGCAATTTGCATACAGTAGACGAGACGACTGCTCCGATTTTCACAAGTTCGTTGCCACTACGTATGATGAAAATACGAGTTCAAAAACCCATTCTTTCAAGGATTTATTCAGATTTAATTCAGCATAGTTGCTCATATGTACCTAATCGAGACACAATTAATCCTAATCGATTTAGTTTAATATACTCTTCATTAAAACAATTTCAATGAATCTCTGCAATGTGGTTGGCGACGTTATGAAAATACTTTTAATGCGCTCCGGCAATTGACGCTTTAGCAAATGTGACCACTAAACTGAGATCGAAGCCGGACCAGTTGGCTGTCTGGATGCTTAGCTATGAATTGAATAGCAGTTGAAACAAACACGGTGGAACATGCATTTCATTCATGCAATTCGAAAACATCTCTAGTTCGAAGATTTTTCCTAGGTCCTTTTTGACCTAGCATTTTGTCTTCAAACAATGGTAAAAAATAGTAGCTGACTCGAGATTTCTCTGATTAATTAAAACTTCTTACGAGTAAGATAAATTAATATTCGCAACTCAAACTTCTGAAATAACAGCGACGTTAACTTGCAGTAATTTTCTCCCGTGCATTTACCGGTCCTTAATAAGTACATCTTGTGGGTGACATCTCCCTCTCTGACTTTCAATCCGTATATGATTGATTTTTTTATAAATATAAGATATAAGATAGTTTGATCAAAAATAAATCAATGAAAATAATATAAGTATTGACGTTTTTTAATACACCTGTTTCTTATAGATGTAATAAAGCGTGTTTTTCAACTCTTGCTAAGAAATTCCTTGGATATTTTTCAATTGATCAACCCAAGCTTCTCGCTTTTCTAAACTCAGCCAGATGGAGGACTCAGCCTTTCAGTGGAGAAAGGCAATTGCAAGAAAGGAGTAAATAAAGACCATTCGATCGACGAAGGGGTAAAATGGAGGCCATTTTCATCGGATACCTCATCTCCTCGCGTTCTTTTTTCGAGGAAAGAGATTCGAACCTCCGTTCCTCTTATCACAGCGCAACCTAAAACTATGAAAACACATCCACGCCAAACTCCTCCATATACTGATTCGGTAATCACTCTCACCAAAGAGATTGTATTTTTAATTAATTTCCAACTTAAATCTGGGCATAAATGGAAAGTGACCGATGAATACTCTTCTTTACAGCATTTACATAGACTTTGAAAACATGCAAAAATACATAATCATCAATAGCTCAAACAAATCGATCAGGTTGAGTTTAGGAATATATTAGAACTAATTAGAATTTCCGTTACTGTGCTGATAGGAAAGGAATACAATTGCTCGGAGTTGAAAATAGTTTTCCTTTGTTTCGTAAGCCATGATCATTTTAGTATGCATGAATGTTAGGAAAATGTAGGACTAGGAAAGATATCACTTGAGATCACGCATTTAAAAGCAATCGGTACAGAGCGGCAGATCCCAATTAAAATAGGAATCTTAGTTGTTGAGGCTTTATTTATTACAATCTACATTTTAATATATAATTTAACGCGAAATATGTCGATAAAAATATCACTACAAATGAAAAATATCAACCCATTTAATTTGTACTTAGGCACATTTATACTGAAATACCAAATAGCCAAATTTACCAAAGGAAATATGCGAGAATATTTCAATTCCTGGCAAAAATTCAAAATTAGCACCGATCTAAATATTTATACACATAAAATGGGGATAACGAGTCATTTAGTCATAGATCACTTAAATAATTTATCGTGGGCAGTATGTGTCCAGCAATCTATCATTCATCAAAACATTTTCCTTCTTTCCTAAATGAAGAACAATTCAATTGAGACCATTTCGATATCACTGAAATCTGAAAAAGGAACGAATAACCAAATTATCCATTTCGATCAAAATCATTTATAAACCATTAAAAATCAAATATTTTGCACCATTTTATGTGATTGAAGTGCATTTGCAAGAACCCAATATCGAAAGAAATCAACTCTCTTTCAAAATAAAATAAGTTTCCAAAGACAAATATAATTCGAAAGAAAGAAAACCTTTAAAGAAACAAGCTGTAGAAAGAGAGCAAGGGTAATAGCAGACAATCTAAATGAAAGCAATTCAATGAAATGATACTGTATTATTTGCATTAAACATGGTTTAGAGCAGAAAATTCATGACTCAATATGAAACCCTATTTGGGTTTCTTTCCCTGCAACGAATAATATCATCTGTGTTACATACATGCATCAACTCTCACGGAATTAGGTAAATATCACGAATGTGTTTTTCCTGCCGAAATAAAAAAATAGAAAACCTAGAGTTTTGGAGGCTCCAGGATTGGGATATATTCTCTGATGGTTTCACCACAGATGTTGGGCAATATTTTATAATTATGGCAATAAGTACGGTTGCTGATACCCCAGAAATGGTATGATTTCGCCCTCAGAGGACGTAAATCATACGTCACCAGAAAGGAATTCGTTAGATTATCATTTTTGTATTTAACGACCGCTTGTAGTTTATAAATTACCTGGGTGAATAAGGAGCATTTTCTGCTAGTACAGTAATTGCAGATTTATAGAAATAACATACACAGTTCATAATTTGCTTCTCCTTCGTTCAGCGATAAATGTCTCGCCGACTTTCTCCGCTTTGTCCGATAACTGCACGTGAAATAAAGCGCCAGAGCAGCGTCCCCTCCGACATTTTCCTCGGTCCCCTCAATCCGAGGGCTCCATAAAATGCTCTCCACCGTCATCGTCCAGACGCGCCACTACGCGACAGTAATTACCGAGAAAGATGATTTACAATTGTATCCTAACTAGAGAAAAATGGATACAGATATTCGCTATTTGTAGATATGTTACCCATACAAACTTATTAGGCTCTTAAAGCCACTCAATTACTATTTATGATCAAATTCTACCAATTGACCAAGAGGCTATCGGAGTCAATGAAAACATTCTTTAAAGCGTCTAATCTTATAGTCTAAATATCTAATTAAATTAAAACACGGGTATAAAATTTTCCCCAGAAAATCTCTTTAGTTGTTGCAAGAGCGACAACTTAAGCTAGAAATTAGACAAACTTTATTTTCTGTAGATTATATCAGACTTATTGAAACAGGATCTAGTTGGAGAAAACTTAATTTCTGAAAGCTTTTTCGAGCACCGAATTCCGTAAAGTAATCATATCTTCAGTTGAGTGAATGTTGTTTAAATATATACATTCTCAGTCCAAGGAATAAATTCATATAACGAGTTAAGCAGATATAATGTTTCTAGATAATTATTTTTTGGGGACATCATACATTCTCATTCCGTACATGGCTTTGTATCCTTTATAAAAGTGCACGTACACTGGCCAACTTTCGCATTTTACCGCTCGTTATCTTACGCAGTGACGACAGCGCTCCTCGCCCTCCCCATAAACCTTCCACTTTCCCCAATTTTAGCGCAATAACTTCCACCGACGAAGCCTCTCTTTATCCGCCAGAGGGGGAGCATCTCTGTGGAATATTCCTCCCCTATCCGCCCCTGCACCCCCATTCATTTCCGCCGCCCTGATTAAAATTTCACATGGGGGCGGGCAGGGCCCGGAGCGATGGGGAGGGGGAGAAGGCCTCTCTCGTTGAAACAAAAAATAAAACCCTTCTCTCCCCTATATATCCTGGGCGTCGCGAGGGCATTTTTTCGACAGGTTTTCATTTCGCGAAATAATCCGTTCCCCCAACCACGCCCCTCTCGCGGCCAGCGATATATCGATCCAGCGGACGGGAGAGAGGAAAATTTATAGTCGCAATTCGGAAAAAAAGACGGAGCTTTTATCTCGTGCCCCTCTCTCTCGTGCCGTTTTCAATTTATTGATTTTTTGCCGAACGGGACACGAAAACGTACAGCAAACCTCCGTTGGTCGATCTCCTAGAATCCCTAGTAACGATAAGTATGAGATAGTTTCCGGAATGACAAGGTTTTCTCATTTTCCCCTTCCCACTCGTTATCGCTAGGCCCCTTTAACAGGTGCGGGTCACGTGATTGTGATGTGCGCATGTCGCAACTCCGATAGCGCGTGAGGGATGGTGTGAGGAGGGAGGGTTGGAGGAGGAAGGGTGTGAGGAGGGAGGGTTGGAGGAGGAAGGGTGTGAGGAGGGAGGGTTGGAGGAGGAAGGGTGTGAGGGGCTTAGATCGAAAGCAGGGTACGTAAAAAACGAGGTGCCTGTAAAGGGGATGTGCGCGGGGAGGGCTTTAGGGGTTCTGTTAGAGAGTGATTCACCGCTGGGGAGGGGCGGAGTCCGAAGGGTTGATGCAGAGGGGCCCCTGGCGGCCCATCCAAAGAAGCAGTGATAAGGAAGACCCTTCCAAAGGGGGTCTTTTCATGGGTCCCCTATATTTTGACTCCGTTCCCCTGCGGTCGACGGAGCGACTCCAACGTTGGAAGACGCGTTCGTTTACCGCAAAGTTGTTAATGGTCGACTAATTGATTCTCCTAACGTCGATATACTTGCTGTGGCTGTGCTTTATCGGCAGGTAGACATAGATCGTAGATTGTGATACTATTGGAATTTAAAGCTTACCTCGTGCTTCTTTCGCTTCGTCTCCACGCACTCGATCGACGTTGATTATTTCATAACGATACATATATATGCATAAAAGGATGGTATTTATTATCATAGATTTTGATAAGGCGTTCTATAAAATTTCGCATGAGATACGTTTATTCAAATTAATAAATTTAAATATTGATGATAGAGTATTGATATGGATAAAGAATTTTTTCACTGATAAAACTCAAAAGATAAGAATGAATGAAGAATAGTCTTACGATTCCAATGTAACCTCAGAAGTACACCAAGGAAGTGTCATCTGGCCTTTATTTTTCCTTTTTTATATTAATGACCTGATTAATTAACTCGTATATTTGCTTGTTTGTCTATGTCTATGTCTATGTAAGAACCCTGCAAGGCGCCTTTCGGCGTTTGGCAGGGGGTGCAAGCACCTTGACTCTATTTTCCTAAACGGTTGCTTTCGCGTATACTTCGCGGAAAAAATGAATTTTTGAAACGATTCGTTCTAGCATCAATTCCCTAATCTTTCGGGCAGTATCAGAACGGCCCATATAACAGGGGGGTCGCATTATATCGGTTACATCATCTGAGAACCTAATTTCTCTGAACTTATTTAATAAATTTATCCTTTGAATATTTCTTCTATCTTCTAATGATTCCCATCCCGCGTCCTGTAACATCTGAGTGACACTCGCTGTTTTATCGTAGCAATTCTTTACAAATCGTATCGCCTTTCGTTGTACTTTTTCTAAATCCCGAATATGACAATTCTCGGCGGGGTCCCATACACTACATGCATACTCAAGGTGAGGCCTAACTAACGCTAATTAACATCGCTCGCGAACTTTTTCTTCGCTCCTACCGACTATTCTTTTGACGAAGCCGAGTTTCTTAAGTGCTTTTCCACATATATTTCGGATGTGGGCACTCCATGATAGATTATTCATGACAGTTACTCCAAGATACTTTACCGATTCTACTGTCATTAGGTTTACCCCTCGGAGGCTATAAGAATAAGCATTTATTATAGATTTACTTTCGAAGAAGTTAATTACCGAACACTTTTCTACATTAAGCTCTAATTGCCAATCATCGCACCAATTCATAATTCTATCTAAGTCGTTCGAAAGGGTTAATCCATCCTCTGAACTAACTATTTCCCTGTAAATGACTGTGTCGTCTGCGAATATCCTAACATTGCTTTCAATGTGATTGCTGAGGTCGTTGATGTATACTAAAAATAACAACGCTTGTTTGCTGATTATTGCATTATTTATCGACAGATAAAAAGTAACGAGGACACGGATGCGTTACAGAGGGCTTTATTCTCAGTGAAAGGCTGGATCAAAATACAAAAAAGAGTATTGACGCGAGCAAAAGTATGCACATTACATTTTCAAATAAGAAATCGTTTTCATCTTTTAGATATAATTTAAATGGAGTAATTATACCAATTTCTGAGTACTGTGAATATTCGGGAAATACATTTAATAGAAGCATGAATTGGGAAAAACACATAAATCATTAGCGGAATAGTATAGATTATTGAATCACGTTGTGAGAAGCTTAAAAGGAAGGAAATCAAGGGCATTGGGGTGCATAACCTTGGCCAATCTTAGAATATGTTACCACCGAGTGAGATCCTAATGAGAATTGTCGATTATTAGAAAATGTTAAAAAGAAAGGTGGCTCGTTATGTTGCGTTGTGGGTACGTTTATCAAAAGATATATGTTTAAGGCTCTTGGATGAGAATCGCTGGAGAAGAGGAGGAAAATAAACAGGCTGTATTTGACAAATAGTTATCAGTAATAAAGGATGGGAAGGTTTTAAAAGTTTAATTTAAGTATCAAACTTTTGAGCCATAATCACAAAATAAAACCGCAGAGAACCAATACAGCAAAATACTCTTTCTTGAATGGAGGCACAAGAGAAAGGAAAAAAGTTATCTGGTTCGCAGAATTATCTTCTGGGATGCCTAAATTCCTCTTTTTGGTTTTGTTGAATATATTTAAGAATGTATTATATAGGAAAGTGAAATAAAAATATTGTTATTATTAATATTACTTGCAGAAGAAATTACAGAGAGGATTAGGGGCTGCCTAGTAGGGTGATGTACGGAGCCTACCGGGAACCACGTACGCCACGGAGGGCCTACCGAGAACCATGATAAATCAAGGATGACCTACGATGATATGTTTTTTATTTGGTAATATTGAAGGAATGATATCATTGATGATACACGTTATTCGCTTTTATTGTTGTAGTTAATTGACTCTATCGTTGAATGATGAACAGTAATGTATATATTGCATATGGAGGAAGTGGATGCCGCCAGACTTTCGTCTAACTGCGGAGGAATTTCGTGAATATATAAATAAAGTATTATAAATGAAAACATACGCAAATTCTAAAAGTATTAAAAAAATGAATCTACGATAAAGATGCTCTGTAAGTAAATAACATATAAGATACTGCATTATGGTTGTTGGGATGCATAAATAGACAAGAGTACATAGAGCAAGCTGAAGATGTTCTCACGAATGGAAAATGAAGAAGAATCTCTTTGAATGAAGATGTAAGTTAAACGATAAAAAGATTTCGTTGAGAAAAAAGGTTATGAATGAATTCAGAAGTTCATAAAAATCCATTGAAAAATTGCCGTATTTAGAAGTGCGATACCAATAACGATTTCAATATTCCAGGAAAAGCAAAAAATTGAAGCAAAAAAAGAATCCTAATGATGAATTTCATGATACTCACGGTGTGTTTCCATTGCAACGAATTTTATGATGATGGAAATAATGTCAAACTTAGTACAGGACAGCGTTCGACCCGCGGAAATACAAGAGGTGGGAGACCCGAGTCCCAGTCGTTGTATTGCACTTCTTGTATTTTGCTGAATTTTATGATATTTCGATGTAATCTGGACATGAGAATTACAAATTATCGAAGAATTTTATGACTGATAACAGAATATATATTATAGCAGAGTATATAGAAAATATTTCAGATAGAACATGTTTTTTTAATCTCCATTCACATTGGAAAATCACCGTTTCCAACCCTAGAAAAAGCAGTGGAAATGAAAATAAAAACTATTCTAGTTCTAGCGCATCCATGACTTATCCTTAATCATGCTTATCCAGCTTCATAAATACAAAGAATTCTTCAAGCACAGGGATGTGTTATTTTTTTTCTACTTTACAAAAAAGTGTATTTCAATATACCTTTAAAAGGGCCCGGCCTTGCAAAATGTCATTTAGTGCTGATTTTTTATATGTTGTTAGGACCTATACCATTAGAATGTGAGCTTCGAAAAACCTGTGTGGGCGGAGCAATATCCAAAAATACAGTGAAATTGTGTACTTTTCTTTTCTTAGGTTTTGTTCAGTACCTTCTAAAATATACGTTCTACAGAAAACGTTTTTCTTACATATTTTGAAGAAGATATATTTCATACAAAATAAGAGCAAAATTAGCTCCGTACCTCTCACACGCACTATCGGGATTATTTATATTTTTCGCGGCAAAATTTAATTTTAATTCCGTTATTTTTGACGGGGGAATCCTTTAGTTTGATTATTTCACAAATGCGCCAATAAATAACGCGGGATATGAAAGACGCAAATAGTCACGTGGTTCTAAAAGTGCATAATCGAGAGATTTTCAACATCCAACTTTCGAATTCTTTCTTTTGATAGCGTTCGTTCGAGCCGACGCTGTTTCCATTTTCACGTTCTCTCTAACGCACGACCACAAATTACTCCGCCTTCCTTATTTTCCTCTCTCTTTAGAAGCTTCGTGTGGAATCGTGTGTGAATGGAGCGGTCACTTCTCGGAAGCGAAATTAATGAAAGGAATAGTAGAGAAGGAAACAGTGGAATCCATACTCTGCAAAGAGACCCGTGTTTTATGCGATGCCTTTTTTTCTTGACCTTTCACAGCGAAAACGTTTTTGCGATCAACAATATCGCATCTTATTTCCATCCGAAAAGCCTTCTTTCTTATTTCCATTCTATTCACATCGTCCTAGTTCAAAAGTTTAAATCAGGAAAATGTAGAAATGAAGATCACACGCTACTTGTTTCCACGAGGTATATTAAAAAGGTTTCTGAACAGATTGGCCATTAGCAAGCCTGATGATAGCCGTATAAAACGTCATCGTTATATTTTATTTTTCTGTACACTTTTCACATTTCTACAGCCTCCCGCAATTTATTCCAACTGTATCAATAGTTCATATTCTTCTTGAAAATATGAATCTATTTCATATACATTTATTGTGTACAAACTTATTACTCTCTGTAAATAGAAGATTCCTGACGCTTTCTATACGAGGGCATCAAATCGCAACCGAATTGAAATGATGAAAGACAGATGCCGCCAAATCTGGACTGTATGGTGGATGTGGTTGCAAAGCCTCTGAAGTTGTGCTGTGTTGGCACTTGCGTTGTGTGTTTTGGTGGTCAGAGACTTGAAGTTCACAGCCATACGGTCCAGATTTGGTGCCGCTTGACCTCAATCTGTTCCTGATAATGGAAATCTGTGGGGACCTGCATCTGATGAAGAGAACTGTGAGAGGCTGGTAACAGTGTCTTCAGTGACGGCTTCAGAAAACTTGTTCATCGTTGGCAGAGTAAGTACAGGTGATTCTATTAGTGGTTTTAAACCTCCCCCTATGTAATATGTACGTAATATATTATATAGGGGATAATAATAAGTAATATTACCTCTCACGAGGAGAACTTGGCTCTCGGAAAGCGCTTTCATGTTATTCCTTTCTTGTTATCTCCGAATACCGGGGAATGAAACGAGAAACACCAGGGACGGATCCAGGGGGGTGGTCCTGGGGGTCCGGACCCCCCCCCCCCCCCGAAATATCAGACTCCCTCAAATCTCAATACCCATACACGGTCCTTCAACCGTAGGAGACGGTCTCCGGATGTCCGTAGACTATTTGTAGATACTGTATATACTATCAACATATACTGTCAATAAGCAATTTTGATATTTTATAATATTATATTGAGTGTTATTAACATCTAATAAAAAATATTCTGATAAATTATGATCATAATCGACAGTTACTTTTATTAAACTTTTTATTCTTGTCCCTATTTTTCGAAACTGAAACTCAAATAACGCTAATAAACACAAAATTTAATAAGCAATCACTAGCGAAAAAATTCGAGTTTGTCTAACACAATTCTAACGTCACGTTTTGTGAAAGCCGAAATATCTTTTATTTTTAAATTTTTCGATCGGACCCCCCCCCAAAAATTTTTTCTAGATCCGTCCCTGAGAAACACCAACAGTCAATTGGAGATTTAAAACCTCTGATTCAATAACAGCCGTACTCCAAAGTTTCTTACTTTACTGGCGATTCCAGGGAAAAGTGAATATCTATGTTTAAAGATCACATTTTAAGGATTATTTTAGCGTTTGATTTATTAAAATTTTCCCATTCAAACCCAATTTACGAAAGTGAAGGCATTACTTTTCATTCAGACCTCATACATACGCATAGTTATGAGTAACGGTAATTTTCAATTCACTAATAAACGTATGTATTTAATTACTTCCATATTTCTTTGAAACCACCAAAACGATTCTAATTGGTAATCGCAAATCACGTTCCTATAAGTTAACCGAATGTAATGTGATTGAAGAGAAGCAAAAGGAGAGTGGGGATATCAACACTTGGAGCGAAAAATAACCGGTTTGAGCCGATTCGAGTGTAAGTGACGGATCAAAACTGGAAATTCCTCTTTTTCATGAAATTGGAGCGAAAAAAGAAAAATATTTTTACAACTCTCAATTAGGAATGGCGATCTGATTCGATGATGAGGTAACGGTAAAGGGATATTACGAAGCCATATTGGATGGATTCAGCCTCATATGACTGTGAATCGTCATATACTTGATTTTAATTCGGAACGACATTATGAAACATCAACAATGAACAGATTTATGAGAAGCTTTGAATCGGCGGAGATATCGATTACGGTTGTTTCAATATCTATGCTCTATCGGAGAAAAGACGACTTGTAGGAAAATATGAAGAATGATGAAGATGAGAATGGCCATTTCAAAATTACCTAATGAGAAAATAGCCTTTACGGTTAGATAAAAGGCTGAATAGTTAAAAATCAATTTCTGTCATGCAGGAACAATGTACTGACGCTACGAGTATTTTCTAACTCGTTAATGAGGTATTTTTTTAAATACTTCCACTATTTTCACTTGGAAAAATCTGTCCTTTTAAATTCTATGGAGGTAATATTTACCGTTACAGGTTAAAATCTGATAGGTAGTCATAGACTCTAAAAACAATATTGAAAGATAATGAGAGGTGATGCGTGCAATTTACTCGCTGTGACCAATTACAGTAGAACCCCGGTAATCCGGACACTCGCTAATCCGGAACCCTCGGTAATCCGGACGGTCCATTGGGAGTTATGCAAACCCGCAACTTCTTCTTGTAAACATATAAACACGCATATTAGTAACAAGAAACGAGAGGTGGACAGACTATTTGAAAAATTTTTCCATTGGCTTCAATGATGTGATGGAGGGCGAAGTATTTCGTTTATTGTGATAGCACATCTAAGTTGTGATACTTTTCTGAGACAGCATTTTTCAATTAGAGGAATGCTTAATATGTGCGAGATTAAACAATTTCGAAAGACAATAAATTTTCATTTGCAGCAGGATATCACTTCTTAAAACATCTCGGTCATTAAAAAGGTATGAGAGAAGAGGCGTAAGAAACAATCCTTCCCTTTGATAGACGTCCAATGAGAATGAGCATGCATGGGCTATAGAGTTGGTGTTTATAAGCGAGAAAAGCTAAACAATTTTAATCGAGGATTAAATTTATGCCGTGTGCAAATGTGACTGGCAAACATAAGCTTCCTCTGTTTGTTGTTGGAACAGCCATAAAAACCCCGAGCATTCAAGTCAGTCACGCTACCTGTGTGCTATTGAGGGCAAAAAAACGCTCGGGTCATACGAGATTTATTTTTGGATTGGTTTAAAACAGAATTCGTTCCAGCAGTTCGACAACATATGAAATCCGTCAATTTACCACAACGTGCTTTATTGTTGCTTGATAATTGTCCTGGCCATCCTTCTGCAGAAGAATTGTGCACTGATGACGGTAAAATTTCCGCAATGTTTTTACCCCCTAACACGACTGCGCTGATCCAACCCATGGATCAGAATGTTATTCAAAGCATTAGGTTAGGATATCGTAAGTTGCTTCTTACAAATATTCTTAATTATCCTGTAAACAATAAAAATTTGGAAAATGCACTGAAAATGTAAATTTAAAAGATGTCATGTTCAATCTAGCTAACTGTTGGTCATCTGTGACTAAATTATTGATCAGCAAATCGTGGAAAAATTTACTCCCAAATTTTATTGGTTCGGAAGTTTTAGAAAATGTGCAAACTGAAGAAATTCAGCTTGCGCCACTCATTAATCAGTTACAAAATTCGAACCCAATATCTAACCCTGAAGCTCTCCGGTGGAATACTGAGGCTGTTGACAGTTTGGCTCGAAACGAAGCTTTAACAGATGACGAAATTATCAGAACAGTAACGGCAGAAGATGATGATGATGACGACGACGACCACCACCACCCTGTAGACTCCGTCAAAATTTTGAAGCACATGAAATTATGCTCTTTAGACGTTTTAGAGACCGTGCACTTGATATGAAAATAAGAACGGTCACGCAGAAGAAAAAAATGACTTTTTTGCTCGCTGATAATATTTATTCACTTTATATGTTTTAATACCTTATGTAATACATACATGCATTATCTATACATTATAATTTTTGAGAAAAAAGGTTATTTTTTTAAAACCTCGCTAATCCGGAAACCCCGCTAATCCGGACGCCTATGTGCCTGAATTCGTCCGGATTACCGGGGTTCTACTGTATATCGAAAATCGGAACTGAAAACAAACCATTACATCCGTTTTTTTAGTATTCGAGAAGTAAAACTTATTGTAAAAGAATGTTTTCAAATACATCATCAACATGTTCCAATAATTCAATTCGCATCCATTCCTAATTACTGAAAGAACTTTTCAGTATAATTCTGTAGCTTTTGATACAGTTTATGGAAATCACCAAAAATCTCATTTTGTGATTCACAGGATGAACATGGCACTCGCGTGCACTTGTTTAAATGAAAATTCACCGCTAGAACGGGCCATCTTAATGGCCAATAAGCGAACAAAAGAGCGTCATTGCGTGTGTTTACAGATCCTCGGTAGGTCAGTAGCTATTAAAAAAGGAAACAAGCGACCAGCCACTTAGTTCCAACTTATTCACTATGGATGTAGCGCGAGTAGGAAATGCGTTGACGCGACCGTCATCTGAAACGAATCATTTTTTAAATGCCGGTTAACGACATTCGCCTTTTCCCGTTAATCTGTACTTCGAGGAAGAATTCTTTTAAAGACAACGTTCGTTATTTCTACTGTGTTCTTCATTAATGACAGGATATACGCAAAGCAAAAGCACAAGGAACTGACTTTTCGCCTTCAAAGAAAGACTAAAACTGAAACTTCCGAAATATTTTCTCTTTCCTAACAACCCCGAAGGCACGTGCCCAATAGCCCTAGCAAAGGGGCGGATGCTTACGACATTGCACTAGGGTAGCATAAACCGTACTTAATTCAGGGCCCATAAAATAAGGATAGGCTAAAATAGCCAGATGTGAAGATTTCTCAATTCTGTTAACAGTATTTTTGACAGCATAGAAAATGGAAATATAGCCAGAATTCTTTTTACTGATAAAAATATAATATAGACGTATGTCACTAATGTGCAAAGATTTCTCATTCCGCATTTATTATCTGAAGTAAAGGTCTCAAATTCATATCTGAAAATGTATTCAAATAAGTTTTTAATAAGATTTGCGAGAATGTAACATGAAAGAAGCCAAATTTTCGACTCAACATAACCAAAAAGACACCGAAACCGGATTTGGGGAATCTATGGCGATGAGACGGACCGCACAGTGCTTACGAAAAATCCACCGCAATCACAGGGTAGCAGGTGAAATGAAACAGTATTTTCAGATTCCATATCTAGAAGCCTTGTAAATTGACGTGGTATAAGAGACTTGATATTCCATTGCTGTTTACCTAGTTGATTTCCTTACTTTATCTCGAAATTTGTCTGAAAAAGTAGTCCGCCATTTTGTTGCTTTAAATGAGCAAAGAATCATCTTAGAGCATGAAACATTACGCGAATTGAAAGACAAAGAGTTATGCTAGAATACTACATTGTTGTTTTTTTCAACAGTTTCTTTCAAAAGCAACTGTATATCAACGAACTTGAACGTTTTTCTGAAAAATCCGAAACTTCCCGTTTTTGTAAAAAATTCTCAAGTTTGACGCCCTGTATCTTTTTATGCCTAATAATTTAAAAAAGCGACAAGCAGGAACATAAAATTCAATCATTTCGTAATATATATGCCAAGTTTCAATATCCGCACTCAAAATTTTTCAGAGGTAACGTTTCACTTAAATAGTTTTTACTAAAATTCTCTTGAGAAAATATTGTAGGTCGCTTATATGCGTACTAATTATGCAAAGAATAAATTAGGAAAGGACCGGAATTTTACGTTGGGTAGGAAGAGAGTAGTGGCGGTTCTATAAAGTTTTACAGTTTTTTTGAAAAACGCAACATTTCATTCAATTGCCACTCAATTCATTGTTTTGATTCTCTGTGAAACCATAGAATATTCACTACTGCGTTGATTAAGGCATTCCTATCCGAATTTAATCAGAAATATAGTTGAAATCGACAATGTAAGCCATGAATCTTGCTTTTCAAATCTGGAGCGTAAAAGGAGCCTGGCTTTCGCCAATACTGCCAGGAATTTAGAAACGGACAATACATCATTTGGAGCAGATATATTAAATTTTATAATTAATTAATACCTATAGAAAGGTACATCGATTTTTTTGCAGAAAAATATCACATTCAAACAAACAATAATATTGGTAAAGTTTGCAATTGCCAATGGAAACCTATTAGTAAAAACACCTTATGGGGGTTCCTTTGCAACTAATTGTAAGTTGAGACAGATCATCGATACTTCCCCTCCAAGGAAGTACATACCCAAATACTTGCCTCTCCAAGGGAGTTTTCCCAGGGCACTCTTTGGAGGGGGGCGCTCTCAAAATGGTGCACTCATTTAAACATCTCAGCAAAGCAAAAAATTGTGAAAAACCTTAATTTTTCATGATTTTTTAAAACACGCCAGATGGTTTTATATGCGTTCCTTTACCATGAATTAACTACAAAAAAATATGTGAAATCAATATATATGTGCACTTATTATACATTTGTTTCTTATCTTCCGGTCGCGCAACATAGTACAAAATGAGTAAAATTAGCAGTTTCGCAAAATTTCAAAGTTTGAATTTTTAGTACATTTTAATCATACGACTTTTAAAGATCCTATAGTTTAATTCTATTGCAATAATATATTTAAAATCCAAGCATATAAGATAAACTTTGATATTCAAGTGGAATTCGGTCGCGCAGCTTCGTCAAAAACAGCAGAGTAGCCTATTTGGACAGAGACTTTCAGATAATTTAGAAATTTTCTAATAGTAAATATGTATTTGGTAATTTTTTTGTTTCAATATTCAATTGTTGGTGCAGATCTTCGCTCATTTTATTTACAAAACGATCCAGAACTCACCACGGGCTTTTCGACTTCCACCCGCACCCTACCCAACCAACCATCCAATGTAGGGTGTGTTATTTACAATATGTACAAATTTATTTCGCTTTCTCTCTCTTTATGTTTCCTTTCTAGTCTGTATCTATCGATAAACATCGAAATTCGGATTTGTGCGAAAACGTTGGCATCGCTGAGCGTGACAGTAATGTGGTTGTAATATAGTCGTCTCTGGAACTGTGTCCACACACTTTATTTGAAGCTTCGGTCACTAGCTTAACGCATCTTTCAACTGCCTGTCTATGGCATGGGAAAGCATCTATACTCGTAAGTTTTGTAAACCTGTCCTGGCCCATCTGTGAATTTGTGGTTGATTTTTATAGCAAACTATTAAATCTACAAGGTACTTACCAGAAGAGCTGCTTCAAGTTGTTGATCCCGTTTTACAACGGAATGCTTACTTTGTCCATCCCAAAAATTTACTTTTGGCTATGGTAACTGATGAAAGAAACCATATCCGAGAGCTGGGCTTCAGGCGTATCATGAAGGCAAAGCAAGCAATATCTGAAAGTGACTCTTTCAGAATCTTTAAACCACCAAACCTAAACTTGGAGGCTAAAGGCTATACCGAAATTATCAAATGAAACACCAGTACACTGACTCCTCCTCCACTGTTAAGAACATTGACTAATGAAGAGATAAAACAGTATATGAACAATGACTTCAAGCCTCTTATGAGTATAGATATGGATAATTTATGGTATAGGAACGCAATTAAAACCATCTGGCGTGTTTAAAAAAATTAAGAAAAATTACGATTTTTCACAATTTTTTGCTAACGTCGATGGCATTGCGCGACCGGAAGATAAATTTATAAAAAAATAATAATTAGTGCTTTTTTCACGTCTATACCAATCGCAACTTTTCCGCGCTATAGTGATCTGAAATTTAAAAACAAAGTTTTTTTCGAACTACCCTAATAGGGAACCCTCCCCTAAATTCCTTCGAGATACTAAAAGTTGTCAGAATATATTTATCATCTACAGTAATGATGGAAGTGGAAGTACATGAATATTAAATTTATGATGAGAAAAGGCACTTTACATTAAGAACCTAAAAATATAGAAAATGGGAAATCTTAGTCGAATCCGAGTCATATTTCACACCTCTCATTATCCTTAGCCGTTCCTTATCGAGAGAGTCTGACTCATCCATGAGCAACGGCGAAGCTATTCATTTAGAAATTTCCATCTAAATTGCCGGGTCAAACGATACAAATCGGAAAGTTGTGCAAAAGAGTAACCGAGAAGGACGTTTGATGGTTTAACCGCGAATGGCATTGCGTGGTTGACAATTTCAAGCTAGCGAAACGGACATTCGGCGAGAAAAATAGCTGTTTCACGATCAGAGGAAATAAACATCGGATTCCTCTTCTTTTTGTCTTCTCTGATCAGTCCCAAGAAACATCGCATTCATCTGCGATCAGGAAATTCAATCGTTAACATTTCATTTGACTGGGATATACATTCGGTCTCAATTCAACAGAGTAGTTCTTCAAATATACTCGCAAAACAAATGTTAATAAATAATGTAGATAAAAACAAATCTCTCTTAAAAATATGACAAACTGCGCAAATCGACTGAAGTGGGTCATCTAAAATGACTGTTTACAGCGGAATACAGCCGCATATAGGTTGGAAAGAATGTTCCTCAAACGGAGGATTCACACTAGCTGCTGAGATCACCGCCTTCATTATCCCAATAACGAACCGATATTTCGCTCGCACTTTTTCGATTCCACAAAAGACGTCTTCCACCCTCGATAATTGAAGACCAATCAATTACAATGACTTTAATAATAAAACAGTGAATTATTGTAAACAAGCAAATGCCTTATTCTTGTAGAAGATGATGATGGCGAGCCAATAGAAGTAGCGATTTGCTTGTTATTGTGTTCCGGTTTCTATTAAATTGACAAAGCTCTCGTTATTTAATAGGTACATGCATATATTTTAAATTAATAAAATTGTGTGGATATAGTACATTAAATAGCAAGCATAAATTGGAAATAGTATGATCGAGGTGAACTTAGAAACAGCACATCAAGAATACGTGCTCGGAAAGTAGTCGACCTGGTTCGAGTTGCAATCACTTCGCTAACCTTTCATTTCTTGTTTAACCTTTAACCTTTGTTAACAAATTCGATTAACCCTAATTTTCTACCCTCACAGCTGATTATTAGCTGGATATTCTTTCTTTTTACAATATTCTTTTAAATTTTACTCAGTAAATTTTTGTATTTTTAGCTGAGAAATGAACGTTCAGAACAAATAAAAAGTGTAAAAGGATGGCCTAAATAGTTAGCCTCATTTCTTTCCGCGACGGCTGCCCTAAATTTCTTCTTCCATACCTTTTTTTCCAAGCAAAGGGGATCGAACGCTCTTTGCCACATCTCTGTCAAATCCATAGAGCGGTGCTCATACAGTATGCAGACACTTGAGATTTAAAAAAAAACACTGAACAGACAGCATAACGCTATCAGGCAATATGCTTTTTTATACTGCGGCAAACGTGGAGGCCAATTTATTTTTGAAAATGTCGCGAAAGGTACCTCTAAAAAGTAGCAAAGAAGTCACCAAATTCGGAGCTGATTTTACCCATGAGGAAGCTAAAATTTTAAAGACTTAAAGTCGTCTTTATGAATTAACATCGCTTCAGATATTACACGAATCAGATGCACCATGTTGTTCGGAGTTTTTATGCATTAAATTACAGCTACTTTGATAAGTTAAAGATGTCTTTTCTGAATTATATAGAAGAGACTCAATGAATCACAAATTGTTAGTTACAATTTTAAGATTCTATGAAAAAGATAAAATAAGGAAGATTGGACATAAGAAAAAGTCTGGCAAGACTCAAAGCCGGACCTCCCGATTGCAGGTCAGTTGCTCTACCAATTGAGCTATCGAACATCATTAAATTCCATTCGGGAGACTTAGTAGGCAATGGCGTTGTGGTTTCGTTCGACCATGTGGCATACTGCCGACGTACTCATAGAAACCACACCAAGAGGTGGAAATGAGCCATGTTCTGGCTCCATAGCTCAATTGGTAGAGGACGGGAGGTCCGGGTTCGAGTCCGGGTCTTGCCAGCCTATTTTGGGAATTTCCTAGTTGCACGACCTTATCGTCACCTTTCCATGAGAACGGAAAGAAAAATGTTGCCGGTCTGCACTCGCATTTCATAGCTGCTGTAAATACACTTTGAGAAAGATGAAAATATGGTGTACGAAATAAAATATCCAATGATTTTATTTGGAGCTCGGAGTCAAAAAATTAATTAGTGGAAAAACAGTCCACTTGTCTTCTTCGAAACTTGTAAATAGAATAAAACGGCTATTGGAAGTAAAGCTATACAGGATAGAGATAAACAAATTCTGTTGCACAGAACACGTACAATACTATATAGATGGTAAAAAATATATTAACCTATAAATCATACATCAATGCCAATGTTAAAATATTATAATTTGAAGTACGTGC
Source organism: Sympetrum striolatum (assembly GCA_947579665.1). Classification (NCBI taxonomy): domain Eukaryota; kingdom Metazoa; phylum Arthropoda; class Insecta; order Odonata; family Libellulidae; genus Sympetrum; species Sympetrum striolatum. Next base: position 8,508,134 of record OX388347.1, read on the forward strand.
GCAATACCAGTACATCATATTTAGTTATTTCCTTCATTTACCAAGTTTATCTAACTTCGTAAACGAAGGAAGATGTACGATTTTATTGAAAAGGAAATCAACGTTCTACTGAAGTGCTATAATCTTAATTAAGGAAGTGAATTATATCCGAAAATGCGGAGAAAAAATATTTTAATTACTCGAGTATGAATGGCAAGTATAGCGGTTGATAGGCGCGATCTAATTTTCGAAAAGAAGCTAAAAAATGTATTTCGTAAAAAAGAAAAAGACCACGATACTTTATAATACTTCGTTCCAATGAACAATGCCATTTACTTTCATACGTTGTCGGCCGCGGAGGCCGAGCGGTTATCAATGCTGACCTGATAACGCTCCAACGCCAAGGTTCCGGGTTCGAATCGCGAATCTCGGTCGGGGTTTTACCGGTTAGGGGCAATTCGAACCCGGGACTTTGTTCGTCTATCGTTGGTGTTATGTCTTCACTGTAAATTGGCGTATCGCTGTAAGTATTAATAAATAAATAAATACGCTCCTTTGAGATACACGACCGCATCTTTTCTTTCTCTCGTAAATTTACCGAAGTGACAGTGGGCAACACCAACCCTAATGACTAACTAAACTAAAGCTGTAAGGGTTAATAATAGGAAAATGGTGGAAAGAACGCGGGCGAGAGAGCGACGACAAGAAAAGCGAGCGAAGGCAGAAATGAAGGGGGTTGAAAGAGCGCACGACTTCAAATCAATATGAGGGGTGGTTAGGGGCCACTCGGTAGCCTAGGAGACTACGCTACCCATTTCGTCCCCCCTTTATCATTGGAGAGAGGGGAAAAGAGTAGGAGAGGCTTGTGTTTACAGATTGTGTTTGTTGTGATTGCCGTGTTTGGGCGTATTGTTTGTGCGCTCTTTTGATCTGTGATTCAGTGAGGATTAAAACGCCGTCTGCTCGTCACATGACTTGAAAGAGGATCAAACTTTCTTTTCGGGATTTCTCAACTAAGTAAAAAGCAAAATATATCAAAGGAATAAAAAGTATGTATTACGCACGACTTATTCGGCTTGCAGCATTTAAGGAAATTCTTTTCATATCGATTTTAAGTCCCTCAGATGGACAAATCGCAGACATAAACCTGGGTTAATGATGAAGTGGGGCATCTGGAAAAATCGAAGTATCGATAAAGTTTTTCAATAAAGTTAAGATATGAAAATGAAAAGTCTTGAAAATTAGAAGGAAATATTCGTTAATCTTTGAAAATTCACTGCACTTTTGAAACTTTGCCATTATTTAGCAGTTTCCTTTTGCGAGGGTGTGCAAAAATCCCGTCAAAGATCTTCAAATATGATGGTCACAAGCAACTGTGAAGCGACCAAAAAATCCTCCAAAATGTATTATAAACCTATTATTTTTTATCCTTTTCATTACTAGCATATATTGTAATCAATTGTAATAACTAATTATTTAAGGAAACATTCCTCAGCCTGGTAGCATAATTTGTTTTTCCTCAAGTTTTCCTGAAAGAAAAAATTCCGCCAATTTGTTTTCAGGGTCACTTCAAAGCATTTCTACATTTAGAAATATGCGTTTCTTGAAAAAGCATTCACCAATGGAAAACCGGGATGGACATCAAAACATGGTTCTGCGACCGTTAACGTAAATTCTTCAAACAGTTTATCGATTACTGAAGATTTCCTCATTTCGGGAAAGAATAAAATCGGTAAATAGTTAACAGTTAAATTTTCGAAGTTCATGTTTGATATCAAACTTATGGGGCAACGCATCTTAAAGAAAGGGAGATTAACTAGCTGCCACAGGAGACTGATCGCAATAAATCTCCTGCTACTTAATGTTTCGTTTAGTTTATTACTTTAAAAAATTAATCAAATTTGACAAAAAAAATACAAGAAAGGCTTAGAAAGTCCCGCCCTCCTTTAATGATATATCTGAAATTCCGCATAGTGAGGCGTCACCATATTAATTTTATTTTGGTCTTATGCAACTTCTACAGTTAAAAATTCTTCCAACTAATACTTATCTTTAATATTCTGTACTCCTTCTGTCCGCAAGTACTCGTTATTGGATGATATGTGCTAACGAAAATACAACATAGTATCCAAATAGTGAAAAGTGTTACCATCATTAAAAAATAATTATTAGCTGAGATTATCATTAATCTTCTAAGTTATAAGTTGTCGTCACACAGAAGACAACTTAAGCCAAATAAATATATTCGAATACATTAAAGTCTTTCTTCGTCTTCTTTGAAATGGAAGATTATCAGTGAGGTGAAATACCAAAATTAGTTCTAAGGATTAATAATGTTCAATGAACATTGGAAACGAATTAATTCTAAAAGTCCTTTACGTATGGTACGTTTAACATATTCTGCTGCTGACTATTGAATCAATAAGCTCTTTTGCGTGAGACCAGATGTCAATTGAGACTATTAATTGCTTAAAAGTGATGGATGGACCCCATTTCTATCTACTATTCAAGCTGTTAACATCTAGTCATTCAGAATACATAGAAATGGATTTCTCCGTAATAGCTGAAAACAGAGTCCTAGATGTTTATTCATAGATATTTTTTGCTTTGAGCTCGTGCAAAATATCTGAGCCTCGAAGTAACGATTTATATCCTTAGGTCTACTCGTCGACGCCAAGCGCTCCATTTCCACTCTTACGCGGTCATCTCTTCGCATATATCATACTGACACAGTGAAACACGCATCCGTCCGCCGATCGTTGATTTAGTTTGATTTGGATGGTAAACATCATGAACTTCGCTCGAATACGTACGAATGTTCTTACGCAACCTGGATGCAGGCAGTTCCTCTTAAAGGAAAGACTCTTTAATTACAGAATATTTGGATTCCACTCCTAGGTGGTCCAAAATTTTTATAACTAATAAATACGGAAACTGCTCTTAAAATCTTAAACAAAATAGGAAAATCTGAATCGTGTGAAATTAAAGAAGAACTCTTTGGTCGAACGAGAGAAGAACTCGATTATGAGATTGAAGAGAGAATTAGAGCATGGAGAAATATTTGTGGAAATGGTCGAAATGTTTTCGCTAAATTTTCCTGTTTCTATCTTCATTTCTTTTACTCGTCAACGATGATCATAAAAAATCAGATGAGGATGATTATTATCATCTTTGTGGGGAATACCTTATCCTTCTCACTTATTAATCTCTCGCAATTCAGGCGTAGAAGAGGGCAAATGGGGCGATTTAATGCAATTCCCTATGAGTTCGTCTTCTAAATGGTAAATTGCACATAAGGGCGTGCACCCAGGAAAAATCCCAAGGAAAAACGGACTTGAAAAATGTCTGACTGGACCGGGAATCGAACCCGCGATCCTCCTCTATCCCTGAGGTGGATTATCCTTAACACCACTTTGTGTTGCCGGTGCCTCAATGAGGTCTTGGCCGTGGACGATGGCGCATAGTCGGAGGAAACCACACTTGCCCTTGCGAACAAACTTCCCAAAACGGCTTGTTGAAATCTTCTATCTCGGTAGCCTAGTGGTTAAGGCAGCCTCCCGGATAGAGATGATCCCGGGTTCGATTCCAGGCCCAGTCAGACTTTTTTCAATTTCGTTTTTCCTTGGAATTCATCTTCTATTAACTTCTTATATTTCTCCCATTTTAACACGATAAATGTAGTGGACGGATAGTTTCCGTGGAAAATCTTCACAAACCGATTTTAAGTCGTCGGATCAAAGGCAAATCGACCGCAAAGCCACCATAGAGGACCAATGGGACATTATTCATTCCAACAGATTGCTCGTTGAATCGTCTGCTGACCCTCTCTCGGACCACCGCGAACAGCGAGATCCCGAATTCTGACTTCACTCCTCGAGGAAACATCGACGAAAAAATCTTCCATTCCCTCAAATTTAATCGCCGAGGGAAAATCAAATTTAATCCTTCGCGTTTAATTATGCATCTCATTCGCGAATTTCTCCCTTCATTCGCTGCGCAATCTCACCTCGTTTCATTCAATCGCCGCGCTTATGTTTATTCATCGCATTTTTCGAGCCCTTTCATTCCCTCCAACGCCCTCTCCCCTCCTCGCACCTTTTATTCTCCCTTCCATTATCTCCTTTCTCTCCCCTCATGACGGTGCCGCGAGTTTACTTACCACACTTTATAAATCTCCATTCAACGGAGCCAAGTTAAAGACGCCGCATAATTAACCTGCCCTTCGCCGGGAGGACGATTCCTGCTCGGCCATTCGATTTTATTAAATCTGATGAATAAATGCATTATGAGCCTTTCGTGCGCTTCATTAATTCTTCTCGTAATACACCTGCAGATGTGTTATTTTGTTTTCCACGATGACTTCGAGATACGCAAAGAAAACATTTTCATGCGGAATGACAAGTTTTACTCTCTAATAACTCCTACCTAATCATATCATTTATTATTTTCGAAGTGGATTAGTCAATTTATTATTCAGTTTTCTCACTCGTTATTCTTCGCTAAATTGGGGTCGTCTAGTACTTAAATTATCCGCAGAAGAAGTGGGAGTCCTGGGTTCGAGTCACGCGTGTACTCCTCGTTTCCTCCGCGGCGTCTCCCGCTCGATAGCACTTCCTCGTTTTTCACTCACACATTCAGAATTTTGTATTCGTCCAGTTAACACTATCTCCTTCTTAAACCATATATATATTCACATTGTTTCCTATCACTTCTTCTTTTTCATTTTCCACTGATTCCCTCAACAGCTGCTCAGTCAGTTGCTGGGAATTTCCTTCCCCCGTTTTCAATTCCACCCTAAAATCTCGGTGTCGTCGAGTGTTTTCCACATGAGTTTCGTCGATTCCAAAGACCAAAATTTCACTTCAAGTGATTGGGCTGAAATTCACGAGTTCGAAGTTCAAAAATATCCGATAGAAATGCTAAGAATGGATTCAAGGAGCCGCTGGCATTCTATCACGAAAACCACGCTTTCCTCGCCGTAGTTTGAGCATTGACCACGTTAAGAGGAAGTTTATTCATTTTCGGTCAAACGCTGACACAGACTTTCCTTTCTCTCTTTTTTTATCTCATTCATCCCTTCTTATGCACCGCTCCCTGCATCACATTCCCCTGTCTCCCACACAACCGCACATCCCCTCGGGAACATCCCCCATCCTCCCACGCGTCCTCCATTGCCCGAGCGACGCCAGTCACGTAATCCACCTCAGCCGAGTGGCATTTCGATCGTGGAAGCAGTTGGAGGGGAGGGGAACGGTGAGGGGAGGGGAGGGGAGGGGGAGTGGAAGCGGTGGGAAGAGAAGCGAGGAGAAGCGGTGATGGTCATGAGATTGCTACAGCGTGCAATTCTCTCTCTCTCCCCAAATACGCCTTTGACTAGCTAATACTTTCCTATTCCTTAGAGCTTTCCCTATTTTTTAACGCTTCCCGTCTTCTATTTTGATTGCCCTCTCTGATTTTCCCCGTTAATATCTGCTGTTATCAACAGTCAAACAGTTATTAAACAGTTACGGGTAAAAATCGCGAAAATTTAAACTAAATAGAAAATCTGCGAATTCGAGTAATCCGAAGGAATTCGTTCGCCTAAAATGTTCTGAAAACAGTATACAAATTAATTTCGGCTGTCGTTCTTCCATTAATTGTATCTCATAATTTTCATTAAACAAAAATCAATAAAAACCCCCTAATAATCGTTTTGTATTTGCAATATCTTCAGGCACTAAATAATTCCCGTATAAGCGGATATCAAATATTATTCAACAGTTTATTGATTCAGTTCTTTTATTAAATCAATAATAGTTAGTCATTCAGCAGAAGACAATTTTTGATATTTCATTTTCAACGTTTCATTTTTCAATGAAAGAGATTTTGAGCATTACTTAAATCTACGACGCAAAATTTTAAAATATTTACTACTTAGTGTACTCGATTGTTAAAGTAAGAGTCTCGAAATGATACGAAATATTATCTCAGTTCCTTTTTAGTAATGTTCACTCCAAGACCTAACGGAACGAGGAATTGAGGAATATCGAATTAAATTTCTCCCGTGAGCGAAACATGAAAATGATTGGTTTGAATTCCATTGCAAATTTTCCTATGAGATTCCATACAATTTTGTCGTCTTATCGTTGTTTAAGATAATTGCGAATTAACATTAAATTTCCCAATTTATAGAGATTGATGTTGCAAATGTTTGGATAGTGATCTTAGGAAATTTCTCAATCTAATTAAAGCCTCACTTCGGATCCTAAGCAAGTTGCAAAGTCATCAAGGGGTACCCGAATCCTCTAAATTATTTACTTCCACAGATACGCGTGAATAATGATTATGAGTAGTTGCATCGAAACTTTCACTTGTACCAAATAGAGTTTATCTAACGAACGGAAGTAAATGGATTTCAATGTTGGCAGGGAACAAACACTTTTTGATAGAAGCTATGCAACTCCAAAACGTCAGGGATACGCTAAAGAAGATGTTCTTATAAGATTAAAGTGCAAGTTTCGAAATTATTCCCTCCAAGAAAACCCCTATTATAATTTCAATATAAAATAAATCAAATTTTAGTGGAAGCATTAGCAACTAATGCTCAAGAATTCCGATATCAACCACGAATTCATCTCCTATGAACCAGAATTAACTGTTGCACGGTTGTTACTCGAAATAGTTAAAACCTAAATTGATGCCAGTTGTGTTGAGTTTAATATCAGAAATTTTTCCCTTCTTACTATTCTCTTGTTCTTCAAAAAAAAATCACGATAAAACACTATTTTTTTGTCATTGATAGACCAATAAGGACCCGTAGCTGGTGGCGGATCTTTATATGTTTATCAAATACACTGCGGACATTACACATTCACGGTTAGCGTGCTAGTACTCCAAGGTCCCGGGTTCGAATCCTGGCTGGTCGGATTTTTCTGGCTACAGAATGGTTGTTTGTATATGTAAATAGTAATAATTAGAGGTGTTTTCGCAATAAGCGATAAAATCAACAAATAACGCGAGTTTTGGCCGATTTAGCGAAACAACGGTAATTTCGACAGTTTTCATAAGCAGCACGGATTTTGGTGATTTTCGCTTCATTCATCATTTTTAAGAGAGGGAAATGTAATTTTGTATGATTTAAATGAATGTACAATAAATAATTGTATTATTGACGTATTTATTGTCATATTTTTGATCACTCATGACATATTTGCTTACGAGAATTCAGTTCTGATCTTTTGCAATAAATTCACAAAACTTTCTTTCCATTATGGATTCTCGCATATTTCGCCTAATTCTCGTATGTTTTGTATTTCCTAACATCCATCGTTTCAATATATTTTTAATGAAAATATCATGTTTTGTTGATCTGCAGCTGTGAAATCATTTTACTTATGTGTAAACAGCAGTTTTAAATAAATTTAATTTAATATTTTGTATAATTTACAGTTAATATTATTTCCAATGTTTTTAATATTTATGCTAAAGTGGGCCTATTATTATTCCTTTGCTTAAATGAGACTGTGAAAATTAGTAACACCAAATTTAGGAAACAAAATAAAAACACAAAGCACCACAATTTGGTTTTCAAATCAAAAAATTTCAGAAAAAATAAAAACATTTTCAAACACCTCTAGTAATAATTATTAAAATGGATTTAATTAGGATCTTCCTCTTTCCATTACAGAAGTTACGAGGGTCGTTCAATAAGTCCTTAGAAAAAGATGGAAAAACACTTTTTTTTTGGGTAATTTTTTTTATTTCTCAACATAATCTCCTTTCAGCTCTATACATTTTTCTAAACGTTTTTGAAAAATTTTATGCCGTCCGAAAAATAGGATTTTGGAAGTTCTTCAAAATACTCATTCGTTTGTTTAATGATCTCCTCGTTGGAAGTGAACCGTCGTCCGCTAAGCCATTTTTTCTAATTTGGTAACAGGAAATAGTCACTTGGGGCCAAATCTGGTGAATAAGGTGGATTTTGCAACAATTCCATTTTTAATTCCATAACTTTGGCCATCGAAACAGCACAGGTGTGCAAACGCACATTGTCCTGATGCAAGAGGATTTTTTTCCTCTTCAAATGTGGACGTTTTTCTTTGATTTCATTGCTTAACTGGTGCAATAATGATGCATAATACGTCCCTGTTATCGTTTTTCCTTTTTCCAAGTAATCAATAAAGATGATGCCGTGTGCATTCCAAAAGACCGTGGCCATCACCTTGCCGGCCGATGCCACCGTTTTCGACTTCTTCGGAGCCCGTTCACCCTTAAAAATCCACTGTTGTGACTGTATCTTTGCTTCTGGAGTGTAGTAATGAATCCAGGTTTCATCCACAGTTATGTATCGACGAATAAAATCGGCATGATTGCGACGGAAGAGCGCCAAAATAACCTCAGAGTCGACCTCACGATTGTGCTTATTCTACTCTGTGAGTAAACGCGGCACCCATCTTGCAGAAATTTTTTTCACAGACAATTTTTCATGCAAAATTGAATCGACTGTATCTTGCGATATGCCTGTGGCCTCAACTATTTCGCGCACTTTAATCCATCGATCACTCAAAATCATATCGTGGATTTTGTCAATCGTTTTGGAAGTAGTCACTTCCTCTGGGCGTCCCGAACGATATTCATCTTTTGTGGATGAACGGCCATCTTTAAACTCATTCATCCAATTGTAAACAGTTGCAAACACAGGAGCAGATGTGCCATGAACTGCATCCAACTCAGCTTTGATTTCTTTCGGAGTTAAACCTTTCAAATAGTAATGTTTAATCACAGCCCGAAATTCAATTTTCTCCATTGTTATAAACAAACAAATGTTGTTCACATCAATCCTATTTTTGGACGGCATAAAAAATTTTCAAAAACGTTAAGAAAAATTTATAGAGCTGAAAGGAGATTATGTTGAGAAATAAAAAAAAATTATCCCAAAAAAAGTGTTTTTCCATCTTTTTCTAAGAACTTATTGAACGACCCGTATTATTATTATTATCATTATAAAAGTAAAACAGAGCAACTCTCATCAATTAAATTCTTATTTCACTTTTTGTTTACATTAAAAATGTAATTATTCGTTATATTGGCTTGGCGAACGGTTGGTCCTTTAATTTTTAAGATATTACGCAACATTTCGTTTTAAAAATCTCAATTTCCCTCAAATAAACTATGTAATTCTAAACTATTTGCACGAATGAAATATATAAAAATATCTTAGAAGTATATACAGATTTGGGAACAAAAATCATGCAAACTAAGATTGCTGATGTAATTTATGCAATTATAATGTAATTCAAAATATTGTTAACGTAGGAGGTCGAAGAAACATAACATGGAAATATATCACTTTAACCTCAACTGAAAAATATTCACATTACGCTGAGGTATATTTATAATTTTTTCCGCTAAAAAAGTCATTATCATCTTTCTGACAGCTAATTACAGAGTGCCTTTGAAGTGAGACGCGCTTATTTCATAAAAGTAAGGGATATTTTTTGCCTCTGATTTTGTCGGAGCCGACCAATGAATTCAAAATGATTCCAGCAAAACACACTGCCCCCCTTTGCTAAAATATTTAATGAAATGTGGGATAACATTTTATATCGGAAGCTAATGGATTAAAGCAAAATTTATAAGCGTGAAAGGTGTGCTGCATAAATGAATAAATGGTAAAAAAGAACAGTAGAAGAGGAATTAACAATATATTTATAACTGAAGCGTTACAGATTAATAGCGTTATAAGTCCTCTTTTCTCTCTTTTTGAGAGACATGAATTTTTTATGGCCTCCTATTATTATCACTAAATTCTATGATAAATATAATTCACGAGACGAGTAAAGCACTGTTTATTTTTAAATATTAAGAATTCAAACAAACTACATTCATTCCATACATAAAATTTATAATCCTGTGAAAGTACTCAATAATTGGGTAAAGGTAATCATAATTTCGCCTTACATGAATCAAATATTGAAATGGTTCTATAATCACCGATATTATTACTTTTTTACTCCAGTATATAGGTCAACGGGGATAAGTAAGCAACAAGGTCGTTACGTGCATTTGGTACATTGAAATGTGTAGTTAATTACACCAATCAAGCAGATGAACAGGACTTCGTTTGAAACTCTGATGGGAAACAGTGTGGTGCGATATTCAAGTCATAAACAGATGTTGTTTATGAAGTGCATATTTCCCTCCTCGTCATCTTTTGTTTCCTTCCCCTCGAAACCTTAAATTATCTCGTCCGTCTTCCCCTCTCTCCCCCTCTTTTCCTTTCCTCTTTCATCTCATTGGCTCTGATTCCATCTCCAACATATCTGCATCACTCATACGTCATTAACCGACAGACACAAAGCACAGATGGGTACTACGCCGATGTAAACTTGGATAAAGACCCTTTAAAATTTCGATTTACGGAGAATATTTAGTAGTGTCCACTGAAATCAGCTAAATTTTCAGCGTTCCGGAATTTGGCCGTAGCTTCTCTGCAAGAAACCGGTTGACCGGTTTAATTAAATAATAAACCTAAATTTCGCCAGTAAACAGTTTAACTATCCTCAAAGGATGTGATAGACTTGACACGTATTCCTCCTCTTGTGCGATATAACTGAGAAGTGGAGATTAAAATTAAATTAAATTAATTTTAAAAAAGAATTAAAATTTATAACACAATGTAATTTTCTTTGTTAATTGGACCGTTTTATTATTTTCTCTATCAAAATCAATAGCAAACAAAGGATAAAAATTAAAGGGAGAATATTGATTGATTCCATTCAGTGATCCTACCGATAAAAAAATCATTTTCCAATTATTTAATTCAGATGATAGAGCTATCGCAATGTTTGAATTTGCAAACGCTAAATTCGCGGCTCCTTTAGTGAGGATCTTTACCGCGAAGAAAACCTGAATGAGTTGTTTACTATCAAAAGTGATATTATTTCCAATATATATAGGCACGTCAGTTAAAAATGAAATCATTTAATATTTTTAACTTACATAGCGGATGTTAACTTCGATTCTTCGACGCATGAGCTCGAAAGTCATTCACGAATTATTTTTTACCATCTAATGTCAGCAGCTTATCTGGTACTTAACTCTTATCTTAGAAACTTACCTAGTAATTTGTGGTTGAAGACAATCCATTAAATATTCATCACAAAGTACCAATAATCTTTGAGGGGTTATTTTTTACCATTAACCATGAAATCGACTTTTTATCTAGATGAAGTAAGATCCATATCGTAGTCGTAGAAAAAAATCGCTGTCGGTTTCTATTTTGAGCATATTATTAATCCTACGATGGTCAACGCGTAATCTTTTAACATTAGGTTTATGCGATTTTCTATCTCAACAATGCATCTCATACCTTCGTTAGGGAAAGAATTTAGTTTTGTGAAGAGGAAGGCATGATATTTCTTGAGGAAAAACTTGACTTCCCTATATTGGATTAGGCATTCTCTACACCATGAACTTCATCCAGTTAATTTGGACGCTGCATCCATTCCTTTTACTAATACAGAATTCGATTTTTGATTTGCCGACATTTTAATCCCTATATCGGAGAGCAACAGCCGCTGACTCCACACCAATTTCCATTTATTTCTCCCCCATTGTCCTTTCTCCATCATCATTTCAGCAGTCGCCCGCACCTGTCTCCAAGGGCGAGGGTGTGTATGACGCCACCTGCCCCCTGGGGTCGGAGGATCGCACTAATTACAATGGCCGGCTTTCTCTGAGGAAGGAATTATTTAAAGAATCATCGGCGGAACATCTCGAAGCTGGACACTGGCCTTACAGCTATCAAGAACATTCTCCTCTGAACCATTCTCGTAATGAACATTTTCTGCTGTATATTTTATGGCATCTTCCGGAACCAATCCATTTTCGACTGGCTTAAGTCAAATATGAAAGCATTTCACTCATTTGATGGTAGCGAAGGAAAAAGTCAACTTTACTGTTAGGATGGTCGAACTATAATCACTCTCTCTGCCAAAATAATGAAATTCATTTTATAGGTGGTGTTTTATTGGTACGGTATGATCAATACAGATAGATTAGAGGAGGTAGGAATCCATGGGGTGGTTAGTGAAGAGAGGTAGAATTCCTCGAGCGGTTTTAACACGTTGAGCAATTTCGGTCCTGAGTTCTTTAAATGCAGGGCAACCCTAGAAAGTGTGCGGGCCATGACAAATAGCACGTTTCACTGTATTGACGGTTTCACGTTTTTGAATTGAGTGAGGATGACCACATCTTTAACTGTTGGGAGACATTTCACAAAAGTGTTTAGTACTCCCGAAGACGAAACAGTCAAAGCATTGAACAGGATCAGAGGTATTTTTATAAGGCTCTATTTAAACAATTAAATTGCCATTTTCAATACTTTTAAGTCGCAATGAGGTGCTAAGAAGATTTTAAACACAAGTAGTTTCCTCTTTGTACAGTTAGATTTTCCTTCCTCAAGGTATTTAATGGAGGTCTTGGAAGTGAACATTGGCATAATACTGACAAGCATTAATCCTTTCGAAATTAGCTGTGTATAGTAAGTTAAAGAAATTAATACAGGCAAAGGTTTAATTACGAGCTGCAGATTAATTCAGTCGATGAGTAAAGTAGTTACAACCCATTTTTTGTCTTATGGGTCACCGCATCTCCAAGAGCATCGAATTAAAATGGTTTCAGCGATGGATAAATGACAGATTGGTTTAGCAGTGCATTTGTGCCATCATTGCCAACTAGGGATTTGACTTTTAAAGGAGGTGTTGCAGGTTTAGAAGGCGGCACTGGTTGAGTGGAAGGAGTGACAGTATTAGTTGACAAAAGGAAGGAATGGCAGTGGGTTGAAAAGAGCAGGCTTCTTTTGCCAGGAACAGGAGTAAAGGGCTGGTAAATATTTAGCAGATAAAAAAACCTCAGCCTGTACGCCAGAACGCCCAGGAGACTGCATGAGGAAAGTTAATCGGATTGAGCTTATTTACAAATTAAATACGACAAATTGATCGATATAAGAATTTCAAAATTTCTGTCCAACACAGGTAGATTCGAAAGTGGTCAAAAGTACTAAATAAACTACGGGCCAGTAAATCATGACTACATTATTACTTTGAATCAAAACTCTTTACGTTTTGCCTCGGTGTGCAATCCTTCATTTGGCGAAAATAGCCTAATCATGCGAGAACTTTACTACGCTAAATTTTAATTCAATACCCGATCGCGGAAATTCTTTTTTCACAAATTTACAAATTTGACTTTATTTGTTACTCAAGAGTAGAGAATGTATATATGTATAGCGTGCATGAAAATATTATCAAAACATCTACGGAGGCGGGCGACATATTGTGGAAATCCATAGCAACTAATGAGAAAACAGTATATATCATTTAATAATAGCTTATGTATTCATCAATCTTCCAGCTCCTGAAATTTGAAAAAATATTTATAATAAAAAAATCTGTGTAATCCTGATGTTATAGGTGGAGAACAATCAGAGGGAAAACGCAACAACCACTAGCGAAAGCCTTCGTGGTGGTCTGCGTGTCAGTTGAAGGAGCTAATTGAAAAACTGCTACAATTGCATAATACACACCTTGTTTGTGGGCATCAAACATTTCGAAAAATTGCGTCTTATACATGGAGATATAAGATCGATTTCAAGGGTTCTAGACCCATATAAAAATGTACAAAAATTAAACTCGTAAGATTTACAATCCTTCCTACTCTCAATTCTGCCCAATATGGACGTGTATGCATGTTCTCGGAGTTTATTTTCACATAGTTGGAATTATGAAATTCTGTAATGAGAAAGCGTCTTTAAATTTCAGTCCCCAAGGAAAAAATATCAGTAAGCAATAATATAACCTTGATCAATCATTCATAAAATATCATCTCATTAAAATTCACAAATAATCTCATCTTGGGCCAATGAAGCAATGTCAATTATAGCTTTCACAAGATACTTTAGGATTTAAATACTACAAATAATGTTATCAATATGTTTATCCAAATAGTTCGAATTCTGAAGCGTAGTAATTCTTCCGATGCTTTTTACCCGGGCTTAGGGAAGAGAGCATAAATATAAAATAATTATGATTCGAATATTCGAAGTTAATGCGGAACATTACGAAATCGACATTAAAAATTGTGTCACTTCAAAGGTAATTGGATCGATGATTTGGTTTCCCGTAGGCGGAGGACTGCTTTTCTCTAGTTACTCTGAATAATCGAGGATCCAACGGTCATTCTGCCCCACCAAAGAACGCATCCAATCGAAACCTGCTTCCACCCTAAATATTCTCCAATAAGAAATCCCGCCCTTCTCTCCAATACCACTCGTCATTAAACGACTTATCCTTCTTAAAGCCCCCTACGCCGTCATCCATCCGCCCTTCAATGTCATTCCACCTCCGAAAGCGTAAAGAGGGCAGCAAACAAGCCGTGATTGAGAAGAGATCGATGGCTGTAAAAAGGAGTTGCTAAAATAATTTCCCGAGAATAAAGTTTCTAATTGTTTGAGAGGATAACTAGAGTAAACCAAATGAGAGAGAGTTTTATTATTTCTCCCTGCAGATTTTGTTTCTCAATACGTCATTGAAAGGATCCTAAGAGATAAACTACGCGATTATTCTTGTATTTAGACGAAGGAAGATTGCAGCGGGCGCTGTAAGAAAGGAAATTTATAGTTTTTTTCGGTGAAATGGGGAAGTTCATATCAGCAATATCAAAAATACCTTTAGATTAAAAAATCTAAAAATTCTCAAGCGATCACTCGGAGTATCAGTTGAGCGTTAAAAAATACAGACACAGCAGATCAAAGGGAATCTCTTTCTTCATCGTTAGTCGTATTTACTAACTTCGAAGCAACCTCCTCTGTATATCCTCTGAATTTAACTGATTGAGGAGTGTCTTAGAACCGTACAGGTGTTGAATTCCCTTCATCAGCATCGTTTTGAAAAGAAGGACTGCGCTAATCTCAATACATTTACTATTTATTCCTTTCTTAATTTATGCATTCGTTTACTCCAAATTACCTTTTTCCGGAGAATGTATGGTAATTGGACTTTCAGCATAATTGTTTATAACAGTGGAATGTTAATTTCTTTATGTCTAATCATTTTATTCCACAGCCATCATCCACCTTATACATAACAGGAATATAATGGTTCTTAAATTAAAAATCTATATAAAAAATAATATCCGCTGTTTCGGCCTCTACTTTGTAATTGATCTACAACACTAAGTGACAACTTATACACGTAGTCCTCGACGCTCTACGTTCAAACCTAGGTCCTTTGTAATAAAAGTATGGTATCGTGGTGTATAAGCTTTTCTTATTCCACTTTCGTCAGCTGTATAAAATAATTGATTTTACGAATTCTTCCAAATTTGGCACAGATATTCCGGTCAACCAAATCATAATATATAAATAATAATAATTGAAACATCATCGAAGGCATCTCTTATTCTCATCCCCATAATGGACTATATTCCACGGAAACAAGGTCTTCGAGGTTCTCTCCGTTTTCCATGGATACACTGAATGCAATCCGATGTCATTTTCACATCATCGAGTCGTCGATTGACGAGCAAAACTCCATTACAAGGCCCGCAAAACTAAGAAAAACGATCTTGAGGAATGATTTTTTCGAGTAAACAATTAGTCTTTGGGGAAAGACAGTTTGTCGCTTGTGAAAATAATTTATTCGTCACAAAAAATGCCAAACGAGAGCAGTCAAGTTCCCAAAAGCGAATTCCAATTAAATTCTTGAGGTAGAATTTGAGAACTCAGCAATTAGCACGTCTTGGTATCTTCTAAATACAAATAAATCAACGGCAAAGAACGCAGATTAGTCATTAATGAAACCAGGAGGTAGAGAAACCTTTTTAAAGGGCAGCGAATCAATGAGAGAAGCACGAGGCACCATTTTCTTTTTCGTGTTTCTGTCTTCAATCCAAATTTAAGGAGGTTCCCTCGCTACCCTCCGCTAAAACAAGCGATGGGTAGCAGGAGACAGTGCCAAATCCTCCTTCTTGCCGAAGTAATTTGAGAGTAGCTGTGACTAATCCTAGCTGAACTATGATTCAGGATTGTAACGCGTAAAATTAGCGAAGGAATATTTGCTGTAATGTATATACGTAGATTCTGCCTTGTGCAGTACGTACTGCATTTTTCATTTCTCTCTCATCACCAGCATATAGTATCTCCTCCATATCCTTTAGTGTAAGCTGTTAGATATCTTGAACTTTGCATTATTGCCTGTATTTGTATCTCTACTCGTCCTGTATTCTTCGAAAGGAGAGATTAAGATTAATTAAATAGATTAAGCGTAAGAATAGCGACTTGGAGAGTAATTGCATTTCAACACCAGGTGGCATAACTTTTCAAGAATTTAACTCAATTGTATCAACTTATGATTTATTCTCATTAAAGTAGGTAAAAGATTTTCCCTTTCCAAAAGCAGCATTATGACTTTAAAGAAACATTAAAATCATACTTTATACGCTATAATGTAAACCAGAACATAAAAGCATAATTATAAAAAATAGCTAGAAATTTTTTCCCTCGATTATGAAATGCAAAAAGCGAATATAAAATCTCTAACTATGCTTCAACAATAATTTAAATGATCCCTATTCAATATGATCATGAGAAACTCGATACTTCCCTATTACCTACCTTATACAGCATTTAATATTTTTTATATTTTACTTTCCCCTATTTTAAATTATTTTTTCTTGGCGATGTTATCGATTTTCTAATCTCGGCTCAGGTAGGGGAAAGTGCCTTGCACCACTGTTAATTACTGGATACTTCATAGCACATTCAACTACTTCTGCCTTTACATCATCCTCCTTCGCTGTCGTGAGTTTAGATGGACTCGTATGACAGTAGGATTTGTCTTTCATTTTTAGCAAGTCTAAATAATTTTTTAAGTGCTACTTAGTGCGAAATATTTCGGGGGAACGCGTCATCAGTTTATAGAACAAATTTAGCGGAATAAATTAATATAATTGTTTCACTATTTTAAGCAAAGGTAAAGATCAGGTAGCCATGTTTGTTGAAATTTCCTACGATGGCGTCGTAAACTTTGAAGTCAAGTCGCATTCTGTACCTCGGACCATTACATAAAGGTAAAACGTTTTGCAATCATTTTGTTTTTTTTTAGCTTTAGGCCCATTACACCATTCAACGAAGCAAAATGGGATGCAAAGAATTGAAAATCATAGTGAAAGTATTCAGAGACAAAGTAGAGTACAAATAGATTCAGATGAAATTTGATAAACACATTATCTGTGTGCTGGAGTTGAAACGAGTGCTTGGAAAACATACATTTGTGATTTTTGCAATTGACTTCGAGATGAGTTAGACACATGAGAAATTTATTTTCCTTAAAACTTAATTTTTATAGCTCTCTCAAGGTACACGCGACTAATGTACCTAAACCCACTTTGTATCATACGAAGAAAAGTCTTTTTACTACGTTTCACAGACAGTTTTATTTCAATCATGCACATTAATATGTGGGGATAAAGTCAGAGATTTAAGTGGTGCTTAATTTATTAAAATTATCTTAAACAAACTGGACTTACAGTGAAAAATAAAAAAAGTAGTCCAGGATACAAAAGCTTCCCCTATAGTAAGATTCTAATCCTTCAAAAACTGTATTTGCTTATCATTCCATTCAAGTATTGATTTTAGTAAAACCGGTATCCCTTCTTCGTTCGTGACTATAGCGATGAACACGCCTTCTTAATCATGAAAATTTGTCTTATAATCTTTGTATCCAAATCCTTTTATACGAATATTAAGGTTATAATAAGGAGTCCAGCGGAAGTAAAAGTCTAGTGGATTAGACCACAATTTAATGTATCAGAATGTATACATTAAATACCAGTCTAATAAGCAAAACTTTCAGTAAAATTTAAACCAATTTATTTTTCGACGTTAAAATTCAGTAAAGGAAACTGAGCATGTCAAGCCATACCAGGACTATGCAGTAATGTACTGTATACATAATAGTGTATACAATAGTAATACTGTATACAAATAATAGTACTGTGTACATAATAAACTAGATGTTATCGTATTGGAAGAGAAGCAAAGACGGACTAAAATTCTAGATATTTGCTAACCTGCGGACCATAATTTATAGAAAAATAGGACTAAAATAAACAAATAAATTTGGAGCTCAATGATTGACGATGAAACGAAATTGAAATTTACAAAATATAAGTACCGTTTCAATAGTTACTTATGCAATTAGGCTTATTAGTAAACCAGTAAAAAGAACAAGAAATTGAGATATCAAATATAAAACAATCAGTGATTAAACATTTCAATACATGTAGTTTTGAATATCTTGTAACACGATTCGATCGTTCCTAAATTATATTTGATATTTTACGTCTTAGGTGCTCCCTAAGTAACCAACTGAAGAAGATCAAATAAAAATGTTTATAAACGACTTTTTTTATAATAAAACTTTATTTTTAATGATAATAAAACTCGATTATGGCGTTTCCTATTTCTATACCTAGTGATAAATTTCAAATCTAATCTTTACATAGAAGGTTTTTTCAATGCCTGATACATTTATTGGCTCCCCGATTTTAGAATTATATTGGTGAACCTGTACCTTTTTATGAATCAACTTTGGTATAAAATGAAAGAGATCTGAACACATAGCATCAGAAGGAGGTGTTTAGAGCAGCATTGCATTTTAGCGCCTTTTCAGTCACTCAGTGAATAAAAATTACGGATCATTCGTGATGAAGAAATCAGTGAGTGCGTGTCCGAGGGAACGTCAATCGATCAGAGCTTATCGCCGCTCTCTCGTGTTATAAATATGTCGTTTTCTGAGATCGAAGACATGTTTGAAAAAAGAGCAGATAGCTATGGCTAAGGAAGTCATGTGTCAGTCATAATGCATACAAGTCATAAACTCAATATGGGAAGTAATTCATACAAGTCATAAATCGTTTTTACTTAAAAGCGGTCATACTGGCAATAGTTCATCTACATAGTGATGGGAGTGAGCCGAAGAGCTGTTGTAGAGATTCAGAAGTTTCGGTGGATTCGGGTTATGAGGATGAGCGATGAACTTGATTTAGGCATTACATTAGAAGGCAATATGTCGTTCCTAAAGAAAGTCTAATTCCTCTAATTGAAGAAAGAGTATTTACTAACAAAACTTGTGCAAAATTCCACAATATATTGTAATCTAAATCTTTTTAAATGAAATTATACCAAGTATCGCTGAATATTATTCATTATATCCATATATGAGTATGATTGATAATATATAGCCATAATAACCTATTCATCGCCCAATCCCATGTATCGTCAGTCGATGTTAAGCAATTTCATATAAGGATTTGCTGAAGTGAAAATACGGCGATTTAAAAAAGAAATGATGAGTGCAAATGCCCTCATCAAAGTTATGAAGAAGAAACAGAATTATGAATAAATGAATCAATAGAAGTTATTGTAAACAAATAATAGAAGATAGCCAGTGGAACAATGGAACTAACATACTTTTAGTGAAACTCTGCATCATCGAAATTCATTTGGTTGAAATAAGGTAATTCGATCGGGTGCAAGAATGGAAACATCGTCCTTAAGTCTATCAGTGAGTAGTAAAAATCATTTAACAAAAGAAAATGAAAATAAAATCAGAGAATTACTCACAAACAGTGTGTTATTCCCTACAGATTTGGCTAGCGCGGGTGTGGAATACTCTATAATATGCGGGGCATAGTATTATTATTATTATTATTAGGGGTCTTATTAGGCGAGATTGAGACTAAAAAGTCTCCTCTTCCATCTAACCTGTAAATAATAAATATGGGACATGAAATAATATGCGGGTTTGCCCATACTCAGACTGTTAATTTCCAATTAACTATTGCAACGAAACTAAGGTCCACTTAAGCACACGCTAACACACTTTTTCATTACTCCACTTTCTGCATCACCTCAAAATTTTTCATTAAAATCGTCGGAAAAAAGTGAGTCTCCCCTCCAAAATATCATCGTCAATTCTGAAGATGTTGAATTATTCTGCTATTCACATTCAAAAGCAATTTATAAAGCAATATATCAGTCAAGCAACCATGAAAGAATTCTTTCTAAAAATGTTCTTATTTAAGGTAGCATGCATTTCATCGTGATGAAAAAAATGATGATATCTTATGTATGCATTTTTGTAACGCCTAAATGAAAAATGTAACGATCAGTTGATAAGTAAGATAATCATAGTTTGGATTCTAATTTAAGGGAAAATGTTAAGCAATACTTACACTGCGTTAGCGTGAAAAAATGCTTTAATTTCAAAAGAAGAAAATATTCGGAAAGAATGATAAAAATTGGAAGTATTATAACCAAATCTCCGACCTTAATATAATACTGAAGTTCATACCTGAAAAAAAGAGCAATGATTCCGCAAAAATAAAGGAAAACAACTTTCATTATTTCTTTGATGTTATATGAATGAATGAGTAAACGATTTTACATTCATTCTTGTCGTAAAGAGATAGCATTAAATAAATCATAAAATGATGAATAACTAGTTATAAATATCGATCGATTCCTCTCGTTTTCTCTGCAATACATCCGAAGACAAGCAAAAACGTTTATCAAAGAGGAGAAATTAACTTTCAGACAAAAAATTAAAACCGACATTTCGACAAAGGGATATAGAAACTGTTCTTGGGATAGTTGAATCCTAAACCGCAGATATTGTACAATCCCCAGTCGACCCAATTGACGTCATCTCTGCGCAACTGCAGTCTCTTTATGGCATCGCTCAGACATATTTTGGCGCTGAATGGGCCCAAGAGAAGGAGAGAACGATACTAACATTTTGAGACATGTTTCGACATAAATTAATTGGTATGGGCATGAAAGATAGAAATCTTAATTACACTGCTAGTTACAAAATTTCATTATTGTATGTTAAAGGAGAGCGATCTCTAACATTTCAATACGAATCTTCATTAATGTCTCAGTGTCCTCAAATAACTTGAGAATCTCATACTTTGACCAGTTATGCTGAGTCCAACAATTTATTTACTCGTACAAAGAGTAGTTCCAACCATTTCAGAAGCACAATTCAAGGTCTTCGAATCGAAGAACATGGAAATGCATCCTTGTCTTCAAATTTCGATATTAAAGGTAATTAAAATTGCATAACGATTATAAACAGTATAAAAGGCTATTGTTATCTTCATGAAAACCTAGAGAGACCTCCAAAATAATGTGAGAGGCTTGGAATGGATGAAATTGGAATGATCATACGATAAATATAATGGGAATCTACTGCGTAGAATCTGATTAACAATTAAACGAGAGACTGGTAGAAGATGGTGCTAAACATGTAACGGTTGACAAGGAGAGTTGAATGAGGAAATTCAAATGGACAGAAACGGTAGCTAACAAATAAATCTTTTCAATAGAGAACGAAAGAAACTATTGAGAACATTGATAAATAGAAAGGGAAACAGCCATGCACAAGGGCTTGATAAAGAGCAGTCTTGGAGGGGATGGAATCACAGAGAAAGCTTGAATTAAGAGGGAAAGGAGAAAGTTAGTATCATAGAAAATTATTATGAGTGAATGATGTGGCAACAACCATAGGGTCATAATTGTGCGCTTATATGAACCATTCTTGAGGAAAGCGAACTACATCTACATACACACAAACTACATAACTACATTACTCCTTGTCTACTAGTGTAATTCCATTTCCAGAGCTTTTGGTAGCTAATTGTGGCGGGTCCGAAGATGAATATTTCCTTAGTGCAGAATCATTTTCAGATAGAATAAACGATGGGCTGTAACATTAAAATCTTGAGATTGATAACTCTAAATGATGAAATAACATTAGCATCGATACTAAACAAAATTCGAGTGGTGCTATATATTCACATCTAAACTCTTAGTTACCCAATAAAATATTTATAATAAAGAATTATGCCAATAAATATCAACCGACCTTCCTAAGTTAATGAAAACAGAAAATTCTCTTCTCGTTTCGTGCTTTCTTCGCGCGTTCACCCTCAAGATGATGGCAGCGCAAATTCTATTAAGAATACTTCAAGGATGAACAGAAGTTGTTGTTTCAACCAAACGTACCTCATCCCAGTTTAAAAGAAGAAATGAAAATTCTACGAGACCTACTTCTTCTTTATTCCACAGCCTCTAATATATGTTACTATTGGACGATTGGATCAGAGAATATGTACGAAACTTACGTTGATCTGTACATACCTGAATAGATTCAAAACTCAGCTTCCGGTATCGAGATGTTTCGTAATTTCGTTATGCTTTAGCACTTTCAACAAAACTTGCGCATTCGCTTTGGTCAATCCCTCTGCCCCTAAATGTACCAACTCACGACAGTGCGACCCCTTCTGAAATATGCGGTAAGTATATGGGATCCGGCGGATGAAACGTGTACCCGCGAACTCGAGAAAGTGAGGTTCGTTTGTTAAGAAATGCTATGATAAAAGAGCAAGCGTTACAAAAATACTCTTTAGTCTAATTCCGCCTTCTTGCGGAGAAAGCAGTTCGTTTTGTTAAGAAATGCTATGATAACAGAGCAAACGTTACAAAAATGCTCTCAGATGTAGGTCGGGAATCCTTGAAAGAAAGGAGATTGGAAGCTAGGCTGCGATAGCTTAATAAATTCAGGGAAACTACATTTTCGGAAGATACAATCGGTATCATGCAACCCCCCTACTACGTCGGTCGATCCGATAATGACCATAAGTTAAGAGAAATAGATGGTAGGACGAATCGTTTTAAAAATCCATTCTTTCCGCGAACGATACGCGACAATAACCGATTTAGGAAGTAGTTTAGATTCAACTGGTGTTTACACCCCCTGCCTTACGCCGAAAGGTGGCTTGCAGGGTATTAATATAGATGTAGATAGTAAACTCTGAGTGATTGTCCCGGCAATTATTATGCCCAGTTCCACAATTAATATGATCGCCACTGAAGAATGACTCATCTTTTTTCAGTGAGAACGCCTTATGCATTCGGACGAACCTTCGCGTGCGAAACTATCGCACGCATCGCTTACATTCGCGTATTCTAATATCGATATTGCGTGTACGAAAACGAATTTATTCGTTTATCGATCTCAAAGAGTACATTTTCTTTTCACTTAAAGCTATTCGTTAGATCGGTACAAATATTTAAACTCGAAGGCATTTCATCGCGAAGAAAGGTCTCCGCTTCAGCCGTTGAGAGGAGGTGCACCTCAGACGTGGTTGATTGACCAACCCCTTAAGACGCTCCCCTGGGCAGTTGCCAACTCGGGGCGAAGGGGGGCGGCGAAGAGAGGGGAGCAGGAGGGGTCCACCCCCGGTCGATATCCCACCGACTCCTATTTTACCCTTCTCGTGGAGATATGAAACGCGTGTTACAATCCGCGAAAC
This sequence comes from Sympetrum striolatum, assembly GCA_947579665.1. Taxonomy (NCBI): domain Eukaryota; kingdom Metazoa; phylum Arthropoda; class Insecta; order Odonata; family Libellulidae; genus Sympetrum; species Sympetrum striolatum. The sequence goes on from OX388347.1 coordinate 8,531,534, forward strand.
TGGAGTTATTTATATCCGACGACTCCTAGAGCGGATACACTCTTTCGAGTGCCGTGTCCCAGTTGATCGGTGGAAGATGCTGGGTAATTATCACCAGATTTATAACAGCTTATAGAAATGAATAACCTTTATTCCAAACGAGGCGGAAATTCTAATGATACGCTATTCTAGTTTCAATCATTAGAGTTAAAATGTATAATAATAGTTAAACTAGCCAACTACGAATTAATGGGGAAAATTGACGGTGAAACACTTTAGAGGTCTGGATTAAGAATGGCAACGACTCGAAAATAATCGATTCAATTGGATTGGTATCATTTGTATCTATTTTTATTTAATTTTCTCTTGTGTGGTTTATCGATACGAAATGTACGTAGAAAGAATGAACGAGATCATCAGGAACCCAGCGAAATCATACACAGTCTTATTACATCATATATAAAAATGGTTTTCGTAATTTAGCACTCCTTCGTTAAGTTAAATAAGTTGTGATAATTCTAATATGTTGAGATAAATTTTATAAAATGCTCAGATCGCCTGATAAAAGATGTTCAGAATCGCCAGCCTCAAAACGAAAAAGGTAAGCGAATGCGTTTCTAGATATCAATTGCGATTTCTCTTTAACTTTGTTGAATTTTATGTATTAATTACCTGGATAATCTTACATCAGAGACTCGTTCTGAATCTCTTTAAATATTATACCAAAACCAACTCTGAAGTAATCGAGGAAAACATATTAAAAGTTTCAGTTTTATAATGCATACGAGGAACTTTGGTGACATCGATTTACTTCCTTCGCGTGACAATTCATATCAACGCAATATCCTGCAGAAAAAACAGCAATTGTGTCTCTTTTATCACAAAATAAATAGAAAACAAGAGTTTTCCAAGCAGCCGAGCCGGAGGTAATAATTCAAGGGGACTCACCCGATTACGAAGCGGGGACTGATCGAGAAACTCGCCGAGGGGAGTTACTCGGTAAGGGAGGGGAGGGCAGCTTACAAGGAAATCATCTCCAATTAGCCACCAAATGACACATTGTCGCGATAAACGCAGCAAGTGCATAGTGATCGTGTACACAATGGGAATGCAAGCTCCTTGTCAGGTGACAGGAAAACTGCTCGTGATGCAAGACCATCGGTGGGATGGTCACCAACGTGGATTCACCAAAGGTAAGAATTCAGGTTGGCCTACGTATTTCCTAAATATCACGCAAAGCTGATTCGGAAGAGAATGTCACAGATGATTAAAGTTTAGTAAGTACCGTAGATTATGAATTTACGGAATAAGAGACTAATCAGGAATACAGTTAATTTTATTTACAATCATTAGTAATATTTTGGTCGATTATGTTGACAAAGAGAATTACCAACGAAATAGAATGTATGTGAAAATGTTCGAATCAAGATATGGAATTGAATATCAAGTAAACATTTGTACTTCTGAAGCATATTGATTGGTAAGGAGTTGTTCATAGAATACAAGAATATCAAAAACTATGAAAAAGAGGACCAACATATCGAGGCGTTTTTTTGTTAAGGAATAATTCGTCAATGTTTAAAATACGATTGTGTGTTCCGCTTCATATTTACCTGACCTGTTGAACTAAGCAAAGATGAGAGGTTTTACATTCTGTTCTGAAGAAAGATGACAATCATATATTTACTCTACTACCATATTCCCCGTTGAGAATCAACGAGCACTTCAGCTAATATTGAAATAATAACACATATTCTATTCCCTAGATCTTAACATATTCTTAAAAATGTCAACTCTGACCTCCTATTAGTTGAATATCTCCTCTAAACTCCGAGTTTTAATGAAATTAGCGTTATATTGCCTTTTGCGTGATTGTTGTTTGCTGAGATATTTTACATTGGGTCGTTCCATTAAGTTAAATTATGAATTAACTGCTGAAATTTGAATTTTCGATATTTCTTCCTTAAAGAGTCATAAGTATGATTCATAGTATAATCGATCGATTCGGCCGAAATGTTGTGGAAATACATAATCGAAAACAGATTTATACTTTTCTGCAAAGTTTTTTATTCAGGATTTTTATTTAACTTAGAGGCTAGATTATGGCAAGCTGAGTATTAATCTCCGGTGTAACATCTTTCACCCCAAAATATAGTGTAAGAAACTCAGTAGACTTTGCTCTGAAAATGAGAGACTTGACTCTTCCCAATAGTGCAAAACTCGTGTCTTTTGGTGTAGAGAATCTGTTCACCAGTATTCCGGTGGATGATGCAGTGAAGACGCTTTCCAAAATTTTAAAACGTAGTAATTTGGAAGATTTGGTGTCAAAAAGATCTAGTTTCTCTAGTGAAGGTATGTCTCAGCCAAAACTTTTTCCTATTTGATGGGTGTTTTTAAGAATAAAAAGACGGTTTGGCGATGGGGTCGCCTCTATCCCCATTACTGGCAAACATATTCATGGACTCCTTAGAAGAAAAGCTGTTTAAATGCAACTCGTTTTTACTTAGTAATATTATCTGTTGGTTTCGCTATTTTGATGACATTTTTTGTGTATGGAATGGCACCCATAGACAACTTGCTGCTTTCCTTGCAATTTTGAACTCCCTCCACCCTAAAATTTTCTTCTCCCATGAGACCAAATGTAATAATGCCTTGAACTTCCTTGACCTAACTCTAACTCTTAAAAATAATAAGATTGAATTTAGCATCCATCGTAAACCCACTTATACAAACAGTGTCACTCCTGCCTTTTCTAACCATCATTACTCTCATAAATTAGCCTTATCGATAGATTGCTTCAGATACCCCTTTCTTCCATTAACTATTCTCGCGAACTAAATACTATTAAAGCTATAGCCAGTGCCAATGGATATCCTACCAGTTTAATTGACAAATTGCTTTCACGGAAAGAGAATAACCTCATTACCAGACGAATTTTTCCCCTTGCCTCTGTAATTGATATAGAAACCCCTTAACGTGTAGCGATCTCATTTAAAGGCTCCATATATTATAATCTGCAAATCTTTTTAAAATATATCACGTGATTCCAGGATATAAAAATAATAACACGCTAATGAAATTACTAGCCAATTCGAAAGATAAATTCAAAGCTTTAGACAGACCGGGAGTATATAAATTAAATTGTAAGGATTGTGATGGAATTTACATTGGGATGACAACCCGCAATTTTAATATCAGAACACAAGAACGCCATAGAGCTTTCCTCCATAAATCTCCCTCCTCCCACTTTGCTAAAAACCTTTTCGAAAACAGTCATTCAATTGATTTTTCCCCAGAAATCCTTCACTTTCAAAGTAAAAGTCCTCGATTCAATGCCCTAGAACAGCTCAAAATTAAACGTCACCTCTTCTACCCCCATTTTTCCCTTATTAACGAGTATCTTTTTCACTCTCCCTCCCCCATCTTGGAATCCGCCCTCTCCCCCATCCTTTAGTCAGCTATAAATTTTCCCCTCCCAATCCCCCTCCTACCTCCTGTTCGGTTCTCATTGTATGTAGTATGTCTATTTCCAACTCTTCTACATTGTAATTTTATCTGTAATCACCCAAATTACAATGTCAGCCTCGGCAGTTTGAGGATTCAGTGTTGTTTGAACCTGACGATGGTAATATACCGAAACCGGTAGTTCCTGAATAAAAAACTTTGTGGAAAAGTATAAATCTGTTTTCAAATATGATTCATAACTTTCGGAGGTGTAGATCTACTTTAGAGGACATTATTCGTTTTATGGAGGAAAATTAAATATATATTTTCTTGATTGGCATCGTATGTAATTTCCGTCAATTACCACGTAAGGCTTAATAAATACCTCCGGTTTTTCATAATTTCACTGCCCCGTCTGTTAATTTCCTTAATAAAGCCGAGGGAATAATGCTCGAATATCTCTTCTACTCTTCTTAACGCAGTAACTCGGGAAAGTTAAATGAATGCTCGCATTGCGGCCCCCTTCCCGACCCCTAATGAGTACCCTATTTGCGCGCATTCACATCGAATAAAGAACGCTTCGTCATCCTTCCCCAGCCGTCCAATCGGCTTCCGAAGGCAAAGAAAAATCCGCAAAGACGATAAAGTCAATTAAGCGGCCCCTTCTCTGTCCCATCGCCGCTCATTTACTCGAAAAAAGCGAAACGGACAGCGAAGATGGATGCCCCATTTTGGCGCTAAAACCGGTCGCCATTAAGCGAATCCGAAAACCGGCCTCGAATGCATTGCAGAAGGGGGAAAACAAGTTTATTCGGGTCCAAAAATGCACGAATCTCACGAATGGATCTAAGGGAGTACCGAATGTATATTTATGGATGTCAGGGCTTAAGAGAGAGCTAACAACGATATATTCTGTTTTAATCGTCATCCGGGATTCTGTTCTTTCCGAAAACTGGCGACAACGAGGTGCAGAGCGCCGACAAAGACAGCTTGTAGGAGGTTTGACTCCCGAAGATTTTACAAAGAACCTTCCTTCATTGATTAAATCGAGGTATCAATACTTAATCTGTTTGCATTAACAAACAAATTAAGAAAAAACAATGAGATCCTCCCGCACAGTTTTTGTTTTTAGTATTTTTACTCTCTCTATATAGAGTTTCATCAAATATCAGGGGATCATCATTATATCCTAAACATTTACATCTTTGAAATCAGATTAAGCATAGTGTACTGCTCGTGAGTAAGTCAAAGTACTTGACAGACTCTGAGTCAGTGAATTAATTGCCTTTGATTATAATTTTCTAATTGAGCGAAAGAAAAAGACAATAACCTTAAAGGAGGCTTGGATGGTTCTATTTCTTGTTTTATTCCTCTGAATTTCACATCACTCCATTTCAACGAATAAATGATTTTTTCATACGAATTTGACGTAATTATATGGATTCTAACAACGGTAAAATATTCGATTTCCAGTAAAATAAGCAGGCTTCCCTTCCCATTTATCTATGATTTCTCATCAAATCGAAGTTGTGGGATAACAGGGTAGTCACTTTCTGAATAAAAAAGTGTTTTATCGAATGAAGAGAATCCGAATAAAAACAGTTAAGAAGAGGACGACTTCTGAATAAAAGGATTTCTCAAAAGAGGAAGAAGAGATGGACGATTTCAGGATGCGCCAAAGATAACGACGAGAATATATTAAAACAAAAGGAGTTGATGTTGTTTGAGAGAGGAAGTGATTGGTGAGATGTGGAGTAGAAAAAGTTGATAACTAATTAAAGAAATCGAAAATTATTCAATTACACGAAAGAGTCTACTTTAACGATGGGAAATTTCTGAGTGTGGTTTTGTAAATCATAGAGATGGAGGCATTCCAATTTACAGAACGTTTAATAATTCAATAATACGATCTAATTTAGGAAATGCATCTGTTGACAGCATCAAATTAAATATTTTGTATTTCTCGAAATTAAAGTGCTTTTTGACATCGAAAGAAATCAAAAGGGTAAAAGTTATTACCGAAGAACATTATATCCCCTTCTTACATTACGGGATAATTTTTCATTATATAACCTAAAGTTTAATATTGTATTAAAAGAGAAAAAATATGGACGTTATTATTCTAGGATTAAAGCGAAGAAGCTCTATTTTTAAGAAGATTTCCCGTAAATTCAAAGAATCAAAAATGTGTTCGCGCATGAGAAGAAAGTAATTAGGAGGGATCATATTCGTGAATGGAAAGGACAAATAAGCCATGAGATGGAGGCCATGTTCAGCGATCAAAAGGGGAAGGCTTTCAATGAACTGAATGGGATTGTCAGAGTCAATTCTAACTGATGACACTTTAGAATTAATGAGCAGAGTGACTGTCCGCCGCTCCTTGAAAGCAGTACTGTCCTAGTTGAGCAAATTAACGGCGAACCGATATTTTTGCCGGCAATTTACTTTGCTTGAGACTTTAAGTTTCTCCAGAAAATTTAATATTTTAACACAAGTTGATTAAATTTAAGAAAAAAAGGATTTTTGGAGACCCCTTAAATAGGCCGAATTTGCTTCACTTTTGTTCGTCAGAATTGCAGTCGATCTTTAAACCTTTAAGAAGGTTGCACCGGGTTGCATCAATTGCACCGCGCATTTATCATATACCAAAATAACACTGAGTAATTTGTTTACTTTTCAGCCGATGTGCATTTAATGCATGTGAATATGAACAAATCCATCGAGTCTTCTTGAAATATACTTATATTTTACTTATTTTTAATTTTGATCCGCACAACGGAATATTTCCGTACATGCGTTGCCTGAAGTTACTTACGATACGGTAAGCCAGCATACTAGTTGTTTCACACGGACCATAAATGTGTGAGGCTTAAAGTTGGCATTTAAATTAACAGAAAGCATGCTTTATCGCTTGTGCTCCCAGAATCTTCTTGGAGAAGCAAACTTTCTTGCCTAATTTCATTATTACTTTAGCTTTTCCAAAATGTTAAATTAATCCTAAATCCCTGAGGGCCATTTTGGAAAATAATTTTAATCTGAATTGATACACAAAATGATCAAAAGAAATTCAGACTGCCTGACCGCTTTTCGTTGTTTTAATTTAGGAACTCGAGATACCGCGGTGGGAGATATTAAAGGTTCGTACCTAAAAACGTTTGTTCCGAGATCCACGCGTTGAGATTCCACATAATATGTTGCGTATGATAATATGCACCTATGGTTGTCTGTAATTTTAACAAATTTTGATTTTAATCGATATTTTCACTCTCCCACTGCGAATTAAGCAAAGAACTGACACCACAAGAAGCGAATTAAACGCACTAACGAATAGTTCAATCGATCGATATTTCCTCTTCTTGTGTATTACAATTCTTCTTATACAACAACTTTGGAATTCGGCGAAAAAGTTGCAAAACACGAAATGCGCTATCGCGAGCATAAGACTCCTGTTATATACTTTGCTTTGAAAATTATTGATCAGAAAATGTAAGGCCTGCCGTTTTATCAATAGTTAAATACCGATTAACAATATTTGGTGATAACATTTTTATGCGACGTCCAGAAGAGGTCCAGTACCATTCAAAATACGCTGAATTGATTTTTGGATCTTTAACACGATCATAACTCTTCAGCTTCGATGTGCTTGCTTGGTTTAGGTTCCATTTATCCTCAAGTGCGGAAAAAAGCCAAGCTTTTACGATGATCCTGTGTGCGCATTTCGGAATATTCAATGCTGTCCACCTTTCGGATCCTCCTGAGAAGCGGAACGCAAAGGATTCGGGATTGTTTGAGTTAGCTGTTATGGGTGCAGAGAGTGTGGAAGGTGAAGGAATTTTGAGAGAAATGGGGTTGAGAGATATTCCGAAGAAATGCAGCGGAGGCAAGTACGGGGAAGCGGCAACGAACTCTCGGAAACAGAGATGTCGACTAGGCTACCTGAGGTGGTCATAAAAAACCCGTCTCCATGGGCAGCAGACTTGTTTGTTCGTCCCCTCACCTCTCAGGGTGAATACCCCAACGGGAGTCCAACCAAATGAGCGAAACGGATGCGAATTAAACGCTGTTTTAAATACTGATGGAGTGCCTCGATTTATATTGCTCGCAATTAAACGTTCAAGTAGAATAGCTCGGTTTCTAAAAGAAATTAATTCTGTAGCCTATTTTGATGGTAAGTCCTCGGCAGACGACGAAAGGGAGTTTGAGGAGAATTTCTAAGGTTCTGTTGTACTCTCCAACTTGCTTCTTGTAGTTTACTTTGTAGATCTAATTGTAAATAACTTTTTCTGGTGATTCTCAGCCTTGAGAAGATCAGTAGCCTTACTATGCGATGCTGATTAACTAGAAATTGATATTCCCTTGGCTTATTTAATATTATAATTATATCTAATACGAATGAATCCTCAAAGAAAGATAAATCAATGAAGGTTACGTTATGTTTACTGGTTATGGTATCTAACCAATGATATTACTTTCACCAACCACTCTCTCCTCCTCACTCTGCCTTCAAGACTAGGTGTAATGATGTAATTTCTGTCTTTTTTCCTTTGTATGTACCAGAGGATGGCTGTAAGGCCGAAACCGGTCGTGTAATAAAATATTTCTTGTGGAAAATACGAAGTCTGCTGTTTATTTTCATTTACTGGTTATGTTATCCTAAACACGGAAATTACATTATTATCCTTCGCTATATTCTTCAATGCAGCGATACCTGAAGAATATTTCATATCTATTTATTAATAATAAGTAAACCTACTAACATCATTATTTGAGTGGAATATTTTTCATTTGGTACAGGAGAAAGAGAGATATGTAACTTTCATTTTCTTTTGTCCCAGTCACATGGCTGTGATGAAATTAAAGCTTCTGAGGTATGAGTGGATAATTTCACTGATTTCTCCTTATGGACTGACAAAGAAGGTGTCTCTTGTAGATTTGCTTCACTTGCGTGGACATGTTCCACTTACACAGCATTCTGACTCGGCAAGGAAAGACTACCTCACTCCTCACCCTACCTAGTAAGCCTCATTCTCCACTAATAGCTCTTGGTAGCTAGTGTTGGAGAAGAAGAGGTTCCAACCAGTATTTGGGTTGTACAGAAAGACATCAGTATACAACAGTAGCGGGGAGACTTCGCTCATCGCTTTTAGTACCAGACCTTTCAGAAAAATTTCGAGATAAAGTAAGGAAATCAACTAGGTGGACAGCGATGGACTATATACCACGTCAATCTGCAAGGCTTCTAGATATGGAATCTGAAGAGACTGTTTCATTTCACCTGCTACCCTGTGATTGCGGTGGATTTTTCGTAAGCGCTGCGCGATCCGGCTGGGCGCCATAGAATCTCTAAATCCAGTTTCGGTGTCTTTTTGGTTATGTTGAGTCTATGATTCGGCTTCTTTCATGCTACATTTTAATGGTGTCCGCCATTTTGTTGCTTTAAATGAGCATATAATCATCTTAGAGCATGAAACATTCAGCGAATTGAAAGACAAAAGGATATGCTAGAATACTGCACTGTTGTTTTTTCCAACAGTTTCTCTCAAAAGCAATTTTGTATGAACGAACTTGAACGTTTTTCCGAAAAATCCGAAATTTCCCGTTTTTGTGAAAATTTCTCAAGTTTGACGCCCTGTATCTTTTTGACGCCTGAAAATTTAAAACAACGACGAGCGGGAACGTTAAATTCAATCATTTTGCAATAACTATGCCAAGTTTCAATATCCGCACCCAAAAAAAACCCTACGCCCAGGTTTTTCACCCTACGCCCAGGTTTTTTTCGATTCCAGCCCAATGTGCGCTGTATCGCATAGTTTTCTTTAAATGAGCTAATAGATAAAGAAAACCAGAGACTGAGGTTGTCTCGCAGATTGCGAAATTTTCATTAGAGCGAAGATTCCTCTTTCAATCACAAAGAAGACGCAACTGCAAATGAAACTCAACATAGGAACAGATTTTGCCTTCATCACTATCCCATATATTATGGTGACAGCTACCACACTACGTTTTGTTTTTTGGTTCTTATGATTTTCCGCGTCTAGAGACTATTTCCATTGGTTCAATAACAACCATTACAACGATATTTCACTATATTTTGATTTTTAGAACTGTTTTATTTATCACAATGACTGCGAATTCAAACAAAACTGTTAAAATGCATTTAGTTCGTAATATTGCACTTTTAAGAAATGGATACCTCAATATCCTTGAAGGCTCATTAGTACTCCTGTCGATCACGTAATTTCGCAAACCGTCTGAATGAGAGCATAGAATGCTCATAATTATCACATAGGAAGATCGTTTAAGAGTTGTTTCCAAATTCATACCTCAGTTTGTTAATATCTACTCGTGTAACAGCGTTCAATGCTGAAGGACACTGCGACAAAATCTAACCCTGAATGCTGAGATAAATCCAGCTAAAATCCTCAGGGGCATTATCATCATTGCACTGGTCTTTAATTGGATGAGCGGAAGTGAAGAGCGTAAGGAGGAGCGAAATGGGAGTGCGAGGGTCGAAGTGGAGGGGAGGATTGGGTAATGGAGAGGAAAAGGGCGGCAAGAGATTATTATTTTCTCCCCGAGGAAAGATGAATGGCGTTTATCCCATGTTCAGGCTTGTTTCGAATTTGAATTACCACTCTATCAAACCTTGTGTATTTTAACAAAGTGGAGGATATGATCTTATGGTTTGTGCAATGACGTACGAATAAGTGTAGTTAAATGACGTATTAATGCCCGTAGAAATGTAAACGATTCGCAAATTGAAGAACATAAACTTTGATAAATTTTTAGAAGACCCGAAATTACTTCCGTGGCACAAGATAAAATTCACCGATGATTCAACGGTCAATATCCTAAATTAATTACTTTTCATGTTGTTACTAAATACTTATGCGCCCGTTAAAACAGAGTTCCCAGGTCATTTGCCCCTTGGCTTGCCACTGATTTCAAGAAAATGAAGACGAAACGCGATTTAGCTCTCCGTAAATTTAGAAGGACTAAAGATCCGCTCGATTATGATTTCCATTAAATTCTTAGAAACATGAGAAAGCAACTGATTAGAAATTCTAAAATAAAATTCGTTTATTCTATTCCAAAAGGCAATTGAACATTTGCTATTATTTGGAATGGCTTTCGAAGCCTCGGGATCGGCAAATCTAATGAATCTCTACCATTCAGCAACTGTCCTCTCGATACGAAAATTTTCTCGATCTCCAACAAACATTGAAACATATACTAAAAGCCGAGTTATAGATAAATTGGAGCTACTGAAAAATACATCCACTAATAAGGCTCAGTTCTCCAAGCCGGTATCGCAATACGAAGTATATCAAGTTATTACAACTATTATGCCTAAAGCGCAGGACGAAATTTCAATTATGTTCATTGATGAAATGTTTAAATCCACCAACGTAAGCCAACATCTACAATCATTCACTCCTTCACGAAAAGTTCCATAAATCTTGGAAGTGCGCTCTAATCCGACCTAAAGTTCGAAATTGAACAAAACAATATGCCGTCCAATCAGCTTCCTCCTTGTGTTATGCAAAGTCTTCGAGAAACTAGCACACGGTCAGCTACCGGATTTCGCAAGCAAAATTGAATTCTTAACCCTAGGCTTTGGGCATCCGCAAAGGTCACAAAACCGCTGCGGCTTTGTTGAAAGTCACTGTTGTCATTAAAAGATCCATTAATAAATTAACTTTCCTAATTCTTTTTTTGCGAATTTCTGTGACATAGATTTTCCACTTCTTATTCAGGAAATCTAGGATCATGAGTGAGTCAGCAACGATGTTTTCCATAATCTTCCATTCCATTACCTTCACCGGACAGCGGCGTTTATAAACTGCTTCTATAATTAATCACTAGCATTCCACGGAGCTGTTCTTTACATACTAATACCTACATCCTAATCGTCACCTATGTATCCTTAACATTTATCTGCTGATAAAAATGAATCTGGACTGGCCTAAAGCGATAGTGATACCGATACACAAGAGATGGTCTAAAACGTTAGTAGATAACTATAGGCCCATTAGTTTAACCTCCCAAGTATGTAAAACTGAAGGAAAAAGTTATAGCGGATTATCTTCGTGTATTTTGGAAAGAAAAGGACTGGCTCTGTAAGAGGCAGCACGGATTCAGACCGGACTACTCATGCGAGACGCAGCTCCTCGGACTAATTCAAGATATAGCCGAATCTATGGATATACGGGAGGAAGTTGTCGCGGTTGGAATTGATTTTGCAAAGGCCTTCGATAAGGTCCCACATAATCTACTTTCAGCGAAGGTGTGAGTTAAACGTTGACCATCGTGTAGTATGCTGGATAGATAATTTTTTGAAAGAGAGAACACAGACAGTCAGAATAGGCGACGTTTACTCAAAAAAGATTGAAGTGACCTCGGGTATCCCCCAGGGTAGCGTTCTCGGGCCATTGCTAATCCTGATTTACATTAACGATCTACCTAATAACATGAAATCAGAAGTCAGACTGTTTGCTGATGACTGTATAATATATAGACGCGTAAGTGAAAGACGGGACCGCGAAATATTGCAAAGTGATTGAAAACAGCTAGTCGAGTGGGCTAAAGTAAATGGCATGGCGATCCTTGTAAGCAAATGTAAACATTTTAACTTTTCAAGAAAAAGTCGCCCGAAATGAATATTCTGTCTATCTATAAGTTTAATAAAAGTAATGAATTCGTGCGAATGTAATTCGGTGCGACTCGAAACGAGAACTCCTCCGTATCGACCGCTCCGCTATCTCCGAGGAAATCTCAAAAGGCAAATCCCGGGTCTCCCATTGTTCTTCACCCACGCCGCCGTTCTCCTCTTTCACTACATTTAATTTCCTTTTACTTTCCTCTTCTTGAGAACCTGATCCTACGATCGACAAATGCAAGGAGCGTACTTCATTCACGTCTACTTGCAGGGCTTGTTTGTGGCAGGAGTCGGAGGTTGATAGATCTGAAGGACCTCTTTCAAATATTACTTTCCTCCTGTCGTACATTCCGAAAAATGTAAATAGAAAATGTTCTATCTAGGTATTTTTAGCTACTGAATTATTTTCTTTTCCAATGATTTCGATCTTTAACAATTTCATGGTAGGTTATATGTCAGTCAAAGAAGGTTAATTATTCGTCTGACCTCTAAACTCCACTAACATCTAACTTCCTCTTTTGACACTCTACGAATGTTCGTTTTCATAAAGTTTTCTATGAAAATGTCCTTCGACGAAACATAAATTTAAGTTAACTAAATATTGTCCTCCATCTCACAATTTCGACAACTAATAACGCAATCTGTCTCATTATTTAGATTTTAGATTTAGATATATACCCCGCGAGCCGCCAAAGGCGAATGGCAGGGGGTGAAATACACCACCATTATTCATTCCTCCCTATTAGCATCTCTAATAGCCTTGGGAAAAAACGACTAAAACGTCCTTGCGATTACTTCCCTATAACGCTTCGTCGATGCCTCTCGGAGATCGCGTTCGCTCCTTACTGGCACTAACATTTCACTTACTTCGTCTATAAATTCTGAACGATTGAACTTTTCGAAAAGTTTCCGTCGATATTCATATCTTCTCATCTGCAGTTGATTCCAACCGAGGGAATCTATCATTGCCGTAACGCTGCTATCAAACCTGAAATCCCCGTAAACGGATCGGGCTGCTCTACGCTGGACCATCTCTAAATTTGAGACCAAACCGCTCATCATCACATTATCATCACATCTCAATATCATCTCATCTCATTTGCCCATCAACCGTTAATTGTTCAAACCGCCACTCCTGTACTGATTATAGGGGAGCGCAGGAGAAAGGATGAATTGAGCTACTGCACGCAATGATGTTTTGAACAGGGGTTACTGGATAGCCAAGTGGGCAAGGCGTTTGCTTCGGAGAAGGCGGTCCCAGGGTCTATTCCCGGTGGGAACCCATTTGCGAAATTACCTAAGATGTGGAAGGACTTATAACCAACACAATATAATTTGGATCAGTGCTGTCTTTCATTAGTAGAAAAGTAGAATTAGGTAAAATGCACGGGGATTAGATCTCTAACCATTTACCATTTTTTGTAACTGTGAGTGATATAAGAAAACTCAATTTTGTTAAATTTTATGAAAATTCGATTCTGTTTAGTAGCTTCGCCGTATATCTGTCAATGTAATAAATAATCAAATATGTGAAGTATTTATTCATTGAATAAAATGATTCTATGCGCGGGCCACAAAAATCTCGTCATTGGTGTATATCAGTGATTCCCAAAGTGGGCGCTCCAGGGGGCGGTGATGGCCACAGGTGCATTTGGGGGGCGATGAATAACTGTAAGGGGTACTTGGTAAACTTGGTTTTGCAAGAAATAGACTGTCTCAAGATGGTTTCTCGTATTTTATTCAGAGGCGTGACTAGTTCACACAACTCTTCAAATTCTCTGGACGACATTCGTAAAACCTTTATGTAGGTTTCTGGATCCTAGTCCTTAAGTTCTTCTAAAAGCATTGAAGGATTTTTTTATTTCGACCCAAAGATGTCATATTCCAGCAAACTAGCCACTGGTACTGGCAGCTAGTGTCAGCCAAGTGTGACCACAAAACCAACCGCTGCTTGCTGGTGCTACCACCAGCTGATACTAAGTAGCAGCTGGTAAACAGCCTAGTGTGACACCGGCTTTACTAATGAAAAACACAGCTCCTTGTCAGATACGGAAATGCAGCAAAATCACATACTCTGCATTGACTACGAGCGCCCGACATTTCCCATTCAATTACCATCCCTTTTCGTGAAAATTACGATAGCTATCGTTATGAAACTTTACGAAAATATGAATTCAAACATTATCTTTATTTTATTCGCAGCATATACTTATGTAAAACTGATATCTAAAAAACTTACAGCATGTCAACTTTTTCATGTTCGATCCCGTAGAATCAACGACAATGCAAAACAAATATTTAATTATAACCGTTGAAATGTACAAATAAATTATCTTTAGACATTATCATTAATTAGAATAATAGAAGAAGTCAGACAAAAAATCAATTAAATTCTAAGTGATAGAACTTGAGATACAACGTAATATGCAATTGTCAATTCACGGTTCGTGGGACAGGATTTGATCATTGCATCAAAAATCAGTCCGTACAGCGGGGTGAAAATCCAAAAAAGCGTTCCGTATCTGAAAGTAACATTTCTGAAAACTCTGCCGGCGCGAAATGGTTAATAATATCATGTTTATTTATTTCAATAGTATTTATTTTTGATTGTTTTTTTGGAAAAATATCTTTAAAATATTACAAAAAAATATTAAGTAAAAATCCCTCCATAAAAATTTTATTTTTTCTACAGATAATAATAGATCAACAAAAGAAAAAATGTAGACAATACAATATCGAATATTTGAAATATGGCTTTATTGAGTCGCTTGTAAACAATACATCACCAATGTGCCTGATTTGCCAGAAAGTTTTATCACACGAAGGTATGAAGCCTTCCAAACTACAAGAACATTTGACTAAAATTCATTGTGAAAAAATCATAAGGATTTATCTTATTTTCGAACACTAAAAGAAAAATTAGCAAACAACCGACATTGGCAAACTCTTTTCAACCGCAACCACACAAGATGGCGATGGCTTGCTTGCTTCTTACAATATTTCATTATTGATTGCCAAATCGGGAAAACCTCATACTATAGGTGAAGAACTAATTATACCGGCTATAAGTGAAGTAATACGTACTGTGCTATTCAAGCCAGCATCTGATATTATCAAGAAAATTTCGTTGAGCAATAATAAAGTGCAAATAAGAATTTATGAAATGGGTAAAGATGTTGAAGATTCATTGTGTGGATTTTTAAAAACATCTTGGTTTTCTATTGAACTTGGTGAGTCTACTTTGTTAGGAAATGAAGCTTTACTTTTAGAATACGTGCGGTTCACAAAGGAAGAACAAATTTGCCAAGAATTATTATTTGCTAAATATTTGCAAACTGATTCTAAAGGAGAACCAATATTTCAGGCATTGGATGAGTGTTTTACTTCAAATAAAAAGAAATACCTCTGACAAGGTGTTGTGAGTAATGTGTTATCGGTAGCCACAGATGGTGCTCCAGCGATGGTAGGGCGCTACAGGGGTTTTCATGTTTATTTAAAAAAGGAGGTGCCGAATGCAATCGTTCACATCTAGTTACCAAAAATTTAAGTTCACGCCTACATAATTCAATACAATATGTAATTAAAAGCTATCAACACAATCAGAAGCAAATCATTGAATGACAGATTATTGAAACAACTTTGTATTGAAAACGATGATCAAAAACTGTTACTTCTGCATCTGTGACAAAACTTCTTCTATACAAACGAAATTTTGGAGGAAAGGAATTCAGCCATTTCCCAAATTTATCAGAGGCAGAAAAAAAAGATGAAGACATACTTTGTTATTGTGAGCACTTGGATGCTCTCCATTCAGATTTTAATCGACGATTTGATAATATTTTGAAAATGAACACACCTGATTGGATTTTGGATTCTTTATCAAGTGCAAACACAGAAGAATCTCCGCAGTTACAAGGAGAACTGATGGAAGTAACTACAAATGTTGAATTGAAATTTAAATACAAAAGCGGCTGCCAACAATTCTGGCTACAAAAGGAGATCCCTACGGCTTATCCTGAATTATGGGCTGTAATTCCAAAGTTCTTAATTGAATTTCCTTCATCATATTTAGTGTGGTAACCAATTTATGAACAAAAAAGAAACCGATTGCAAAGAGTCAATCGTGGTGATTTAAGATAATTGCTGACGAAAATAGAGCCAAGGATTGCTAAATTGGTAGCAGCATACCAGATTCATCCTTCTCATTTAGGTTGTTTTTGTGTTCATCATTTATTTGTTCATGCTTTATCTTTTTTGAGTTACCTTTCTATTCAGAATTCAATAAATAGTTTCATAATTTCAAACTTCAATGTTTCTATTTCACACCTTTCGTTGTAGTAGTAGTATTGTTAAAAGTGCTTCGACAGCTTAGGTCATTTCGCACATTGGCTCCCACCGGGATTCGAACCTGGGACCGCTTTCACCAAAGGCAAACGCGCTGTCCACATGACTATCCGGCAGCCTCTTCACTTCTTTCTTTACTATATTTTACGAAAAAGGTAGAAAAATTAGTACATATATCTTTCTGTTTAATTGCTATTAAAATTTAATAAAATTAAATTCCAGGGGGGCGCCGAGTAATATTTTTTTCTGGAAAGGGAGCGGTAGCCCAAATAAGTTTGGGAACCACGGGTGTATGTGAACTGCAGAAAGGGCTCTTGTCGACGAAAAAGTCGCCTATTGTATGAACGTCAACCCCAAACGAACACTTAAGTAAACTCAATGTATAGAATAATCTCAGCTCCCAAATAAGTTTTAAGAATTGTAAGTTAAAAATAAGTCCTTATTCCGCCTCAAATGAGAGTTAGTTAAATTAGTTCTCCGAGAAATCCATTCAGTGAGAGACGCAAATAGTCTTGAGAAAATCTGTCCACGGGAAAATCGAACTTCAGAATCTTTAGAAATTGGAATTCATACCATTCAACAATGACTACTTTAATCCAGCCTTTATTTTGATTTAGATGATGGGTTGATGACAACTGGAAAAACTGATTTTGCGGGATGATTATGAATGGCTGAGGACCCGCCATTCCCTCAAGACTTCTCCGTATCCCCTGCGGGAATGAGTCCCACAATTAATTGGTTCCTCTTCTGACAAATAGCTGACCTCCCGTCGATTCTCCATCAATAGAGGTGTATTTAAGTGAGCTCCTCGAATTATCCCATTCTTTATAAATCTCTTTCTTTTATAATGTTTCATTCTCATTGGAGTACTCAAATCAAGTAGTATTCAACTTATCACTTAAAATTTATACATATTTACGATATTTAGACCGAAAAATAACCATTGATGTGAGTAGCAAGAGAGTAATCGTAAGAAGCGGATAGGGCATAGAATAAAGCAATCGTAGAGAGAGGTGATGAGAGCTAGAACCAGAGGCGAATTGGGCCCATATTACTCCGTACGGCGCTGAGAGCTTTCCTAAAAGGAAATTCTTCTTATTCCTTGTGTCCTTTTGCATTTAGGATAGTGAAAAGACGAGATATATTGATCGGGAAAACTTGAAGCATAATAATCTGCCGAGGGAGGGAATTATAGAAGACGGAGACTGTGTTGAGGAAAGGAAGCGATTGGCTAAGCACAGCTTGGGGAGAAAGCCAATCCTTGGGGTTACTAACACACAGTTGTCAACGCTTGTATCAAAACAACATTTAATCTTCGCACGAAAAGGTTCGGCTTAAAAAGAAGGATTATGAACAGTGAAGCGACGTCGTAAGTAAATAATAAATTATAAGAAAGATCTTTGCTTCATTTGTACTTAAACTAAAATCTTATGAAATTAAAACTCTGCTGAGAATAAATAAATCACAACCCTAGGGGAAGCATACATTTTGCATAGTATATCAAGATGCATCCAATGTTACAACTTATTAGAAAAGTTATATATCGCGCTTTCAATCACCAAATTTATACAGTAAGGAAACTTTATATATATATACTTAGCTATCCCAATACCCACCAAATATTTCATATATGAAACGGTCTTTATTTTGCGTAGGAAAATGGTATTGCAGGTAATTTCTTTATCACTTTCAAATAGTGGATAAGCACTTCTAAATATATTCATGAGAAATTATTATTATTATATACATAAGTTACAAGTAGGTGAAAACCAGGGGATAACTTGTCACAATTTCCTACTTAACTATAACATAAATATTTTCATCATAAATATAAAACAATACCTCATACTCATACAATCATCACATCAGGTTATATAAACTATCGTAAATGTAATTACACATACATTAATTTCTTCAACCATCATTATATTTGAATTTCAATAATTTTCTTTTAAAAATTATTCTGTTTTGGGGGAAGGGGCTGAAAATTTCCTTAGGTAGGCAATGAATGCTTACCAGAATTTTGGCCTCTTAAAACCAATAATTAATACATGTAATAATTTTTACCACACTGTAACTTGCTTAGTATAATATATCTATCAAAAATACAATTAAAATATACTCATACCACTTTCATATGAAATTCGATGTTCTTTTGGATTCTATGATTACAATAATAGAAACAGATTATCAAAGAAGTATTTCATAGGAATTGTAATTCACAATCTCCCAATTATTTCCACATGCAAATGTAATTGGGTGGAATAATTGAATCATATTTGACAATCATTTCTACTTCATTCTTGTCGCTTTCGTATTGCCGTGTTTTCTTCAGCCCGATTTCAAGCGCTAAAAGGAAACCGGAAGTAGTATTCTCAAGGCTAGAGCTGTTCAGAATGTGGTCGATATTATCAAGAAAACATGGTTTCCGGAGCATTTTTACAGTTGGAAACGCATGAAGGATTTCCCTAAGAATAGGATAGTTTGTTTCAATAGGCCCACAAAGAAAACGAGTAGAATGCGACAGCTTTTTTAAATATCATCACTTCTGAGTCATCATGTCGCACAGAACGTCGAATACAGACAACTGAAAAAAAATTCCCTTTATGGTCTAATATTGTAAATACACGAAAAATTACAACAATATAACCTTTCTCCCTGATATCCCGTGAAAATGTATTTGCCTCAAACAGTACTGCTCTTGACTACATGTTCGTAATGTCACTCATAAGAATTACAACTTAAAACCAATTCAATTGAATGTGACTGATTTGACATCAGCCATTTTACCTTTTAGGTAGGATTTAGAGAAATTCAGATTTTCTCCCAAAAATAATCAAAGTCGGCGATGATAAATGCGTGGTTCGAATCTAGAGAAATAAATGAAAGTGAAAAAGTCTTCCGCAGCCGGGACTCGAACCCTAATCTCCTTCTTTCGGACGGTTGCTTAGCCGATTGAGCTACACCAAAGATGAAACGAAGAACTACAACCATATCTGACACCACGACAGAATATGGTGGGCTGTGTGACTTTTATTCCTAAAATGAAATTCGTGTGTCGAGAAACAACCGAAGATTTATCCTCAACTCTTGACAGCACCAATTTAGATTATAAACATTTTATTTCCGCTTAGTATTCACCCTCTCTAATGTGTGAAATCAATTGATAATCTGTGGTCAACTCAACTATCTAAGGCCTTTCTTAACCGATTTCCCTTCACACAATTCAAATCAACCAAACCTCCGACTCTCTTTTACTTATAGTTTTTGTAATACACCAGGGATAGACCGAGCTATTTTGATTTCATCAATCCACAATGTCATTATCGCCTATTCGGGTGACGTATAAAAGGGTTATCCATAAGGTGGGGCCCCTTGAATTCTCCTCGTTTCCAGAAACTCCTGGACGCAAAAATTCTTTGAGCCATTCCCGGTAATTGTATTTGAGACGGGCGACTCTCAAAGTCCTCTTGATTCCTTTTATCATGGAAAATAAAACATGCCTGCAATGTGGACTTCTCGGATGCAGGTGTTGAGCGGTACGGAAAACGAACCATTTGCCAACCTCCCTCAAACTCTATCAAAACCTCGTTGATTATTATAATGTTAATTTTATGTATATTATAATGCATTAATTCGCCTTAGTTTTCAATTGATCAATACCAAGTACGGCATAAAATTCCTTAATAGTCGTTTACCGCAATAAAATAAATCTACTCTATAATACATTATAATAGCTTATCAGGGTAATTAGAGTTTTTCCGCTCATGAAAATGTTTGTTCTAATTCTTAATTGGGGCTCAATGTAGTAAAAGTTGTCAAAATGACGAATACGAGAACTTTTATACCATGGA
Organism: Sympetrum striolatum; assembly: GCA_947579665.1. Lineage (NCBI taxonomy): Eukaryota > Metazoa > Arthropoda > Insecta > Odonata > Libellulidae > Sympetrum > Sympetrum striolatum. Next base: position 8,551,814 of record OX388347.1, read on the forward strand.
AGACCTGCAGGTGCAGCCGAGAGCACAATGAAATACTCATTAAAACGCTATGGATTAATACTGACGTTCGTAGTAGTAGTAGTAGTATTGCTAAAAGTGCTTCGACATCTTAGGTCATTTCGCACACTGGCACCCACCGGGATTCGAACCCGGGACCGCTTTCACCAAAGGCAAACGCGCTGTCCACATGACTATCCGGGAGCCTCACTGACGTTCGTTCTGCTTCATTGAGTTCAGATAATGAATGAAATAATAAAATTAAAGAAGATGCATACTTTATAGTTTCGGAACATTTTGTGGGGGCAGCTGTTCTTATGCGCAGCAATTGACGATGCTGCAGGCAGAAACAGGCCCCTGCTTATTTACCTATAAAACCTTTATAAACGCGAAAATAACAAAATTGCATCGTGTTACGCATTGCTCAAACTAAATTTTGTGTTCCAAAATGTTCGACTTACATGATCAAACCTTGATAACTCTGTATCAAAGCCGCAAAATCACGAAAAAACAATGTATTGGTTTAGGGAGATACGAAAAGTTCACCCCAGCATGGCTAAATGCGCAATCTGCCCTTTTTTTTGGCTTCACTTTTGGGCGCTAGAGGGAGATAGCAATACTACCCCTGTGATTGATATGTTCTCTTTCCAGTACTAAACGTGACTAGGAACACCATAATTATAAGTGAAGAAAAGACCGAATGCTGGTTGGCTATCCACCTATGATTCAGAACATTATTCCGAAATCTCAAAACTTCCAACAGGTGAGGCGGACTATACCTCAGCTGGATTCGGAATCGTAAAGGCGAAACAAGGTGGTATAAGCTTCGGGAGATTCTCATTAATCAAATCATTTAATTATTCCGCAATCGGATAACCCTTCCTAACCTACTGTGCTTGAATTTCAAGTACTTAATTACCATGGACTCCATTTAATCCAAGAGATTTCTGCTTATCCTTATCACCGTGGATTCTCAACGGGCTTCAATATTTTTTCATTTTTCTTTGGATAGAGCTAATTCGAAACTATCCGCTCAGTGCCGGACCATAGTTTGTTTTCTTTCGTAACTTTTGTTGTGCTTAGCTTGTGTTGTGTTGTTGCTCACTTCCTCTAAAATATGTATTATTTCTCGAGAAGGTGCAAAATGACTCGCAACTAACAACAGAATTGGTGCATTTACCACGCATACTCTATTCAAAATGGAGGAAGGTGAATGACGCTTATTTCGCATTTCTATCGAGATATCGGAAAAGCAGATTACTTTTCCGCTTCTCTCGGGTATAACTGAAACACCAGATAAACGTTAAATAAATTTTAACATAGCCTTTTGCGAAAACTCAATAGTGATATTTTCAGCGTCCGAAAGAAGTAAATTGCAAAAAATGCATTTAAAAATATTTCCTGACATTTTCCGTTGCTAAAATTGCACGCTTGCATTGCCCACACATTTCAAGAAACCACAGAAATCAAGAAGAGTAAGAAGAAATTGCCGTTGATTCTTGTAGTTGTTTGCCGTTGAGTCCATTTCGTACTTTTGGTGGAAAAAGACTGAAAAAGATGATCCAAATTGATTATTGAGGAATAGTGTATGTACATAGGGGTGTCTCATTTCAATTGCTAAAAACAATGAGCTCGATACTCTTCGCAACACGTATTCGGAAATTCTAGTCATTTTCATACTCACGATTCTCGCAGAAAACGCAGCATAGCCAAACTGACTTATCGCTTTCAAAGTTTACAATTTCATTAGTGCACCGCGATAAGGCGTATGGCAGGGGGTGTGAAACACCAAACTACCTAAACAATTTTCAAATTAGTGCACCTTATACTATCCAGAAAAAAGGAACCAATAAAGGCCATTCAAAGTTCTCTCGATAAATCTTTTTGTCGCCTGGCTGCGAAAATTGCGTTCTTTGAGAGTTGGGATCACCACGTCGCGTATTTCGTCGTGTAAATCACTGTTTAAAAATTTATCGAATAATTTTTGCTCATACTCAATTCTTCTTTTCGTAAGAGATTTCCATCCGAGGGCATCGATCATTTCGGACGCTATCGAATCTCCAGTACCAGTTTTCACTCCAGTACCGAAAACAGGGCGTAAGTCAAAGGCGGACGATTACCGACCGATATCTTTAACATCTATATTTTGTAAAATTCTTGAGCACATAATATGCAGTTACCTAATGCGTTTCCTCAGTGATAATGTTGCAATCACGCGCAGTCGACGTGGTTTCCGTAAAGGCCGCTCATGCGAGAGCCGATTAGCACTCCTTCACGACATAATGCGAGCAGCCGACGAGGGCTTCAGGACAGATACAGTATTTCTGGATTTCAGGAAAGCATTCGATACAGTGCCACACGAGAAGTTACTTCTAAACCTCGGTTCTTATGCAATCGACGACCATATCATTCAGTGGATTAGGTCCTTTCTTACAGGTAGAAGACAAGCGTGGTCTTAGACGGTTTTTTTTCCGACGAGGTAGAGGTGTCATCGGGAGTTTAGATTTAGATATATACCCTGTGAGCCGCCAGAGGCATATGGCAGGGGGTGTAATACACCACCATTATTCATTCATACCTATTAGCATCTGTAATAGCCAGGGGAAAAAACGACTAAAACGTCCTTGCGATTACTTCCCTATAACGCTTCGTCGATGCCTCTCGGAGATCGCGTTCGCTCCTTACTGGCACTAACATTTCACTTACTTCGTCTATAAATTCTGAACGTATGAACTTTTCGAAAGGTTTCCGACGATATTCAAATCTTCTCATCTGTTGTGAATTCTAACCGAGGGACTCTATCATTGCCATGACGCTGCTATCAAACCTGAAATCCCCGCAAACGAATCGGGCTGCTCTACGCTGGACCATCTCTAAATCTGAGACTAAACCTACTTCGTGCGGGTCCCAAACCGCACAGCACTATTCTAGACTCGGACGAGTAAGAGAAAAGTAAGCTATTTATTTGACTCTCGATGAGCATCCTCTCAACGTTCTACTAGTTAATCTTTGCATTCTATTCGCTTTTCCTATCGCATCTCGAATATGTTATTTAAAAGATAAGTTACTTTCCGATGTTCCGATGCAGAAGACGCATCGATATTACAGGCCGAGATGGACATTATTTCTAAATGGTGTGAAGATTGGCAATTCGGTTTAAATGTTGAAAAATGTGTAGCAATGAGCATGACCCGCTCCTCGAACATAAGCTTGATTGAAACCTCCTACAAGATCAGTGGCGCGAGATTAGAATCCGTTAGGCAGTAGAAATACTTAGGAGTACTCTTCAGCAGTAATCTTTCATTTAAAATCCACAACGTAGCTGGGTCATCCGATAGGACTCTGAGGCTATGTAACCGCGTCCTCAGGGGTAGCGATTCGAGAATAAAAGAAGTAGCTTACTTTTCACTGGTTCGCCCACTACTTGAGTACTGTTCCGCAGTCCACACGAGAATGGTTTGATTGATCTTGGAGCTAGAGCGGGTGCAACGTAGAGCGGCTCATTTCGCTCGTATGCCTTCTGGTCCAGGAGATATCGATATACCTGCTGTAGTAGGTTTCGAATACCTGTCTCATTTAATTCCAACGTATCCATTAGATTTAGATTTTTTGATTCGTTATTGATGTAACTCGAATAGGAAACGCGTTGACGCGACCGTCATCTGAAACGAAATATTTTTTATTTAAATGCTGTTTAAGAATGTTTGCCTTCTCGCCTGAATCTGTGACTGCGCTTCCATTGTTATCGACGAGGTGCAAAACGGTCGATTGCTTGCCTCTAGTCTCGCGATCACACGACCAAAACTCTTTAGGATTGTTTTCTAGCGATTCGAGTAACGTGACTGACCTGTAAGCATCAAATTCATTACGGGCTTCATTCTTGGCTGCACTCCTGTTATCTAAACATTGACGACGATGCTCTTCGTATTCTGTGCTATTAAGTGGAAAAGACTTCATACGGTTATGTATGTTTATCTTTGTTTCCTTTGAAGGGAACGTATTGTAATAGCAGGCGACCTAAAAATATCACAAGTAAATTGGTCGGGGAAGAAAGGATCAGGTGGGAAGGCTCAGGAGCTCATTAATTCTATTGATAGTGATGGAGTTTATGTACAAGTAGTAAACAAGCCAACGCGAAATTTGACCTTGTATTTTCTATTAAAACCAATAGAGTTACTCAATACATGCGGCGTAATACCAGGGATTAGCAACCACGAGGCAATATGCTTAGAGATCTTCTGCAGTAAAAGTAATTTTATTAATACTAAGAATAAAAAGGTTTACTATAATCGATATGAGAAGGCGTGACTTCGTGGAAAGCCATTTGTAGAATGAAAACACTTCGTACTTTTCCACAGAAAATGTATTTTGCGACTGGTTTCATAAGCGAGCTTACATCTTCAGGCTGAGATGTAAGCTCGCTTATGAAACCGGTCGCAAAATAACTTTTCTGTGGAAAAGTACGAAGTGTTTTCATTCTGGAAAAAGGTTTACTGTTTCCACAGAGCGAACGTGAATGCTTTCCGCAATTACATTAAGGATGAATATAAGGGAATGAAAGGAAGGATCTAATATCGAGGATATATGGAATAATTTTAAACAAATGTTACATGTAGGCAAAGAAAAATACGTACTTATTAAAATAATAAAGAAAAGTGCCTATCCGAAATATCATAATGTTGAGATTCGGTTACTTAATGGTAAAGCAAGAGCTTTATTTATGAAAAGGAGAACAAAATCTCAATTCCAAATTAAATACAAGGAAGTAACCACGTTGTTGGATCGTAAGAAGGAGGCTGAAAATAAATTCTTAGAGAATTTTGTAACAAAAATGGTAAAGATTGTTTTTTATAAATACGTAAAGCGATTAAGAAAAGATGAAAACAAGATGAATAAAATAGAAAACATGAAGGGCGAAACTTTAACCGATCGTTCGCAAATAGCAAATGAATTTGGGTCTAACTTCTCAAGCACCAACAAAAAGTCGGTTCAAAACAATGAAAAAGTAACGAATAGTATAAAAGAGAATTTTCCAGTTTTCAACATAACTTGCAAAGATATTCTAAAAAAATTTTCCAAATTAAAAAACAAAAAATCCCAAGGACCAGACGGAATACACTGGGAAGCTATAAAATTGGTTGGACAAGAATTAGTACCATATTTAAAAAGAATTCTTAATGTAAGCATAAATAACAGTCAAATACCGGAAGACTGGAAATCAGCTACGGTGGTTCCCATACATAAAGGGGGCAGTAAAAAACTAATAAAGAAATATCGACCAATAGGTCTAACGAGCCTGATCTGTAAAACCACCGAAAAAATAGTTGCCGATTATCTGAAAGATTAATGGGAAAAAGAGGGATGGATTAATACCAACATGGTTTTAGAAAGTGTTTTTCGTGCGAATAGCAGATGTTAGGATTACAACTCGATTTAGTTAATGCTCAGGAAATGGGGGAACCGGTCGATGCAGTAGTTATTGATTTAGCAAAAGCGTTTGATTTTGTAGACCATGACATTTCATTACAGAAAGTGAGCACAATGAACTTAGATCCAAGAGTAATAAGATGGATAGATTCTTTTATAAAAGGTATGAAAGAGAGAATAAAAATTGTAAATAGATTATCAGATGAAATCGCTGTAACATCAGGCGTAGCTCAAGGTAGCGTGCTGGGCCCTTTACTCTTCTTAATATTTATGAATGACTTACCAACGGGAATAAAATCAAAAATTCGTTTATTCTCAGACGATTGTATTGGAACATAAAAAACGAGAACGATTGCATGGGACTTTAAGAGGATTTAAATGCCTTAAATAGCAGGGTTTCGCCTAATAAATTAGAAATTAATACGAATAAATGTAAAGAATCAGTTTCAATAGAAATAGATATCTACACGCATATCATCTTGAGGGGGGGAATTCTGCCTTATGAGCATTCGGTAAAATACTTAGGTTTAACATTCAGTAGGGATTTGAAATGGAACGAACACATAGAGCGAATAATTTTGAAAGCCAACAAAGAATTAAACTTCCTAGTGCGTACGCTTAATAAATCAAATAAGAATGTTAAGGAGGCTGCGTACAAATCATTTGTTAGGCCAATCTTGGAATACGGGGAATGCCTATGGGACCCGCATGAGGTAGGTTTAAAGCGAAAAATAGCAAAGGTAAAGAGAAGGTAAGAGAAGTATTCGTCTTAGGCAGATTTGCAAGGCTTGGATAGCGTTACTCAGATGCTAAAAGAATTATGTTGGGAAAGTTTAGAAGAGCGGAGATTCAAGAAAAGGCTAGCTATATTTTTTAAAGTATACGAAGGAGTTAAATCGTTAGAGGAATTATCAAACAAAGTCACTATAGCAAAATTTCACGGCAGAAAAGACCATAGACATAAAGTTAAATTAATGAAACAGAGAACAAACGTTAATAAATTCTCCTTTCTAAATCGTGCTATTACAGATCGGAATAATTTTCCTGCAGGAGTCTTGCAGCCCTTCTCAAAACATCATAGGGAGTTTGTAAAAAGATTCGGTGAAAATATTAAGGACGAGTGAGCTTGACGAGTACAGGTGGAGTAGGGGTGGTAGGGTGATGTATGGTGGGGACTTGTCCCCTGGACTGCTACGGTAGGCCTACTGGAAACCCTGGAAAAACTTATGAGGGAAGGGAAGTATTTGATAAACTTTTTTTATAAAAAATGTACAGATAGGATATATGTATGTATGTATAATATATGTAATAGGTATGTGTTTCCACCGGACGATTAGTCCACTTGTAACATTTTTTGTAGTAATAATAATAATTATATAATTAACTGTAGTATCAAAGGGAAGGAGCCGAATTTCAATACTACAAATGGAAATTCCTTAGAGATGCATATATTACGACTAAAGCAACCTTATTCTTGTGCGTTTTTCATTTCTTTTGTACAACAATTCCGTTTGCGTACAGCAACTCAAATATAAGAAAACTTACCTTAATTCATTTCCAATGAATCGTCATTTCAAACAAAGCTAACGAACAATAATAAGAATATTCCAGAAATACCCAATACACAATACCCAAATACACAATAGTTGCAGAAGATCCGAAATTGGGGCGTTTGACGCTGAGATATTTTATTTCCATTTGATCGTATTTCCATATTTACTCAATTTTACTGTGCTCTTAGCCGTTATCAAACATTATATGTAATGATTTGGTGGACATTTTAAACATCGCAGCTCTTATTTTGCGTCTAATTTGTTATTTGGATATGGTCTTACAGAAAATATTTTTTATAGACGTCGGTTGGATACGGTTGTATGTGAATTAGAGGGCGATACCGTGAGAGTTTGGGAAGCAGTGGCCTAGAGTATGCATGTAGTGTTTGGAGCTGAAAAGTGTTGAGTTCGTGAAATGAAGAAAGTACAACGAGTAGAAAGTAAGTAATAATTTATATAAGTAAATATAAGTAATAATTTATAAGTAAATAATTTTGCTACGATAGATCAGTCAGCGTGACTCATACGCTTCAGGACACAGAATGTGAATCTTTAGAGGATAGATTTAAAAAAGACAATTTATTGAATTAGTTTAAAGAGAGTACTTCCATAGGGAAGTCCGCTCTGATAGAGGAAGGCAAGGCAATTAAATGCCAGAACGAGTAACGGCAAAAATTCATTTCTTTCGCGAAAAATATGCGTAAGTAATCGATTAGTAGAGCTGAAAAGGAAGGGTTCGATTGAAGAGTCCGGGACGGATAAACGGATGGCTGGGAGCAGTCGGATTAGACACCCTTGAATATGAGAGGAAGTTCCCGTCGTAAATTCGTCTTAGCAGACGACTAACGACGGCATTACAAAGCAAAAGGCGTTGCAGGAATTTTGCATGACAGCGGAACAAGGGATAATCCACTGCAATATTCCAATGGAGCGAAATCAATATTTGCTTTAAACACCTTCGCCGTGAGTTCCGAATTACACTCATTTGCCGCTAATGAAACACGAATCGAGGGGAAACCAAGGTCCAGGAATATGCCGTCGTATCGGATAACCCATCATATTTTACGAAAATTCTTCTGTAAATGCCTAGAATATATACTATGTTAGAAAGTTTTCATTCTTTTTATTCTCATTAAGAGCGAGTGTCATTTTTTCATTTAAATTTATCAACAATTCGAGAATTTTCGGCTATGGATGAATATACAGGAATAAAATAACATACGAATTTTGAGGGGACGCTAAAAACAGATGTCAATCGTCTTACTTTGATGGACATCAGCGTTTTTATCGCTGAAGACTTCCTTTATCACGTTCATGACGCCTTCTCGAAGAAACCTTTAATATTCGTCTTACGATACTAAAGCCACTGCGATTGCTTTGGCCTCATCTACGACACCTTACGGTTTCCACGCGTTCATCTAAGATAATCACTGTTCGATACCAGCGAATGTTTCTTTTCGTGAGAAGTATTTCCCTGCTCTGGGGGCTGAAGACGACTGGTTGTCGGAAAACATCATACTTTCACATTGAAGAGCTTAAATGTGCCGTACGCTTTCATTCCGCACTATGAGACTGCCGTTCAATCGCAAGATTCACTCGCGGCGTGCGTAACGCAAAACTCTCTCTCTCTCTCTCAAAACGCATATATACGCTGTGCTGAGACTAATTGCGGAAACGCTTAGACCCACCAATAATTTTAAAATAGCTTGGGATTTCCCAATCATCCGCTATCGGAACGTTTTTTCCCTTCTAATTTTATTGGGAAAACAGCAATCTCAGCCATGTATCTGGAAATGATACAATCAACCACTGGAGCTGATATAAGCATCTGGTTTGAAGAAATTGATTTTACCTTTCCTAGAATAATGTGTGTTATGCATTAAAGCATATTCCATCCATATTCCAGCATATTCCAGCCATAACGAATAGTAGCAAGACCATATCCTTTAGTAGACTTCCGTTTGCTTAAAAACGAAGCACTACCCAGTTATCCCAGGATTTCGGTTATTTTTTCCTTATATCCTTAGATATTTTATAATAGTTGATTTCAAGTGAAAATAATCAAATTAGACTCTAAAAAAATTTCTTGATATAAATAATGCTTTCGGATTTAGGGAATCAAATTACAGGCTACCATTTGAACTGATGTTAGTATGCAACCTCTGCTCGTTGTAAACAAGCCGAAGAAGTAAAAATATTACTTTTCGTTTAGCGGTCTTGCCTCAAATTTCCATCGAGTGAGAGGAGAAAAATAAAACATGAGTTTACCTTTAATTTCTTCTCTATCAATTAGGAGCGTGTAGTTTAGGAGCGTAACTTTAATTTCTTCTCTAGCAATCTACAGCAGATAAACCGGCACACAATAGCACTTTCATTCAGCGCGCGTCCTATCGCAAATTAATTTGGAAGAATGTGGTCCCCCCCAGCTTCCCCCCTCGCAGAAGGGGCTAATTAAGGGGCCCCGCGCTCCTTTTCTCTTTGGCCGATGCGGAGGGAGGGAAGGGCCACTGCGCATCGGCCACGCGCATCCCCTCGAGACGCGCGCCTCGTCGCCATCTTGTGCGACCTCGACGTGGCGCTCCGACACCCGTCCTCGTTTTATTCCACCCACGCTTTGCTATCGCTTCGAGCGGAGCTGATGCAAGCGCTTCCATCAAGGCCCTCCGAGAGATATCCGTTGGCGAGAGGAACGCTCTCCGAGACTCCGAGTAGATGCACCATGAACCACATTGGTTCATACAGAATTGCGTTTACATGTCTGCGACGAGATTGAGATGTATCCCAGCGTTTACAGATGGACAATATCCGTAACCTTGGAAGAATTCAGCGATTTGGATATTGAAATATTTCCTACTGAGGCTAAAGGGCAGTTTGCTGGACACTGATGTATGTGCAAACGTAAAATGAAAGGCGTAGTTAGAAAAGTAAAACATTTTATTCGACACGACTCAGATGCAAATCTATTGTTACACCCTTATGAGTTCGTTTGAGCAATGAACTCACCTCCATAAATCTTATAACGGCTCATTCATTGTTTTGCGATAGCACAATGCGAATATCATTGCTCTATTTTGCTCCATCTACACTTTTCGTATATGGCTGTGATCAAATATGGTTCATATTTATTCTTTTCTTTGTAGATCTTCATGAAACGAGGGGTACTGTAATCCATCCAATTAGATTCGTTTACAACTATGTGGCCTTTTTAAAAAAATTAGGGAAGAGCGAAAACTGCTATCTCGTATCAGTAATTGAATATCCTTTTAGGAGTCGCCTTCTTTATTACGAACTCGCAAGGCAATTGCTCCGCCTAATTCACTACCTAATTCCAACTAGTTATCAGGTTAGAAAGGATCTGGTACTTTCGATTGTTATCAGGTGTACGTAGTGTATATTCTTGAGATCATAGCAAAAGATATTTCTACCAACTCTTGCTTCCAATATGTTACAACCATTTTCTTCGTACTCTCGCAAATGTAACTATCATTTTGTAAAGCATTTAGCCCGAAGTCCTGTTTGCTCTAACATTAGCTACAAATACGGACGAACGGATATGAGGCTTACTAAGCGAGATGAGGTTGATTTATCCTTGCTTTCCTCTGAATGCTATGTATGGATCCTATCCACGTAAGCACGATGAGTTACATTTTTCATTCGGGGGAGACCTCAATCAGTGCCGTTATTAAGCATATCTCATGTAGCACAGCCATGAGCAAGCCTGATGCAAAATTAGATGAAATCTACAGGTTTCTCTCTTCTGTACCAGGAGGCAAAAAATACTTTATCCATCAGAAATTTATCATTGAAAGAGCGAAAAATTGAAGAATGTCGCGCAATCTCTGAGATAATGAAAATTATGATGAATTTATAGTATTAAAGGATGTGTCTGAAGTGAAAAATAAGTAGTAGGGTAAGAAAGTATAAAATATTAGCGTAAATGTTGCCTTTGGTTGGGCTTTAGTGACCTTATCCTACGGGGAACTGAGTGATTAGTGCCTATTTTTAACGAATTGTTGAGAAACTCGCAAAAAAGTAATTGCAGTGATCATATCGAATGTAAATCCACCGCAAAAGATTCAATGATACTGCAACCACAATCTTCCTTCGCTTAAGAAACTTCATTATCACAAGCATATGCACGGTAAATTATATGATACTTTTCAATTAAGCAAATGTTTCATTAGAATTCATCAGACATGTATCATCAAATTCAATTTTTAAACTTCCATCCTTTTCGAGTCCACTACTGATTCATAAAATCTAAGCATCCAAGACAGGGGTACTCAACCTGGTGCCCGAAGCGGCCTTGCACAGTGCCCGCCAAGCTTCGACAAAAAGATTTTTTTAATTGCTACAACATTATTTCTTGGGATTGCACTATCGGGGATAGAGTGAAGGTTTGGCGAGGAAAAACTTGGTTGTCCTGGTCTTGGGTTTCGTAAACATTTTACCCCTCTTATCGCCTATGTCCAGATTAACAAGACGCGTATATATGTTACATTTAGTTCATTATTCGAATGCGAAGATTCAGCTCGGCTCAGCTTATCAATGCATCGAACTCCTCGTAATCAAGGACTTTTCGGAACGCAGCGGTGCACATGCAGCGAAAACCAGATGTATTCTCCGTTATCAAATCTTCTTCGGAGATAAAGACTTTCTCACATAAGAGGTTCTCATGTATGAGATGTGAGGTTGTGATGAAATTATATACGTTGTAATATTTTGGACCTTATTTACCATGGATCGTTTTTTTTCAAACGGCCAGCGGTTAACTGGTAAAATGATAATATTGCCAAGGGGTGGCCTCAATATCACCCTGGACGGAAACGTTTTGTGGTACCCGCTTCGCTTTCGGAAGCGCCCTTTGGTGCCCGGGTGCCAAAAAAAGGTTGAGTACCCCTGATCCAAGACATGAATTTTATATACAAAAATGTCAGTATTCGTTCAGAAATTTCCAAAAGGGGAGTGTTTCTGTTAATAAGAGGAATGCGATTCTTGAGACGGGGAAATAAAAGAGCTCCCATCAATCCCTCTAATCTTGAGTTTCAATCGATACGGTCGATAAGGAAAAAGCAAAGCTCACTTCCTTTGGTCTCACAGCGACCGGTTGGCATAACTTATACATTGGCGTTGCATAGATGCTTCACGACGCGAGGAAGAGAATCCTTTCAAGAAAACGTGGGCATAATACAAAACGATATAATCAAAGACACCGATTTCTCGTAATATAGTGCAGATTCCATGCGTCCGCCATGTTACATAGGCCAACTATATACCGAGGGGAGAATCAAGGTTAAGGGTAGTTAAAAATAGTAGTTAAAAATTGAAGTTTTCCGAGAATCGTATTGAAGATAGACTAAAGGATTGTACGGTCCTGCCACGCACCGAAAGGCGGCCAACAGTGGTACTAGTAAATGTTAATGCATTCGAGACAGAAGTGCAGGTTGTAACTGAACGCTCATTTGACTTAATCAGAGGGAATTTCTCTATCACGTGATCAAATAAACCGCCTAATTAGGCAGATTAGATAGATTATACATAAAATGTATAATCTATCTTATATATTACATATCTATCTATATCTTATCTTATCTATCGTAATTTCATAAGCAATCATTAACATGCGCACAGGTCTTCATCGTTTTGTCAGTTAGTGACGATAAATAAGGAATACTCTTCTCATGACACCTACCTTTATTATACGATTACCAAATGACAAGCTCACTATTTAGTAATTAACAAGTCTCTAGTATATATAGCTATTATTATCTAAATATCTATCACTATATAAGCGTCTTACAATCGAGCTAATAATTTTTGCCTTGCATTACTTCCAAAAATTGGGTGTGACTTAAATTCGTGAACATAGGTTAAATAAAAATGAAATCGTACCAATAGGAGTTTTTCATTCATCTAAGCAGGTAAAAGGAAGACATTGGGAAGACAAAACTACCTTCTTTCCTGACGATACACGCAGCTGGCAGGTATTTGAGGAGTAGTTATCATCCGTCAATACAGATGTGCACCATTTTAATTAAAGAAAACCGTGCTAATCGGTTCCCGAAATCAGTGTTACTTTATTTTATTTATTTATTTATTAACAAACATCAACATACAGCACGAAGCCAATTACAGCTGATGATTGACAATAATAATAAGGAACAAAATATCAATAAAATCGTGAAAAATCAACAAATTAAACATATAATAAAATAACAAATGAGTATGAGCAAAAAAACGAAAATTCATAGAAAATTGTATTTTTCCACGTCAAACTCGCGGAATCATATTCGAGATAGATTTCAGAGATAAGAAGAAAGGATGAGTATTGGAAGAAAGCGAGTTTAAAATTGAAGGAATGCGAAAGAAGAGTGATCGTTTCACTATTGATAGACGAGGAGTAATCAAAGAGAAGGTATCGGATAGGCGTGTTGTTCTTGAGGGAAAGAGAAAAGAGAGAGTAAGAATGGGGAATCAATTTTGCTATTTATTGTATTACTTTACTCCAATTATTTAGAAATATTTTAATTTCTGAGTTTAGTAGTCAATTTTTTTGTTTACATATTTATAAGCTTTGTTCTTCGGGATACATGTGACTGGATTTGGCTACGTAAAAAATATGTCACTAAGTTGAGAAAGGACAGAATTCAAAATGCGAGACATTCAACGGCATAGAACAATAGTCTAGACTTGCTTACTTATTTACCGGCATTCTTAACTTGAGCTTAGTAAAATGGCCATCACTAGTAACGAGATGGAAATATATCTTCGAAAGAAAATCTATAATAAATGATTATTCTTATTGCCTCCGAGGGGTAAACCTAACGACAGTAGAATCGGTAAAGTATCTTGGAGTAACTCTCACGAATAATCTATCATGGAGTGCCCACATCCGAAATATATGTGGAAAAGCACTTAAGAAACTCGGCTTCGTTAAAAGAATAGTCGGTAGGAGCGAAGAAAAAGTTCGTGAGCGATGTTACTTAGCGTTAATTAGGCCTCACCTTGATTTTGCATGTAGTGTATGTGACCCCGCTGAGAAATGTCATATTCGGGATTTAGAAAAAGTACAACGAAAGGCGATACGATTTGTAAAGAATTGCTACGATAAAACAGCGAGTGTCACTCAGATGCTACTGGACGCGGGATGGGAATTATTAGAAGTTAGAAGAAAAATTCAAAGGATAAATTTATTAAATAAGTTCAGAGAAATTATGTTCTCAGATGATGTAACCGATATAATGCGACCCCCCTGTTATATGGGCCGTTCTGATACTGCCAGAAAGATTAGAGAAATAGATGCTAGAACGAATCGTTTCAAAAATTCATTTTTTCCGCGAAGTATACGCGAAAGTAACCGTATAGGAAAATAGAGTCAAGGTGCTTGCACCTCCTGCCACACGCCGAAAGGCGGCTTGCAAGGTTTTTACATAGATATATCGCAGAAATTCATCAAAGTCTTCGCTACATTCAATCTCGAAAAAGTAAGACAAGTAACAAAGCAAATAGAATGTTTAATATAAAATAAAATTAGAAGCCGTTACCTTATGAAACTGCATAATTGTAGACCTAACTAAGCGAAAGTTTTACAAAATACTTTGTTTAATGCGACCGGTTTCAACTATTAATAGTTATCATCAACATATGTTTAAACTCAGCGAAGGCACTGCACTCGAGCCATTCTCATCTTATGAGCATCTTTGCAACCGAATGGATTCTTCAATTAGAGTCCCCACACATTTGGTCAATTTATTCCAAGTCTAAAAGCCCCGTCGTGTCTCATTAAATGAAGTGACATTCCTCTTAGAGAGGTTATAAAATTAAAACGGATGGCTTTTTCCCATGCTAAGATTCATTCAGTTTTCCACTGTTTATGCACTGTTAATGGATCAAGCGATGCAAGCAGATTCTCCGACAGTTTAGGATAGATTTCGTACTAATACTGCACATACTGAGAACAAATTAGTGGTCAATTCTTTTGACTTCGTAATTAAAAGTTTTTAATATGATATTCCACCAAGTTACGCTTGACAGTATTTATTTATTCTACCAATTTGTTTAATTTGTGTTATTTCTGGCGAAGTATCGGTCACGTGAGGAATGAATTTGACCGATTTTCATAGATTAAGTATATAAAAATGACCACAAAAAGAACAATTCCTCTTAATCGTAAAAACGAAATTTTATTTTTAGTGTAAAGAATTAAGAAAATCCTGACTAAATGAACGAAATCTAATTTCCTTAGCAATTCTTTCGATTCGTACAGCCATTACATGTATCAATCCACAGAAAGCGTAGACAAGCAGCGACGCACGTTTCTCGAAGCAATATTTGAACAACTGATAGATAAAGTATTGGAACGAACCAATTCTTACTTCCTACGATATAAATAAGGAGGAATCCAGCACACCTCATTATTGATATTGCAAATAGAGCTTTTTGTTGTTAAATCTTTGATGACTTTTTCTGGAACATCTTTAACCAGCCGTTACTCGCGCCCTATTTTGTTACGCGGTTACTCGCGCGGGGTGTTTCTACACCCCACCGGACTCTTTCATTTATCACGGTTAACTTCGAAAACATTCTGGATTATTTTTATCTGTTATCATTTATAGATCTTTTTGGATATGATATCTAAATTTTAAGTTGATATTATGACTTTTAAATTTTTTATGAGCTATTCAATAATAATAATAATAATAATAAAATTGTGCAATAAAACGAAAATTTGACTCGCATACCTCATAGATGAAATATCTTTGTAATAATCAACGTATGCGTTGTAAGCAGACATTTTACAACAATTAAAGTGAAAAATTAATCCAGATTAATGCAATTTAACCCACGATTACTCGGGCTCAATTTTGTGACATGAATGCTCGCGCGGAGTGTTTTCACACCCCACAGGTCTTTCTTTGATATCCTTTTTTACGATTAATTGTACTCTGGATTGCTTAAAAAGCCTTCTAGGTATATCATAGAAGTTTAATGACGATATTTAAAATTTTAATTTTACAAGTAACTAAAATATTACGCCCGAAAAATGGTATAAGCAACTGTAATCTCCGACAAGGAAAAGTTTTAGAAACGATATCTTCGCACGAATAAATGCGTCTGTAGTTATGAAAATACTTAAAGGTACTAAACAAAGTTATTTTTTCCATCTAACACCATTTAATGCTACCTTGAAGCTAATTTACTGCTTGTTTTGGGAAGCGCGTTCATGAAGCTGAAAAGTAAAGGAAAATATTTCGAGCGGGCTTAAAAGAGTAAACAATGTAAAATCCTTTGAATCCCTATTTTAACAAAATGCTTTGTACGTATGCGTTTATCGCAGTATTCGCAATGCAGTTTAGTTTTTATTTCCTTATTCCTGGGACATATAACACATCGCCCACGACCTCCTTTTATAATCTTCTCTTGAGGCTCTGATGTCGATGGCTCTCCAAATTTTTCTGCTTTTCTTTTTAGTTCCTTTGGCAAGTTTTTTGCGAGGCCCTTTTTATTATAAAGGGTTTTGTCAACCCCTTAGCGATTTCTCTGAGGAACATCCTCCTATTTATCCTTATATTTGGATATCTGCTTCTATATACAATAAAATCATTTATAAATATTGCTAATGGCCATCTTCGAGTATTTCTTGCCACGCTGTAAGTCCCACACATTTCATCTACCGTATCGACGCCACCTTTTGTCGAATTATAAAATGTTATTACCTCAGGCTTCTTTTTCTTGCCCGTGGACGCATCAATGCTGTTTTCTTTGTGCATACTTGAAATGATCAACACATTCCTTTTCTCTTTTGGGACATATGATACTCGGGTCATGTTTTTCCTGAAGAGAAACAAGCTGCTGCACTCCTCTCTTTTTTTACATCTACAATTTGTGGAGGGAGTTCCTTTTTATTCTTACGGATGGTTCCGACTAGCGTCAACTTTTCCTGGAGTAAAAAATCCTCTAAAAGTGGCACGCTTAGAAACCTATTGTCGGCAGTCGCGTTCCTCCCTGTCCCCACAATCAGACCGACAATCCGTTTTACGACGTCCTTGGGACTATTGCTGTGTTTATAAGGACCATCTGGTTGAACCCCAACATAAACTTCTAAGTTTTTGGTATAATATACTCCAGCATCCACAAGAGCGAAAATCTTTATCCCATACTTGACCGATTTGTTGGGTAGATATTGACGGAAAGAACATCTGCCTCGAAAAGGAATCAATTGTTCATCTAAGGTAACGAAAAAATGTTATAATTGAGATATAAGAAATTCTCACTTACTAATTAGTGACCAGGAGCTTGGAGGAGGAGATGGATAAACTTACGAAGAAACACTTTCCCAATGGTATAGAAGAGCACAGGAGAATAGCAAAGTCATTCCATCCTTTACGTTGCTTTTCTTCACTGAGTAAAGTTATCGCACAAACTTGAACTCTAACTCGCTAATGTTGAATCTATGAGGCACCACAAAATAGAATGAGAGAACAAATCTTTCCACCCCGGTCCTGGGGTACTGAGTTTCGGCCGCGCTCCCTCAGAAAAAAAAGGGGCTTGGTCTTCCTTCGCGCTGAGGGCGACGCTCCATTGCCACAGGGGACAACGGTGTTCTTCCAGTAGTATTTCATTTATTCAGAATAAAAAATACAATAAATAAATTCCTTATGTTTTAATTCCTAATTGATATTATCTCAAATTTTGTAACTGGCCTGAGAACTGAAACCTCGCCTTGGAAAGCTTCGCGGAGCTAAATAGTGAGAGGGATTATTAGATATTACAAGTGAGATGAAATTACATCAACGTACTTACCAATAACATTCATGAATTATAACAGTTACTTAGTGATCATTGATCATGGAACACACGAATAAAACCCATAAAACTTCTAATAATAACCTGTAAATAAAACATGAACTTCGGAAAATTAACCAAAAATAGGAGTATTATCAAATGAAAAGCGTCATATCTCTGCAAGAAATGGCAAGAAAATCACGATTATTGCAGAAAAGGTCGAGAACATAAAAAACTTAAGCTACTGAGAAGAAGGGGTCAATAAACCTAAGCGTTAAAAAGTAGATACCGATTGAAAACGGCTGGGGTGTCGAAACACCCCGCGCGAGTGATGGCGGGAAGGTCTTCTGGGAGGTCAAGAGGGTGTTCGTGACGTTTGCAATGGTCTTCAATGGGATCCATTGATAATCAAAAACCAACAACAAATATTATGAAGAGAATATTTTAATTGCAAGGTAACGATATAAGTAATAAGACTGATGGTTAGAATATTTGCGGACGACCCAATAATTATCATGGAAATGTAGAGATTAACCTCTTTGATACATTTTGATGGGATTGCGATGGTGGCAATTAGAGTATAACGTAGATGAAAGTTAACTTCTTCGAAAGAAACTCTAATTCTTGTTGTTGCTTCTTAAAAGTGCTTCGATAGCTTAGGTCATTTGCACTTTGGCTCCTACCGGGAATCGAACCCGGGTCCGCTTTCACCGAATCCGAAAGAGTTGGCCATCTGGGAGCCCGAAAATTTAATTCATCTACATCTACATTAATACCCTACAAGCCGCCTTTCGGCGTGTGGCAGGGGATGTAAATACCAGTTGAATCTAAACTACTTCCTTATTCGGTTATTGTTATATATATCGTATCGTTCGAAGAAAGAATGCATTTTTAAAACGATTCGTCCTAGCATCTATTTCTCTTAACTTACGCTCATTATCGGATCGACCGAGGTAACAGGGGGGTTGCATGATACCGGTTGTATCTTCGAAAATGTATTTTCCCTGAATTTACGAAGCAACCGCAGCCTAACTTCCAATCTCCTTTCTTTCGAGGATTCCCAACCTACATCTGAGAGCATTTTTGTTACGCTTGCTTTTTTGTCGTAGCATTTCTTAACAAAACGAACCGCTTTACGCTGCACTTTCTCGAGTTCGCGAGTACATGTTTCATCCGCCGGATCCCATATACTTGCCGCATATTCCAGAAGGGGTCTGACCAAGGTAAAATAACATCGCTCTCTCATCTTTTCATCGCATTTACCGACAATACGCTTTACAAAGCCAAGCCTTTTACTTGCTTTGCCGAATATTTTTCGAATATGCGTGCTCCAATTTAAGTTATTCGTAATTAATTGCGAATGATTATTTGTAAAGCATCCGATACGGAGTGCGTAAAGTGTGTGGACGATCTCTTAGGAAGGAATCCAAAAAGAGTCGAGTCCACATCGCCCTCACCTTGAGAGTACGGGGGTATGGGACCAAAAAGTACAGTATCTGAGAATTACGAATGTTACAGTAAGTGTGGTTTTACGATATTGCTTCTCGTCACTAATTCACTTCAAAAAGCAGGACAGGAATGTTTAGAAGATAAAAGATTTAAAATGAGGCTAAATTTACTCGATACATTCATAAAAAGTACGACATTAGAAGATGATGCATATATAATGCATATCATCAATGCAAGACACATACGCCGTTCTGCGAGAAAAATAAAAAAATAAACGAAAGGAATAATCGCTTCGTGAATTCATTTTTCCGCAAATGTAATTGATTAGGAAATGTGGGACTTCATGCCACTTGCCGAAAATCGGTTTGCAAAGTAGATGAACTGACTAACTAACAAAGAAATAAACAGAAGCAAAAACTGTGGGCACAAAGGAGATGCAATTCATGGAATCGATAGGGTGGTCACTTTTGAGGATGGCGTGCCATCTGATGCTTGAGACGAGTCCCACGCAGTTCATGTGCTCCATTAGTTTAGGCACATCGGGATAGCCATAAGTGGTTCCTCATACATATACGGTCTAAATAGCCGAAAAGACTCATAAAGAATCTGCTCAAACATGGCACGGTAAATAGAGGAAGAGCGAGTGAAATGGATGCAACCTACGGATGGACGTCGTGAGGACGCTGAGGCTAAAAGTAAGCCGAAATATTAAGAAATGCTCTCGAGTGAAATTCTTTCACGGAAGTCACTTTTCGATTACTCGCAGAATAACAGAGAAAAGAATTCAATTAGGAGGAATTAATATAATGAGGAAAAACTGTGGCAAAAAATTCTGACCTTGGAAAAGTTAGAACTGATTATCGAACGAAAGGAAGTGGCAAATTGCATCTAGGGAGAGTGACGGGGAACATTTCAATATTCGTACCAATATAAGAGTGGTGGAATATGTGGTGAAGGTCTGAATTGTCACGAAAATCTCACAAAAATCCAGAATTGATTAAAAATAACAGGTGTTTTCTCTCGACGTCAGAAATCGATTGCAAAAGATTCCATCTCCATTTTAGATAGTCACTGAGATTCTAAGATTTAAAACAACTCAAAAAGAAAAATTCACTCGTGTTTTACGTTCTGATTCGACATTTTGTGTCTTCAGTCGCTTTAATTCGGTTTTATCTCAAACTTTTAGAGCAAGATTTATTTCTTTTCGTATGCACACACTCTGTGTCACGTATCTGTGTCACGTAAATGCACTAATTCGCAAATTAAGTAAATAAGTACTTGTAAAGGTGCAGGAAATGGAAAAAGGGAATATGATTCGCTGAGTATTGTGTGGAAACCGGTGTCACCCGTATTATTCGTAACGTAGGATTGCAATCTTTAGTTTTCAAGCAAATGAGTAATTTACTCAATAGATTCAGAGAAATTACGTTCTTATGTTACGGATAGCATTTGCTGCTGAGCTTTTATCAGTTTAATCTTTTGTTCGAGACAGCCTAACTTGGGTTTGACGTCTAAGTAACAAAATGGTTATCTAAGCACATACTATTTCAATTGCAAGCCGCAGGTGTTTTAATCTTTTGGATTTTCGCACATATTTTTATTTTTTTATTTAATTTATTATATTTTTTGTTTATTTTCTGTTGTTTTCTTTTATCTATTTCCTATAAACTATGTTTTTTATTATTTTCAGTGTACTAGCCCTTTCAATCTTTCATTTGTATGTATTTCTAACTGTAATTTCATTTTCTTAATTTCTTTTAGATTTATCTCCCATTGTTCAACGTTCATTTTAATGCATCTATGGTTGATGTCAGTTTAGTGAAGTCGATTTATTTTATCTGATTGTTTGTAGTGCAGTTATGTTTTTTCCCCTTTCTTTTTGTACAATTTTTATATTTCAACTACCTGTCTATCACAACTCTTTTCCTTCTCCATCATCAAAAATATAGTTTTCTATCTGTAGGTTTCGTTGGTTTTTCACACTCCCCTTCCTGCGAGTGTTTTCCTGCAGTGGAATTTTTTTCCTAAGCCCTCAGCTTAGGTTTTTTAAAATCCACATACTAGTTTTCTTCGTGTACTTTTGCAAACTATCTATTTCTTTCTATTTCGCATATGACGTTGGGTTAGGTGTATGAAGAGACTTTCTAGTCTCAATCTCGCCCGAATAAAGGCCATTTATTATTATTATTTCATTTTCGAATAACGAATTTCCGGACTAGTTTTGCTGTTGGGTTGGGTATTGGGGACTCAATCAAACGTCAGATATTCCTAGTGACAAATCCTACGCTTTGTCCAGCAAAGTTTTGAATTTAGATGGAAAATTTGGAAAATAATTAGCTAATAGACAACTTGCGAATGAGGAATCCCTGAATTAAGAATACAGTTGTCGCAATAAAAAGTCGCGAGAGAAAATGGGATTGGGAATTAAGTAAAACGTTTTGAGTTATTATGTATTCGTCCTCACGGGTTTTGCCTCACCTTTAGCTGTAAATATTAAAAGCAGATGGCAATTATTCCGTATCTTCTAAATATCACGATTTCAACCAGAGACGAACGAAAAACTCTCTTCCACGCCACTCGCTGCGGATCTTTGTGCCAATTCTTATAAACTAAACAATGGATATAATACTAGTTTAGCAACAAGTTTGGATGGGGGTTATCAACCTTGCATACAGCTGTCCAACGACAACCACCGGCAGATGTTATAAGAAGGGGAGATCTCGAAGATCTCCAATCTCGGCGACCGAAAACTCGCTCCTCTCGAAACACCTTTTCACCGCGAGCCTTTTTTTCGCAGCAATGAGCACTTGACTACCATGGCTATCTAAACAAAATACGGTCGAGAAAGATTTGCAGAGACTTCGAGGTAGCGAGTTGAATGCTGAGGGAGCATATAAAACGCAATACATAAAACAACTGTCACCTGCTATATGTTTTGAGATAGGATAAAAATTCTCCGAGTTCATTTCAATTCATCTCAAATTTGAGTAAAGGAAGTTGTCGTTTGTTTTGTTGCCATGTCCACCCCGCGAGCAACCAATGATACGCCAATATTGTTCATCTAATCTCATCTGCTACTGTAATTCCCTGCCGACAGAATGACTAGAAATAAAAGTCTGTGTAACCTATTAATGCCTTGAAATGCTTTCATCCTTTATGGTAGCATCGCTAGATGTCCTACTGTCTGCTCTTTACTGTAGAATTATTAATAAAAAGTATAGCATAATTAGCAATTATTAATAAAAAATATAGCATTGTAAGATTTGAATGAAAACTCTCCTAATTTTCCCTGCTAAGTTCCTCTAAGCAATAAAATTACCGGATAATTCCGTGCGTTTTGGGTGAAAGCCGATCTCATTGATCAGCACCAAGCCGACAGCATGCATAATATTTACATAATTCATCAGAAAATTAGACTTACTACTACTGCTATTAAGTAAATGCATTACCAACGGCTAAAATCTTTCCCTCGTCTCTCTACCATTCCGTAACTTTTCTTGATTTATTCTTTCAAACGTTCCGCCAGAAATAACTGCGACTTACTGTAACGTATCTGTTGTTACGTACAAATAGTTGCCCAATGTTTCTGATGCCCAATTTGGAATAATATTTCGCAGAGTTACCTAATTAGCTGGATGCTTAGCAAAATTTTTACGCGTGATTTTTCGAAAACTGAAATTGGTAGTATGAAATTTAAAATGTGATACGAGCATTTACTAATTTTAAAAATTCAAAACATGAAGAAGTATGTAAGTGCTGTTTATGCAATGTCGACATTTTGACAACCCAGATTATCCAGACCCAAGGAAATACGGGCAATGGCAATGGGGAAGTGAGCTTCAATTGGACATAATGAGGACTAAAGTGATTCAATTGTTGGCCACGGTAAAGGAAGAACTCCAACTGAATGCCAGTAAAACTAATACTGAATTGTATAAATAGTGAACTCCCGAATGGAAAATCAATTAACACGGTATCTACTACATCCGATGATAGTTCAGAGTTTAGAATAGGTGCCCGGGAAGTGGGAGACCCGGGTTCGAGTCCCAGACTTGTCGCTATTTTTTACTTCTTGTTCAACCTAATGTTTACCCTAAACTGAAATAGATGCGGAGACCTTCGGGATCCTTCCTCAATATTAACTTACTTACAGAGCCGCATATTTATATAGCTTTCGTAAAGATTTCATTGAAATGCTTCATGATCATGGCATTCGGGAATTTCAAATATTTTGTTGTGGTACGATGGAATTGGAGCACATCGCGTACTATTATTGACTAAAATGAAGGAAACAAATTTATTCTTTTTCCACAGGATTTTTAATGTGCTACCGGTTTCAACGGAGAATCCTCATCTTCTAGAATCTCGTGGGAAAAAAAACATCTTGTTTCCTTCATTTACATGACGATTTACCACCACATCTCGCCTGAATCTGTGAATACTATTATTAAAATGAAGAGCTAAACGCCAAGACTCGTCTTTTGAGTCAGTTTTGACGCGTCAGTTCAAATGATCATCGAACAACTCATTTCAGTGAATGAACTTCAATAATTAATTCTTCGAGTTTAAAACTCACGACAGCATTACTGGAAATATTGGCAGACCTTTTAACAAAAGCTGATTATAAATGCCATTACCAGAAGTAAAACACGAAGGACTCCTGTTTTCATATTTTCCTACTATCATGGATTTCTCCGGTCAAAATGTATTGTTTATGTTCTGATCATTATTTATTCATTCATAATTTTTTCTTCAGTTACTGTCATACTGAAATTTCAAAAACGAAAACCCAGGTACTTGCGGTAATTTATGAAAAATTACTGAAAAACCTTTCTTTGTACACTAATCTTTACTTATTGATATTTTTGCTGCTTTTGTAATCAGAATAGAAGCAGGAAGTGCGTCAGATTAATCAAATCAAGTAAAGGTCCCTTTTAGGCGAAGATTTGAATTCAAATATAAAAAAACTAAACCGAAGTTTATCAACAGCGTTTCATTTTATACTTAATTCTGAATTCGATGGAAACATCAGATTAATCCAATTAATGTTTAAAAAACGATGTATTTCAGTTTTGATGTACTCAAAGCAACCGGTTTCCTCAGAATATGATCAAATAAAAGCGGGTCATTGTGCACACCGCCAGTGCTTCGTTACGTGTTCTCCTTAGAGAATCAGATGTACGTAAATTCTCGTAAGAACGCTGTTCTGCAAGATCTCTACGACCAATAGCTGCAGGCACGACTTTGTGGTACAACATCAACCTCTGGTGTTCTGCCTGTCGGCAGGTCTCATACACCACAACTCTTTCCACTTAATCCTATCCCGGGCCTCTTCTTTGGTCTCCTTGTATAATCCTCACTTCACTTGATCTATTAATTTCAGCTTTCTTCTTCTCTTTTCTCCTTCCACCGTTCCTTCAATGGCTGTAGTTAGAATCCCCTTCCCTCTTATAATATGTCCAATCCAGCTTCCTATTCTTTTCTGTATTGTGCGGAGTAATGCTCTTTCTTCCCTAACTCTTCTTAGCACTTTATCATTTCTTATTCTATCCATTCATTTTATTCTCTCCATTTTCCTCCATATCCACATTTCAAAAGCATCAATCCTATCCTTCTCTTTTCTTCCCAAGGTCCATGTTTCGTATCTATATAACATAATGCTCCATACATAACATTTCACCAATCTCTTCCTCAGTTCTAGATTAATACTACTGCACATTTCTCTTCTTATAGAAGGCTTCCTTTGCCATAGCTATCCTTGTCTTGATCTCTGTTCTACTCTTCCAATCCCCCATCAGCATGCTCCCCAGATATCTATACCTTTTGTGGTACATAAAGTACAGAAATTAAAATACAAGACGTTTACCCGTACCAATGGAATAATCATTATGCTACCTAGGATTCAAAGCGTCTCGTCATCGTCAAGAGGAAATAGAAATTACTTGAAATATAACCAATTATAGAAAGAAGTAGTTTTTTCCGGTGATTTGCATCCAGAAATTTTTCTCGGGTCTACAACCGCGTTGCCTCGTTTCATGGGGTCGAAGTTCATGGGCAGCGAACTCTGTGACCTTCAGGATGTCGTCCACGAAACTTTCTGCATAACCAAATATGCTCCATACTATTCTCTTTATGGATAATGCTTGAGTAATTATATCCTTTTTTAACGAGATATCAACGCTTAAAAATAAATTACTTTTATTGCGGATAGAGATATAATACAACATATCGTAATACCTCATTTTATGTATATTTAGCGCATCGATAACGATGAGGATATTGACTGATGTAAGTGCTCCTAGGATATTCAAATAGCCTTTATAACTTTTATTATTAATCTATAGTCAGCTGGTAATGAATGATTAATTTAAAGAGAAAGATGCCTTCTGTTCATTTTGTCTTCATATACCGTTTTTAAATGCAAAATGTATCTCTCCGATTACTTCAGAACATCAGTTTGGCCTCAAGTAAAAATAACAGTGTGGCAGAGGAATAGTTTTATGATAAATGCAATTAAAGAGAAGCTACGTCAACAAAGGAATGTGACATGAAATTCAGCATGAAATCCAATGAATATCCTTGGATTCAACTCTATGAAACAATGATTGGAAACCACACCGACGCAATGTTCTATATAACTTATAACTTTTTATTTATTATAGTTCTACAAGTTCTTGTTCAATTCACGGAAACAGGAAATTAATGACGTCGTTTTTCTGAATTTGAAGTTAAATGAAGTAAAATAGTTGTTAAAAGAGCTCTCAATTATTGAGTCTTTCATGCATAGGCATTGATTGACGTTACTGATTAAATTTGAAGACGATGCACAGTGGGCTAGAATCGAAAAAAGCTGGCCAAAAATACGAAAGTGTTTTTTTTGAGTGAGGACTTAGAAACTTCGCATGGTCATTCTTAAATAAATTCTGCATATAACTGCGATATCATTTTTGTTGGTTCCGGCGGATCACAATTCTACAGGGGTCAAAGTTGACCAAATTTTGCGAAAAATGCCGGTCACAGATTTTTCGCGAAATTCTTCAACTTCAAAACGATGCTGAACCCAAACTATGAAAATCATCGGGTAAAATATGATGCCATATTATAAATATGTTTTCTGTTCTTCATAATACTTGGTTTCAATGAGCTTTGTTGAATATTTATTTACTTTACATTACAAAATGGCGGACCCTTATTTTGGAACACATTTTGACCCAAAGCGAGGAAAATAGTAGATTGAG
Source organism: Sympetrum striolatum (assembly GCA_947579665.1). NCBI lineage: Eukaryota > Metazoa > Arthropoda > Insecta > Odonata > Libellulidae > Sympetrum > Sympetrum striolatum. Next base: position 8,578,263 of record OX388347.1, read on the forward strand.
ACACCGTGTGACACGGGATTACTTACACCACAATAAGCTATGAACCTTCCTTAATGGGAATCTGAAATATATTCTTGTCCCGATTTGCCCCATTAATATATAAATCGACTTTTCGACAACGCTACAAGGGCCAAATCCGCGCGGCGGAGCACAGTCCTCCGTTACGCTCTTTTGAGTATCTTTGAGTTTTGAGTAAAGGTACTTTGCATTCAATATAAGTCCGTATATATGATACTGCGTATAATACAGTATGATATATACTTGAATTAAATTTCATCGTATGAGCTATTATTTGATTTTTACTTCACTAGTTCTCATTAAGAGATTCAAGTTCGATTACAAAATATCGAATTGCCTTTGTGCAGCCAAGTATACTGCGTGCGGAGGGTTAATATTATATGGGATAGGAAAGCCGAGCGGAGGACGAGAAGGTGTCCAGCTCGGGCTATTAAAAGAGTGCGAACGTTTTTCCTTGTCTCTTCTTAAGACGAAGATGATCAAGAGAAAGTTCTGGAAAATTTGGAAAGTTGTGACGTCTTTCGAACAGGTATTATCTTCGCCCCAAAAATACTACCGAACCTTAAGCGTAGATAACAACTAAGCATGGTGAAGGAATTATTCACAGAAGGTTAATTTAATAACCTGCATTTATTAACCTGCATAGATTATAGGAACAGACAGTAACCTGTATTAATTGAAATAGATTTGCCGTAATTTATTGATTCGATTCTTATTCCTCATATCATTCACATACTTTCTTTTTTTCTTGCTGCATCGATACAAAGGATTTGCTACTAAGTTGACTTCCTTTTGTTTATCGGATTATGTAACTAAACATTTCCGCTGTTTTATATTTGCCCCGCTTTTGAGAACTGTGCCACTTGTCATTTGAGGAATTCAGTGACTTACAAAGAAATTATTCGCGAATTGATGTTAATTAGGAATATTTTATCCATAAAATCCACGGAATTTATAACGTATCCTGTAAATTTCTGTAAATTCTGTAAATCTTCAACTACAGTATAGTAATTAAGTAAATGTACCTTCTCTTTAATAGGCGCGTAATTTTTAATGGGATTAAATCATCTCTCTTCTGTGGCAATTATAACGAGTATAAAGGGGATCGTCTTTTGATCAAAACAAAAAATTGGGAAATGATGATGAAATTAGAGTAAAAACTAATATTTTTAATTAAAAGAATGAACAAAACGTCCACAGAAAATATTAGCTAATCAAAAAATTCATATTTCTCGGTGTAGCTGTCATTTCTCGTTTATACGTTCGAATATGAGTGCGAAAACATTCCAAAAGATATCGCGGGATTAGTTTATAAAAACTAATCGCAATATTTTTATAAAATAACTTAATATATGTCTGAATTTACACGGAAAAGTCATTTCATTAAATTATAATGTTGAATTGGTGTAAAGAACAACTGAAAAAGCATGTATACGTTTGCCACAATACACGAGACCATGGTTTCGATGCTTTAGGTCGTCATCAGGTCAATCATTATCCATCAGACAGCGGATAAAAGGCTTAAAACCGTAGTCATGGAATAATTGCAGTATATTGTGGTCTACGTATAAGCGCGTTTTTCGTTGTTCTTTATAATGAAGGACTACCTCAAAATAGAGCCGGTATTAATACATTGAATTGGTATAACAGTAAAAACTGTGAGAGGAGGAATTCGTCTGAGGCGGAAACTTGTCAAAGCCGGAAATATCGGAATTGCTTTGCATAATGATCTTATTTTCCTCAAGAAAGTCCCTTAATAAGGCGGAGCCTGCGAGACGCAATGTTCTTTTGAATAAAGCATCTTCGTAACGGAAGTGGCGCATCAACAGTAAGCATATCGTAACTCAAACCGTAGCACCCAACATAATTTCTTTAAGTTTGAATTTTCTTTCCGTCTTACACAGATTCAAACTCTACTTATTGCAGCACGGAATACGAGGTATTAATCTTTCCGTCCGCGTCTCGCAGGTTCCGCCTTATTGAGGGACTTTCTTGTGAAAAATAAGATCATTATGCAAAGCAATTCCGATATTTCCGGCTTTGACAAGTTTCCGCCTCAGACAGATTCCGCCTCTCACAGTTTTTACTGTATAATAATATATAATAAAAATTTTAAAATTCGTAATATCAATGTAAAATTTAGATATCATACACAAAAATATCTATGAATGTTAATAGATAAAAATATTAAAGAATGTTTTCGAAGATAACCGTGATAAATGAAAAAGTCTGGTGGGGTGTAGAAACCGCTCGAGTAACCGCGAAACTAAATAGGGCGCGAGTAACGGAGGGTTGAAGGCTTTTTTGGACCGTTGACCATTCGCTCGTCGTTCTATTGTTAATGAATGTGGGACATGTTCCGATCGCTGACTCTTTCCCAATCGCGGAAAACGAATCTCACGTGGATCAGTTAATAAATTGACTTTACTTCCATTCGTCAAATTTATGAGGGACATTTTCCTTTCAAATCGATCTATTTCGTTTGGCGGTATTCTCGCACAAATTCAGAGAAATTTGTATCATTATATTAACTAATCGTCAGATGGATAATTACACTACCGAGGGTGTTACTTATGTAAAGCATTTGATTAGCCAATGACTTTATCTCTAGAAAATCAAGTCGGATGAGTGAAATTATTACACAAACAAAATAAAAGCGTCATTTCAAATATCATCGCAGCGAAGAAGCTTTTCGGCGTATATGGAGCTTGTGTTAATCCGATATTAATTCCCTCCGATAGTTTCAGCATCGATTTAAATTTGAATAAATTTGCAAAACCGGGATCATGTTAAATAAAATTTCCACCAAGGCTTCTTCGATTGAATTTGGAAATTCGCACAAAATCTAAGGCCGACATTTTTCGCCAAATTTGTTCAACTTTGACACCGTGTATAATTTTAACGCCCGAGAATCAACGCAAATTACTTGCATTGTTGTATGCGAAGTTCGTTCAGCAGTAACCATGCGAGGTCCGCACTCAAAAAAACCACATTTCTATTTTTGTCCAGCTTTTTTATACTAGCCCACTGTGCTGCGTTCTGTGTATTAAGAAAAAATGGAAGAAAATAATTTCATAAGTGGAAAATCTCGAGATCTATCTCGTAGATCAGGGTTTCCCAAACTTTTTCTGCACTTCGCAAACCTGGGAAGTTTAACGGAACACTTTGCTTATTTTTAGGTTAGGTAATTCTACTTGTAAAATTTTAAGAATCATTTAATTATAACAAATTATTTATTTAGTAATTATTTTTAAATGTTAACTATAATTTTATAATATAATTATAATCATTTAAATAATTACTTGAAGTAGATAGTAGAAGATCTTTAAATCATTCACTGCTGAACTTCCTTTCTGACTGTCCTCCCATCACTTATCAATTATCGTGTTCCAAACAGCCCGTTTGACATCATTACTTCGCTATACAACTCCTAGACTTTCACTTACCAAGCGCTCCCTTTTCTTTCGTCTTCCTTCTCTGATGAACTCAATTCATTCTTCTATTGATCCTTTCTCCCTATTTAAACGGAAAGTTTTGAACCTGAGCTTACCACACACCAGATCCATATAATTGCAAAATCTACCTTTATGTTTGTTTTCTTTTTCTCTATATTTTGTCACTTTTTTAACTATTTATGTTTATTACTTTTCTATATGTATATTTTTATATTTCACTTTAAATTAGCATTGTTATGCTGTATGTGAGATTTGAATAAATAAATAAATGTATTGCAGTGTATAACACCTTTCCAAATTGTCGCGGAACACCTGTTTAGGTTCAGCGAAACATAGTTTGGGAAACCCAGTCGTAGATGGTAATGCGAGTGTATGGTGTGGTTGCCTAACTACGATTTTCCGTTGGTAATTTTTCATAAACAAAGGCCCATTAAGTTGAACGGTCTGACATATGTCCATTATTTTTAAGCAAGGAACGTGTCCTTTTGTTTGAATCCATTTCACACAAACCCTTGTCAGTATTGTTCACAGCCACAGATGAGTTTCTGAAGCGTGCATTATAATTAAGGCTTTTCACTTATATGGACTTTCTTCGTTTATAACATTCTGGCTTAGCTAGTTATGTTATGGCAAACTACCTAACTCCTCATCCTCACTTCCTATCCTGGAAACGAATTATAAAGGATCCAACAAGCAATCGGGCTTATTAATTTACTAACAGATTGCTATTGATGCTAATTGGCACAGGCCGATACATTTTGACTTTTTTTCGCTAACATAGATGGCAATAGCTGTTATTGTAAATTTTGGTTCCAGAAATGAACTCGGAAAAGCCTCACCGCGTAAGGTTTATTGTAACTTTTACTTTTTTCTTTTCTGTAACTTTAGGTATTTTCTTTTCTAAATTTGCCTGTATCGCAAAAATATTTTTTGTCTGTAATACGGATAGTAATAGCTATTCTTGACTAACTTTGGATCATTGATTAGAGAAATGAACTCGAAAAGTCCCTAACACGAAAGGATTTTGTTTATCCACCACCTATTACATCCGCTTCTATAGCCCATGGTTCACCTTTAGATGGGTGTCCTGGACAAGCAATGCGCATATCTCCTCCGGTTCTTTAATACTTACTAGGAATTCACCATGCGCACAAGAGGATGCTGAAAGAATGTTTACATCTGGAAATAGGAACCCATTGACGGATACGAGGGCCGAGGTTGGAGCACTGCTGCGGGCAGCACGGAACCGTATTTTGCCTAAAATAAACAATGACTAGTAAGAATGGTAGAAAATTGCTTACTAGAATAAAGGTCTTTTTGATATGAGTGTATGTGATCCCCTGTAAGTTTATAACTCATTGAAAAACGAGTGTTTTAATGAGCTTGCGGGCACCGATATCCACACTTATGTCAACTCGCCATTTTCTTGCTCTTCGAATCCGGTCTAGGATTATAAATTAAATGTAAATGTAGTGAATAAATGAACTGATAAACAATTTAAATATACATTTAGAGTGTTTCCAATCTAAAAATATAAAGATAAAAATTAACGAAGGAATTACTCCGTTTATTAATTTTTTTTACAAAATTCTCGAAAACTATACGTCGTGGGCAGTATTCACAAACGGCTGAATTATCGAAAAAAAAGACACAAGTAAGGACGGCAATGTAACCTCATCGGCCCATTTAAGTAATGGCTGTGAAATCGTAAGTATCCAATACTGGATCAACAGCGATTGAACGACAATTATCCCAGAAATTGTAATGACGATAGCAATCACAGAGTTTTAATACTGTACGAACTTTTGAAGTTTAAAATTGATTAATTTCGTTATATACATGATCTTTCTTGACTTGGGGTTCACTATTATTCATTTGTTTTTTTTTCTAAATCTTTCACAAATTTTTTGCCTCAGTAGCACATTTTAATGGATGCTGTTACTTGCTCCAGATATTTATTCTCAGATGTTTCGTGTGCAATTACTTGAAATATATAATTTCAGACTATATTTAAGATTCCTAAAATGGGCAACACCGAGATTCGGTGATATAATTCACGGGAGCGTTTGACTCAGTAATACGTTGTCTCGAAGCAATTTTTCTAATGTAAATTAAACAATATTGTAAATTCGGCAGCGGAAGATCTTATTATGTCGTTTTATTGAGCATTTTAAAGTTTTTCCGTTACGCAGTTTTACTCTCTAGTAATGATCCTTTCAGATTTAGTTGGGGGCGGTAAGTGAGGGTTGAATGACAAAGTTTGGTTATCATTCAAAATGCGCAAAAACACTTTCAATTCGAAAAATAGGCACCAAGCAAGGACGAAATTATTTCAGAACAGTAAGAACAACGAATTGGGAAAACTGTGTTATTTGGATAAAAGTAAACGGAATGATATCCGAATAGCGGATCATCACACTCCATTTTGTTACATACGGAAGGTGATTTTGTACGGAGAGAAGACACGGAAAATACGAAAAGAGGAAGTAAAGAGGCCTTGGAGGAAGATGGAAGGAATTGGATTGGAGGATAGGGTAAGAAATGAGCAAGTATTGCAAAGAATCGGAGGAGAGAGGCAATTGGTTGGAAAAATAAAGGAAGATGAATTGGTTGGGACATTATATGAGTGCTTGCTGAGTGATATGATAAAAGAGAAGACGAGGAGGGAAGAGATGCACGATCTTGGAAGAGATGAACGATCTTGGAAGAGATTAAGATTGGAGGAAGGTAAGATGATACCAAGAGCACAAGATAGACAGAAATGGAGGTCAACCATGAGTGAACCTCCCAAGAGGCAGAACAACCCTTGATGGACTATCCGATCCACTTCCTATTCTCCTGTTTATCACTTTGAAGTCTGCAAATATTCTTATTCAATCGTCAATGTGATCTCTGAGGTCGTTAAGGTGTACTAATAATAGTAACGGACTGATTACGCTATCCTAAGGGACGCCCGAGATCACCAAGTTGGAACTAATACCATCCTGTATTATTCTTTCTTTGCCGGAGAGAAAGTCTTTCGTCCAGTTTGTTACTTTTCCATTGATAACCGCAACTTTTGCTAATCTCTTCATCGGAGAATTGACTTAAAAGAGGAATTAACCTGTTGCTGTTCAACTTCCTAGTCATATCCTCAGAAATAGAATACAAATTCAATTTTAATTTGGTTTATTTTGGAAATCATTTCGAAATATGTGGTATCCAAGAGGTAAATTCTCCAGTACAGAAAATACAAAGTTTTAAAATAATAAATAAATTCTCCGTCTTTGTTCATTCGTTTATTGTGTACTCGCTTAGAACCAATGGTAAACAGAAGTGAAAAATAGCTACATGACTCCCACTTTCCAGGCAGAGAACGCACGACTTTGCGTCATTCCTTCTTTGATCCCCATTTCGTAATCGCTTTTTCCAGGCACCTTCAGCATCTTGGCTACAGCTTCTTTATTTCTACGTTACTCGATTCTATTCAAAAGCCCTGTTCACAGACAATCATCCTCAGTAAATGGAGAAGACGCAAATTCTATGCAAATGACTGTAATCTGTGAATCGTGAGGATGAGCGTTAGACCAATTACGTCATGCAGATCGAGTTCTTTCCGAGACCACTGATAAACTCTCAAAGCTTAGGCAACATCCTTCTTATTCTTCACCAAAGTATAACGCTTTTTTTATCTACGCCTCCGAAATATTTTCGTAATTGCGCTGCAGCACGCAAAAGTTGGTGTGTGTTGTAAGTCGGGAAGATGACAAACGGCTATGCACTAAAGCTGCTCCATCTTCGATGCAATTTGCAAGAGGAACGTATTCTAGAAAAAGTATTGATGTGTCTCGGATTTCGGCATCTGCTAATGATGACGAACTGAATGGTGAAGTGGATGCTAAGGCAAAGAGCTGTTGGGCGATCGCTATGACACCGGGGTAAAGAAGCCGTTCCAAGAGATACCAAAAATGTCAAAACCACAATCCACCATGCAGTTAGTGGCAGAGGATAGATGTAAAATTAAATATTAAAGCTACTTGTCCTGGTATCTATTTTTTCCCTGATCTTTCTCGCGGTATCCAAAATACCCTACCCGAGTAATGGAAGGTTAATCGGGAACACAATGAGCAAGATGTTTAAACATTTTTGAAACGTTCGATGGAAGGTATTGATTCAGTTACAGGTAGAATGAGCCCAGGGAATCACTGGGCACCTCTCTCTTTGCAAAGACCACGAGAAAATTTATTCCACGTCCTCTTGCATTGAAATTCAAGCGTGCGAGAGTCTGGGATAAGAAATCCGAGCGCCAAAATGCAGGATGTCATCCTTGTTTTTTTAACGATTATTGTGACAAATCCATGGATCTAACAATAGGAGTTAAATCAGCCTTTCACAAAATTGCTCAGCATCTCTTTCTATAGTTACTGCCATCAATTTTTTTACCGGCTCGTTTCTAAAAGCTCCATTTATCTAAGTCCCAAATAAACATTCTATCGAGGGAGCTGAATTCTCCGTATGGACTCCACCGCATTTGCCTTTTTTGGACCAACTCCTTCAGGTTCGTGTTTTTTCCGAGTTGCTATGCCAACGTCTTGGCTCTCACCGGAAAATGAATCCGGGACTGCACAAAAGTGCTACCCGCTTGGCTCTCCAGGTACCAATTTTCTAGGAAAGGTGCACAATTGTTGATATGCATTGAATAACTCATTTCAAAAGGGGTGGCCATTCGCTAAAATAAACTACTAGAAGGAGCACTACTGAGGGGAAGGAAGGGGTTAAAAAAAAGGAATTGATCGGGAGATGGAGAGCTGCAGAAAATGGTCACTTGAACTGCTGATGGCGATCCTCTTACGTCAATAATTCATTTGAGCAAGTTTGATCAACCTATGACTATAAAGAGGACCCGTGTCAGATACTTCTCTGCCTTGCGGGACGATGATGTCGGTTTTCGTAGACACGGAAATCGATTGTACTTGCTAATTATTTGATACGCCTATAGATATAGTAACTAGAAAACAGAAATGTATTCGTAATTGCTTTCCCATATAATTACATTCTTATCATTTAATTTGAAAATTAATACGGGTAGAAAACTGAACCATGGGTTCTTTGTGTAAATACGTGGACTTTTTCTTGTACACCTAGCGTAATAACCTTGAAATCATAAGTGGTTATTAATGTTGGATTAACTAATCAGGGATCATTAAGAAGAGCAGAGGTGGTGAAGTCATGACAGCAATCCGCGTCATAAATATTTTAGACCTACGGTTGCGGTCTACGTAATTGAGCTGAGGGCCGCATATGGTCCGCGGGCCGCGCATTAGGGCAAACCGTTACAATTCCAAGAAGAGATATTACAAATCGATTGACAGTTGAAAGTGGTTTACTTGTTTTCATCTCATACGAAATGTCGGAAGGAGCGAAATTTAAAATGGGAAGGCTTTACGCACAATTACGCGGAGTATTTTCTTTTCTTTCGAGTGCTCACGGAGGCAAAGGATCGGAGTTGCGGATATCTTTTTCATAAGATATTGTCCAAGATTTTAAACTCTAGAGCTCCCGTTAGCGCTGTCCCGGATTTACTTCTCTATACTGTGTTCGTCGATTTATTTCCTCTCGTCACAACTATTTATATTCACTGAGTAGTGTCTCACTTTTCGAAAAGATTCCGAACAAAATTATTTTACCATTTTCAGCTATCTCGAATAAGGACTCTAAATTAGGCGAGATTTGATCAAAAGAATCAGCTGCAATGCAACTCTGGTCAGACACTAAAATGATGTCATCGCTAACTGTAACAGCTCAATCGAGCGACGAAAACCTCCAAAGTATCTCGAGTTCCAATACGATCCAACAGACGAATCATACTTCGGTCAGCAGTTCATCGAGGGAAGATGACGCAGACTTTGGTCACCGTAAGCCACCCACGCGACCGGTCATTTCTAATTCTCGTAAGCGTCCCTCAAGCCCTCGTTATCTACGCGCTCCAGACTCCACGTCGTGCGTGTGTTTATCACCGTGCGTGATCGCTCGATACGGCCGTATCAGCGGCATCGGAAGAGCGAAGAAGAGAGAGAGAATGGTTGAGGGTGGCGTGACGTCACGAGGCCGTCGGCGCTGGCGATTGGTGGGCTGCGGGGACCGGTGGCGTGGCTTAGCGAGGCGGGGTCGATATCTGGGCGGACGAGAGGGGAGCAGAGAGAGGGAGTCTAGCGAGAGACGTCGCGTAGAGAGGAGGTGTGCGTGCCTAAACTTATTTCGCTCCTTTAAAAATACCTCACCCCCCCTCCATCCCCTTCGTACCCTCTCTGATCGCCTTCGTCGACGCTTTGGATTACCCGAAAATAGTGTTCTTCGCCGAGGATCGACATCTTGGATACGTTCGCCTACATCTGGAACAACTAGTGCCAGTAGGATACTGGAAGACAGTGCTGACTCGGTGTTCTCTCGGAGGAGATACGGCCCTCCGAGTTTATTTTCGGGTGCTTTTGGTTTCTGTCGTTCGTCGGAGCTCTCTGGCCGCCGCCGTCGGTGCGCGTGATGGGAATACGTATTCGTTTGGAAGCGGAGGAGTGAAACCGCTTTGGTGGGGAGGTTCGGCGGGGGAACACTCCTCTCTCGGCGTCTGACGGCTCGAACGCCGAGAAGGCTTTCCCTGCATTGCCGCGCTTCCGTCTACGCTCTTTCGCTGGGATTCTACGGCGTCTCGGAGTGAGCATTCATGGGTTGTCGTCCCTGAGCTGCTTCTGGAATTCTACTCCACTGACGGTGAGACTCAACGCTTCGCTTTCTTATCTATGTGGTGCATGCGACTAACTCGTGCTTTTCCCTCCGTGCATGTTTTGTGCCCGTTTCCTTCTCTCGACCCCTACGGTTTTTTGAGGAAAGAGGATGCACGGCTCCATTATTACTGGTGTTTTTCCTCCCCTGCGCCCCTCGTCTGGGAAGAGGCCGCTCCAGCGGCTCCCCCTCTATCTGTCTTTCAAACCGTTCCCCTCCCCGAATACCATTGTATCCTTCTCATTCTTTCCATTCCTCAACTCCTTCCCTCCGCTTTCTCCGCATTCGCACGGCTTTCTCCTTCGGCGTCCCTTTTTCGCACGTGACCCTCTCCGGACGCTTCTTAACAACCGAACATTTTCGGGGAAAAAGGGCACAAGCGCAAATCGATGTGAAGATTCTCAGCCGCTCAATATTTTCGTTCCTCGGAAAGAGAGAACGCGTCCTCGGTTTTGAGGTGTGCATACGCTTTTACTCGGTGCGGTGGGGGGCGAACAGGGGCCGAAGGGGGAATGCAGGGGCCGAAGGGGGATCGCAGGGAGGGGCGGTACAACCGGCAACGCCGCGTTCCGGATGGGGAAAGAGGGCCGATATGTAATACTCTGAGGGGAGCGGATGGCGTGGTGGAGGTGGAAATTGGATGAGGGGGACACCTACGCACGCCCATCATTCGGAATGCCTTTTGCATCGAGGCGCGTTTTTTGTCCTCGAAGGCGTCGTGTTACTGTGGGGTTTTGTGTACCGGACAGAATGCGATCCACTTCACTGACTTACTGGAATCTCAAACTTTGGTCCATACGCAAGCCCTCGCATTTCTATATCTAAAGTCGAGGATAAATCTTTATGGGCGTATTAATGACAGTACTTAAGATAGTAAATGCACGTTGGTGCGCGTACTTTGACCCTCAAAACACACCCAATTTCAAAATACATTGGCCAAAAAGATTTAATCCAAGTGACTGTGTTTGGGTTAATATTAATCAATCGTTAAAAACGGGAGTGCCTCGTTATCCTGGTCGTTTCACCACCCTATGCTAATGTATTTTTCGGAATACCGTATGTGCTAGAGTTTGCTCGTTTTATCTTGGATAACTAAGGAACGGGAGTTAATGCTTTGATAAGATTAATCTCTAATTCAGTGATATATAAGGTTGTTTACTAGGTTCTGTTTTACGGTACGCGAGAATTTCTCATCACAATCGTCCTAGACTTCCATGGCTGCATTTAGTCTAGTTTTAGGAGTGAAACTTATGTATATATTTCATGTTTGGTATACGAATTGAGCATTCTTTCTAGCTTTCATATCCACGAAGCGATCATCCGAGTTTCATTCATAGAAGGAGATACCGATATTGTTCTTTGTTTCGGTTGATCTCGATTCGCTTGTTTAGGCAACTCTTATAATGATGACGATTTAACAGAGTAAATGTCGAAAGATAACGTTTCTTTATATATGGAATAGAGTGAATGACGAGTTGTTTATTTAGCAAAAACTCGGCTTTTAGTTGACGTTCATCCAGTGATCCTCGTCATATCTATTTGCCAGATGCATTTAAGCAGTGGAATTTGGTACTTGATATATCGTTTATTTATCCCTAATCGCAAAAGAAAATCAGCTTTCTGAGGCATTATATCTCACCATTTCAGCTCTACTTTCCTCAACAGTTTTTTGTCATTAGATTTTTCTATATGTCGCTTTATTATGGGGACAGATCTTTTTCTAAGAATTCTTAGCTCGCTTACGTATACATAGCAGTATATTGTTTCTCTGGAATTTATTTTGTACTTTTGAATATTTCCATTTATGCTTGTTTTGCATGCAGATTCTACGATTGTGTACATCTTTTTAATCTATGATGAAATAAATATTTATGTTGTGAAATGTCTTGTTTTGATTGTTTTAATAGAGAATGATTTATAGGTCACTATTGGTGTTCTGAATTTATTGCATCGAGAACTGCTTGGTGGTGCATTTCTTACTATCAGTTTGCATGCCTAAAATACGCTTGTGCATAAAAATACTCATTACGTAGATAGCGGAGTCTGAGATGGCGCATACACCTTTCTTGTAAACATCTCCTCCGATGGTGTTGTTCGTGTTTCCGTATGCATTACTGTACTCCTAAACAAATGAGCAGCGAAAACCTGCTCTTTCTCAGGATTTTTTGTGTCATTCATTGAATTGACTATGATGTCCTAGTTTAATTTCCACTGCATTATTTCATTGGATTGCTTATCTTCTCTTTTCTTAAACACTAACCCTATTTATCCTAAGGTTCCCGCTGATGGCTGTAACTGTAGATAAAGTCACAATATACTCCTAAACACCATCAAAGTTAATTAAATATAATTAACTTTGATGGTGTTTAGGAGTATATTGTGACTCCATCCACACTAACTCTATTTATTACTGAGAAATCAGTCTACGAAGCACCGAACGATTAAGTTTAAGGTAAGGCGGATTTAAGTGCAGAATGTAGTGTTTCTTCAATTAAAGGTAAGTGACTTATGTAAGCTTTATATTCTGTTGTGGCTGAGAACTTGGTTTCAAGGACTATTAATACAATTACTGTAGATTTATTTCTTTTTTTCGGATGGCATTATCAAAATCTCATTGTTATCCCATGTGTACTCGCGCACGATTTAAATTATCCTCGTATACAATATTATCAGTGTTTAAATGGAATTCGATTATCGAAACATCCAGCTGCCGAGATTGCATTATTTCTCTTACTTTTGCTCATTTTCCTTATTTTATGTCGTCTATTTAGGAAATTTCAGACCCTAAAGAGCACAAGTCTGAGGTAAGTATGTTCTGTCGATATTTGACGGATGAGTTTGTAAACGATAAAACATTCTATAAAACGCCTAATAGTTTAACTGGGGAGTGTGCAATTCTGATTTTTAACGCTACATTTATCTGCTAACCTTCAACGCATTGTTTCCTATTCCCGTGACGTTCACTGCTCCATTAACGGCGATTCCTTAGTGATCTTGTGGGGCCACGGGTCCATTTAGTCGGATGTGATTTTCATCTAGGCAATTGGAGCCAATGATGCTCGAACATACGCCGATGAGGGCTCTTTCTCACTAATAAAGGCGATGCGGGTGAATGCACCTTGCTGATGATCCCCGAATGAATGGCGTTAATTGGCTTCGGATCGACACTTTCTTTGCCTCGCTGTTTGCTTCGGATTTTTCTCTTTCGAAATGTGTGTCGCGTATGACCGGTATTGTGATTGCATTTCGATGGATAGTGTTCTGAGCGCTTTTAGTAGCGTAGATGACAGGAAAGCATTTACTTCGTTTGCTGATATGCGGTGGTGAATATATACTGGTAAGTGATAATTTAAGTATAGTAAAGATGCTGGATTTCTGAGATAAAAACCGAGATGCTATTGGTAATTTCTTTTGGTTTTAGGTGGGTCCAATATGCACCGTAACGATAACGTTTAAACCTATTGAAAGGAGAATGAGTGCAACAGTACGCCATGCATTTAGTTCAAGTTGTTATGACATATCCCCACCTGTATTTAAGTAAAACTTTGATAAGCCTGCGTAATTACGAAAGAACGCACTGCGGAGGTAGCATCTGTGGCTGCGACTGAGGCTGGTTTTTCACGACGTGTTTACAATTTCTAACTTGTAAATCGCGAATTATCTGGAGGAGCAGATGGACGCTTATCTGTGCGTAAAGTGTGGAAACAAAAACATCAATTCCGTCTTTTCGAAATCAAGATCGTCCCTTGGGTTTTATGAATTGATCGAACAAAGTTAATCTGAAGAAAGGAGCCCAGTAAATAAAGGGATTTCACTTGAGTCAGGTCATTGATTCTCCCATCCCTACAACATCAATCAGTTAAAACTGATTTCTGGGAATATTTGCTGCTGTTTAGGCAGCTCCAAATGCTCTCAGAAACTGTACCAACTTCTCCTCTTTATGTTGAAGCTTTCCGCTCCACGGCGCCTTTTCCTTCGGCAAGTTGACTCAGCGGCGGCTAATTGATACAGTAAACAGCCCCACGGATTTCACGAGCTCCCTTTCTTAATCGGCCTCGTCCGCCACGCCCCCTCCGTATGACGTGTAAACTACTCTTTCCCTTCGTCTTTTGCTTTTACGACCCTCTCGCTCGCCCTCCCAGCGCCATCTTTTACCAATGGCATCGCTTTTCCCACTCGGCTTTTGTTATGTCGAAAAGCTTCCAAATTACGCGAGGTGAAAGGAATGTGCGACAGCGGAGGTTGTGAAGGAGATGAAAGCAAACGAATGAATTCAGTGTAAGAAGAGAAACGGAAGGGACCCTATTTTGACGTTAAGAGCAAAAGGAAGCACGAATCCATTTAGTCATCTTTTATACACTAAGAAGTATCAACACTAAAATATTAATATTTCAACTATTATTAGCTATAATATACCCAACAAAGCTGAAAATATCTGGTGCTTTCCCGGCGAATATTATGGATAAAGTTCTCTCGGGTTACAAGCCGGGTGGTTTCTTCTACGTCTCTCAACGTTTCGGTCCCTGTCTCCGGAACTCCTGAAGATGGTTCCGGAGACAGGGACCGAAACGTTGAGAGACGTAGAAGAAACCACCCGGCTTGTAACCCGAGAGAACTTTATCCAAAGGAGAAAATTTTACCAAAAGTTATCGGAAACTTATATTTTCTCCAGCTTTTATTCTCCGTGCTGTTGTAAAACTAGTAAAGTGATGTTTAAGAAAATGGAAGTTTTCGAACACCAACAATGACGATATCGCAATTCGCAGATGATAATGTTTGTGATTAGCAGCGCATCGAAAATTATAAGATTAATTCCTTTTTGTAAAGCAGACTTCCTCGTCGGTGCTGCCTGAGTATGGACTCCAATTAAAAGGAGAGCCACTCAACTGTAATGAAAGGTGCTTTGTACGTATGAAATAGATGCATCGACAGAGAATGTTTACGTGGTGTACGAGGCGCATTCACGTGAAAGAGTGAAAAAATATTGAGAACAACGGCGGTTATATCTTGCTAATTTCGATGAAATAAGGTGAATCACAGTGTTTCATGAGCGAAATCATAAATCCGGGGCTGGGAATCATTTTTCAGATTGCCGTACAACTTCGTTCCCCGCCACTGCATCCTCATTCTTGCAACAGACAAATTCATTTCTTTGTTTTTTAGGAGAGGCTGTCTCTTTATACACTATTTCTCAATGTACAGCAGTCGCTGTAGCTTTTATGAAGAGTCATTCAAACCCGCGTTCATTTGACTCAGTAATTAATGCTGAAGTTAACGTTGCAGTGCTGCATTCAGATGTTATTCATCTAATAACTGTTCAACTCCAATGGCGTTAGTTTATCTACAGTTTACGGAAGGAGCGATTTACCTTAAACCTGTGAAATACAACGCATTGCTTTTTCTATAGACCGGTAGTATCTGATTAATATCTGTTTTCCATTGTGAATATAGATACAGGTCGATCTCGTCTTTCGCTAACTAGCTCTTTCGCAGTTTGATATCGCCAAATTTCACGTTATGTTTTTTTTCTAACTACGCTGGGAGAAATTGAATGCGCTGATCCAATAAAGGTTTCTTCTGACGAACATAGAAATAGGTTATTTTGTTTAAACAAGGGACATTGCTAAGAACAAATATAAACCGATAAAATACGACCATCCACATTTAGAGATCGGAGATGCAAAAGACGTTGTATTTGATCGTTCAATGTTTCTGACCGAGCAATTGAGTAAATCTTCATTTCCATGCGTGTCCATTAATATACATCGTTATTCTATTTTATAACAGAGTTATATTATATTTTCTGTAAATTATGCAGCCCGAAGGCCGGCTGGTACCTCATCCCCTCTGACATGAGCTACGAGCTCTCAGAGAGGAATGAGGTAAACTATGCAGGATGGGGGATGAGGTATTTTCGAATTGCTTTCCTCAATGAGCCATCCTGCTATAAGGAGAACAACATGTCCTAGCACAATGACTCTACAAGTATACCTTTTCTTGTCAGTCCATAAGGATAGACCTTGATCAATGCAATTATCCATTCATATCTCGGAAGCTTTCATTACATCACAGATCAAGACAGTGAAAAGAGTAAATGAAAGATGCATTTTCTCTATCCTGTACCAAATGACGAATGAAAATATTCCATTCATCAGAATATTGCAGCATGTCTTCGATAAAGACGAAAATAGCCTCTGCGACTAAAACTTCCTTCGCTCATTCTATTTATTTTAGTACGGAGATGCAATGAAATCTCTTATGTTACTGTTTTCGTGTAATCTTATTGATTACTTTGTTCATTAAAATATATTCTCTGATTTCTTATTTGGAGCTCTCGCCAGCCGCCACTACAACTTTCCACTTTATAGCGTTTATTTTCAAATGCGTATATCACATATAATTTTTTTTCTTACTTAGAGTTACCCAAATGTCTATGTTATATAAAATTTTGACTAGTACATACTGTATGCATTATTTTGATACTGTTTTTTATAATATTCTTTTATTTTTCTTGATTATGTACGTTTTCCTTGTTTTTCTATTTTGTTTTTTATGTTACTTTGTATATTGCTATCTCTTTTTTAAATGTGAACTGATTCTCATTTATGTATCACATGTAAGTACTTATTGGTAGTGTATTTAATTATTTTTGAATGTTTTTCTCTTTTCTTATCTTTTAGCTGTTACTATCGGTAAGTTTGCGCAGCTTTTTCACACCCCCCTTCCTTGTGGGTGTTTTCCTGCAGTGGATTTGTTTTTCCTAAGAATCTTTAAGGTTTTTTACATCCACAATTCTTCTAATTATTTTTACTTCTTATTTTATAATTAATCACGATGGGTTAGATGGAAGAAGAGACTTTTAAGTCTCAATCTCGCCCAAAAAATGAGGATTTATTATTATTAATATATAATAATACACGTATATAGACAGTAAACAGGTTTTCTGTGCTCTAACTACGACAACATTCGTTTTATAAATAAAGAATCCTATTTCGCGGAAATTCGCATATCGCGGTAGAGTCTGGAAGTGATTAACCGCGATAAACGAGGGGCGGGAAGGTTTATTGTTACGAGCAGTGTCTGTGTGTCAGTACGTCGGATATCACCTCTGATTTTTCTATTCTCTCTCCATTCATCTATTTCTGTACACCTATCTTTGATAGTTATTAACACAATTTAATAAATGAATAATGAAGTTTTATAGGAACAAATTGCTTTGCTCTAAATTTTGATTCGGATTAAATCATAAACGCTTCTGTTTTACTTTTTCTGCGTTATATTTTTAATTTGAACAATCGCGCCCATTGCCCTGTTATTACCCTTGTTTTAACTCGTGTTCAATCTTCACGCGATTCCAAATCGTTTTTACAAATGAATTGCTCAATTTTCCTTTTATTCTCCCAACAACTTCCATTGCATCTACCTTTGAATCAATAATAATTCTCCGCGATTTATTCGTTTCGGATCGGACATAATCCCTGTATTTCTGTGCGCTTTCTCCGAACCCTTGCTTCTCCATTCGGAGTAGCCCATTCCATGTATTCGGGCAACGCTCATTCAATGTGGTGGGTCGCTCTGTGCGGCAGCCGACTTTTCAAATTAGGCCCCGTATTCTAGGGTGGGACTAAACGAAAAAAACGTACCGAGGGTGAGTGGGCCTTTCGTTCGGGCCAAAGCGGGCCTCACCTCTTGTTCGCAGTGGAGAAATGGATCTTTTTTTATGGGTTGTGCCATGGGCGACCAACTACCGAAAATTTCGATGGATTAAAGTCCTCGTATTTGGGCGGCGTGGTATGAAGGGCGTCGTGACGGAAATGTTGAGGGCGTTTTTCTTCACTCAAACGGACACGTCATTTTTTACGCCTAAGGATGTGACTAATGAAGCTTCGGTGAGCCGATTTCAAGTTCTATCTGATCGTACTCACATGTCTTCAATTTTAAGTCGTGGAACGGTCTCTTAGAATCATGATCATCTTATATAATTTCGAAACCTCTCGACCTTAACTCGGTATTTAGAGAAGAAACGAATATCTGCCATAGCCGAGTCTTTCATTTTTCCCCTAAATTCAAAGCATGTGAATCTCATCACTTATTTAGCCATAACTCGACTAATTTATCCGTAACTTTATCTCCTCAATGTATCCTTTTCACTGATGTAGATAAACATATAACAACGCGCGAGGTTTTCACGAAAGAGAAACTCGCGAGTGCTGAGTAAAGAGTCTTTTATTGTATTCGTCGATTTAATGAGCGTTCTGAAGCGTTTAACAATGTCCATTTTCCCCGAAATTTTCAATAACTGGAATTCTACTCGTCCGATATTTAGCGCTGAATCTCCTGTACTCATAAAGGTTAACATTAAGAATTAAAACATTTTAATGCTTCCATCATCTCAGTTCTCTTCCTCTCCCAAAGATGGTGGCATAGTCACCGAAATATATTAATAATAATAAGAATAATAACGCTTATAATACCTCAGTTATGGTTAACCTTAACCCCCATGGTTAGGGTACTTCCGATCCACGGGTTTTACGCAAACAACGGCTATTTCGAGCTCTTTTAACTCTTAATGTTAATAACACAGCCGTGTTCCTTTTAGTTATCTTAAAGGTTGTCCTTTTACGACAAATCTGTATCACGGAGATCATTAAATGCGGTCATTGCGCGATTATTTCTAATATCTCGCTGGATGATGATAACTGTCGGCGATTCCGCACCCCCCCTAATCCCCACTCATGCCCATCATTCCACCCCTTGCGTCCATTGTCCCGGACCGAGCGGAAAAATGCGTCTGCCTCATTCTCTTCGCCTCTCCACAAACAAGCGACGCTCGTCAACCCTGATTTTAATTTTTGACGTAGCGAAATTAATAATTTAATTAGAAGAAAGTTTGGTTCGCGTCATCTAAAAATTCCGTATCCTCATTACTTTCCCGCTTTATGTCTTTACTTTAATTATCGAGCTTTGAGTTGTTACTGGATTTGGTGACCTTAGAAAGGCGTTTGTGTTGCATTAAACTGTTTCTGATAACTTACTTTTATGATGATTTATAAAATTATAGCGCGCAATTAAATGTAAGGGTAGCGAAAAGTAAATATTCCTTAAGAATGATACAGTTTTATCTTAAGAGTAAGCATTTAGTCCATCACCGTTAAATCTATTCATTTCATTCCTTGATTTTAGTGCGTGCACCCGACTTTCAGCAGAAATCGTATGAATACAGCCTTCCCGAGCGGATGTTCAATTGCGAAATGATTGTGTGAAATTTTGGAATGCTTATCCAATTTTGTCATCGCGCGAGACTGTCGATGAAAAACTCTATGGTACCTCTGCATTAACTACGTTAATTGTTGTCGTGAACAGTATGTGAACATCTTCTATCGGGGTTGTACTTATCTAATCTGCGTGTCTACCACGTGGAATGATTCATTGTTAGGGTCTCTAAAAGTGTCCGTGAATTCCCGCAGTTCGGCAGTTGAACTGAATTTGGGAAGTGTCAGTTTTTAAAATCCACCGAAATACTGTGGAAGTTAAACGTCGTTCTGAATGAACGGGTAAATACTTTTCCAAGCAATTTTATTACCGATATTAGCGGTTTCGACAGGCCAATGTTATCGTCAGATCTCAGATGATGACATTGATCGACCAGAGATCTGATGATGAGCTTGACCCGTCAAAACCTATCATCTCCGTAATGAAATTGTGTGGAAAAGTAACCATCTCTTCATTTAGTATCAGTTTATATGATGTTAGTGATCTCTCACCATTCTGTACGGATCTCCCCGCCACTCCTGCGTCGTCCATCCGCGAAGGCCTTCGCAGTCGCCATCAACTCTCTTGACTTGAATTCCTGCCGCCCATTCTTGTTGACGCTCTGTTGCAGCCGATTGGGGTCGTCCTTTGCTACCAGATGTCTTCACTTTCTAACCCTTCTTCCGTTTATCCTCCGATGAGATGACGTAAGCGATGTTTTGCGCAAACATCTTTGAACTCGAGCGAACAACCAATTCAATTGCTGCCTGACGACGATCATGTTACCTGCCGAAGATGTTGCGAATCAGAAGAGAGCAAGGTTCCGACGGTGAGCCAGAGCAACAAGTTATTTTTATTCTCACTCACACAATTTTTATTCTCACTTGACACTTTCCATTATTTCAGTAATCAATCGGCCATAGTTCATTTCTGGAAGGAATTAAAGTGCCGTATATTCTCGAATCCAAGCCACGCTCTCTTACTTTTTCAGGGATTGCAAAAACTGGGCGTGTCTTCGATTCGAAGTTGTCTTAAATATAATCTGTGTTATGTTATCGTAAACCAGGGAAAGCACTTTATTAAGTACTTGTAGTTACGATTCGGTTTCCCTCTAACCAATTATTGTCCTTTTCGTAAGCAATAATTACGCTCGCATAGTCTTTCATGGGTTTGCCGGTAGCTTACTATAAAGAAGATTATTATGACTCCTTGCTTTTATAAAGTATTATCAAAAGACTTGATATTACGTAAGAAGAAATCCATATTTAATGACACATACCGGTACATGTGCAGTGTGAGACAATGGCGAATAGCCTTCGTCTTAAAAGTAACCGTATTTTCCGCCTGAATAAATTCCCAAACTTGATTGCGTCGTAGATTCGAGAGTATACATAAGATTGTTGGACTTTTATGGACTTAATGTGTTTGCATTACGCGGCTAATTGTAAAATTTTCTCGGATGGAGATGAAAAACGAGGATTTCCAACCCGCAAGACACCCCTTTACCCTGCGACATGGTCCGTTATTACTTCTGAAGATTTTATCGTCTCCTGTTTACCAGATCTTTATTCAACGATAACTAAAGTAGGTTACAGAAATATTTTGGTGAATTCGTGACCGAAATGCGAAATCAAGCGCTGGTTATCTATTGGTCCGAGTTGCAACGATTCACACTTAAGTATGCATTTCTTAGGTTGGATTTAGCCATCGATTATTTGGCGTTTACGCTCATCTTGCGTTGTTTTAAGTTTGGTTTATGTTCGCTCTTTATCCATCATAATTTAATTTTATTCAGATCATTGAATCGTCCATTTGTAGAAGCGCACTTATGCGTGACACAATGATGGCTCCCGAGATTTTGGGGCCCGTGCTGTAACATCGAGAGGCCCTAAATCAGTTGCTGCCCCCGAAATGCGCTCTTCTTCTGATTGCTAAATTTTCTTTTGTCCTCGTATTTATTCTCTCTTCTTGCTTTATCATTTATAATGCGACCTTTGATGAGTGGCATTTTCGTTGTGAATGTGACCATTACGCCAACCGCAAAAGAATTACCGATACAGAAGCGTGAATAATGCACTTCTCGTAAATGCTGAATACTTTTCTTACACGTGTGGGATTGCAGCGCAGTAAATGCAAATCCAGAACTCACTCTTCTTCAGATCTTTGTCGAGCACTGTTTCACACCATCATACTCGATCGACCGTCCGCTACTTGTTTGTCGACGCATCATTTTTCCTTTTCTCCCGATACCGAAGTTTTTTTTGCCTTCAGTCGCGTTGTTTGTCTCGCTCCTGTTTGCGCATCCAATTTCCCTCAAGCCCTGCATCGTGTCCTTGGGGATCAATGGATTTGCCGGCGGCTGCACCCAAACAACTTGTTGACACGAGGCATTTCTTTTCGCGGCACGTGAATTATTACGCGAGGATTCGTTCCTCACTTCCTACGCAGTCGACGGAATCCCTCCTCAATTAGCGTCCTTCCCCGCGAATCTGTTTGTCGGATAGGTGCAAAGTAGCGGGCGACTCCGTTTGTCCGCCGTAATGGCATCCCACTCCTCTATCTACAGACGCTTACCTCTAAACACGCGCCTTCAATCGCTCTCAAGTTAACTCTTTTCGAATTTTGGGAATTCGTCGGCTGCTTCGTGGATACTCCGTAAAACAGTCTTTTAACATTTTCCACGGTCACGTTTTGTGAAGCACGCGGAAAAAATTTTTCTGTCGGAATGTTCTAGTCTGTTTCATATGAGCCGAAGAATCTTTTCCTCGTGGTGGACTTTTTCTGTTCATTTTTTGAGAAGAGCTGCGTCGTCGAGATCTGCGGCAGTCTTAGTGGAGATGAATGAATTCGTCTCGCAGCACTCTCTTTTGACAGCCTCTTTTCCCCCGTCTTCTCAATCCAGTAGTAATCGACCTGATGAGTTGTGTTTCACCAAGGAGGAATCGGATTCCTCACTTTGCCCCACGTATTGGCTGCAAAGTACTCGGCCAAAAGGCCGGTTGTTGCCTCACCCCCTCTGAGTTAAGCTACGACGAGCTCTTAGAGAGGAATGAGGTTTACTAAGCAAGATGAGGAGTGAGGTAGTCCGTCCTTGCTTTCCTCCCTGAGCCTTCCTGCTACAAGCGGAACATGTCCACGTAAGTGAAACATAATGACTGTGAGTAACACTTTTCTTGTCTCGGAGCGTATGAACATCTTGAATATAATAATAATAATAATAAAATCTTTTTATTCCTCAGCCCTGCATAATTTATATTTTATACAACAAATTTCAGGAATATAGGTACCCCTAAGGTGACAGCCACCTGTTTTGGGGTTACCGACTCTTCATATACTTGGCAAATAATACACAAGCCATTTAATTTGTTAGATAACATAAGATAAAATGAAGACCATGCGTAACAAAAAATTTACAAAATAAATTATAATAATGAAATCATAAAATTAAACAAAATAGCTTTCATACAATTTTTTTAAACATAAATTCAATATCATCATATTTAAATAAAAACTCCTTAATTAATTTTATAAACTTAATTTCTGTTGAAGCAGTGGTTATGTTCTCCGGTAAATAACTAAAAAATTTTGAACTAATATACAAAAAAGAATATCTAAAAAATTCACAGTTGGGTTTTGGGATTATCGTTTGTTTAGATCTTAAAATATATGGTGATGGTTTATTTTCATCAGGGGGGGATTATATGTAAGGGGATGTTTGATATTTTTATTTTTCGTAATCTGAGAATCTTGCCAATTCTTTAGTTTATTAGAGTTTTAGACGTTATTTAAGGCGAGCGTTTTACGAATGCGCAAATCTGCAGAATCGTGGCTCATCATTTATATGAACGTACCAGTTTATTCAAACCTCAAAGAGAAATATCTAATCATCCGGAAACATTATTTCTGTCAGGAAAGCGTTGCATGAAACTTAATTCGTTCTATATATCCTCTAGATTCTATGATAGCAGAATATTCTAGCGGGGATATGTCTAGGTATCTGCGGATCTTCGTATTCCCGAAAGCATTTTTAATCGAAGTTCGAGTTTGCCTTCTTTCAACGCTCACTTCAAATTCAGAGCACGTCGACAGCCACCCGTAGTGACACCTCATCCGTGACGCGTCCCATCGACAGCTTCTTCAAACGTCCTTCTTTCTTCATTTACTTCCTGCCCTTGTTGATTCCATCTTTCATAAGGTAAAGTTTTCAGAGCATCCCCCCCATGCATCTTTCAATTTTCATTTACGAAGTCGAGTTACGAGTCATATCTGTATGCCTTCGGTTGAATCCCTCCTTTTTTTAAACTTAAAATGGCAGAATCTACTTTTTCAGAGGTGGTTTTTGCTCGTAAATTATTTTATTATGTGTGCGGTTTACGGCGATACAATGATTAAAACGACTCTTGGTCTACCCAATGCGCTAAAGATTGGCTAAGCGGAATGCAAGAAATTTGAAGACAGGAAAAATCTGTTTTATAATCGACATGATTTGTTTGTTTGTTGTTTGGTATTCGTTTTAACCGAAATGACAGTTTTCATTTTTTCGTTGAAACATCGTAACTTTGAGGCAAATAATCGTAATATTGAGGAAAATATTATTTGAGGAAGATATTATTTATTATGAAAAAACTAATATAAATGCGCGAAATAACACAGCCGAGGCATTTGTCGAGATGCCTGCCCTTGGAACGCGATAAAATAAACCAGGGTTCGGCATAGCCGCGTTAAATACAGTCTGAGGAAATAGCGAGGGACGTGAATGCAGAAAAAAGCTCCGCGGCGCTGGACTGAAAACAAAATTATTCTTAAATGCACAAGCAAGGTAACCCTCAATTTCCATTTCCGTAGCTTTCGAATGAGCGTGGCTGTATTATATTCGTGACTTACTTTGTCCAGACGTGCACAGCCGTTACTAAATATAGCCGGAGTATTGGGAGGTTTCGAGTATAGTCAGTATCCATAACTCTTTTTCATCTTCCAGTTCTTCATTCAGATCCATTCTTCCATCTTTCAGTATCCATAACACATTTTCCAGTGGACTGAAAATAGTTCTGAAAGCAGGCCTTAGAGTCTGGCGCGCAACTTGTAACTTGCGAAACTCCTTGGAGATCAATATGCCTTTGCTCTCGAGGACTCGGAAACTTTCATGACGCTACTATTTCAAAGAGGTCCTCTTAAATCTCGCCCTCCCTTCCGCAGTTGCGTAAACCGCTTCCGTAGGTCATCGCGCGATCGTAAGTGTCAGTTTAATCCATCGCGGCTTAAATTCGATCCCCCTCCATTGCACCACCCACGCACCTGTGGCATTTCACACGCTCCCCCTCCCACCTGACAACGGTCGTTCTTCGAAACCGATGGCGAGCCAATCGCATAAACTGACAGAAGCCGAATGTCCTCATTAAAACAATAACTATTTTTTCCTCTCCTCCGTCGATTGGTAGCTTGTCTTCTATATGACGCCCTTGTTGTAAAATACGACAGATTGACTTTTAACTCAATAATAGAAATGTTATCCGTATTTTTTCTTCGTCCATTTCCGAAAGAGTATAGTCGAGCAACATATTGGCCTCTTGAACATATCACATTCCATCGATTCATTCGAAAGGAAAACGCTGCAATAAAACTTTCGGTTGGCTATTTATAGTTTGCGTAAACTGGGCACTCGAATTGAAATTGTGACAAATGTTAAGTAAATCATTCGGAAAGAGGTGATTATTGGCATTCAGTCATTTCCAGTTTTTGAATTCGAGATATTCCCAATTCAGATGATTCACTGTTCGCCGATATCAGCAAGTGATTCGGAAAGGAAACAAAAGACGTTCACTTTTTGAAGAAATTTCTTTATCATCCGGGAATGTTTATCTTAGATCGTCCTTTAACAAATCCTCTTATCGATTGAAAGCATTCCATTGATCCGCTCTACGCTGTATCTTTCATACGTTTCCCTCATTCTATAAGTTCCTTTTAGAACTTAACGTAAAAATCTCAATTTTTTCTTAAAAATATAGTCATTCTACCCATCGACGAGTCACATAAATACAGCTTCTTCCGCTGCTCTATTCTACGAGGACCCGAATTGCCCTCTTCATTTTCTCCTGATAGGTAAAAAATCCGGATGGTATAACGGAATGCCGGCTATTGTGTTTGGTCGTAATGCGAGTCGTTCGTTTGCGATGATCTCCATGCGGTTCCTTTATGACTCTATCGGTGCACGGATCCAAAGTTCATTTCTTATCATTCAGGCGTCTACCATTCTACTGCTGTATCCGAGCATTCCGAGGAAGCGTTTTTACGCAATACATTTCGAAGCCACAGATTATTGAACCCCTGCTGGTTTTATTATCGTTTTATCTACTTTATTGGCTGAGTGGTTTGTTCCATTGCGCTGCAGTGGATAGGAAGAAATAAATCTTCGGAAGAATAAACATAGAATGTTTTTTATGTACCGGCGGAAGAGAATCCCCAGCGAAGCATTATTCCACTTAGCTCCGCCAACCGCGTCTTCCTCTCGGTAGACTTCCTAGTTCCATAGTTCGCGAAATGTTGGGAAAAATCTCTTGTATGTAGATGACCCCTTTTCCACCACCTCCTCGGCCCGCTACTCGACCCCTACGCGTCTCTTTCCTGCCGTGAGGAAAATAGCTTGAATTTTTATTCGCGCTTAAGTAGAGAGATTTTAGGTCAATACGTACGTGCGCCATTAGCTTAATCATTAATGTAGTTATACTTAAGTCATTCAAAGTGAAAAACGCAGCATCGAAATCTTTTATCTTTGGTTCTCTTTTGGTCTCTATTAGACCAAAACATTGTATTTGTGTAATCTATTATTGTAAAAAAGGGTGGAATAAAAATTTATTATTATTATTGTATTACTTATCTGCATATCGATACAGTAAAGCAGGGGTACTCAACCTTTTTTGGTGCCCGGGCACCCAATATAGCTAAGCGGGCACCACATAACATTTCTGTCCAGGGTGATATTCAGGCCATCCCTTGGCCTGAATATTATTACTTTACTAGTTAACCGTAGGCTGTTTAAAATAAACGCTCCTTGATAAATAAGATCGAAAAATGTTTCAAGATAGAATAGAAGTTTAAATTTCATGCAAAATGTTTTTATTACTTACATGCATTTTACTTACATACATTTTTACTTACATACATTCTTCTTCTCATGGTGTTGCACTTAATGTGATTTTTAGCACTGAATTCCGTCCACCAACACTTGTATGTTAGGTCCGTACGCTGAGGTTCCCGTACGCAAGCAACTGTCAAGATTCGCAGAGGTAGGTAGACCCAAACAAGATTTAATTTTGAATGCAACACTTATTAATAATGTAAAACTATCCTTCTCTACAAGTTTCCAGAAGTATACATCTGGGTCATGTACTTGCAGAATAATATAATTCTTCAGATCGACTATTTCCATTTCGAGGTTTTCCACTTCTGAGGCAATAATTCTTGTAATTGCTGTGGCGGTTTCAGTTGTTTCGTGGTGAATGGGTTGATAAAAAAGATCACCACTGGCTCCAGGCAAATGAAATCGCTTTTCAAATTGGCTCAGAAGTGTTTTGAGATGGCCGATAAATCGTGAGGGCTCAGAATTGTCATATTTTTCATATTCGGAAAATGAACAAGGGATTTTGATCTCATTTGAGACATCCGTAATGTCAGTTTGGCTTTGAAAGCTTTCACAGATCCCATCATTTGAGCCAGCTCCTTGTCTTTACCCTGAAGATCCAGATTAAGAATGTTGATTTTCTCGGTGATATCGGCGAGGAAAGCCATATCCAATAGCTACGAAAAATCATTTAGTTTTTCAATATGTTTACTGAATTTTTCAGGGTTGGACTGTATAAACTCATTTATCTGCTCAATTAGAGATAAAAATCTGGATAAAACTTTCCCTCTGCTGAGCCATCGAACTTCTGCATGCAAAACGAGATCGACTTATTTATCTTCAGAGTCTTCCTGCAGCGCTTTGAAAAGTCGGTGTTGCAAAGGAGCCGCAGAATAGAATTAATAATAGACGTGACTACATCCATGACGTGTCCAAATGGGAGTATCTTTGCACGCAACACTTCTTGATGAATGATGCAGTGATAAGACATGAAGTTTGGAAAACTCGTCTTTTTTGCATAAAGCTACAAAGCCGTTGGTTCTTCTATCGACAATCTGCGACAATTCTAGCGACAATCAACGTTGGATGAATTCTACTGTTGCATTTATAATTTAAGTGTGAATTTGAATTTATATCTCCTTGACCGTATTTGAAAAATATCGTCCACCGGAAAACGATATTTTGTGATGTTTTGCAAGCATATACTAAGATAGTATGAAATAAATGAACTATACTATAACTTTGTTTAATTAATATTCCCAAATTCTTGTCCAGTAATATTGGACAAAAATATATTCAATCGCGCAGCAAATGACGAATTTTAGCAAATATTCGATATTTTTGTCTGATTTCGTGGCATAAATTTAAAGTCGAAAACTCCGAATTGCGTATTATTTACCTTAAAACCCACAAGATGTCGCTGTGATTATTTTAATGACACGCGGCAGATCGAACATTTTAATCTTTTCCTCGGGAAACAAACGAAATAATGTCGAGAGAAAGTTATTGAGGGAGATGTCCGGAGATTCCTTGGGGCGAAACTTCCACGGATCGGCGCCTCTGACGGGATTTGAACTTCCGCTCGCCATTCCGACTGTTAGGAGAAGAGAAATTCACGCAGGAAGTTGATATTCGTGATTCGAGGAATTCCCCTCCTTCGGTAATATTCCAATTTGACTGCTCGGAATTAAGTGGTTGACCAATTGCGCCTTTGAGTTGGTGCTTCTTTCGGAATGAGTTATCTTCAAAGAGAACAACGTAAGACGAATTATTTACTCGATATTTCTACTTTATCGTATTTTTAAAGTGCATCGATCATTTTGCTCATTGGCTCCCACCGGGAATCGAACCCAGAATCGCTTGCAGTTGAAAGCCCTGCCCACTTGGCTATCCAGGAGCCCCGCTTTCTTTTCTTTGAAATTTCGGCCTCTAACCTCCGTGCTTTGGGGACCACGGAATTATATCGTGAACCCAATTCAGAAGTTAATCGCTTGTTTGTATATTAATCGTTCCTAATTTACAGAATTTATGGAAGTTGGCGAGAAACTGTCTTCACGGTGTGATATCCTTCATTTTTAAGTAGTCGAATTTGGTTTTGTTACCAGTCTTATTGACCCCATACTTAAAATCGTTCTTTAGACGTGATTATCTTAACGAAGACTATAAAATTCTTGACACTGCAGGGTTTTAGATTGGAATGGACTAAACATTTCGATGACCTCTTTCTTTCGTACCAAAGAAATATAAGGAAAGGGTTAAAAGTACTTCGCACATAAGGGCGTGCACCCAGGAAAAATCCCAAGGGAAAACGGACTTGAAAAAAGTCTGACGGGGCCGGGAATCGAACCCGGGATCTTCCTCTATCCGTAGGCTGCCTTAACCATCTAATAAAATGTTCTGGTCGGGTAGCCTAGATGGTTAAGGCAGCCTCCCGGATAGAGGAAGATCCAGGCCCCGTCAGACATTTTCCAAGTCCGTTTTCCCTTGCGAATAAAGAAATATAAAATTTTAACTCGCCTAATTTCATTAGGGTTGCATTGACCCGACTGAAAAACAGTATCTTTGCCGTTAAAACTGCTTCTTTAGGTCAGCCATTCTATCGTGAAAGTAATTCCATGAAATCTAGACGATCAGGCGTTGCTTTGTGGAAAGCTATTTTAGATAATGAAGAAAACAATGTAAATTTTCCACACTTTTATTTTACTGACGACCGATTTCGCTACCGGAGTAGCATCTCCTGGGTAACTCTTCATTTCATTCATTCCCCTCGTGCACAAAATACGAATGTATGCACCCTTAGCACACCTGCTCCTTCCCATCATCGCCGGGCCCCGCACTCCCTAATTCCCAGGGTGAGCAGGTAATTTCCCAGTCAAGCGTTCCTTTGTCCCGACAGACCGCTGACTCCATAGTGTTATTTATCCTTGCAGTTAGCGACAGTTTCTCCTTCAAAATATGGTCTAGGAGAAATTATTTTCTTGACCACAGCTACACTTACGCTTGAACTATGCCAAAGAGCTTGGGTAAGAAGACCATAAAAACCTTTTAATCCGTTATGCTGTTGTTGGTGTGCTTGCCGCTTTTACGTCTAAGTTCACAGCAGTATTCATATTGTCTTTTTGAACGTTTATTATTAGTAGAAGTATGTACATCCGTTTTCTTTTTGAGTGGATACCTACTAATGTTTTTGGGTAAGAAACTGAATTTTGTGGTTCAGATCTCTGAAATATCTTACTCGGGCGTAAATGCCTCACCAGTACTTCTTCTGAAGGGTGAAGGACATGCACGATCCTCAGAGTTATTGATATTTTCGTTCGATAGAGAATAATTAGTGTTTATTCGCATTGTATCGAGACTGCAAGATAATTTGTATGAGTTGGCTGGATGTCGTGGAAAGCCATGACAAAGTTCTAAATAAACTAAACAGTTTTTATATCATTCATGGTTAATAAATACTCCGAAATATTCTGGTTTCCGCGGGTAAATGTTTATTAAACTGACAACTAAATTCGACGCACAATCGTCATTCTCGAGTTGACGCTTAATCGCCTAAACTAGTCCTGAGTTTAATAAAAACCAAAATATTACTCATGAGTAATATTAGAAGGTTCCACGAAGTGAAATAATCCATTATATTTTCAACAGTTCTTCGTAACTTCCACCAGATATTTATTCGGCGACCCCATCTAAACCGGTCGTGAATACGTGCTAGAAGTTATGAAGAAGTTATTGGTTGTCGAGACTACAAAATCTAGCATTATATCCATTCTAATGTAGTTTTTAGCATGTATCCAAAATATAGATCCTTTTGGAAAAGATTATTAACTAGTGTAAGTCAAATTTTGTCAATATTTTGTCTATAACAATATTTTATTTTAACTTTTCCGTCTAAATTCTGCCTTGTGTGCATGCAGTGTGGTTTTGTGATGTGTTTTTGGTTGTCTTCTGATTTTACGTGCATTAGCATTACGAGATATAATATCTCCGTCTGTTTATTCGTCCGTCTATCATAAACGAGAAAGAATCTCCAGGAAAGGAACCTATTTCACCGAGAGACGGTGGTTAATTCGGTTCGATGGTCACTTGATTATGGCGATCATTCATTTCCGAGCAACCATTTGTAATCATTTCCATCGCGTCTTTGCCTTCCTACAGTACACCTATAAGCACTTGAGGCTAGCAAAAGCCGAGACCGGTGCGGATACGATTACATATGCATTGCATAAACATGGGTCTCTGGTTGGATCAAATCCTTGGAGGTTTATGACCTCGACGAGTGACCTCTTTCGCGTCACTCCCTTGTCTCTCCCATCCTCTACTTTCCAATGCCACTCGTTAAAGGACATTCCTTCGCTATCGGAAGATACTTTAAAAATCTGGGACACTTAAGTTATGAATAATTAAGAAAGGAATTTCAGTTTTTGCGGCGGCTTAATCCACGTATGATCTTTTTCTATTTCGGTAGATATAATTACTCGATCGATGTACTGATAATGAGTTAAGCGGAGCAATAAATTAATTTTAAACCTATTAAAATGAATTTTTTTAAACCCGAAAAAACGAGATAATCCAAAAGTATCTTTCGAATACTTAAAATAATTGCGTTGACTTAAAATTGTGGCCTCACAAATGTACTGTTCAATTCGTGGCTCTAAATAATCTTCTAAAGTTGTTTGACGGTTCCCAGATGGCAAAGCCTTTTGGCTTCGCTTTAAGAAGTGAACCATTTTCTGCCTAAATGATGCGTTTTGCCAATTTTCATTCTCAGAAATGAGAAAGACCTCAGAAACAGAGAGGCGGTCTTTCCCTGCGATCACTGCGGTATTATACAAACGTACTGTAGCAAACGCAGGTTGCTTTTTTATTTTGTTACCAAATTACGTCGAGTGAAAATAAAATGAAAAATTCCCTCTTACAAATCACTCAGCGAATTAACTCGTTTCCTTTTGTGCAAATTGGGTGTTGGAATATAAACCACTTTGATGCGGCGGAAATAGGGCCCAACAGCGTCTTCCGATTAAGATCCCTTTCTCGCGGTGGTGTTTACGGCGTTATTCAATTACCTACTTCTTGGTCATCAACTTCATTGATGACTGATGAACGCATTTCGTTTGGGGCGGAAGTCGGTCGTAAAATGTGTCGGAGGACACTTTGGTGCGTGTGTAAGCACCGAGGTCGGCCTCACATGCCTCTCTTCTCCGAAATGAGTGAACATTCAGGACCTGCTTGTTTTCCTCCGCTTTATGGAAGCGCCGAAAATACCAGTGTTTGATCATTAGTTTTATTTCTTGAGCAAAGCATGGGTAATCGCTGAACTATCCAATGGAATCCTTTAATTAATACTGTTCGGAATAGTATGCGCTTTACTGCCACAAGCCGATATTATGTCTTCCGGATTTTCAGCTCAGTCGTTACCAATAACTCATATCTTTATAAATCGTCTTTGCCACATTTAAATGCTCTTTTCCCGTTTCTACTTTCATTTCGTGTAACTGCGAGTATCACGTCGAATAACTGCCACTATTTGCTGCTCATTATTCGCTAGCATGACTAAGTCTGGCGGAAGATCTTCGCTTATCTCAGTTATCCTCCTTTAACATATGATTAATTAAAAACCAAGATAACGCACGGCCTTTTTCCCATTTTCTTTCTGTTTAATTCAATGATGATTTTTATAATTTCTCAGACTCTTAGATTAAGCTTTATAATTTCATTCGTATAAATAAAGTCTCTCATACGTTCTATGAATATTCAAGTTCTCTTGAGAGTCGAGTCGAGAGTACCTATTGTTTCTGGAGAAATATGTTTTGTATTCGGTTTTGAATTATCGTTTCTTGTTAAGATCAGGGAGTAGAGTTTCGGGCCGTATATAAAGCCTCGAGTTTTGCTAAATCCGGTTTTTTAATTTATGTAATTACATAAGTCCGGCTGAGATTTCGACCAGTATTGAGAATAATTAGGCTAATAGTGTGCCTTTGTCGCAAATATTGTGCTCCACTGCATTTATACGACAGAAAAACTCCGTCTCTCGCAATGAGGAAAATTTAATTGTCGATTGCTGTTTCATCGAGTGCATAAAAGTGGAAACACTCGTAATTAATTTTCGTTTTTACTCGGATTCTGTATTTGGGTTAACAAGGATTTCTTTGTAATCGTAGCTTTTTAATTGCTCCCATTTTTTCTCTTTGAAGCCGCTTTCCACCGCTCGCATTGGAGGGCTTCCAATCGGACCCTATTTATCGAATTTTTAAATCATTTCCTTAACTGCCTATTTAGAAATGTAGTTCAGGTAAGCATTTAAAAGATAACTGGAAATGTAAGGAACCATATATAGATTCTGGAATATATTTCAAGTTTTCGAGTATGAGATTCAACAAATTTTAATTCCCTCGAAATATTGAATCCTAAATGGTAAAGTTGACGACAGCGACACCACTCAACTGAAATAGTTGGCAATCGAAATCAAATACAAGCCACTTTTCAATCGCATACGATAATATCGCCAACCGTTGATTTTTGAAAACAGAATATTACTGTATTTTTAAGACGTAAAGGATTAACGATCACCAACTTTGTGGCATCTGGGAAATCATTCCCCGAATAAGAAGTACTCATTTGTACTAGAAAATCCCCTTTGCCATCAAACACGCGATTGGCCAATAACGCATCTGCTCCTGTCAATTTTTATTTTATTGTGATCAGCGCCGAAATTAAAACAATCTCTACTTCTTTCTTTATGATAATCATCTCTTGTAATCTCACTAGTAATTGAGTAAGGAAAAGAACACTTTGTCTTAGTGCCACAGGTTAATTTATTGCGCTTGTATGCACAATAAATTATCCTGTGACAAAGTGTTCTTTTCCTTACTATCGTTATGGAGTTCCGCACAATGACAGCTTCGTCGATTGATTGTACTCATTAAAAAGGTTTAGATGGGATTTGAAGTCAGCTTTGTGTACTTGTACGCCGCTAAAGATGTTGCAATATAAATTGGCCTTTGGATGAGAGATCATTCTTTTTAGAATCACCGAATTTCAGAAGTGCTTTTGTATATACCCATTGCATTTTGTATACTTCTACAATGTAAATTGTACATGTATGAATTGAATTGTCTGTGATATGACGATGTGCAATGCACTCTTTAAATGTCCTTTTTCTCGCGTTTTAGAGCAGTTAGATCCGGGGTACTCAACCTGGCACCAGAAGCGGCCTTGGACAGTGCCCGCCAAGCTTCGGTAAAAAGATGTTTTCATTTGCTACAACATTATTTCTTGGGATTGCACTATCGGGGATAGAGTGGAGGTTTGGGGGGGAAGGGGCCAGAAACTTGGATGTCCTGGTCTTGGGTTTTCTTAAACATTTTACCCCTCTTATCGCCTATGTCCAGATTAACAAGACTCGTATCTATGTCATATTTAGTTCAATATGCGAATGCGAAGATTCAGCTCGGCTCAGCTTATCAATGTATCATACTCCTCTTAATCAAGGACTGCTGCTTTTCGGAACGCAGCGGTGCACATGCAGCGAAAAGCTTCATACCAGATGCATTCCCCGTTATCAAATCTTTTTCAGAGATGAAGATTTTCTCACATTGAAAGGTTGTGACGAAATTATATGCGTGGTAATATTTTGGATCTTACTTACCATGGAGCGTTTTCTACAACGGCCAACGGCAAACTGCGAAAGTGATAATATTGCCTTGGGATGGTCTGAATGTCGCCGTGGACGGAAATGTTATGTGGTGCCCGCTTCAATCTCGGAAGCGCCCTTAGGTGCCCCGGGCGCCAAAAAAGGTTGAGTACCCCTGAGTTAGATAATTTGGAATATAAGTATTGAAATCTCTTTTGGCGGCATTTTGTTACAGGGATATTAGTTGGAAATCGGAAATGATTTAAACTCCAATGTGTGACTGTATCTATCTGATAATGATAAGGAATAGATTTCTTAAGGGGGAATCTCGTGTAGTTCGAAATTTTTTGCGTTGTTTTGCCTATAAATTCTCCTTAGTATAAGAAAAAAGATTAGTATAGAAACCGATTTAAGAGGACCTTCTATGTTATTTTTGTCGAAAAGTAAAACGTAGCGCAGACCGCAAGTATACAGTATGATCAGGGCGTGCAGATTTTGGACCCTTTCGTTTCTTCTGTAACGGCCCCTTTTGTGTTCAGCGGTGGTCGTATCTATTCACAGCGTCTTAAAGAAGAAATGAATTTTACTTTGCACGAGGAAGCGTGCGCTTTAAACCCAAAGTTGAACAAGGAGTGATAAATTGTGACATGAATGGGAAATTCCCAAGGAAAAACGGACTTGAAAAAAGTCTGACAGGGCCGGGAATCGAACCGGGGATCTTCCTCTATCCGGGAGGCTGCCTTAACCATCTAGGCTACCCGGACAGAACATTTTAATATCCCGGGTTCGATTCCCGACCCTGTCAGACATTTTTCAAGTCCATTTTTCCCTAGGAATTTTCCTAGGTGCACGCCCTTATGTGCAAAGTCACCTTAACCCTTTCCTCACATGACTGGGACTCGAACCCAGGTCTCCCACTTTCCGGGCAGGTGTTCTAACCACCAAACTACCATGCCACCCCAATTCCACTCCTGTTAAGAAGGTAAAACCGAGAGGAAAGTGGAAGTTCAAGCGCCTATGCGAGTTTAACGGTCGTTTTCTGAAATAGACGCATCAGTTGAGCTCTTGAGCAAAGTAGTGGTTTCGTTGAGTATTGCATCGTAAGGTCGGGGATGAATCTGAAAGCTCCTCATCATAATCCTAACTTTCGCCCAAGTAAGCCGCGGAAACAGGGCAATCAATTCAACGTAT
Organism: Sympetrum striolatum; assembly: GCA_947579665.1. Classification (NCBI taxonomy): domain Eukaryota; kingdom Metazoa; phylum Arthropoda; class Insecta; order Odonata; family Libellulidae; genus Sympetrum; species Sympetrum striolatum. The sequence goes on from OX388347.1 coordinate 8,613,685, forward strand.
TGAATTCGATGAAGAGAAGTCGGTGCGCGCCGTTGGAACAAGCGAAGGGGTAAATGTTTTCTGCCGGAAAAATCAAGGCTACAGCCTTGATATGATATAGTTGTCAATTTCGCGCACTTATAAAATTAGCATTATTGGATATATCACAAGAGAAGGAAGGTATAGCCCAGGAACCGCAGACTCGCCCGAAACAGCGTTCATTTTTATAATAAAACAAGATTTTTCACGATTTTTTTGTTACCGAAACTTTAAACGCATTTTTCTCGTAGCACTAAATTTTGCGCACCGGGACGGATTGTTTTCTTTAATCTATTTAATTATTTATATTTGATTATTAATTCCATTAATATTTATTACAAATTATTTGATCCATTAGGATGAAACTTTGAGATAATACTCTTTAACTAATTGGCCTTCGCACAAACCTCTCAAAATATTTTTTCCGAAGTAAAAAATCTTTATACGCTATGGTTTATAAAAAAATCATTTATTTTTCAAAACGTTGGCAAATTTGCATTTTTTTTCTTTCTTGATGTTTGTGCAAAGCGTTTCTACGTGTTATAAATAATCCTTTTTGAATTTTCTAATTGAGATGATTTTTGTGACCTACAGATGCCCGACGCATTTTTGAGCGCCATATTTAGGCCGCCATTGTTGGAATTTGCATCTCGATGTTCAGGTTTAGGAATTTTTTTTTTGTTCCCCAATAAAGTCGTAGTTAAAATTCCATATCATTCCGTCATTTCATTATCGCAGAAGAAATTCATTAAAAAGCATTTTTTACACGAGTTTCCTCTTGAACTGAAAGGTGTAACGGTGTAAAAGTAAAGGATTGAAAATTATTTGCCGGACTCCGAAAATATATTCAAATTGTGTAACAATAATAGTTCTCGGGATCTCCATCTTCCTTATCTTATCCAAAGGAGATAACTGCATTTGTATAATTTTGAATCTTAGTCATCTCCCTTCCTGGCGAAGTATTTCATAATTGAATTGCCTCGCTCCTTAAAAACAGATTTTTGCTTTCTCAATCCTTTATTGTATATCCTTGCTTTTCTATCCTCCCCACTAAGCTTTGATGCTTCAATTTAGATGGCAGTTAGTCTCTGCCTTTCCCTCATCATTGCTATAAAATCTATACTGAAATAAATTAGAAGATTATGCTCTTGAAAGTAAGGGTCGAGTAAACGCTACGTTCCACGACCTCCCCTTTGAGAACTTTGATGCCGGTTTATTCTCTTTCTTCTGGTTTATTTATAGCGGATGAAACCTCGATCAGAAGTCAAGATCCATTCGCTCTTTACTTTTTCCGCAATAATTTACTTTCTTCCGTAATTCAACTCGCGTATCATTAGATTGGGAATCCCAATTCTTCAGTCGAGTTATGTATTTGACGTATTAAAAAATTCCAAAATGAAGCTTTACTGATATTTCTTTCAGTTGTAATTATCTTCGTTATTCTGAAATAGTTTTGCGCAATTTTTTACTCTAAACCTCTTGCATCATGTCAATTTTCTAGATCCGCCACTGCGTCAAAGAAACTATTTCTTGCCTGTATCTGATATTTCCTGAATCGGGATACCGATTTAACCTGTTTCGAGGAACTTAATTCGAACTTGGTTTCCCGTCATCATTTCCTATTGGTTGAGCTGAATCATTTATTAGTGACGATCTATTTAGTGCTCCAATCAGTGACAGAAACTGAAGTTGAGATGTTCTTTGTCGTGCTTAATTATTGTAAACGGAGCGAATTGCGGTTGGCCCGCTCGATTAGCCCTGCGTGCATGCAGCCACACTACTCCCACAACGCCTCATTCCCCCACGACGCCTCATCCCCCCACGACGCCTCATCCCCCCGCAACGCCTCAATCTGCGTAGAGGATTCCGAAGATTTACAGCTGCGATTAAACCTCTGAGAAACATTCTGAGATAGCGGAGACACCATTTCAGAGCGATTCTTCGTTTTATCTCATACATTTTTGAATTAATAGTTAGACATTTTCGAATATTTCATCTCTTCTTGCTTGATTACTTAGACGCCCAAGAATAAACGTAGGCAACTCCTACATCAAAGCTTTCCTTAGGTTTTAAAATCAGTTTCAATATTCTCAAGTGCTATCGATGAGTTAGTCTGTAAGTTCGGAATGGCCTCCTTCTCGAGTAGCTGTTTCTATAGATTTGAAACATTGTGATAAATACTCGTCATTTCTTTCGTTTTTTAATTGAAAGAAGTAAATCCTTTATTTTTTGTTTTTTTTCACAATGCTTTTTTTTCCTCACGGCTTTCGCTTGAATGGCAGAGTTATTTCGAATTAGAATGCAATTCTATTTTTAATTGGAAACATCGACTTCTCTCTGAATTTCGGTCTAAATTGTTAACTGTGATCAAACTAAGAAAATTGTTTTGTAGGAAAAAAGAAAGGCAGATCCACACAAGATGGCTGTTTGAAAGTTTTCCATGTGCAGAAGTCATTCATTTCTTCCTTTCAATGTGTTTTTTTTTGGTTTTAGCAGTTTGTGATAGAGCTCGAGGAATGGACGAAATCACCGAAAAAAGTATTGAATTATTTTCACAATTAATTTCCGCGGGTGTTATTTCAAAATAGCTCGGTTTACTAAAAATTAGCGCTTTATTATATTGCCATCAATATATTTTGTGAATTAACCGTGAGTAATCCGCCGTGACGAAATTAAATTTTTCAACCTCAAGGCTGTCCAGTTTGATTTCTTTTCTTCCATCGAATTAATTCTTTAATTTGATATTTTTGTGACGTATTACTAACGTATAACTAACTTAGCTGAGTTACAATCATTCCTGATAATTGGTTTAATCGCAGAATTGGCGATAATTTCAGTCCTTCCGATATACATTTAAACCCTGCAATCCGCCAGTGGCGCGTGGCAGGGGGTGTAAAACAATGATTCATGGGGACGATAAAGCAATCCAGATTATCTTTTCACCTTCAATTCAAATAATGCCGTCGTGTTAGTGAGGGCCATTTGAGGCGGAACAGACAAGGCGGACACCAAATGCAATCGCTCTTTCAAAACGAGAGGTTCTCAGTCTCTTGTTGTCAGCAATTGTTTTATTTCTCCTCGAGAAAATTGTACGCAACTGCTCGGAACTGTCCGTTTTCTGACCAAATGCATTTGGGCGGCGAAAGCAGATTCGTTGGCACGCATTTCGAGGCAAGAAATAAAAGACGAGAGAGTACAGTGAAAGCACGCGTTGCCCAGTGGGGATTTCATCATTCACTTCCCTCAATCAAGTGTATCTTACGGCGGTTTGAAACTTACAAACAGTACGTGCTCTGTACTTAGTCTCTTTAGTGAAAGAGTGATATTTTTATAATCATTGAGGCTGGGACACAATCAACGTGTACTTAAAACGTGTAGCGTTAACGTGAAACCTACAAAAGTTGGCCGTGAATGGCACCGGACACAGTCCCCTTGTACTTTAGGAGACGGGCAACTTCTATCTTTACACGTTTCACGTACACGGACAACCAATCAAGATTCACCTTGCTATAGCTGCGCCATCTGAAGATAAATACAAGTACTTCTATTTGGGATCCGCCATTACAGACCGAATATTTGAATAATCATTAAGCTATAATTATTAAACCGAACTACATAATAATTGCCTCTTTTTCATCCATGATTCTATAAGATTTCTCTTCATCTCTTTGTAAATGTTTGAACACTCAGCGTGCATAGCGCCTACAAGTGTCCATTGTTCCCTAAGATTTTCTGATGTCTCCGATTGTCTGAGGTTCACGTTCTGACTGTGTCCGCTATTACCAAGTTCCAAGTTTGACGTACAAGTGTCACGTCTCGAGTCTTGCGTACACGTCGATTGTGTCCTCGCCTTTGGGCTTTGTCTAGAGAATCTTAAAATCAACCTTCTATAGCCAAATACAAAATTCCCTAAACGAGGATACGGAGATGCGCCAAATCCATCGAGGGCGGCAATTGAAGTACGCCACTTGGAAAAGGATACTTCCCGCTTGCGATAAGTTGTAAATGGTTCAATTTTGGTCAAATTCCTTTTCATTTCTCACTTCCAGTAAGTGCCTTCCCTTACATTCGTGTTCATGCGACGGCTCTTCAATTTTCCCACTATTGTCACATACCTTTACATTTATACTTTACATTACTCTACCGCAAAGTTAATTGATGCTATTTTCCACGCGAGGGATTTCACTAAAATTGCTCATTTCAGTCCGATTTCAAAATATCTTACGAAATCTCAGTACGCGGAATTAGCACACGTGAGAAGCGCTACTATAATCTAGAATAATGTCAAACTACGTTTTGAAAAAGGTTTGAACGAAACGCAGATCAGTCTAAAATGCTGTCGGTCGACGATCAGTCAGCAAATCCTACAACTCGAGTTCTCCTCCTGGAGACTTCCGGAAAATCCCCTTTTCTGCTAACTTCGGAACAAAATCTTTGCCTCGTCACCCACATCTCGCGTCTTTTGTGCTTGTGTTCACACACTCCGATTGAGAGTGGAAGAGGGATGGATAACAAAATGGCCGCCATCCCTCGAAGGTCCTACATTTCCGATTAATTTTCTCGAAGCGCGCGATTTTGAGGCTTCTGAGAGAATTTCTGTATTATTTTGCGTTTATCGAATGCCCAGACGATTCTTGTACTTAAAAATTAAAATCGAGCGAATTGGCAAAGATAATTCAACTAAATCACGTGAAACCCTATGGGTGGGTTGCCTTTATCGACGAAATCCTGGCTTTGAATCCCGGCTAACCTGATATTCCTGGCTAATCGGAATCATCCGATTTGGGATCCAATTAGCTATCGTTTGTTAGGTAGGTTACATGCCGTCCTATACTTATAATTCTTATATATCTATTTTATTTTGCTAGATTGTCTAACCATTAATGGAAGTAAATAGTGAAAGTGTTACTCATTTCACTCTAAATATAGCTCTTTTCTTATGATTCTAAGGTCAAACTGCCGCACGGTTACCGTATGGTCAAGTTTTAGCCTCCAGGGAATTGCGTCGAGAGATGTTGGGAATTCCTTTCTTATACACAATCGACATGACTTCCGAATCAATTTCGTCGAGTAAACGTGTATTTGATTTACCATGCCAAATTAATATGCACTCTCGTTTATAAATTGTAAATCATTCGAATTATAATCCAAATAAATGGTAGTTGTTAGAATGATGATTTTTTTCTGTCAAACTGGCTTGTCGGATCGTCTTACTGGGAATTCTATGGCATTTTGAAATTTCACATTTCCTCGCATAATCTTCACATAAATGTAGATATTCTCAGTCGTTTGGGTAATTAAATGGTACGAAAATTGTTTTCCCGCGATAACCAGCATATTCAGCCGCAGTTGGAGCCATTTCTCTGGAGGTAAAAACCTACTTAGCGCTGTAGCGGACAAAGAATCTCAGAAATGGGCAACCGAAAGAAGTTTCGTAGGGGAACTGCAATTAGTGCACCGCTTCGATCATCGCGAATCCAAAGCCCTCTTCCGTCTTTAATCTTCTCCCCCGCTTTCATTGGGTGACGCGCAGCATCCGGCAACAGATGCATCTCCGCCACCCTTCTCACCTGTCTCCTTTGAAGTGATATCTTTATGCGGTTCTCATTCACTCCTTTCTCTCCCTTTGAGTTCCCTCTCCTTTCGGATGATTGCACGCACGTCGATCCACGTGATCTATTAAAATGATGTAAATTCATTTCGCTAAGATGTGCTCGTTAGTGGTCCGTGTTTGGTTCTTCTCCAGTCATCTTTCAGGTAAAATGTCCTTTCTCAGATTTAGAAATATATCTCCTGGTGCGACTCTCATCGCACTTGCAATTTGGTTCCTTCGAAACTGAGCCCTCGTCACCTTCATTTTTGTTCGGTCCAGAGTTGATGAGTTAACACGGGTCGAAATCTTACATTCTTACGTCATTCCGTGTCAATATTGAGGGGACTTTTCCTCTGGTAGTTTGCAAACAGAACTCAATTAGCCTTAATTTTGTGTTCACTCATCTCTGTCCATACCGAATGTAGATGGGTCATTCCACGCCAATTCGACGAGAAAATCGGCAAAATTGACCCTAGAGGTGACCGATTTTGACCAAATTTGGTAAATCCCTTTGATTTTATAAAAAAATGAAAATCCTCGAATTGTTTTGTATTTTACGGAATTGTTTACAAAATATTGCAATGTTTAAAAATTAAAATTTTACGAAAGTGCCTTCGCATTTGAGGCCATGTCTCCGGTAATATAGAAGCTAAAAATACACAATATGGCCTAATTTAAAGGTCTTGTGTTAGAAAAGATAAATATAGAAATTTTTTATAAAATTTAGACAATATCATAAAGTTTATAACAGTTTTAAATTTTCAAATCGATATTTGACAGTGTACCTACGCGTTCGATTTTTCTCATTTTTTTACATGTTATACATATAACCCTCCTCTGCAAATTAAAAAAAATTGGTGAGGGTAATATTTCATTTAAGAAAGAAAAAAATTAGTAGTATCGGCGTGACGCGCGCCGAACGCTCGGTAGTTTGGTTCCTCAGATCTCAGCACGCTTATTCTTCCATCCGCTTTTCACCTGTTTTACACTTTACCGACCCTTTAATTTCCTTTACCCATGCCGTTCGCCATTTGCATATTAATTTGATTACGTACCCTTCTTCGAATGAAGGTTATGAGTTTCCTTTGAAAGGTATAAAATGTTGCTACGTTATTGTCCATCAATCTGAAATAATAACGATATTGAAAGGTGTGACTCTATCTCCAGTATTTCAGCTGTTACACCCAAGTGGATGTTTTGTAGCTTGGTTGTTACACAATTGGACTTCTTGCGCAGCATCTTGATGAATAAAAGAAATATTCTCCGAAAGGTCTGCCACAGCAACAACTACACGTAATCTCAGATTGTTTCTTTTTCAAATATAATGTAGTTTGCATTCTAGCAATGTAATTACTTTCATGACATTGTCATCGAATGCCTCGCAAAAACTATCTACATCCATGAACGGCAAAACAATTTTCTTGAGTCCGTTGCCTGAAACGTGCTTCATCGGTACAGTTTTCTCGAATCGAGGTTATCGGCGTCTTCTTATGGCAGCTTTTCTGAGTACTCACATTTTTGATGGATTGCCGCAGAGTGAGAACTCCAGACAGTCCCGATAATTATGTAACAGTGAACCGAACCGACCGAATAATGTTCACTTCCTGACGGAACACTTTAGTCCATGGCTCCTGACTCGAGGTCTTATGCATGGTTTTCTTTTATGCACTTTAAGTTCACTTTCCTGTTGAAGATCTCTTGGTAAGGGAGAGCATCTGACTCGGTTTCGGACTCGGTGATTAATTTCGTCTGTGTAATATTTTCTATTCTTATTATTATATACTATTTCTTTTACTTATCCTCTTTGGCTTAGTGCTTTTGGCAGTATCCCATACATTCGCAACGATGGTTGTACATCTGTGTAGTTTTCGTGCTCTTATTCACTTTTTCGCTCAATTATTCAATAAATACATTAAAATCGATTTATAATTGCTAAGTCATGGATTGCTTTAACGAGTTATTTTTCGCAATTGTCTTTATTTTTCAGATTTCCATCATGGTTATGCGTGCATTAATTTGCAAAAATGTGCGTAATCCTTCCTTCAAATAATTTTCTTTATTCTGTGTGGGATCTGTATTCAGTTTAGCTCCAAACGCAATTATCATACTCCCCTTTCATATTCAAATAAGAAAGATACCTTTTCCCCCGACGTGCCTTCTTTTGTAAATTAACAATAAACCAAGTGCCTCCGTTTTTTTCCCAAAGAGTTAGGGACAGTCCTCAACATCGGCCGCCATTCTTTCTCGGCTTCAGTCCCTTCCGCTGTTCCTGACGAAGGGGACCCTCTTCTTCAATCTCCCCAATCCACCAGTACACTTCTCTTTTCCGGGTAAACCATTTCCTTTGTAAGGATCGGCGTACCTTTTAATAAGAGTCCTTATTCCTGCCATTTTCCTATTTCTACTTAAATGGCTTCGCTGGTTAGCTACAGCCATAAGATTTGTAGCGCTACATTAGTGAGTACCATCGCCTCTTTGATTAGGTTTTAGGGAGTTTTAACCTGTATGCAGTGCAAATTGATCGGCAACTGATGGCCTTACTAATAAATGTTCTTCCATCTTACCGCCATCGATCTAAATGTCTTAATGGGGACGATTAATCGTTATATATCTATTTTCGGATATCTTTCTATATTATTGAAAAAGGCGGAACTATTTTTGCATTATAAGACTTTGCGATCCGAGTTAGAAAGAATCTCCTAACAACGAGACAATTCGTGCAAAATTACTGAGCGAATGCTATTAACAGACACGTGATCAAAGGTTCGTTGATTCTTAAAAAGACCACAGGAGTTAGGCATAAGATACGTGTATAATCTTGTACTTCCTATTCGTACTTTTATGCCAAACTAATGATTCCCCTCAATGGGAAGTATATATGGTATGATTACGAATGCCTTAGCAGACGGGCTATACTTATCCAGCTTCATGATTTGAGCTACAGAAAACTGATTTACTGACGTCTCACGCTATGATTATTATTAGTTGAATCTCGTCCATTCTACTTATAAGGATATGAACTTCGGAGTGGACATCTATCGTAAGAAATTTTAACCTTTTGGAATACTAAAAATAAATGGATGAGAGTTTCATACTCTTCCTTTTAAATTATGTGTTGTGCCGAGGCTTTCTCATTTTATTTGACTAATTACACACGGCCCTAATTACGCTAATGTGTATTTATATGAATGTATCATTCGCCCGCCACATCGTGTCAAATAATCTTAGATGATTCTATCGGTCTATTATCTAACCTCTCTCCACAAACTTTTAATCCGTCTCTCTTTCTCCCGCACTTTAAGTCATTCATTCACCGAATTCGTGTGTCAGCTCCTCGTCGAAGTTATATCCCTCTATAATCCCTCATAAAAGATTTCTGTTATTGCACTTCGCGAATTCTAAGAGTACAAGTCTAGAGTATTCAAGTCGCCTGTATTTGGTTTCCTGTATCTCGCGCATCGAAGCGCATGGAGCGAATAACCTTTTCCTTGCAATCGCGTCCTAATTAATTTGTCACCTTCAATTACTCGGCATTAACGCATTTCATATTATCCTTCCATCTGCTCCATTCTTCGTCTCTATTCTGCGAATATATGCAAGAACACTAGATAAACCGCTGCTCTGCGCTGCCAAATGCGAAAATGAGATTTGCAGCCGAGAATTCAGTTCGGTTTTGTTTTACGCGGGATTTCGGAGAAGCTTCGAGGCTGAGGAATATTTAAAGCGTGGCTATTAGTGTTTCCGGAGTCCATTTAATAATTGATTCGGAATTCAAAATCGAATTTTAGCATTACTTCGTGTCTCATTCCGTTGGGATTGGCGACTGCCTTCCCCCTTCGCCACATTTACGCCGGAATCTTCGAATTCTTTCCATTCTTTATCCCTTATCTTAAGAGGAATGAATTGAACCATCAATCCGACGATGACAAAGCAATTGTTCCTCGCAGTCTCCCGTTGTTCGCCATCTTAAGTGATGTGCTAAATGACAGTCATAATGACGAGATCTCTCCTCTTCGTCCCCACCATTTAAATCAAAATATATAAAATAGAGAGTGGATGTGTGTGTATAAAAACTCAAGAACCGAGATTCACAAAACTTTGAAATTTTCTACATTATTAAATGACGACCCCGCGCAGAGAATAGGCTACTTTTTATTTACTTAAAGTCCACGGTTCGAACCTTGGCGGGTCAAAACGTTTTCATAAGAAATACACATAAAGTTTATTGTTTTCGTTGCAGGGTTCATTTGTTTTGCAAAATTAAATTAGAAATAATAGTCGTGGAATGTCGAATGAATCAAGCCTCAAAATAACGAGAATAGAATAAAGATTCTTATTTTGGTTGTGGAATATAGTTTGCGATCCTAAATTGCGAACATATCGATTAAATGAGTGAATATTTTATCGAAATTTTGATGCTATAAACAACCCATTCCCTGGACGATCAAGGCGATTGTTGATTTCGAGCTTATGCGTAATTCCATAAGAAGACATTTAATGACCAGTTAATTTTTATTCTGAAAATAAGAGATAGACTAAATAGGGCAAGAAATTATATGAGATTAAATTTTTTGAAGTTACGAACCTGTGAAGAATCTCGTGCAAAATATACCAACATTTAGAAAATTCAAATTTGTTTGAGCAACCGAGTTTTATTTATAGCAAAGTAATTGTTTAGTGATTTCATGTGAACTAAAACGGTTTTATAGTGCGTTGATGGCAATTGCCTTCTAGCTATCAATTCAACTGATTGCGAATTAATAACCTGGTAAGTTGCGGATGCTATTAATATAATCTTCTAAATTAAATCGAATCTTTTTGAATATATGTATGTTTAGCGATTGACGTAAATGGATTTAGTGAAGTCTGTAAAGATTTACCATATTTGGTGTTTGTGGTAATCTTTAAGAAATTGAAAGGCAATTCGTGAAGTTGTAGCTAATCTCCAACATCGTATACCTGATGCAAAGGGTAAAGCAATTCTATGTTTTGTTAGAATGCAAAAAGTAATTCATGAGTGTAATTGTAAATGCCACCATCCCATATACATTTACGATCTTTCTGTCAATCGTAGTTGCCCTTTCGACTTCCATTTCCATGAAAGTGTTTGTGTTAATGATTGTGTTCAGTGTTCATGTAATGTTTTTTCAATTTCCGTAAAGAATATTAATTGGTGGTTTTCGGAGTGATATTAATTTCTATTATTTGTGTTTAATCATAGTTTCATTAATCCGTTTGCGCCTTCTGAAAGTTTCCCCTTAAATATGGAGCTGCTTATCGTAATTTCATCTTCGAATGTGCTTTTATAATCTTAAATGGAAAGTTGTCTTAATCGAAGAAATTGTCCATTCAAAAGATATTTATTCGATATGAGTTTGTAGACTTGGTTATAACTTTTTCTTGGTTCATTCGTTTTGAAATAACTACTATAGCCTGACGTTTGCTATCTACCCAAAATTATGAGGCACGTGTTACGATCAAGGCAGTAACAATAGTATTTATCAATTTTAATTTCCCCGTGAGATTCAACGGGCACTTCAGCTACTTCTCTATAAAATCAAATATCGATGGGTTATCTCTAGCTTTGAGGCCTTTTCTTGGTAGTTCTTTGTTTATTAGTTTCGAAAATGATAAAGAGGAAATGTTGAGCTGTTGAAATCAATTTCCATTTTCCTTCGCAGTGTTTTTCTAAATTAGCGGAATTCCAACCCATGCCTCATTTAAAGGGTAAACATATTTCAACGTACGGGATAGGGATTACTGGTTTATATTCGTATTCCGAACGATTCCGTAAATTATCTCGCTCATTTAAAAGGTAATATTTCACAAGTTCCGGACGTGGCTCCAGTACGAAGATGAAATGTAAAAGTCACTTCTCAATGACTTCTCTTCGAAACGCTAAAAAACTATCGCAAGTAGATCTTTATAAACACATCCATATTTAATCGACATTAGTCATTCCTTAAATCACGCCGAGGGTTTTAATTCATTGCTTCGTTGAGCGGGAAGGCGAGGGTGAATCTTTCTTAAAGATTTCGATGGAATTTCCCGAAATTCCGATCCGAAGAAGGCGTCCTTTGCGACGAGAGGTCGCCGTTTTCTGTTCCGAGTTACGTTTTCGTAATTTATAATTCCACCGCACTTCGTCTATCCGATCGATCCTTCTTTTTTTCGGCCGTCGCTCATTTTGCAATGGAATTGAGCCGCGAAGGCCGCACAACCGTTTTCTTATTAATGCATTCACGCGTCCTCATCGTGGTAACAAGTGGCCCTCCCGAAACTGTGGCGTCGCCGCTTCCCACGCCTCTCGCAGACCACTTCTTCGTCGAGACGTGAGTTTGACGCGATATTACCCTTCCGTTTCCAGCGCAGCTCCTTTCCGGGACGGATGCCCCTCCGCTACGCTACCTCTTCGAGTAGGGGGTGGGGGGCGGCGAGAGGGATCGCGACGGGGGGCGGGGGAGCGTAGGGGCAGGTCGGACGAGTCCATTCGGCGTAGCGACTGAGGGGTGGAAGGCAGAAATCCCCTCCGCTTGGGTTCGTTTCGAGAGGGATGGGTACCCTCCCTTCGCCGAGTGTAAACGCGTGCTGTTGCCTGGTTATACGCCTCGCCTTTCTGGCCGTGCCACAGTGTGTGTAGTGCGTGCGTCGATCCCTTCCCTCCTCGTGGGTGGTTTGATTGTGGAAGAGGGAAAAGAGGCTTTTTTATTTTACGTGGGAGGGCAGATAGAGCCGGCAACGATAAGCGGCCGGAAATCCATTGCCCACCGTCATCCCTTGGCTGGAACAGCCATGCGGTACCGGAAACTGACGGAAAATTGGAAATAGATAACTCCGGTTTTCGCTTTTCCGTTAACAATTCCGTCGAAAAACCAGCGAAAGGTGGTCATCACGCTTTCACATTCTGTAAATATGCTCTGCCGTGTCTGTATCTTTCGTACGAATGACGTAAGAAGGCAAATTCCGTGAGAATAATTAGAAGTATTCCGTGGGAAACCGTCTGCTGTCTTTATCTCATTCTTCGGATCTGAGAAGCGCGGGTTTTTGTCGTCCGAACTTATCTTTGTCCCGAGAACTTCTTTTCCCCGAATTATGCTCCAAGTGGCGGACGCCCCCTTGGGGTGGAATTTGATTAATGGGGCCTTGCTACTCATGCTTGGAATCTTCCCCTTTGTTTACACCTTCGGAATGAACTGCGTGTCCTCTCTTGTGCTTATTGTCAATCCACTCGTTCGATGAGGTGAAATTGACCTGTAGGTGCGGATATTGTTCCGTCTACGATAAATACTTGCCCTTTTGGGTACGTTGGGCATATTATCTCGAGCATAAGTAATCTAACCTGCTGGTACAACGATTTTGAAACGTAATGGAACCGTTGAATTTTTCCATCCTGGCTTTCTTTTTTATTTCATCATTTCGTAGTCGTCACTCTACGATAAGTACTTTCCGATTTCAGAATATTTCACTACATGTACACCTGTGTGCACTGTATGATTGTTTGTGTATTTAACGCAAAAATTGTTAAAAACGACGAAGAAGAGGAAATAAAATAGACGAGCGACTAATGATGATGTCAACGAGCGAAGGAAGAATTCTGTTGTGAGAAGACGCGGGCAATTCAACGGGCACACTTACGTTAGTGTGCCGAAGAAAGTATTGGAATTAATAGTGGAAAGGTCAACAATAATGAGTAATGTCGAGAGCAGTAATAAATGGTTAGAGATGAATGAAATGGGACGCTTCTTCGTTGACCAATTTCCGGTAAAATAATGAATTACATTGAAATTAAATTCACGAAGTAAAATCGAATTTACTACCATCGTATTCATTCGTTTGATGATAAATAAGTTTCTTTAAAGAACTCTCTATCGTTTTACATCTCGTGTTAATAATTAAAGACTTAATTTTCCAAAACATATTGATGCAGGTAGAAAAAACCACCTTTGAATACATTATTAGGGCTAAAAACGAATTGATCTGAAATCGGCAGCGTCTAAATCTGGAATTTCGTCTTTTATCTTTTGTACCGAAAGCCCTTTCGACAAAACCGAATTAAAACTCGCTCACATATCTTGAAATCGGTTGGAATTTTCCGGATACAGCGGCAATCTATTTGTACTTATTATTCTCTTAACGATACGCAAAAGATTCAGTTTTCGACGAAGTAAATTTATGCCACTTATTGTTTCCAGTCGTGTAAAATAAGCGAGTGTTGTCTATGTCTATGTAAGAACCCTGCAAGCCGCCTTTCGGCGTGTGGCAGGGGGGATGTTAGTGTTATGGCCTTTGTCACATTTATCTTCTATTACTTCGCAGCTGTAAAAGAATAAACTTAATATTCTCCAAGAGCAGCGATTGAATTACCTTTCATTAGGTAAGATTCAGTGGTACCTGTCCAAATGATTTTCTTATCAATGGCTTTTACGCCACAAATGATCTCAACTTTTTCCACCGAGATACATTTTCGGTGTTGTGGTATATGAAATTGTTACGTCCGTTCTATACCGATATTTCTGGCGGAAAACGTATCCGAAATGATTTTTAATATTCCTTAATAAATGTTTTATAATTACTCGTCTAGGATAAGAGTGCGAAGAAGTTATTCGCTATTTTTCTCTTCTATGTCAAGTGATTCGCAAAAGATGGACAGAATACTTGCATCTGTGGCCACGAAATGCCTATTTCATCCCTTGAAATTTGCGAGAGGTAATGAGAAACAGAAATAACAGGAATTTGAAGAAAACCGTATTCATTCTTATTAACACTAGTTTAGTAAAGATAGATTTTCCTTAAGAATTTTGCAGAATTATTTTGGGTAATTCCGGTAAACAAAGGCCCCATCGGCATTGGAATAGCGAAGGAAAGAGAAAGAATAATGATTTGAGAGAAAAAAGAATAATGACGAGAGAAAAAATAATGATTTTGTTATTATCTCGACCGAAAACATAGGGAAAGTCCGGAGAAAAATGCAAAAACAAATTTGCGCTGCATTTTTAAACGACAATCAGTCTTTTTTCACATTTCAAACGTTCGTCCAGAGCACCTAATCTGGACCGAGAAATATCCGAGTTTCTAACAACAGTTAACCCAATCGAGTATTTTATTTCTCATATTGGTTATCGTTCTCTCGAGAAGTTCTTTGTTTGGCCCGATAACATCAACTGCCGATGCATTTCAATTGTCCGTGTGGTCGACGAATTGCCCTTCGAATGTGTTGCGGCGCGGATTCATTCCCGAAAGAAAACTTTGGTTGTTATTGTCTCAACGTTGACTAGAAATTATTAATAATAAAATTAACATTTACCATAAATATAAAAAGAATCAGTTAACACTAAGGTAAGTGAGTGTAAGTTTCCTCTTATTCAAAGGCTACGCATCGTAATTATTAGAAACAAATTGCACTGTAAACCCAAGAATAATAACATTCTTTTTGAGTGATACTTTGTTTCCGCTGTGGATATTGCCCGCAACCAGAAGGCAAAGTTATTGCTCAAACAGTGAGGTGTATTCTGAGACTCATTCCTTTAGGACCTCGGAATCTACGGTTTTTCACTTAATCATAAGCTGGAATATCTGTTTAGTTCTATACAGCAAAATGGCGTTTGGCTGGCTGGTCTTGGAAACTCGATCAATGACTTGATGCGGAATTCTTAGTGTGGCAAATATCTACGCAAATAATGACGATAATTTATAAATTACCCTAAATTATAGTAAAGTTTTATTTAGCCTTATGTTTCTTCATCATTTGATGGAATTGCCTTTTTTTTAAACGACTCCATGAGATCAGTAAGAGAAACGTGTAGGATTGTGCGAACCACAAAGACTAAATGACTACAGAAAATTACTTAGCCTCTAATTGTCGAGGTCTACATCGTGTTCAACCTTCAACCTTACTATCTGTGTAGGACCAAAAGGTACGTGAATTTATATGAGATCGTAAAAATCTTTCCATGACCGATAACAGATCATTGTGTCGTATGCCCACCTGGTTATGAAGCTGTTTGACAAGTAAGGGTTATAATAGGCTGTTTGTTGTTTTTATGTCAATTTGCGGAATATTTGGCGAATAGTGGCCGTTGTTATTTTCCGCGCAACTATCATGTTCGGCTCATTGCCATCGTAGGCAAGACCGCCATAGCTACTCCAAGACCTACTTTCGCTCGTCGTCTACATAACACATGCTCTGGAAATCGACGATTCATTGTCGTATCTCAATTTAGCTCACTTTACGAGCTCGTTTCCTACTGTTTAATGTTTGCATTTTGATGCGAAGCGAGGAAAATAGATTTTAAGCGTCCCTCGATTTGCATTCACCGAATTTTGACCGCGATTACACATATTGCTTCAGAATGGCCATTATCACGATTCCTGTGTAACTGTTCCAATCATGGGTGAGGTTCCTTGCAGACTTACAAATATCGAATGAAAACATTCTTTAGTACTCGGAAAAGTAGAAAATCGAGTTCAAAGTTAGTAGCCTGCAAATATTATTGTTTGCAGATTAGTCCAGAGGTATAAAATGTGAATGAATCCATTAAAAATTATGACTAGAGACGTATCTCCGATACAAAATGCAGTATTTGTTTTCCTATACCGAGTAAAAATCGTACCGCAGGGGGGTCCAAATTTAAATTTCAACTTTGAAACTATTAAATACTTCTTTTTGGCCTATCGTAAGAAGATTTTATAGTGTGTATTTTGGTGAGAGAAAGTTATTGCTTCCTTTTCCTAATATTTGTTCGAGAAATTCCAGGTTGTAACTAATTGTGGAAATGATCCTAAATCGGAAATCAGATCGGAATTCAAAATCGTTTTATGGGATTTGCGTCCCTTTCGATGCTTAAAAAAATATCTCATTTCGCCTCCGCGTTGTAATGAAAAATCCAACTGAAAGGCATTTCTCGCTTAACCGGATCTCCTCGATGCCCCCAATGTCCACGTGTGCCGAAATTGCATTGTTTTCAAATGGTTTGTACCAATGGTGAGGATTCATTTCCGAGTTGTTGGGGGCGGAGCGACAAAAGGGTGGACCCTTTGCTTCATTTTTATCCGTCACATTGACCGGAAAGCGGGAGCAGATTCTAGCGCCGTTCTACGTTTGAATTGTAATTATCTATTAAATCATTTCGAGGCGAATATTTTAAGTCACCTTTTCACTGGACAATTGTCAACCTCGTATATTCGCAGCTTCGAGACAATTCCTCGAATATGAATCGCCGCTGTCTCGTGACATTCCAAACCAGTCCGACGACTTCAATTCCTCATCCTTCGGTTCTCGCTTTCTCAGACCCCCAAATTCCTTCGCTCATTTACTTCATTTTTATCAAAGAACTGGGCTTAAAAGGGTATCGGAGAAAATTTCACTTGCGCTTTCTCACACCCTTCGTTTGGTTCTCAAGTGTTGCAAATGATATTTATTCGAAGTTTTCATATACGATTAACACGTCAATAGTTTGTCGTATTCTTCACCTACACTCACCGTCCTATCGTATCTACCTCTTAATTAGTATTTAATATAATTTCAACTTAAGCAACAGATATGAAATATGAATCTGAATGTTCGCCGGTTAAAATCAAGGCCTTTGCGAAATTAATTGAGAGGCATTGATGTATTACGTGCAATCTTCATTTATAAAAATACAGATGAATTCTAAACTTAAATTCCCTGAAATTCATCCTTCCAATTTTTAATCATAATCTCTTCATTAAGGCGCTGTCTACGGCTTTATCTTTGGATTTTCTTCATTTTCATTCGTAGGTGAAGAAGAAATTCCCGAAGTCCGTTTTTTCCTTCATCACTCAGGGAGATTTGGCAGCGATGCGCCTTTGATCCTATATTTAGCCCATCAGCTTCATGTTCGCACCCGATGCTGTACTTTCCTCCAGATCTGCCTTTTATTCGTAATCCGTTGGCAATCTTCCCATTGATCGCCTCGACGATTAACAGCGTCGTATGTTCCAATGTCTCGGTAATGTCGATCAAGTTCGCTAAGTTATTTAAATGCAAGAAATCTTCTCAAACACTAAATTTCCGATGCCGGAAATTGTCGAGAATTTAATATTCGATTGAGCGCAAAATAACTGATTTTCGAAAGGTATTTATTTGAATAATTGGGTTTTTTTTTGATGTTATGATGTTTAGGATGTCAAATTTCTAATGTGTATGAGTTGGCAAAAGGTGCGTAAAGGAGTTGAGCCACCTGATCTTCGAGGAGCCTATTTTGGTAATGTTTATGGAAAAGAACTCGTTTGTTCCGTTAACAATCGTTCTTTTGTGGATTCGAAGTGACTCTGGAATATTCATTCCATTTATATGCGATACTTAGAATCACCACCGTGAAATTTCTTTCTGCTATTTCCTTCTTTATGAATTATGAAATATTAAGAAAAATATTAGGTACCAATGACAAAATGGTATCCTTCAGCATTGTTCGGAGATGGTGATTGATTCCATTATGAATTATTTAACTTCATTTTACGTATCTTTTCTGAATCGTCGAATCTGACTTGTCGGTTCACTTCTCTAAAACAAAATGGCGGCTACCAAACCTTTCCTCCTTACGTTTTCATTCGGAAATTATTCAACAGAACTGATTGTAAAGCTAGTGGATAATTTGAGATAATTTACATTCGTTTGAGGTTCAACAATTAATAAATGATTTGTTTTATGCTAATGGTGTCGACCAAACTTAATTAGTTTTATGAACGAGTGGAGGTCACAAGTTACGCTTTTCTTACATAAGTTATGTATTGTTTTTTATCTGTGTATCGTGTATTTTGTACATTTAAAAAATTATTGATTATAAATTCAGGAAATTTTGTCCTTAATCGGTACTTTAATGCCAGAAATAATTATTTAGGATATTTCATGAATACATTTAACAATAAAAACAGCAACAAATTATTTTGACTGAAAAATAAATATTATACCCTTATTTAAGGAAGTTCAATTATAGATTCGTTATATCTTCATTGTGCCGCGTACTCTATGAATGCAGCGTCGGCTGAGATATAATTCTAAATATCTGCAATGTTGGACTTCGCAATGCAATATTTATTCCTAACCACTTAAGCATATTAAAATTTTGCGCCCACTCCCAAGTGTTCTATCAATTCGGGGTGCTCCAATTTGGTTCATTCTCGGCAATATCCTTAACATTGCGAGGCTATGGTACTGTTATTATTCAAATTTGACTTGTGTACTTTCTCCCCACTCACCTGTTGAATAAGAAGATTATCACGGAAATTGAGATTACAGAATCCTGAGAGAATGCGATTCCCCCGTCTCACCTTCAATCCTCATTGGGTAGCATTGAATGGAAAAATGCAAATATTTGTACCAATTCATTGATTCCGTAAACGTTCAGATTGTGCCATCACTTCTAGTATATTTAGCGGTTAATAGTGTGGGTAGGGATATTTTACTTCGTATCTTCGGATCGCTGAATCGATTCGAAACTTTCCTTTCTTTAGTTTGGAATGAGTGTATTCTGAATGTAAGCGAATTTTATGTGTATTCGTCACATATTATGAATCATACATTTTTTACATTTAGTAAATAAAAATAATCATCTATACACCAAACTTTCGTCGTACATTCGTCGTCGTTTTACCATAGAGAAAGGACCCTTACTAAATGGTTTTAAGTAGTTTTTTATGGTTCTTAAAATACGGTTAAATGGATTATAGTGCCGATAGAAATAGCAGCCTGCAACATTCTTATTACCGTATGGTGGGAGCTGTCTCCCAGTTATTTACTATATTTTAAGATAAACTCACTAAAATAGGAATATTTCTCTCGTCCAACTTTTCCAAATGTTATTTAGGCATCTTAAATCACGGACCCTATTTTTCGCTGAATAAATATTAACGAAAGAATGGTAGCTGTACCTCAGATCTGGTTGGAATTTGGCAGGGAGATAGTTCTCAATTCACGAATTGGGGTTAGCAAATCCGGTTTTAACCGGAAAACCGCCTTTTATTCCTCGTGTCCCGTATAATGTCCGTCGGTCGGTCTACTGATAGCCTCCTAGGCACGAAGGCTCATCGACGTTTTCCTTTCTTTAATTTACGTTTTTTTTCTTCTACAGATTTCCAGGTAAAGCAATTTTAGTGATAAATGGATGATTAATGTCCTGTTGCTGTAAGATTTAATGTAGATATGAGAAATGGAAGACGGTTTTACAGACAAATCGTAGATTTGCTAACCCCAAAAGAGAATAGAATAGAATAATAATTTTATTATGCTCTGGGATAAATATTTCCCATAAGAGCAGAAAGAAAGTACAAAAAGAATATCTGCTCATACAGTATTTCATGAATAGTACAAAAATTAATTAATAAAAGAGCGGTGATATTGAATACTATCTCCCTCTTCCGAATTTCGACCAGATTCGAGGTGCCTCCCCTTGTAACAATAATTGATACTGATCATGTTGGATCGTTCGGAATATTTCGGGAATAAATGTTTCTAATCTGGAAGTTGATTTCTGAATATGCTTTATCTATCCCCAACGTTGTTTTACTCCATTGTACGCGTATTCACGCGAGAGCAGATCTTATTTCGAGCAATGCAGTGTTCCATTCTCTTCGCAATTGCCGAACGACGGTGCGTAATATTTTATATCGCATTTTTCTGTCATAATCTACTTTAATTTGATATCTAACGAATCAACATAGATAGGAAGCAATTTAACCTTCCGAAGGGTTGTAATGTTAAACCCTTCCTTGATGGTGCGGGGTACTGGAGGACCCCAAAATAGCAAAATTCAATAGAAAAGTTTTATTTTTAACCACATATGTTTCTTATTCTATGTATCCATGCATCAATGTTTCTTTTATATTATGTAATTGAAACAAATTTGTTTCACATACCTATTTCCAAAATATCTTTATCATTATTTATTGCATTAACAGAAAATATAAATAAAATAAAATAAGGTTATTCAAATTTAGTTGTACTATACAATCTCATATTTTAGTCAAAACTCTAATGCTACCTTCAAATAAATGAAAGATAATCTCAACAAAATAATCAATAATGTATTTCTAAACATAATTAAAGGTTAGGTAAAAGAAAAACAAAAAAACAACGTAATATTCGTGAAAATAGCATTGGGGTACCCGAGTACCCCGCACCGCTGTTTTTGGAAGTTTTCTAGGCACAGGCAAGGAAGGGTTAATAAAACATCGAAATGTTTTATCCTTTCGCTTTGTTGTGAGGTGCACTTAGAGAGTTGTTGTGAGCCAAATTTTAGAAGCAAGTCTGCGGGTCCCCCCCCGGCCGGTTCTACTCTTCTCAATTTGAAGGAAATTGAATCGATTCCGATATGGTGGAGACTTATTCAGTCACTTGTTTGCAATAACTAGGCGTGATAGATGCGTATTGTTCTTCAATGAGAGGCGCTACTGAAATGATCGCCCAAGGAGCGAGTGGATGGTGCGATAAACTATTCCTTCCAAAGGGGGCTGACGTAAGAAAGGGAAAGCGCAATTCCAGCGACACTTTGCATATTCACTGACTGACAGCGAACGTTGTCTTCAAAAATAACTATTTCTGCGACCAAATCCAGAATACAATTAAAAGCGGAACGATAATAGCGCTGTTAAACGAAACTAGCAAATCATCGTATGGTGGTCTAATGTCGTTGATGCGTGGAAACCAACATAACGAAGACAGAAAGATGAATGAGAACCGAGTTAGTCGAGTACACTTACTAATTGCCATCTTTAGGGCCACATCGAAAATACTAGCAAAAGTCAAGGATGACCTACAAATGATACTGTATCGCTTCTACAATCCTATTTCTAGTGTTTAGATATTTCAAATTAGTATTTTTATAAGATATATATTTTAGATATATTTGTAGGCTGTAACACGCGTTTGTACGTACAAAATAAGTCATTGGATATGTATGTAGTATAGGGTATATATGTAGCATAACCAGTAAACATTTTAACGGCAAACCGTATAACTTGAAAAGATATTTGATCTTCCATCTCTCCATGATCTTTAAGTATTTTTGACAGCATTCCACGAAAAGCGACTCATCATAACTGTAACGAGCAATAAGAAAGTCTTGATTATGCAAACGTCCCTTTTTCCGCCTCGATTCTTTCAATTCGATACGTTCTCACCCTAAATGAGAGCCCCATAATGAGGTGTGGGGCGCAAGAGAGAGTCTTAAGGGATTTAGAGGATGGCTTTAGGGCTCTTGGCTTTATTGGCCGCTCGTTCGGAAGGAACGGACTCTGCTCGGAGTGGATTCCCCGAAATAAAAGAAATTCGAGCGGTAAATGGAGTGACTGATCAGCGGTATATTTGTTTTCTTTTCGTCTTGAGTGTTATTGGAGAAGCGTATTGAGAATGCTATTTTAATTAGTTTCCTCGGCTCACGTGCTTTTCGTCAAATCCGATGTTTGTCTCTTTTATCAAATAAGGTGGCTATTTATGAGAAGTAGGAATTCGTGGGTGATTTTGACTTTAATCATTCAATTCGGTAATGAAACTTCGCTATCAAGAAACGACGAAGAATTCGCAAACCAACGTTGATTGAAATTGCGTACGCTTGCGTGAGTTAGCGATGGACAGTTTTAGTCTGTTACGCCAAATCGCCAATTTTACGACGTTTATAAGCGGAAGCGCTGTCACGTGCCTTTCTGTTACCTATCGTCTCCAACAGAATGGATGTGCATTCTTTGCTCTCAATTCTCCACAAATATTTAGAAGATCATCGCTTCGATACCAACAGTTTTATCGCACCGTTTCGATGTATAATCATCTTTGTCATGACGTCATCGTTGAAAGTCGCCTCTCTTCACGAAAATCCCTTCCAACCCTTCAAGGAAAATACGCGCTTCAGAATCCCACGAGTGCGTCAAAAGTAAAAGAGGATTTCGTCGGCGAGTATTCGGACCCTTTCACTCTCGCATGGACCCCTTGTGCCGCATTTGCGATAGATCGATATGTGCCTTCCTAATGCAGGTGAAATTCGCCTCTTCTGGACGACCATCTTATTGAGGCGAATTTCTTATAATCCAAACCCGCAATCTACTGTTCGGAAGTGTTAAAGATCGGTTTCTGCAACGACTTGTTGACCCCAATAACCTCGTAATATATTTGCCGTATCCTATTTTCTTTCCTCTTTCCTTGTGAGCGTTTTTGCCAGTCTTTTCTTCTCCCACGCACACACATATATCTGCGGCGTTCCCTCCAAATAACGCCCACGCCTGCCTCTTCATCCACCGCCTCATGCCCCCCCACCCACTGCCTCATGCCCCTCCACCCACCGCCTCATGCCCACCTTTCGCTACCGCCACGCCCCCGCTGCACTTTCATTACGAGCAAATGATATACGTCTGCTTGGCTCCTAAATCGGTGCTAAAATTAGATGTATTGATGGGGACGATGGAAGCGATATTCTCTTTATGATTTCCATTTTTTTCTATCTATTTTTCTTTTCTCAAAGATCGAACGTTAGAGCTAACATTTAATTTTTATAAAGAAAGGGAAGTTGGGACAAGGCTGTAAAGGAATTAGAGGTTTAAAATCTCCAATAGCTGATTTTCGTCGGCGTTCCTCTTCTCATTGCCCGGTATTCCGAGAAAACAAAAAAGTGCGGTGTCCTGTCTTGTTTTCTGTCATGAACGCACACTAAACTTATATGCTAGACATTTAGTACCTCTCAGTTAAAAATATATCAACGCATAACTAAAACGCATCGGCTTAAAACTAGCTAAGACATCATTAAAAGTTGGAGGAGACTAACGTTGAGCTAATTTTCCACACGGCGGAGTCATGAATTTCCATAATTGTTTAATTTATTTTAACTATTAACTTTAGAAGTAGACGAAAAGATAGCTGAATTGTTTGCGCTGACTCGGAAAAATACGGGAAAATTTTCCGTAAAAATGCACTCTCCCTGCGTATTTAGAAAAGTGATCAATAAAAAACCTTTCTATAGGAGGGAAGGAACTAAGAACAAAGATTTCCCTTTCATAAGGCTTTCATCTCCGTTGTTTATCCACCACCACTTATCATCACCTTCCTCTTGTCCACTTCAACTCCATTATGGTTAAATATATTAGGTGCCCTTAGATGGGTGTCCTGGACAAGCAATGCGCATATCTCCTCCGGATCTTTAATACTTACTAGGAATTCACCATGCGCACAAGAGGATGCTGAAAGAATGTTTACATCTGGAAAGGGGAGCCCATTGACGAGGGCCGACGTTGGAGCACTGCTGCGAGCAGTATTCCGTAGAACATTAAGCAGAACCGTATTCTGTCTAAACAATGACTAATAAGAATGGTAGAAAATTGCTTACTTGAATAAAGGTCTTTTTGAGATGAGTGTATGTGATCCCCTGTAAGTTTATAACTCATTGAAAAACGAGTGTTTTAATGAGTTTGCGTGCACCGATATCCACACTTACGTCAACTCGCCATTTTCTCGCTCTTCGAATTCGGTCTATAAATATAAATTAAATGTAAATGTAGTGAATTTATGAACTGATAAACAATTTAAATATGCATTTAGAGTGTTTCCAATCTAAAAAATAAAAATAACTTCTTTTATTAAATGTTTACGCAAATTTCTCGAAAACTGTGCGTTGTGGACAATTTTCGCAAACACGGCCGAATTTATCGCAAAAAAACACAACAAGAATCAAGGGCTCATGAGAAACTGTATCTTTCTAGGTCCAATGATGCCGCTGGAGGACGGAGAGGCCCGAGTGGGCACCAAGAGGGTGCAGTTGCGGGATGTCAACGCTCACCTCGTGTGTGTGCTCTGCAGTGGCTACCTGGTCGACGCCACCACCATCATCGAATGCATGCACTCATGTGAGTACATCTATTTGAATACATCCACCCACATTCTTGCTCTTTTCCTCACTGTTTTGCCGCTAATTAAATCGTATTTTTCTTCGGCTTCTGTTTTTGAATTTCCATCTTGCACCTCTTCTGACATCGGCATGAATATTTGAGCTCTTCTCAGTCGAAGAATGACCGATTCCGCAATTGGCTGATTATGTATGCGCCTTCAAAACTGGTCCCTCCGCCCATTATGCAGCCTCCGATCCTTATCTTGACAGGGGACCGTCTTTATGAATCATTTATGTCGCGCGACCATTTTCATAAAGCTCTCCTTCCATTTCTTGTTTTGCCTGTTTTAGTCCTAACATCTAGTACTCTCGCGGTGAACAAAATTTGAGAATCGTTCATTTTGGTACGTCTATCCTTCGAAACTGCTTTTTATATTGTGCATTTCATGGGTGAAAATTAATATGATTTCGACATTACGTTTTATTTCAAAGGAAAAATACAAATCCCTGAGGTGCAGAGATTACCTTTTCCGCAAAATCAAAATCCCATGATTCAGTGATGTCTGTCTTACAGGTTAAATTCGACGTTTTCGGGAATATCCGGAAACGTGAATGTTCTCTCTCCGCATCAAATTAATCAAGATTTTGAAATATTTTACATTCTCAATTCTTAATTTGTTTTCTACAGAAACTTTATTTACTTCTTTCCGTTTTTCTTTCTCCCACTTTACGAAGGATTCCAGAAATAATTGGGAACGAACGATTTTCCTCCGCTTTCTTCTTTCTTCGGATCATGGAATGGCAATTCGGAAGTCCAAGTTGTTCACCAAATATTTGCCGGAGTGCATTGCCGTTTGCGTTTTGAAAATTACGTTAACTGTTGTGTTATCGGGAAGATATAATTTCAGAAGCAAACGTAATAGTGTTTACATCTAGATTTAGTAAATAGAAGCTGTATAAAATCCAAACACAAAGGAAAAGAAAGGAAATAATTCTTAAACTCTAAAAAAGAGTCCTTCCCAAGTATTCAATTTGAACCATTAACGCTTTAGATCTTTATCATTTACATGTAAGTAAGCGTCCCGCGAGGAAATCGCGTTATATTGCCTGTTTTTCCCTCTCGATTTAGCATCGTAACGGGATTTATTACGCGACCGAGGATTTCGTCTCAATGCGCATCTATTGAGCTAACGACTGCACTTCGGAAATATCTCTTTTTTCGTCTCCGCACTATCGTCTGATATTTCCCACTTGGTTCTCCGATGAATCGATTCTCTGTAGCGCTAGGTCCAATCTTCTCTACGTGTTTTCATCCTTAACAATTACCTTTGTTACAGAATCTCCGTCCAGCATCTTGTTCTGCCGTTCAGCGACGAATGCCCATCAGTTATTAGCGCTCCGAATTGAAACGCGAGATTATTTTCGTGGCTTTGATTCGCGGAAGATCATACCTCATCCTGGAATCAGTTATCAGACTCCGTGCAGTCGCGTGGTAAATTGGATCTACTTCGATAATCCTTTCTTTTCGCGGCTAATTTTAATTTTTTACTTTTCACGAATGTGATTCGATGTTCTTCGTGCAGCCTCTTTTCATTTCGGATGTCGAGGATGTAAATGTCAATCCGATGACTTTCCTTAAATATAAAAACTGCGCGGAAATATTTCCAATGTAATCGGTGTAAAGTGATAAGTTAGCAAAACTGATCGAATGTACGCTATGCTACTAGGAGAATGTTAAAAATGTAGCCAAGTCTGCACCATCGATACCCAACCTCCTGATGAGCAATATTGAAGTTACTACAGATAGCTTTCTTCGCTAAGGGCGTTTCTTGCATCAACTGGATCGCAATCGCTGCATTAACGTAGATGAGATCAAAAGCATTGGATTGGGTAGAGAGTGAGATTTTTTTCCGAGTTTAGGACCTAAAAATACGATCGATGGGCCAACTCACGTATGAACGGACCGGATATTTTGACACGTGCAGCCTCAAATCCACGGTTTTGATACATCGAGATTTAATCAGTATTCTTCATAATGTTATCTGGAATCGAACCTAAACATCTTAGCTAATAGTAGTGACGATGTTTGACAGCATTCTTATTCCTTTCGTAGTCCAACTATTCGACCAATCTTTCGAGAATTTCCAAAAAATAAATTTAATAATTGTGTATCGATACTTTCTTATGAAAAAATGGGAAAATTCTAGTGTCGAACTCGTGATACCTATGACTTCGCTCCGTTTTTAATGTGATTTCATGAAATATGCCTTGCAGTTCTGGTTTTGCACAAACTTGCAAACATAAGGAACACCACTCAACGAATATGTAACGAATTCTCAATTTCGCCTCGGTGGTTTTAATGATTCCCCTTATAATTCTTCTTTTGTTTGCCGAGTCCAAATGATTTTACGAAGATGTTTTGCTGTCAGTTAAGCACTCTCAATATTTAGATAAACGCTTAAGGGAAGCTGTAGAAGCCAGACGGCACAAACGAGCATCAAATATTCTACGTATAATTCAATCTCATGAATCGGTGTTTGCTACGAGACCTCAAGGTTGTTGAAGGACATCGAACTCTTTGAAACTCATTTGAATGTCTCTTCATGTTATGCAGACGATGTTTGGAGAATGATCATTGTGAGTTGCTACCGATTTGGGACGGGAAAATATATTAATTTAAATATTTACTGTGTTTGAGAAAGACCCTCGCTTAGCGATCCTTCCTTGGTTGTCCCTCTTAAGCTTCCTTTGATAGATTTCTTGATTAACATGACTGCGGTCTTTTCGGCGGAAATTACTAGGCGTCATCGTTCCTCGTGTTGCTCCTTCCGGTGTCCTTCCGGCAGAACGGTGGGCGGAAAATAACCAAACCTCATCCTTGCATTCCTTCATCTTTTTTAACCATCTTAACGTTTACTACATTCAAGTTGGCGATTTAGTTCGTCAAATTTTCATCGGCCCTGAGTAAGGTCAGAATTTTAAATCTCGCCTTTTCTTAGAAAACTTCGCAATCGCAAATTGGCGACAATTATTCGCCCTCCTCGAAGCTATTTCAAATGGACCTGCATCTGCGTATCTAAGGCCTTCATTCCAATAGTTCAACATTTTACGAAAGATAACGGCGTCAATCGCAAAGATAAAACGTGTGGAACATTTTCCGTTTCCAATTAGGTTAATGTAACGAAGAAGATCGGGACATAGAATTATTAAATTGCGATTCCTGAAAAGGTGGACAGCGCATGCGATGAAGTCGTTCTGTGGAAAATGGTTTAACTAAGAGCTTACTTAACTCTCAATTATCCATATCGCGAGCATATTTTTACTTTCCAATAAAAGGAAAAAGGTATATTTTTGCGCAAGTTCAAATGCAAATTGATTACATATGATAATTATTAGGTGATTCTGAGTAAATACCCTGCACGTGATTTGCAGAGTGAGTGTGAATGTTATTCTGGCGACCTATCACTTTTCTTTATTTTTATATCAATCGTTAAAACGGTAAGTTTTCAAAAGATTACTCTTTGCGACTTTTTCCCTAACTATATTGGCAAAATAGTTGTCTTCGGGCACTTACAGATGACTAAGATTATTTTCGCGGATTTCCATCCTTAGAGCTTACTCTAATCATCACTTGTCATTACGTCAAATGACGCTAGGAGACAATAAGTCGGTACATCGACTCACATTTCAGGAAGATTCCCTTATTGTCCAAAAATGCCGTAGAGTATTTAATAATGCGCATGTAGAGGATGCAGTGAAATGAACTGTTGAATCGAACCTCTGTGATTATTTTTCAAAATTTATTTATGCTCCCGAAAATGTTACAATAGATTACGTGAACTCAAGTATCTAAAGACTCCCAGTTGATTTTATAGTAGAACACTGCAGCACTATTTAAGAGAGGAAGAATATTTTCGTAAAGTTATTGTTCTCACCTGAAAGAGCTAGTTAGTTGTCATTATGCGATGTTTTTTAATTGTAGCTTTACCATGTAGATTTGCGAATGTATCCTGATAGCTTGCGAGTGTCTTGAGGACGTTGTGTAGCTAAAATCTACTAAAAAAATACATTTAAACCCTGCAATCCGCGAGTGGCGTGTGGCAGGGGGTGTAAAACACCGACATCCCTAACTAACCTGAAGCTTCTCTAATACTTCGCTTGAAAAACGGCAAAAAGTAACTATTTGTCGTTACAACTACTTTCCTGTATCGCTTGTTTGTTTTAATCCGAATATCGCGAAATTTTGTGTCTCCGTTAAATGTATACTATGCCTGTTTGTAACGACTCAGTAATCTTAAGAAGCCCTAAAGAGTCGGTAAGAGCGAAGAAAATGTCTACGAGCGATTTGCGTTAGTTAGGCCTCTCCTCGAATAGGCATGTAGTGTGTGTAACCATGGCGCTAAAACAGAATCACGGTCCATAAGACTAGTTATCATGTTCACTTACCGTTTACTTCGTGCGATTAATCTGCGATGTTGTAAAATCCAGGATGGCGTTACGGTCATCGTTACCGGCGAACCTGAAAATAATTTAGGAAGTTTTGATGATGCAGTATTTTGCCAATACATAATGATTGATTCTCATCTTAAATCCTTCTATAATTTTATTCAGTGAATCTCCTATTCGTAGGCATCAAGTATTATAAGAATATCCGTATTGCTACAGGATTTTAATTTGAAATTCGTAACAGGAGGAAGAAAGCAACGGCGGTTGAGAAACAAATGTCGATGACATTTTAGCGAGATTTTCGACGTAAAGAAATTTCGGATTGAAGCAAAACGTTGAAGATGAATTAGTTTACACCTTAACTTACAGGAAAATTCCAGGGTAAGCGACACGCTAACTTACATTCGAATTTTAATACCTTGCAAAGCTTAAATTATCCATCGTTAAATGAATGAATGATTTGATTCGTTCTACTTCTTATCATTCGGAAATTACACCAGGTCTTCGTGCTCTCCAATCCAGTCTCAATCATTCTTTCAGTTCTACAGAGCATCGTCAGGAAGTGCGTCTCATTCACATTTTAACAGTTTTCACTCGCAAGGCAGTTAATTCTTCGTGGGCAATTTCAATTTTATTTTAGGGTGCCGATCATTTTGATGGATTTATTACACGTTTTTATTTGGGTGAGATTGACAGTATCTTTTTCCTTTGCACCCATCGTCATGGATTTTACAATAATTAAAATTGAGAAAAAAGTATTTCGGCTCAATTCCTGCCGTACTCCTGAATTCAAATTGGGGTTCTCCCGATGTGAAGACCAAAAACTCTGATTTGTTAATGAAAATTGAAAACAATTGACTCAGAATCAATATTCCAACTCGAACATTCAAGTTTGTCTTTCTTGGGATTGTTATTTTTTCTGTCAAAGATCCAACTACTGCAGTCTTTGCTGTCTTACCTGGGAAAATTAAAACACAATCGTAACCCATTTCATACACGGAAAAATAATCCTCCCGGGAGTTACTTAGTGTTACTTACGAAAGTGCTCCACCTCCCTTTGGGTAAATCCTCATTTCTTTATACCGAAAATTTTGATCATAATATCGGAAGAAACCCTCTTCGAACCTAGGAGTACGGCAAGAATGAAACCAAAATACCTTTTTATCTCTCGGGATGTACGAAAATAAAGTTAAAGGTCTGCAAAGTCACTCCGACGTTGCTTGGCATTATTTGGATGTATTTAGGGTTTTCGCGAAAAGGAAATCTGGATCAAATCGAAACCATTTGTGGACGTTTAATTTCGTCATTTCGATAATTCCGGAACGAAACGCTTCCTCGCCATTCCAGAATATATTTGAGTCTTGTCCGTAAGATCGAGAGTGATTTCTATCCGGAAGTGGCATTTCCTTCTATGAGTAGCGTATATACTCGTGTATAAGTGTATATATATATAATCCTTGAAAGAAAGGAAATTGGAAGCTATGCTTAATAAATTCAAGGAAAGTACATTTTCGGAAGATACAATCGGTATCATGCAACCCCCTGCTACCTCGGTCGATCTGATAATGAACGTAAGTTAAGAGAAATCTATGCTAGGACGAATCGTTTTAAAATTTCATTCTTTCCGCGAACGAAACGCGACAATAACCGAATAAGGAAGTAGTTTAGTTTCAACTGGTGTTTACACCCCCTGCCACACGCCGAAAAGCTGCTTGTAGGGTATACATGTAGATGTATAAGCCGAGTTTTCCCCAGGCATTTTCTCATCGGCTCCAGTGAGGGTCCAAATCACGTGTTCTCCGATGGAAAAAGTCGGAAGACGGCTTTAAAATTCCTCACTTGCTCCATCAACAATTCTTTGTCAATTTTCTCCGCTATCACGTGCCGTTCGTATTTACTGTAATGTGATTGTTATCCTATTTTATTTAGAAATTTACCAGTAGCTGCTGGATTCCCTACTCTAGGCTTTAGCAGCTTTATTGAGTCGAGTTAGCTTTCCCAGTTTTTGTGATAAAAGTACGCGTCCCGGCTTATATTCAGGTCGGCTTGTACTCGAGTGTATGCGGTGCATTTTCGCTTTGGGCCGATCAATCGTGAGGAGCAAGGGCAAGCGGTCGAGAAGGACAATGAACCCACCTCAGAGGTGTCCCTCCCCCGCCATCCGCCGTTGGCCGGGATTGGTGTGTCCTTCGTGGGCCGAGAACGAATGGGAGGCGTGCGGAGGGGAGACGCATTATCCCCCTCGGACACCCTTTCGGAAACGTAATCATCGATTCCGGCGCCCCTCTTTATTTTTTCATCGAATTCCACGTCGAGGTTAGCGATATCGCGCGCTTTTCAGTCGCAACTTATCGGACGTATCGCTCGATCGCTCGTATTTGTTGGTCGCGTATCCCACTGAGAGCATTTATTTATCGTGACGAAATAAGTTTCTGGTAAAGCATTAAGACTCGGAGACAAGTGTTCTTTAATATGGGGTTACGAGGAAACTGTCTTTAATCGGTTCCCCTAAGTCCACCTTATCTATGATTTCGTGATCGATGATCATATCTGTGCATTTATTTAATGCACTCTTCCTATCTCTGTTTTGCTCGTGCTATACGTTCTCGTACATCTACGTATTCTCGCATTCAAAACGTATTTAAAGAATTCCAGACTTGTTTATTCGGGAGTGTGTGCAATATATTAAGGATCGCGTATTCAGTCAAAACGTTTTAAATTGATGTTAGATTGAAGAGTACTCAAAATCTTAGTGAAAGACTGACGCATTCTACCATTAATTCGGATGATCATCGTGTTTCTTATGTCATGAAGAAAGCATTTTGTCACAAGGATACCTAACTTCTTCCTCTCTCTTTATTCCGGCGATGACTATAACTCCCCAACGAGAACAGTATCATAAGTATGTCTGAAACCGTAATATAAGTATTAATCATAGTGCAGATGGCGAACAATCTGGTCTGTGAGAGAGCTCTTTTTCCGCCCAGGTACGAAGCGAAGCCATACATTTCGATTATCGAGGACTCGATGAAAGCGACAGTTGTCGATCGACTGAATCGGTTCACGGCCTTCGATAACTGCGTCTTCGATTACCGATTTCGGTATTCTCAGTTACGAATTGAAGAGACGGCCAAAGTCTTCTTTGTTGAGCCTCGTTTCGTGACCACGGCCATCAATGTTGCTTCGATTCGACCGCTCTTTTGAGATTCCGCTTTTCCTCCGTGCCTCACTCTCTCGAGAGCATCTTGAAGATCGATGGGCTATCTCTGGGAAACATTTTCATCCCAAGATATTCTCAGCGAAAATTGAAAGCTTTCGTGGTCCACGAATAGGTTGTGAAAAGTTGAGATCGATGGACTGGAAGGAAAAGAGCCGCGGTCGGGAAATATCTCTTTCGAAGACATAAAAGTATAAATAGGTAGCGATAGAGAAATAGTTTCTGCGATTAGTGTACGGGTACGGTGAGAATCGAATCGCGGATAGAATGCTGAGGTTTTAATCATTTGGTGAAAACTGTGCTACGAATATCCGAGGGCATTAAGGGCCGTATTTATAGTCTACTTCTAGGAGTTTCCCAGCACCTAGCAGCCCCCTAAGACCAAAAGCGTTATTTATAGTCTTCTTTCTGCCCCTAACAACCTCCTAAGAGACTGCCAAGCTGGGCGACCGTGATAGGTGCTTCAGCATACCCATAAGGCGTGATATCGGGTTCTGGCTAAACTGTTAACTAATTTTGTAACCAACAAACATGGCGGGCAATCTGTTCGCCTCGATGAAATATTTGAAGAATAAAATGAAATGGTGGACTGTGGAACCCTCAAAGATTCTTTAAATGCTTTTGAAAGTCAGCAGAACGTTTCCGGTAGATATTTAGATTATCCTAATATATTTAAATCTATCTAAAGGATGTTTTAAAACCTCAGCAGGGGCAGCCGTAAAGAAATGTGAAGTTATTGGTTTTATTACATCAAGTTTTGATTTCCTTGAAGTTGAATTTATTGGCAATTCAATATTTATTGGTAGAGATGTATTTGTGCGCGGGTGATTCCTACTCTTTCGGATTCTTTGTGCCCTTTCGTTGTCGTAATCGTGATATCCTAACTTAGACGGAAATGGAAAACTTTGGCGTGTTTGCTCTTCGCTGCCACAGACGAGCTGATCGAAAACTTAGGATACAGAAGCGATACATCCGCGACGCGCAAAATCCGATAAATTTCTTCAGGGACGCGAAATTTACTCAGCGGTATCGCTTCGCAGAAATTGTAATGAGTCAGTTGTTAGAGGTGGTTTATCCTCAGCTGATGAAGAACTCCGGGAGAGGGCTTCCCTCCGGTGATAATGCTGCTTATAGCAAAAAGTTCTTATCCTACCGGCAGCTATCAGGTGATTTGCATTGTTCTTACAAAGTTTTTAATTTGTATTAACTCTTGGAGAACTCTCTGAAATACAATTGCAGCAGTGCTTAAAAACCTTTTCTCTATTAATCAAATATGTGAAGCTGCAGAGGAGGATGTGGGCAAGAATTGCTTCAACGAAGGAATGCAGTGAATGCAAGGCACACTTTTATAATTAATCGTTTCTTGTAATGTTGATACTTATTACGATGACGGTAGAAATAAGTTAAAATTTCACAAGATGTGGGGTAGACTGCAAGTGTTGGATATGTGGCTAAATTAAATTTTTTGAATGCATATGAACCTACCGAAAGGTATCATGTCCACTCGAATATCCGACATTGCATCGGATTTTCCGGTTATTTTGTCGATTTATCTTCTTGGAATGATTTTACTATCGATCGTAAACTGCTGCGGAGTAATTTGGCATTTTATTTAACGCGCGTAATTTTCATATTAAAAACATTTGCCGAATTCATTACTCCTGTTACTGACCACTTGTTATTTCGTCCTTATCTATTAAATGTATGCTAATGTTTATGTACTGTGTGGCCTATGTGTCGGTCCTAATCATCAGAACGAAACTTATAGCTCTTCGTGGCATCAATCAAATTACTAAGAAGATGGCAATGGAGTTTTCTTTGCACGAGAAAGCGTGCGCCAATTTTGAGATGTTCTCATATTCTCAAGTTCTCATCAAAAGCAAAATTTAGCCGTTCCGTTCAACTTAACGAAGTCAGCGTGTTCCTAATTCGCGCAGAATTCCGTTTGAACTTGAAGTGCGCTTGTTTTAAAAGAATCTGTCAACCAGTTGACATTTTGTATTCGAGAAATGGCGTATCTCGACAGAGCTACAGAATTTTAAACGACTGTTTTATCTCTTAGCAAAAGCGAGCGTTTCCGAGAACGTCTCCATAGCGGTATCTCTCTTTTCCAAGGTCACTCTGATTTTCTGTGCAATAGACGTGCTCGGAAAGCGAGAGGAAAGTTGATTAGATTTTTGTAACAAAGAACTCTGATGATGTGATTATTAAACCGTAGTAACTCGTCTTTTCTCGATGTGTGGAATCCGTTTTGCAGCATCCGTGGTACTGATTCATTGATAAACTTCTACCTTTTGTTAGGTTTTAGCTTATTCCATTTTAGATCACGAATGATCGCAAATTCTCACGAACAAACTTAAGAATTCCAATCCCTTAAAGAATAGTTTTAAGATGAAGAGTAGGTAAACTTTGATCATTTCTATACTGAATACGTATGTTTAATAAGTATACTGAAAGGAGCACTCGGAAAAAAGATACGAGATCCCTCTTAGTGTTTATTTATCGTAAGAATTGCGTGTAATTTCAACGCCCTCGTGATCGAGGCACTTTCATTTAATTGGGACGCATTCGCCGTATTTTCTATAATTGGCGTCAAACATTCATCTAATTAGTTGGCCGTTAATAAGAGAGTAAAAGTGAATTCAGTTCTTTATATCGTCTTCCATTTCAGCCGCCGAGTTTTAAATTAAATTGCGAATTTTATTTCAAGCCTTCGGTAATTCCACTGCGATAATTAAAATGCGGTTATGGTATTTTAACTATCTAATAAAGCGCGTAATTCGTTTGGGCTCATCAGCGATCGAGATTCAGCTGAATTTGGAATCAAACTTTCAGAATCCAGTCGTTTCATTTACTCTGACGGTATCACCTTCTGTAGAAACTCTAATTACGGGCCCTAATTCTCCCTCATCTGGTGAATTAAGAATTGTTTTATAAAAACATTTCCTCGTACACGGTGCGTGTGTGGTGATGAATCCCGCATACGTTGGACGCGTCCTATCGACGCTCTTCTCGAAGTTCCTTCCAAATCGTCCATTTCATCTCTTTCTCGACCTCACTCGGCTCTCATTTCCTCAGACGAGGAAACGTACCGAGGAAATTCCGTATGCCGTCGGCCCAGTTCCTCTCCATTTTGCGGCGATCCCCAAAAGGGAACTCGCCTCGCTCTCATGTTCCCCTGATACCCGTTGTATTTTAAAATGGCGAGTCCGGCATTAAGAGGCGCCTTCTGAGCCACGCCACTCGGGTTTCCGGAAGGTCGATGGCGAAGCGATATCGATATACGAAGTACTACATTCGGAGAATTATCGGTTAAACAACGCGGTCGACTGCCGTTTCGTGGCAACGTCGATCTCTTTCGCTCTTTACCGATCGTTCCTCGACACCATCTGAGAGAGAGTCGGCGCAACGTTTTCGAGATTTCCTTTGGAATTCCCCTTCGCCGCCTTTCCCTCTGCGGCAGGAGTTTCGAATTACGACAAGATCGGGCGAACATAAGTCGGTAGGAGTGGAGGGTCGGAGGCCTTTTATAGGCATCGGTCGGCAGTCGTTGCGGAAAAAGAGTGCGTGGATGAGAGGAAGGCCGTGGCGTGTAGTGGGATGTGATGGCGGCGGAGGAGGTGTCCCGATCGATGCTCGTGCGCCTGCGCCCCTTCGCTCCCTATTGATCCCTTGCCGAAAAGGGTTCCGAGTAATGGCTCAGGGTACGCCTCGTACAAAAGAGAGGGAGGACTTTTTCGGCGGTCTTCTGCGGCGGAAAATGGCGGTTGCTGAGGATAATTAAATTTCGAATGCGAATCGATCCGAATGATAATGACGTTCGCTGGGCCGATTCTTAATTCCCCGCGCTTATTTTCCTCGAATCGGAATAATGCGATTGTGGTCATCCATGTTCCCTTTTCGGCTGACGTTCCGAGCACTTCTCCGGCGTCAAAAATTAAAAGATCGCCAACGAAATGATCCGTAAAACGTATTAACAAAACTCGTAATATGGCTCGCTTAAAGTGGCTTCTTGTCCTACGCGACCATATTCTTCGTAACTTAACGACCAGGGCGTCATAAGTTATCGCCATGCCCTTCGCTGCAATGCCCACGATCGAATCCGCTGTCAGATCTTTTTAAAGAATACTCGAATGAACCTTCTGGAAAACGATCGCGGTCAACATACAGGTTAGATGGAAGAGGAGACTTTTTAGTCTCAATCTCGCCTAATAAAGACCCTAATAATAATAATAATAATAACATGCGCCAAAGCTAAAATGTTTATTCGATATCGATCTTTCATTCGATTCTTTTAAATGTATTAAATAAATTTAAGATGATTACATTTTCCGGGAGACTAAAAAGATGAAATTTAGCCCAGAAACATTTCGCTTCGCTGATTTTGTAGTCGATATAGTAGAAAAGGAGAAATCACTTGAGGGGGTGTTCTCATGTAACGGCCGTTTTTCAAAGCGTTTTTCGGAATTTTACTGTGAGGAAAGTATGAAATATTTTTCAATGCGGTTTTTCTAAAGTTTTATTGATCTTTGAACTACAAATAAAAGTTATATTTGGTGAAAAATCTTTCGTTGTTTGGCCACTACACCCTTGCAAAGTTAGTCCTTCCAAAAAGAGTTGGTCGATGGTTCGCACGATAGCGCAAATACGGTTGCTCGGAAACGAGCATAAAATTTTTTTTATCTATTAGCAACGTTGTGATTATCGTTTGACGGGGACTTTTTTAATTACGATAAAAATTTTCAAAATGGCGGGACTTAAAAGAAAAAAATAATTTTTTTCCCTTTTTTCGTCTTAAAAAAATTCGTCAAACATTTGTTATTAATAATAGGGGGATAAACCTCCGTCAAACGATAGCGAAAACATTACCACGCGTTTAAAAAGAAACCGCATCTAAATCCGTGTATTAGTTTTCTAGGAATCGTGCGAACCAGTTTGAAAAACGTAGTTTTGAGAAAAACGCGTTCAAAGTTTCAAGTTAGATTTTTTTTCGGGATTGTGTCACTTACAATCAATCGGCGATTCCGAGGCCGTACAACACATCTTCCTCGACCTCTGCGAACTCGTGTTTAGCAGAATTGCTTTCTCTCCGATAGATCCTGGCCCTTTTAGCGAGATCGCTCATGCGCCCCTCCGAACGGATGATCCGGCTCTCGTCCCGCATTAGGCCACAAAACAAATTCAGTCCTTGAAAACCAATTCCCAGAAGATGCATATTAAGCACAATACTACGACGGTTGATTTCGTAGGCATTTCTTATGAGTGGGCACGAATTTATCAAAACATCACTACCACACTTCTTGCATTTCATGCACACTGTAAAGCCTAAGCCACGTTCACTTTTCCGCTCAAATGCTACTTCCCCATGGCAGTCCTTGCAAACTACAAGTGTAGCATGTGTCGAGAAGACAGAGAAAATATCGATGAAATTGTAGCTTAGATGTTCGTTGACGACGAAGTCAGTGGCACTTGCGCTCTCAATTTTACGTGACGACGTGCTGGCGTACTCGGTAAATTTCTCGGGCTTGCCGACGTTCCTTTGCAAACTTTTATTTTTTGTTCGATAAGCAAAGGTTCTTTTGCTTCGGGAACCCTTCCTATCCATGGTTGAACAGGCAAATTACTCGCGAATCCAAAAGAATATGGAGAATATTTCGATACGAGTGGACGCAACCACGACGAAAACGAAACTAACTACATCTAAGCGAAACCGTAAGAGTGTGTTAGTCACAGACTTTTTTCCTCAAACCCTAGCCCTATTTTCCCTTCCTCGGATATCGGAAATAATTCTGGTATAAATACCTGAAATACAAATTCAGGTATAAATAACTGAAATACAAATGATTTCCGGCGCGCCATTCGCGAGCTCGGCACGCCGCGAGAGCGCCCCTAAACTTGCCTCAAAACTTGGTTTAGGTTTCGAATCCGGCAAAATCCTTTCGGTATCTTATTTTTAAATACCTAAACTTGAAAAAAATTTTTCGAATTTTTCAAAATGTTACATGAGAACACCCGCTTAACGCCAGTAATAGAAGCTGCTAAATTTTTAAATTTAGAGCACCGAAATGTTTCTTTATTTATTTTGATGGATATTAAAACTCGCGGATTTTCTCACTTGGTTGAGCTATGATCTACGTGAATTTATTGGATAAAACTTCTAAAAGGGCTTCATGCACTCGCTGCTTAATTGATCAAGAGCGGTTCAGCGGCATAATCCACGTTCAACTGCAATTCAAAAGAGAAATAGCATCTTAAGTTTCCTCCTCTAAGGTTAATTGAGCCCGAAGTATAATTTTGGTCCCGCATTTAGCATCGTACGCTCTTTATTATTTACAAATTTATGTGGTCTATATGAAATGACATTTGATATTCAAATGTCAAATTGAAATTCCTTAACACTTGTCATTGTATACGTTTGGTGCTGCGTCATTTTGAACACATCGAAGTATTGCTACGAACGCATTGGGGTGGCGATTCAAACTTTCGACAGCTATATACTGTAGACCTTCGACTTAATATTCGTCCCAAATGTTTTCCATTTTCCATTCGACCGGAAAAATTCAGCGAACACCTTCCTTCTCACACATTGAAAGAAGCTTGAAAATGACAACTGAACTTTCGTGTAATTTTGAATAACGAATCTCAAAAAATACTCGCCTAAATAATATAGATATGGGGATTTTCTTAAGCTAAGGATT
Organism: Sympetrum striolatum; assembly: GCA_947579665.1. Classification (NCBI taxonomy): domain Eukaryota; kingdom Metazoa; phylum Arthropoda; class Insecta; order Odonata; family Libellulidae; genus Sympetrum; species Sympetrum striolatum. The sequence goes on from OX388347.1 coordinate 8,652,481, forward strand.
TACGAGGAATTAATCAAAAAGGCATTCGCTGTTGCATTTCTAAGGTTTCTCAAGAAAACCTTTTTAAAATCGGTCTATCGCTCGTACCTCGCTGCGAAATGACTATACCGCTGGGAAAAACAGTGGACCTCTTGACTTAATGAAAACGTAAAATATCCTTCCGCTACCTGCATCTATATAGAAAAAAACGCAGATAATGGTTCCCTTGATCACAATATAGTTTCTATTCCTGGGAAAGAGATCGGAAACCTGGTATCGCAATCTTACTCTGTATTTAAGATCTTATTTGGTTTGACATGATCAATTAATTCTTGGACCGAGAGCGTTGCCCCCCTCTTTTGACATAAAATTTCAGAAGTTTGTGAGTTTTATTTTTTACTTATTTTACTTATTTTTCCACTTATTGTGGAAATTACCAAGTGTTTTTTTATCATTTTCAAGACGTTCTTATTTTACGAAATTTTTACTTTTTGGTACGAACTTTATAGAAGTGACTACTAAGATTATTATCTGATAAACAATTAGTATATAATCGAAACGTCTAAAATTCATTACAACTTCGCAACTATAATGCTTTTAACGTTTGATAAATTTGATAAAATATCTTGGATAGAAATATATTGCGGATTAGGGGTAGTAGACCAAAGTAATGGATGTTATCTGGTGATAGTCGATTAACTAAGTGCCTCAAAAGAGTGACTATGAATCCAAATGAGTCTGCCGTATATCGTGGTACAACATCCCGAATACCGTCGATCTATTTATCCGTCCCAAGTTAAGTGCTTTCTTTCGAAACAATTGAGTTTGTTCATCACAGATTGCCATAATTAATTCATTGTAATTTCGGTAAGCTTGGGAAAGGTTTCAATTTTTTCATTATTAACTACTTTCCGTCGAAATAAGTCCATTACTAAACTGAATTCATTTTTTTCTGTTCCTTTGAGGATATATATGTACGAGTTTTCCTGAGGAAGGAAAAGCTTCGAAGTTATTTCACGATATGGAGCGGTTTTGATTCGTTTGTTATTTTTTATTCAATTCTGTTTATTAATTCAAGTAGCAAGCACAAGGACTTCCCGCCCGTCGAAATTCTTTGTTCAATATTCTAAACTCCAGGTTTCATCGTAATCTGTAAATATTTTGTATTAGAGTGCTTTCCATATCCACGCCCCGGCTGCTATTGCCATGGTGGGGAGTAATTAATTGCTCGTATTACGATGTGTTTATTGTAGTTTGTTACGGGATGAGCGTTAAAACCAGGTCCTTCGGGCACTGATCTTGGAAATTCTCTAAAATGATTCCATTTATAATAATCTTGGATTGCAAACGTTTAGTGAAACAATTTTATAGTTATCTTTATTGTTTTGTCTTTATGAAGAACCATTTTTCAAATGCCCGAACTGTTTCCTTCTCGAAGTAACGAAGAAAAAAACTTGCTAATTTTCCACACGATTTTGTTTATTCACGACCGGTTTCGCTGCCGGAGTAGCATCTTTTGATGGAAAATTACCAAGTTTTTTCTTCGTTACTTCAATGGCTTTCCACTAGGTAACATCTGACCATCTTTTTTCCTTCTCTTTTCGCATTTAAAAATTTCATAATCTGATAAAAATAACTACACCATTTATGAAATGCTCATTCATCAAGAGAATAGAAACACGAAAATAATGATGTAAATTTTTACATGAAAACAGTTGCACATGCCAGTGATAACTCACAAGATATGTATGGCAATGTGAATCTGTTTCCATTTCTTATACATTTTGGGCGAAAGCTTAGCTGCCTCTGCATTATTAGTGTTTACTTTGTGGCTTTGGACAGTCAAATCCTGGCTACGCCCCTGAGCTATAGTTCCGCGGTGGAAATTCGTGAATTCAGGGTAATCGAATCCACAGGCATCGAAGGACCGCTTTCAGAATCACTGAAGACCGTAAGCTCTTTAATCGATTCCCGGGTTGAAAACATGGTTTAGTCATAGGCTTAAATTTCTTTGAACGGTATTTATATAATATATTATACTATTGTGGAAGTTCCAAAACAAGGTTTAAGAAAGTCAACCGCAGGACCAATTTTCCTTCTGAACGATTATTGTATATTTTTTTCTTCTTTCACATCAGTATCTTGCTTCCATTGCTTAATCTCGCCTTAAAATATAAGTTTCACTGGTGAAGAAAGAATAGATGTTATTTTAATTTTTAAATATATTTACCTTCTATTGATAAAATATTGAGAAGGCATTCAAAACTGCAAATGTAGCTATTCGGGATGGACAATCATAATGAATATATTTTTCCCTGACATAATAACTCTTTATAGTTCGGCATTTAGCCACACTAACCAGTCAAAAATATCGGTGGATATAATAGTCCACCAAAAATAATATAATTTTTTATATAATTTAACAAAATAATTGTTAATAGTATAAAAATTTTAAAAAAGTCGAAATACTGATTTTAGGCCAGCTTTTTCTGATTTGGCCCCGCTGTGCGCTGACACCATCTTTTTTACTCCTATTTGTCGTAATTTTATTCCTTTTTCTCGCCTTTGTATTTATTTATTTAAGTCTACGTTGCAACTTGGCCCTCTGGCCAGATGACGTTTATCGTTGTGTGTAACTTTCACTGTATCGAAGTTTTCAGTTCATATTGCTTTGCCTCGATTATAAAATATGCGTACGGCTATTTTCATAGTCTCAGAGAAGAATTCTTTTCTGTTCGCAAGAAGCAATACTTTTTCCGATCTTTGTTCCGGTTATTATAGTATAGTCAACCGTTAACTTTAATGTAAGGAATGGTCAGTCAGAATTTGGCTTCTCGAACTAGCTAAGCCTAGAAAATCTTTCAGTGGCTTATCCAATCAGTGCTTTTGCTTACAAATAGTGACAGAGAAATCACCTTGTGTTGAATTCTTGTTGTACGTTCCATGCTCTTTCGTTGATGAAAATATCCGTAGAGAAGACGTTAAAACATTTTTAAAATTAACAATCAAACAATTAAATTTAAGAAACTTAATTTCATTTTATTGTATGGGAGTTGTTTTACTTAAAGCCTTTCATTTCACTGAAGTAAGAAACATGTAGCGCATCTGTTACTACGTCTCCGTGAGATGCGATTAGCGTGGGTCGGGGCACTTGCATATGTGATGTCTGAGAAAAAGATTTCCATTTAAATATCGTCTAGCACTTTGAATTTCCTTTCTTACGAAAAAATATACCGTAATTCGCTATTTGAAAAACTATGCGTAATTTTATGGAAATAAGATACAGGCATCTGTTAGATCGAGTCCACTTTCCTCGTACGTTTAGATGCAGTGCAAGTAATGATGCTCTGAGATGCGATGCTATTAATAGATTGACAACAGGTCGAGATTTAGTTGCGTTATCATGCATTTCTGCACAGATAATAGCTTTCGAAAGAAAAGCAATTTTCTCTAATTTTGCCTCATGCAATGTTTCACTTGCATGCCCATACGTACGAGCAAATCCATCATTTTGTTTGAAATAAAATCGTTCAATAAATAATACTCTTCTTACACTCCATTTGTCGGCACGTGAGGTACCGTACCAATTTGGTATCTTTCTACGGCGTTATTGTCAAATCTAAAACTTTATATTTGTTTTTTCCATAAATATTATTTGCTAAATTAATCTCCGGTTCTATCGTTTCTTTACAGTCTGCCGAACTTGTATTGTTCGTTACCTCGAAACGAGCCGGTTCTGCCCAATCTGCGATGTTCTTGTGCATAAGGCGAAGCCATTGATGCACATAAGGTATGTATATAGGTTGATTTCATCTAAAGCTGTTACATTTTGTTAAAAATACATTCATAAATTAAATAACTTACGGAACTATTGGATTTTTCTATTTGTTTAAAAGGCAAATTTTACTCGTCTCATTTTTTGCATTCACCTTCACCCAAATGCCTGTACCATGTCAATCAAACTCATTACTGTACTTTTTTTCTATATTTTCGAATTTCTTTGAATCATTCGACCTATGATTGCGTCACTCGTAGTTTGAACTGTACTTTATCTGTTACTTCCTGTTTTCTTTCAGGCCTGATAAAATGCTGCAGGCTATTGTGTATAAAATAGTTCCTGGCTTGTTCCACTCGGAGGTTCGGAAAAGGCGGGATTTCTGGGCGAAAACTAGAGAGCCAGCTGTTGGTGAGTACATAGATTCACGGAAGAAAATACTCTCTACTTAATAAGTTAGAAAGATTTTTCAGGAACAAATGAAAAAGATATATTAAAAGGAATATTTTTCCTGTGGTTAGTAAAAGTTTATCCTGTTCATTTGTTCCTGATGAAGTCTTACCAATAAGTAATGGCCAAAGCAGTGGACTCTAAATATTTCGTCATTCTGGGAGATTATACTTTCGAGAAATCGTTAGATATTTCTTTATGAGAAGATTCTTCGATCATTTTTACAATTCAAATAAATTTCCAGTTGTAGTTATTACATACTTCATTTACTAATCTTTTTCTGCAAGCTAGAAAAAAAATCATTTCATGAGCAGATAGACTGAAGTGATTCGCAGCTGCTCTTAATTGTATCATTTCATTTATCAATAAACGTAGTTAAATGTGAAGCCTTTATAATCCTAGTGTTTACCTCTGACCTGATGAGTAAAATAAAAAGATTAAATGAATCAATAGACATGTACAGTATCTGTACTCATAGAAAGTTCGTTATTGGAAAGTGTATATAACTAATTAACTGCAATCTCTAATTAAAATGAGTTACTTTTAATCTCATTGCTGGATAAACTACTGAGAGATCTTCTTATAAAGTCGTTATGATTCCATTTGCACTTCTTAATCCATTCAATGTGCATCGTCTTCTGGTTCTGAGAAGACCTTTTATATTAGTTTCTCAGCCTAGAAAATTATTTTTGTGCCGCTCGTCTCGTAAGTGCAACTCAAATTTGTGTCTCCATTAATCCTTGGTCACGTGACTTGCAGGTGCTGGCGGAGGGGTGCTAACTCCGGAGGAGGAGGCTGAGGAAGAGGAGGAAGAGAGGGAAGAAGTGGCCGCTGGAGCAGGCGGAGGGTCCTTCTTCAGCGCTGAAGACAGCATCTCCTTGTCCCTCGAATACTACGACAGGTTGGACATCTGTTTAATTCTTTACATCTTTCCATCGCGTTTGGAAGAAATTAAATTCACTCCCGTTTAATAAAGGGGATTTTTAAAGAAATTGGGAAAAATCTAAAAATAAAAATTTTGTGATCTGATCCGTGTCATTTGCTGTCTGAGAATTCGCCATTTTGTTGTTCTTCTCTTACCATGTTCTCTTTCTTTCTCGGCGGAAATTTTCTAAACCTTTCTCTTTGTTTATTTAGTGAGAGGGCTGCAGCCGAAGAAGATGACGACGAAGAGGAGGACGATGAATTGGAAGAGAGCGAAGCTAAGAAGAAGGCCAAGGCGGACAAGAACAAAGACGACCTGGAACAGGTAAATACAATACAAAACGCTGAAGCCTTTATGATATTTTGAAAATAAGAAATGGAAAGTATATTTATATCTGCTTGGGACAACGAACATTTCTCTTCCTTAATTTCTCGTAACTTTTGAACGAAAAGTTACGGGAACGTTGATTTTTGGCAAAGCAAGCATCGATCCTAAATCTTAGTTTGTTTCGTCGATGCATAGAGTTGGTTTTTCGTTATCATTTACTTTCCGCATTCGCATGTCGTAGCTGTATTACGACTAAAATACGTAAAATTCTCGTTTCGTTTCTCAGATAATTATTTTTATTGCAGATGAAAGTTATGAGGCGATACTTGAAGTGCCCGGCCGCTGTGACGATGCTTCATCTCAAGAAATTCATTCGAATGAAATATGGCATCGGAGAAGAGAACCGGGTGAGTGACACTTTGAAGAAACATCCGCTAATAGCTGTTTAGTATTGCTCGTCTCTCGCTATTCGCTAATATTCCCGCGGTCTTAGTTGTTACATTTTATCCTTCGATTCTCATATTACTTGAAGCGTTTGCAATTGTGGGGGCTTCTGGTGAGGAGGTCTTCGCCGGGAAGATCGGTCCCGCGACACTTCCGAGATCTCATTGGATTTCGACTCTTATAATCGGAATCGACTTCCGGGAAACTTATTCCCAAGAGTGTACCAACCTGTATTTTGAGTAAACGTAGCTGCAACAGATACACAACCATTCAGACACTTTATTAATCTCCAGCGATCTTTTCCGTGGTTTTCAAAATTAATTCAAAAGCACCTTTATCATTCCATCATTGCCATTTGCAAATATTGTGCAACATTTTCAAATATTTAGCTTGAGACGTTCGGATATTCCGAGTGATTACGCCTCTTTGCTCCTCGGATTTCTTGCTCACGGTATAAATCATTCGCTCGTCTCTCTGACATTAACTGCATCAGTATGAATTGTCTTTCTGATATTCAAAAACAAGGAGAGAATACATTTAGTTAAGAATTCGAGAGAAGCCGTTGTGGATAGTGTTCATGTAATTAATAATGTCATTCATCCTTGTCTAGATTATCCTAACTTCATCGCCGCTTTTTCTTTTCTCAGGTGGACGTTATCTACAAAGACGAGTGTCTTCCTGACGAATTCTCACTTATGGATGTTGCCTACACATTTTCCTGGAGAAGGGTAAGTTCTTTCTTCCTCTCCAACGTTGGTGTCAACTTTTTCTCTGGCTGTTATAAATTTCCAGAATTCTTAATTTAAATGTTTTACATGTACTTTTCTCGGCATTATTGGGGAATAAGAATTTATTCGAAAATCTACCGCCGATGTGTATCAACTTGACGTGCTCGGATACATAATTCATTTCCGTGAATTCTTTTTATATAAGGTACCTGCGCCATATTTCGACACTTAAGGTTTCATGCGTAAAATTTTTTATAAATGTTAGACGTAGAAAGCTCAATTTTGTACGAAAGATTAAATGTAATGTACGAATTTATTAAAAAAGCTATATTTAGTAATATCTCTGCTATATTCAAAGTAATGAGTCTGAATAAAAGTTATAAAAGTGTCGGAATTTGGACCTACGCACAGTGGGCTAGAATCGAATAAACCTGGACAAGGGGCGAAAATTAGTTTTTTTGAGTGCAGATATTGAAACTTGGCATAGTTATTATAAAATAATTGAATTTTATGTTCCCGCTCGTCGGTATTTTTAATTTGTAGGCGTCAAAATGATACAGGGCGTCAAACATGAGAAATGTTTGCGAAAACGCGAAGTTTCGGATTTTTCGGAAAAACGTTCAAGTTCGTTGATATATTTTGAGAGAAACTTTGGAAAAAAAATGCAGTATTCTAGCATAACTCATTGTCTTTCAATTCGCTGAATGTTTCATGCTCTAAAATCATTCTTTGCTCATTTAAAGCAACAAAATGGCGGACACCTTTTTCGGAAAAATTTCGAGATAAAGTAAGGAAATCAACTAGGTAAACAGCTATCAAGTCTCTTATACCACGTTAATCTACAAAGCTTCTAGATATGGAATCTGCTAAGCTTATGGCCATTTTTCTCAGCCTTCATGCGGATTATTTTTTACTGACTTTTGATCATTCCGTTTTTATTATCAGTGATAGTGCCTTTTCCTCTGTAAGCTCAGTTTGAACAGTCTCTTTTCTTTTTCATTTTGCAAGTACTCGCCTATCTCTTGTTGGGGTCGTTGTTGTTATTTCTTTGATCAGTTTGGAGGCTGCTTGATCTCCTTCGCTCCTCTGATTCATTGAGGCAGCAAAAGAAAGCTCAGCGGAAGAATGGGATGTTCGAATACTTTCCGTCAATCTCCGCTTTGTTCGCTCGCTGACTCAATGAAAATTCTCTCGTAGACTTTCCGAGGCCATCATGAGAATGAAAATATTAATGACACTAGAAAATTAAATAATTTTAAGATAATAATTTAACCGAAACCGGATTTGGGGATTCTATGGCGATGAGACGGACCGCGAAAATCCACCGCAATCACAGGGTAGCAGGTGAAATGAAACAGTTTTTTCAAATTCCATATCTGAAAGCCTTGTAGATTGACGTGGTATAAGAGACTTGATAGTCCATCGCTGTTTACCTAGTTGATTTCCTTACTTTATCTCGAAATGTTTCCGAAAAAGGTGTCCGCCATTTTGTTGCTTTAAATGAGCAAAGAATGATTTTAGAGCATGAAACATTCAGCGAATTGAAAGACAAAGAGTTATGCTAGAATACTGCATTTTTGTTTTTTCAAAAGTTTCTCTCAAAATATATCAACGAACTTGAACATTTTTCCGAAAAATCCGAAACTTCGCGTTTTCGCAAACATTTCTCAAGTTTGACGCCCTGTATCTTTTTGACGCCTGAAAATTTTAGAAAACGACGAGCGGGAACTTTAAATTCAATCATTCTGCAATAACTATGCCAAGTTTCAATACCTGCACTAAAAACAAAACATATTTCGCCCCTTGTCCAGGTTTTCTCGATCGTAGTCCACTGTGCTACATTAGCTATGTTTCTAATCCTAATAGTGTGCTACGCTAAGATGTAGAGTTACAGAGCGAAAATATGAGTATAAAACTGAAATGAAAGAAAGTAATAATTTTAAAATGAAGTTTTTGCAAATGAATTGAAATTCAAGGTGAAGTGAAAAGTAGCATACACTTTTTGTGAGTGGTGGAAGGTTTACCAGCATGATTTCAAATATTCTCGGTTTTTAGCATAAAATCGTATTCAATCATGATACTCTTTAACTTTTCAAAATAATCCTTTAATGCGCGATTTAATTTCGATTTCTCTATAGAAGTAAATGTGCTCATATTTTCCTTATTTTTTCGGTTCTTTTTTCACTGACCTTTCCCAAAATGTATATTTTGCATATAACGTTGGGATCACAATTGGTAATGTCTTCTTTGTTGTGCTTTCAGAAACGACCGATGAGATTCAGCTACCGAATCTTCAAGAAAGCGAAGGCTCCGGTGAAGCGGAGGATCTTGCGTAGCATTACCTCCAACGGCCCTCAGACGGTCGTCTCCTCGGAGGGCGAGCCTCCGGAGGACGGCAGCTTGGACACCATGAAGACGGGAGACTCGCCCACGGAGGATAGAAACGAGGAAGATGCCAAAGTAGGGGAGGGGAAAATGGAGGAAGGGACAGAAAAGGAAGTCACCGAGGAAAAACAGGAGGAAGGACAGCAGAGGGCCGAAGAGGAAAAGAACGAGGAGATGTCAGCGAAAGAGGAAGAGAATATCGAAGAAGTTGAAAAAGGAAAGAAAAGAAAGGCGGAAGAGGAGGCAGAGGAACCTCCAAAGAAAATCACGTGTGTGGATGAAGGAAAGGAAGAGCAGGTGGAAGGGAAAGATGAAAACGAGGTCGCTTCTTTGGAAAAGGAAAAAGTGGAGGAAGGAGAGGAAGAGATCGCCACCGAACTGTCTCATTTCGATAAGGATGAAGTGGGGTCCAGCTCAGAGAGTTCCTTCCGTCTTGTGCTGGAGGAGGAGGACGAGGGAGAGGAGGAAGATGGAATGGACCTCCTCATACTGGAAGACACGGATAAGGAAGGGAAGAGCGGGGAAGAAGACTCCAAGGAAGACGATGCTAAGAGCGAGGACGCCAAGAGTGAGGATGTGAAAGAGGAAGAAATGGAGGAAAAAGAAGAAGCTCCCAAAGCGTCGTCTCCTCCTCCTCAACCAACTCCTCCTCCGACCCCGGAGAAGGTGGAGACGAAGGACGAAGATTGTAAAAAAGTTGAAATGGTGGAAGTAGTGATAGAGTTGGTCAGTCCGAAGAAGTCGCATGCTGCGGGGTCTAAAACTCCGGAAGGGAAAACCGTGGCGAGTATCGTCAATAAAATACATCAGCAGTCTCAGAAATTGCCAAACGTGGCAAGTAAAACCCCCGCCGCTTCTCAGGCATCTAAAAGTGCTGTTCAGGGCGTCAGCAAGGCAATTCCTAATGCGGTCAAAATAAACAATACCGTCGTGAAAAGTTGTGGTGTCTCCCCTAAATTCGGAAGTTCTCCTTCGACGACAGCTTCTAAACAAGCGACCAGTCCTCCCAAGTCCGGACAAAATGGCAGTAAAGCCGGTGTTACAATAAAACCAATAACGTCAGTCAACAAGGCAATTCCCATTGCCAACAAGGCTTCTCCTTCGACCAACAAATCTGTAACCGCTGTCAACAAGGTGCAGAATGTCGCTGGAAAGCCGCTTAACACTCCTGTTTCTAAAGCATCACCACAAACAGTCTCGAAGTCCGGCAGTCCTACCCAGAAAACTAATAACCAAACGTCTGGAACAACTGCGACTGCAGAAGCTCAAGTGGCTGCGAATATTAAACCTAATTCTGTTGTCAGCAAACAAACTTCCCCTGCATCTTCCAAATCTTCCATAAATCCTGTATCCCCGAAAACAGGTCCTGCAACCTCCGGTGTGAGGCATAGTCCAGTACAAACCACTGTGAAGTCAAACACGACTTCTGTTTCCAGCAAGACAAGTCCTGTAGCCGCTAAAGTAAATCCTTCAGCAGTAAAACCAGTCTCTAACTCTTCGTCAGCAAAACCTACTCAAACAATGACCAGCAAGCCCGTAGCCGCCAAACTTAGTTCTTCCTCCTCTGCTCAGAAAACAGCAAATCCTCCAGCAACCAACAGCAACTCTGGAAAGACGAATACCAGCATCTCGACTGTGAAAACGAATCCCAACATAACTATGGGGAAGCCGAATGTCACGCAAGGAAAGACGAACTCCAGTGTCGCAACGGGAAAAGCATCTGTAACTTCTCCCACCAAAGTTTCTCAATCTCAGCCTCCTAAATCTGTAGCTAATGATTCTCCCGTTAGGACCTCGGCATCTCCGATACCTAAGCCGCTAACAATGAGCTCTCAAGTAAAAGTTTCACCGCAAGCAAATCCTGTAAAAGCAAATAGTTGTAATGGATCAGCCGCTCAACCAACAAACACTGTACCTCCTATGCCGGGATTAGCTGCAATCAAAAGAAAACTACCGGAGGGCACAACAGTGAGGAGGTCTTCGAGAGACGGACCTTTGGAAAAGAAGGACGCCTCAACAGATATCCAGCCTCCACCTCCCAAAAAGAAGAAAAAGACCTCCAAAGGAGATAAATCAGGCAAAAACTCCGAAAGAAATTTTGCAAGTCCAAATTTCCCGGTATCATTTAAGAGAATTGGAAACCATGTCCAGCCACCCCCCATGCTAACCAAGCCAAGCATAGGCAAAGCATCGCCTTCGCTCGAAGACTCCACCATAGTTCACGACGACTACGGTGCCCTCGATTTATCAGGAAGATCTTCCAGAAAGTCGGAATCTCCTCCCGCCGCAGTTCCTCCAACTTCCGCTTCCCCCACGACTCACATTCCTTCATCTCCGAGCCATAAGCCCACAGGAACTCCTCCTCCACCACCTTCCCCATCAAAGTCTCCGAAAACAGCACAAGCACCACACAGTATTCACTCAATCGCACAGACATTGGTCAACCGTCAATTGTCATCTCGGAATTCAGGTGGTAAGTCACCAGCGAGAGATTCTCCCACGCCGCCACAGCCTCCCAAGACTCCGCCGAGAGGACAAAGCTCGTCGTCTCCGAAGGTGACATCACCGCCTCCCCAAGGACAGCAGAATGCATCCCCTTCATCCAGCTCGCCCCGTCAGCCTCCACCTGCTGCAGCAATGAGCAACTTGATGACTTTAACGGACACGGCCGTGCAGATTCGCAACCTGATGGCAGCCCAGAGGGCAGCCACAGCGGTAAGGTTTCCCGAACCAGCAGCTTCCAACACGGGTACACCTCCGAATGCCCACCCGAGGCCTGCAGGAGCTCCCATCAGGAGCACCAACCCGTCGTTGCTATCGCCACTTCGCATACCAGTGCCTCCCGTGTCGCACCACCACCAGCAGCAGCAGAGGAATCCACGGCCCGTGGCGCCATCCCCACCATCGCCGTCTCTGCCCTCCGAGAACGGGGGGCATTCACTTTCCAGGAACGTCGGGATGAACAGCCGAGGCGGCAGAGGAGGCGGTAACTTCCGGGGACGAGGATCCGGACCGATGCCGCGGCTGCACGAACTCTTTCCCGGAAAGCCGGGTCCCAATCAAGGCGTTCGGCAAATCCCCAACCCTTCGCTCTTAACCCAACCTCAAAACAGAATGCAGGGTTTGGGAAGAGGACAGCACGACCAAATAAATTCTCAACTATCCATTCAACCCACGTCCTTGCATCAGCAGTTCCAGCACCAGCAGCAAGCGAGGAGGGGTGGCATCGCACAGCCTAAGCCTCCCTACGCCGCCCAGAGAGGACCTCAGCAGAGCGGAGGACCTCAAGGTTTGCCCCCATCCTCCATAAGAAACATCGAAAACCTCACGAGAAGCATAGAAAAAGTTGCCGCTGGTTTGAGCGTAAGGGCCGTCGAGTCTCGCAGCAAATGAGGCTACTCGCGCGGGTGCGCCCCTTCGCACCACTTCATGCTTCCGTGGAACTTTTACAAATAAAGACGCCTTTCGGTGAAGTGTGAAGGTAGTGTTACCCGTGAGATCGGAACGATCAAAGTGATCAGTGATGCCTTTCAGAAAGATTTATCGCCGGACATTTTTGCCTTATTTTCACCTTCTTGCATTACGAACAGTTTGAAAGCTGCCGTAAAAAGTGACGAAGCGATTTGGGCTAAAACTATTGGTGAATTCTTACAAAAACAGTATGTTGTCGTACACTCGTGTTGCTGATTACTGTAAGAACTCTCGCGACGAATGCGCGCATGGAAAGTTAAACTTATATTAAGTGTTCTTTCGTTTCGTGTGACTGTGCTCGAACAACAATTATATTCTAAATTTCATCGGCGGAATATCGCAATCGAATCTGATCTGCGAGGATGTCAATTTCAGTAGTGGGTGGAGTCTTTTTCTGAATTTCCTCGATCAAGTACAAATATTAGGAAATGTAAATATTTACTCGAGGTTGTTTTAACTCGTAGAGAATGATATTGTACATACATGCAAAATCGAATTGCTTAGACTTATTTGCGCACTACCAAAATGCCATCGAAATCTCATGTAGAAATATCGGTTAACGTTGTTTCTGATATTAATGATATTTAAGTGGCGTAGTTTCGGCGCGACTGAACAATTGCTTCGTAGCGCTCGACTGAAGAGTATCAGCGGGGATATCAGTCCAAAGATAACTATTTTTCTGCAAGTTTAGATCGTAAATATTTTTCCCGCTTTTCTCCATGAATAAACTTCTGATGGCTGTTATCTCGTCAAATAATCAGAACTCGCCTTTGGCGTTTAATCGTCATGGAATAGATTTTAGTACCGTCGATCTTCGCAAAGTATGTTCCTCGATCAACAACCCGAAAGGAAAACATTAAAGCTGTTTAACATCCCTTGTATTGCAATGGACAGTTTAATTTTTAGCGTCTAGTAATTAATGCGCGGGGATGTTGTTGGGAAATTCACTAAAAAGGTATAACTTGAAACCGTCTCGACATTCCTTCGTCCGAGCCTATAAATTCGTCGTAAACTATTTTTTACTTCCGTAACACCGGAAATTCTAACATCTTACGTAAAGTACAAAGCTTGCACCCCATTCGTCGGTGGAAACGCAATTATTTGTTGTTAATCTATTCGTGAGAATCGTCGTAAACCTTTGAATTTCCTGCTCGCTTGGTGGGGAGGACATCGGCCATTGGGGGAGGAGCCTCTCGACCAATGAGCGCGCTCCGCCGTCTCCACGGCCGCCGCTCATTGGCCCTCGCTCCCCGAATGGGCGTCCCGCCACCAGCGTCACCTTCAAATCCCATTTCTCGATGCACAAACGGCTTTTTTCGTCCTCAAACCGAGTTTTTCACGCTTTTACGATCGAGGACACATCTTCTTATTTAATATGCGCGTGAATCAACACCTCTTGCTTCCTTTCTCTGATCTTTTCTGCGCCTCAGAGTCCTTTTCGGCCCTTAAAACCTCTTTATTCCAATCTTATCCTCGCCTCCTTCAAACTCGGCTCCCGGAAATCGTGGCGTCTTCGCGTACATATTCGAAGAATAGATTCGTCTGCGACGGAAATTCAATCTGAGGATACTTTTCGACAATTGTCGTCCCGAGATCTAATCGTTTGGGTAATCATCATTCTGTTAAAATATTGCAAGGCTGTGTATGGCATTTCGATCCTGCGAAACCACGAAGTATTTCATCAAAAATTGAATTAGGCCATTAAATTTGAAATCAAATTACCTAAATAACGTTATAAAATCTCTGCATCTCCAGAGTTTCAAATGTTTGGTCTCACCTCGATGATTTACTTATTTCTGTGTCCATCCATTTGATTCCGGTGGCGGATTCAATCCTTACTCCAAAAAGATACAATAATGTTCTTTATCCATACCTCTGGATACTGTTTGTTATTTAACTCATAGGATAATGGTAGTCGACGGAATTCTCTTCACTTTCTTTCTTCTTTACCTCTGTATCCATGTTTATCAGTTTAGAAAAGGCGATTGTTCAACCTAGCTGGACAGGAGAGTTATAGCCTACATTCCATTTGGAAGCTAGTTATTGTTTTGGTAGCTTTCCTCTCCTTGCAAAGTGTCAGTATGCGGTCATTGACTTTACTGTTTTCCGTTTTGGATATTCATATTGTAAATTATTTGCCTCGTATTAAACAGCGAAGTCGTCGGTGCACTTAAAATCTTTATGCATTTCGTTTTATCATGCCTCTAAATATATATATATATATATATATATATATATATATATATATATATATATATATATATTCTGTATATAGTATTGCTTTGTGTTTTAGTAGTGTCGAAGAATTACGACCCAAACAGTTACTCTGTATTGTAAATGTAATAAATTTTTAATGTCGAAACAATTGTCTTTTATTTAATACATTTGACTCGATGCAAGATCTGTTCCCAAGATGATCTGCTCAAGTAAGTATTCTTCATAATTTAATTGCAACTATACCCCGCTTAAAACGAGAGATATATTCTGAAAAATCGTCTTATAAAACAAATTCTTGGTAAACGAATGTTTAATTATTATGATTTGGTATATCCTTCGTGTTGACCAGATATGATTACATAAATGAATTATTAAAAACTGTTCTGCATCGTTTTTATAGTTATTTCTTGCAGGTGAAATTCGATCAAGAAGGTATTTGTGTGTATCGCAAACGAACTAATCTTAATTCTTGCTAAAACGGAAAACCTATTGGTGTCATGCGAATACGTTCGCAAATTGCGTGTTAATGCGAACATCGTGCTAACCGGACCCGTGTTAATCGGAGCTATCTATGTTTTTCCCAGAGTGAAGAAAATAAAATCCTGCAATGTTGGGTTTCTAACCGATCAAATTACTTTGATGTCTGGTGCATATTAGTACTGTATACGTATTTGATGTCGACAAATAACTTCACGAGATGCAGTGAAGTCTCTTGCAATAAAAATTGTCTAACTTAATTACAGAAAAAAATACTCCCGGTAAACTTAAACTTGACAAAATACACCTTAATTAATAGCACGCCAGCCGTCTTTCGGCGTGTGACGGAATCCAATATTTTTATTCTCTCCAAAATAATAATTTAAACTGAAAATTAGCCAATGAACCTTATTATAAAAAAATGATGAAAGTAGAATCAATTTAATGGATATATTTTCGTTTGACTGCCAGGAAAATTATTACGTGTTGGTTCCTTACATTTACATTTAAACCCTGCAATCCGCCAGTGGCGCGTGGCAGGGGGTGTAAAACACCAACATCCCTATCTAACCTAGAGAGCCTTTAGCTTCCCTAATACTTCGCGGGAAAAACGACCAAAAGTATTATCTGTCCTGGCAACTACTTGCTTTTATCGCTTTTTACTTTCTCCAGTTACGAAGTATAGAGAAAGTATTGTTTTCATGAAAAAATTCGACTTCGAGATTTCAGCGGAAATACAGTAGAACCTCAATTTTACGAAGTTGAAGGGACCCAAAAATTTGCGCTTTGTAAAATTCGGGCTTTGTAAATTTGAGGTTTTCTTTCAAGCAATTGAAATCTCTACAATACCAATCCAGGTTCAGTAACACAGTGCTTAAAGTTAAATGGGATTAAAAGGAAGGTAATATTTCAATAAAATGAATTATACATCCAGTTTAATGTTTAATATAACAGAAAACAATTCTAAACTTATTGCTTTTTAAAATAATCATAAATTATTTCTTTTGTTATTTGTAAGTTTCAATGAAAGATGAGGTGATTTTCTCATTTAATCAGTTAATACCTGAAAGGTAACAATTGAATGAATCAGGTACACCATCAGTAAACATTTGAAAATTGTGAAGCACTTCTATGGAGTGTCTTAATTCATCCCTTGTAGGGGGAAGGTGCTTCTGGGTCATCTTCATAGCTTGTAGAAGAGATATCTAAGTTCAATTCATCCTAATCTTCTTCGTCTTCACTAAATTCACTGCAGTTATACATCATCACATGAGAGTCACACTTGACATATGACTCAGCACGAGAGGATGCATCAGGGATGTATAGATTTAGTTGTGCCATTTCTCTACTAAGGAGGTCCTGTAGTGTGGGAACCTCCACTAACTCCTCTGTCTCTATAATTGATGTGTCACCAAAACCAGCTCATCTCCAACAGTTGGAAATAGTGTTTGCAGTGACAATGTCCCATGTTCTGGCAATTCCTTGCACAGCATGGAGCAATGTCCATGGAGGCACATCTTGCACATCAGAGGCTTGATATGCAACTAATGTATGCGTACTAAAGCTCTGCTTATAGAAAGCAAAACTGTGCAGGTCTAAACTTGTCAAATAATTATGAGTATGAATTCAAACTAATTTCTGTCACAAATAAGAGTCACAAGCTCATTCTCAGGAAGAAAACATTATATATCACATGCAATTCTCTGTGTGCACTATAGTAGAAGCAGTAGTAGTAGTAAGCACTTTGACAGCTTAGGTCATTTTGCCCATGTGCTCCCACCAGGATTTGAAATCAGAACTGATTCCTCATGAGTCACGAGCGTACCCACATGGCTTTCCAGGAGCCAATCTGCAGTATATTTGCTTCAAATTGAAAGGATTTTAAAATTAGACTACGATTATACTGATTCTCTTTATAGCATAGACCTTATTTCAAAGCCTAGGAGACTCACTTATGTCAAAGTGAATGAAACTCAAAGCCATGAATTCCAGGAAACTAGCTCGTAAATATTTTAAGTCATTTAAGAACTTTACTTAAGTTAATTTGAAACTCCCTCTTTTCTTATATGCGTTCTAATACGCTGACGTTTAGCGGTGACTTTCGAGAATTACTTACTCGCGGGTACTTTAAACGATCTTGTCGCATGACAAATCACAAGTCGCGATCGCAAATTCTTACCTAACGACGTAAAACGCTTTTAATTAATAAATTACGTATTGAAAATGTATCAAAATTTAAGTAATCGTAACGTATTACTACAAATTTAGTATTCTTTAATTAAACTAATTTCCATGACAGCTGCAACGAAGAACTTCCACAGGAATGCTACTTTCAAGTAAAAGGTTTACCAAAGTTATGCGATGGGGTTGCGGCGGCTATCATATTGCTAATATTAAATAGTTTCAGAGAAAATATGGAGGTCGCAAAGGATATAAATATAATATACATCCTTTGCGACGAGGAGTAGGTATTTTTATACACAAAATGATAGAAAAGAAATAGAACTTACCAAGCGTCCGAAGATAGTGCTGGACGAGAAATCTTCGGTAGTGGACTTTAAAGGTGTAAATTATTCCCATATCCAGCGGTTGAATCTTGGTGCTATTTGGACTCACAAATGTCAGAAAAAGTAATTTGACGTTTGGTAGCACTAGTCCGCCTATTTTATGAACTGAGGCATTATCTACAAGAAGTAGAATATTGCGATTCTTTCATGCGCTCTTCCTCTGCAAGAAGATAATTTGCTTCTGAAAAATGTCCGTCGTCATCCATGCTTTTTTAATACATTCATACAACACAGGCAAATTTTTCACGTTCTTGAAGCAACGCGGAGCTCTTGATTTTGCAATCACAACTGGTTTCAACTTTTCGGATCCATCTTGGTTACATATCAGCATTACTGTAACCCTATCCTTAGATTTTTTACCTCCGCGACATTTCTCACCACGGCTCCCGAGGGTGGAGTCAGGTCTTGAAAAACAAACCTGTTTCATCCAGGTTGTATATATCTCGAGCGGAATATTTAGACACAATGTCATCGTTTATTTCACGCCACTGCTCAACGTCCTTTGTGTTGGCGTTACCTTCTTCTCCACAGATTTTCATTGAAGTGATTCCGTATCTTTTCTTGAATCTATCAAGCCACCCATTTGAGGCTTTAAAGTTGTCGCACTTCAGTTTAAGAGCCAAAACCTGAGCCTTCTCCTTCAGAATTGGTCCACTCATAGACAATTTGCACGCACGACACTTAAAAAAAAAAAATTTGCAGCTGCCTATCAGTTGATCAAATTGTGACGATGAGACGTACTTTGTTTTTAATGATGTTGTTGTGTGACTCAAAATTTTTTCACTTGAATTGACGTTTGCTGCCAATGTAGGTAAAGAAATACCATACTTCCGAGCAATTTCTGTTTTTGTCTGCCCGCGATCACGTACTTCCTTGATAATTGACATTTTGGTGACCAAAATCAGGGACTTCCTCTTTTTCTTGGTCAGCGATGTTTTTTCCATTATTTTACTTATAGACACACGGGATATCACAACACAGGCCACCTCGCGCAGAGAGTGATACGGACTGAACGCGCGCGACTTTTCTTCGCTTGGAGACGAACATTTTTCAGGGTGTCCACCATCCAACCATTATTTTTCAATCTTTTACTAACCAATTAAAAATCCGAAATCCCTGCAGCAGCCTTGAGATTTTAAATAGTTGCACTCCAATTTAGCAGCCAAGACCTGAGCCCAAAACTACCCAAGTCGAAAACAAATTTTTATCATGCTTTATTTTCTCAATCTCTCGTACAAATAGAAACTTTACTGAGAGTTTACACAGAGTTAAACTCCTGGAAACTGTTGATCTATACGATCCCACGTCGCGGATTCGCGATATTACCAGAAAGCTTGATGAAGAAAGAAAGAGCACGGTTACGTCTTATAAGCTATAATTTTTCGCGAAAACTGTAATCAAAATGTTTGTATTCCACGAAATTTTCACATTTTCCCATCTAAAATACATGGGATGAGGGTCTTCCCAACATAGACGATCTGGATTCAGCTGCTCCTGCTTACGGCGATCGTCATCCCATTGTATTGAGCTCAGTGCGACAAAACCATTTCAAATACTTCGTAAAACCGGGGTTCAGTCACTCCTAGGGACCGGCTTCTCACTTCGTAAAACATGAAATCGAGGTTTTTCGTAAAACCGAGGTCATTTTACATGTACAAAGATCGGGACCGGCGGAATGGTTCGTAAAACTGTGTCACTTCGTAAAATCGAGGTTCGTAAAAACGGGGTTCTACTGTACATGTTTTGGGGTCCCTAGAACACGTTTTAACCATTTTCGGAATGATGTGTGTGTGTGTGTGTGTGTCTGTATGTGTGTGTGTGTTATTGGGCGCTCTAACGTGTAAACTAGTGGTCGTATCAACACCAAACTCCATATATAGTACTGCCATGTGTGCTGTCAGAGTTGATTAGTTTTTGGAGTAAATCGGTTCACCGAAAGTCGAGCTTTAATCATCAAAGCTCATTTCCGGTTTTCAAAATATCTCCATAAATATGATATATACGAACATTGTATTACTTATAAAAGTTTTAGATAATGTTATTTTCTATAACTTTTGTATTTAACATTTTTTTGTATCACTGGTTGATTAGGAGTTATTCGTGAAATACCGATAAACCGGAAGTAGCTGTTATGTACTTTGTGGGCGCTCTAACATAAAAACCATTCGTTGTATCAACGCCAAATTCCATACATAGTACTTTGATTGCTGTCTTAAGAGTTGATTAGTTTTTGGAGTAAATCGGTAGACTGGAAGTTTAGCTTCACTCTTCAAAGCTCATTTCCGGTTTTCAAAATATCTCCATAAATTTGATATTTAGGTATATACTATTATTTATAAACGTTTTAGAAAATATAATTTACGATAACTTTTGTTTGAAACATATTTATCACAGATTATTTAGGAGTTATTCATGAAATACTGATTAACCGGAAGTTGCAGATTACGTACTTTGTGGGCGCTCTGGGCTCAATGGGCGAATCACCAATTTCATCGCTTTTCATCGATCATGTCCAGAAAAACATTATTTATAATGTTTGTGACGTCAAAGATAATAATATAAACATTAATCACTCATCTTCCAAGTTTAGATGGAATATAGAGTTCGAAATAACTGTCGTAGATAATTATTTACATCTTATATATGGAGAAAGTCATGTGCTGGCCACATCAGATTTTTTGTTTTCTCCCGAAGATCGCGTAAGTTAATAACTGGGATAACAATATCAGTTATCTCCTCCCTGAGATCAGTAGTGGTAAATTTAACAAAAAGCTTCTGTCGATATTTAAGTCTTCTATCACTAAGAGAGTTCCATCCGAGGGATTCTATCATAGCCGAAGCACTGCTATCGAATCTGAAATCTCCCTTGAAGAACCTTGCTGCTCTACGTTGAACCATCTCGAGATCGGAAATTAATCCTACTTCGTGAGGATCCCAAATCGCACAGCAATACTCAAGTAGAGGTCGAATCGGGAAAAATACGATATTTCCTTTACTTTAGATGAACATCTCCTTAGAATTCTACTGGCTGACATTTGCATCACATTCGCCTTTCCTATTATGCATAGATTATGCTCTTTGAAGGAAAAATTACTGCTGAGAGTAATTCCTAGGTATTTATGATGCATCACGAGCTCCAAGGGATTTCCTGAAATTCTAGAAGGTACGCAGGTAACGTTAGTGGACCGCGTGAAAGTCATGGCAACGCACTTCTTTACATTCAGCTCGAGCTGCCAATCACTACACCAACCCGAAATAATATTCAGATCGTTCTGCAAACAACCAGTGTCAGCTTGATCTCTCTATACACAACAGTATCATCAGCGAATAACCTATCCTTGCATTTAACATTATCCACAACATCGTTAATATATATCAGGAACAAAATGGTCCTAAAATTTACGATATCTTCTTTGTTTGTAATGGCACTTTTAGACAACTTTCCTCCATGTTCTCAATTCCCTCCACCTCAATATCTCCCATGAATTGAATCCAATAATTCCTTTAATTACCTTGGCCTCACCGTTTCCCATGCCCTTGATTTCAGCAGTTGCCGAAAACCCCCAGCATCACTCCCACAAATATGCCCTCTTCCATAGCCTCATCCACCGCATATCGCTTTATCTCCTCAGAATTTTCAGTGTAGAGCTTCGGATTGGTGATGGCCAATGTCTGAGCGAGTCAATTCAAATGAGCGGCAAACTGAGCTGTGAGGGAATCGGATTTGGTGGGTCTTGACTCCGTTAAAAGACTCCCTTCCCTCACGCGCATAATAGCTCTTTTTCCGCTCACAGCTCATTCTTCGCTCACAGCTTATTCTTCGCTCACAGCTCATTCTTCGCTCATAGCTCTCTCTGCGCACACGACTATTTCTTCGTATATGAATATTTTTGTACGCTCCCTCCTTTTCCCTTATTTATGTTCATCCGTAATTTGTAAATAATTCTTAACAAGAAAAAATATGTAAGGGATACCTATAAAAGTTGTGGGATCATTCTGAAAATTCGCAAGCGCCTGAAGAATACACGAATGTAAAATACAGCTCATTTGCCTCACATTAATAGCCATTTTAGCACCAAGTTATAGATAAAAGTCTCGGGTTCGAGTCCATCCTGATTGGGTTTTTCTCCACCTACGACAACAATGCTACCTTGGTGAACATAGTAAAATGAAGTAGTTGTCCTTATAATTCTACATTAATTCTATATAAAGACTCCATTATTATTATTATTAATTTAAAGTTCAACCGCGAGGCGTATGGCAGGGGGACTTACACATTAGTTGTGGTGCATGGAGCTAAATAGGTATGCGAACTTTCACTTCGATTTGAGCATGTTCATTTGTGTGTGATACTTCTAGACAAGTCAGTCCCTCACAGCCACGAAGAAATAATTAATTCTATTCCGCTATTAAGAGAGCTTTTCCAGGCAATGATGATCGATACATTTACTTGGCTGTTTTAATAGGAATCTCTTTTTATCTCTATATTCAAGCGACTATACGATACGTTGTTACCGTATGACTAGCCGGAATTTACTTTATTAACACAATTCTAAGGGATGACTCGATACACAAAGTACTGAGCTTCCTTAAGAAAACTGAGCTCTTCCAAAAACTTTGAACACGTATCCGAGAGAGATATCAATGCTCAATTCCATACTGTTCTCGCGCATTATACTCCATACACACTAGCAACTACGGCTGTTATGAAGATGAGGTCACAAGGATGCCAGCGATAAATATCAGTGACTAAAACGTAAGAAAACTAACAGTGCAAAATTACCTTATCCGTCGATGCACTTTAAATATATTACTACTTTACTACTACTACTAATTTACTTTATATATGTGGTTCGCAGAGACTGCTGGATACTTATATGTTGAGTAGGTGCGGTATTATCTTCATTCTGTTGCATAAGACTGACTGATAGTGAGAAACAGAACATCACTTACGGGCGACGCACAGTGGGCGAACCCGAATCCATCCCTCCATAGAGTATGGTCGCCACCGAGGCGGCAGATGATGATCGCAAGAGAAACACATCGGTAAGTTATAGAAAATTGTTAAATGCAAAACCACCATCAATTCTACCTTTCGACGAAGGTCTCTACTATTACAGCTCATGTACTGATAACCCATCTTTTTGCACAATCGGCGAAATCTCGTTATTGACCACTCGACAACGAGGGAGATGTAAGTAAATCTTAAATATAAACATTATTCCTACTCCTCGATAAGGTTTATAGATTAGTGCAATTTCGATCATCTTTGAATAAAGAAACTCAACTTCCATAGAGAGTAATCACTTCTATTCCTTTATTTTTATTGTGCAAGGATTTATTATACCTTCCTATCTTTTTAGCAATTTAACTTCTGTGGTTTGCAAACTATGACATTATGATTTTTAAATTCGATCGTTTCATTAAAGTTTTTTTAACTCTCACATTAGTTATAATCATATCAGTAATGCCTTGTTTCGTACCTTGAATATGCTCCACTGTACTTATTGTCAAACGTAAGCGGTTTCTCATTTGCCACTTATCTTTTTACCCAGCTATGATACGCATCGAGGCCGACGGCTTGTAGTCTCTCTTTCTTTCTCTAAACAAAACATAAACATCAAAACGGTTCACAGATAACTTATCGGCACCTAACATCAATTGTGGGCAGCCATATGCAGATAGGTTTCTCTTTCTTGCTCTCAACTCTTCAACGTCCCGTCGTCCTATAGTCGTATTTAGTTCGATGGTTGATGAGTTAAGAACGGTTTTTAAACGGATTAGTTAATCCCCCTCCCCAAAAAGCGACTCCCAGTGAGTCTTCTTTTCGAGAGCGACTCTCTTTAGAGAGCTTTGAGTCACTAAAAAGAGTCACATTTGCCCTCACTACTTCGGATTATTAAACAAATCGCTATTGCTAACGGGTATCCTCCCTCGCTTACAGCCAAAATCCTCAAACGCAAGCAAACCAACGTCTTAACTAAACGTCTCTTCCCTTGCCTCATGGTGATAGACCGCGGGGCGTCGTCCTACCGTTTTAGGTAATATACTAGCAGAAGTACCCGTTGATTCTCAACGAGGATATTAAATTTCATAAATACCAGTGCAACATCCTAAATCGTAACACATGCTTCATAATTGATGATAGATAGCAAATACCAGAGTTTTCAATCCAATAAATCGAGAAATTTAAGTTACAATGAAGTCTATAAAGCCTCATCAAATCTATATTCAATCTCATATACTTTGAATGAAAAATCTTCATATCTACAGCTAAGACAATCTAGAAATATATTCTAAGATCACATTAGAATAAACAGTACCACGTTTAAAGAGACATTTTCAGACAGGTACAGTGGGACAAGGTCATCAAATATTAAACATAAATGATAGAAATATATTATCACAGAGTAAGGATACTTCCTTACTTTATGATAATATATTATACATCATTCTAATGACCACCAATGAATATTCTTTGCGGATAGTAAGTGTATTGCGGAACTGACTCGTATCTCAATCATAAAATGTGTAGCATAAACACGGAACACAAATAACACAAACGAAATCGCAATGCCAAAACAGAAACAAAGATTGAAAACCAATAACAGAAGGAGAGTAAATTAATATGGAGTGGAAGCACTTAAAAAACAATGAATATATCAATTATTGCATTCTGCATATAAAAAAACAAAATTGCTTTACCTTTTTGGTCAGTTATACGATGTTGGAGATTTTCTACAACTCGCCGTTCAACTCCTAAAAGATTACAAACACCGAATCTGGGAAATCTTTACGTTCTTCGCTAACTCCATTTCCATCAATCGCTAAATATAAATCAGTGCAAATAGATTAGATTTAATACATAATTCAGAGGATTATATTCCGCAACTTACCAGGATATTTATACGCAACCATTAGAATTGATCGAGAGAAATCAATTTCAAGTAGCCCACAACTATAAAATTCATTTATTTTACAAAAATGACGGTAAGCAATTACTTTGATATAAATGAAACTTGGTTGCTACAGACTCTTCAACAAAATTCGAATTTTTTCATATTTTTCCGAGAGGTTCTTCACGGGATATTGCAATTTAATAAAATGACTTGATGAACGAACAATATTTAATGAATTTCTCTCTATATCAGACGAAAAAATTTACTCTAAAATATTTAAAACCTTTGTAAGTAGTCATTTATCATTCATCCTAAACGCATTAGTAACAAAAACTTCATTCCTAAGCATCTACATTGCAGTAAATAACATTGTATAATAATGCTAGAGGTCGCAAAAAGTCTCGCTCCCTCATATGTTACTAATAATAAACACCTGAATAATTAATTTCCTAGTAGATGCGTTTCGTTTAATTGATTTCTACTATATTTCCGCTATTAAAATGAAAGTCCAACATTAAATGTTTACGTTGATATAAATAACGTTAGGTTGCTAATGACGCCTTAAAATATCGTACTGCCATCTATCGAATCGATCTGCACTATTATTGTTTTGATTTAATAATCACTTTGGTTGTCCAGGGAAATGTTTTGTTTACTACCTCAAATTTTGGATCTTTCGTTTATTTCATCGCTTTTCTAGCAAATCCGAATAAAAGCAAAACTCCACGAATGAAATAAAAATTTTCATTCAATTTCCTTTCTTTTGGTACTTGTCTCGACTTCGTGCGACTTCTCTTTCTAATTTAATTTTACAATATAAACACACCTTACATGAGATAAAAATGAGATTTACGTGCACCCCTTATGGAAATCTATCTTAGTCATCCTGGTTCGAACTCAGTAGAATTGGTGAAAACATTTTACCTCTATGGGCTGCTTCGGGTCCTCAGGAATACGCGTGCCAAATTTGATCAAATTCGGAGCAGTAGTTTGAACGCCTATAGCTGTGACATACGGACGCACCGACAAAGGATTTTAGTATTATCGATCATACAAGATAGCGAAATTTTTCGAAAAGGTTAACCTTTCTCCTGTTTTTCGTAATCGTTATAATTTTAGTAAATTATTTTGTAATCAGAAAGACCATTGTGACGCTGAGCTTACTTTTCAATGACTGTGATGCCATTTATGTTGGTCAAGCTGCTAGAAATTTCCTCATACGCTTAAAGGAACATTTTAAAGCCTTTGAGAATAATTCCTCTTCCTCACAAGTTCACTTTCAATGTATTCAGCGCTTGTGATATGTTTATATGTATTATATTTAAATAATAAGCTTGTGTTATATTTGTAGTGATAAGGCAACCTTGAGAAGCAAAATGTTCCTTCAAAAAATAAGTCACTGAGCAATACTTGTAAAAATGAGTGAGGGACGAAGAAGTTGAATTTTGAGGGAAACTTCAGTACTCTATGAGCGAATCCAAAAGAGCAACACTCAACTCAATCTCTCAACCTCTAACGCTACTGGGTTAGGGAAACTCCTTTGAAGGAGTTCGATATGTAAATAAAATCATTTATAGCAATTCAGTTAATCATTAAGATCTACAATTTGTATTTATGTACAATATACTACTTCCGTCGAGATATTTTGGTAAGATTCTTTTCAGCGACCCATAAATTTGCTTAGTATTCGAAAAATGTGAGTACAACCCGAAAAAGGGAGTTCATAGAGAAAGTTATGCTCCAATCATCTCGAGAAAACCATAGAATTGGGAAAGATAAGAAAAATCGACGAGTTTTGCCTAAGGTATGCGGAATTCAAAGGAACAAAAACTATTTTAATAAAAAAGGTCAGAAACCGTGATTCGTGATTAGTTACGCCAATTTCAAACAAAAATCGGTATCGAATGCGTACTCTGTAACTATTCCCAAATCAACTACCTAATAGATTCCTATAATTTGGATTCCACTTCGATATACATTCCTGATTGGCGATGAAGCGGTTAACGATGGTTTCAAGGAATCAGGCGAAGAGATTTTTCCCAATAGAAAATGTCCTATTTCCTTGAACTATGAAATGCAAAATGAGATTTTTTCGAAGAAGTTCCTATATTTCCCGATTCGATTATCATGGAAATGTATAGCAGACAATGATTTATAACTTGAAGAAAACACCAATTAACTCATAACACAAAATAAGCAGCGATGCAAGAAACAATGCTTGGATCATATTTCGGGGAATTCCCATTATTACGATCACATCCGATGTAGTCTCTAATGAAATTTAATATATCTAATATAAAAGAGTAAATGCGTAAAGTCACATAAAAGAATTAAGAAAAGCGTATATATACTAGGGTTTTTAGTCTTCGTCTCTTGGATGCATTTCCATAAAATTACGGCTTCCTATATGCCTTATACAAAGCGAACATCATTTTAAACAATGGATACCAGGTTGTAATACAACGCGAAAAATCGTCATAACAACGACACATTTAGATAAAAAACAAAGTGAGAAGAATCACAATCCGAGAGGAGTGGATAGAGAGAGACGGAGAAAGGGAGAGATGGAGATAGGGAGAGATGGAGAAAGGGAGGGATGGAGAAAGGGAGAGATGGAGAAAGGGATAGATGGAGAAAGGGAGAGATGGAGAAAGGGAGAGATGGAGAAAGGGAGAGATGGAGATAGGGAGTGATGGAGAAAGGGAGAGATGGAGATAGGGAGAGATGGAGAAAGGGAGAGATGGAGAAAGGGAGAGATGGAGAAAGGGAGAGATGGAGATAGGGAGGGATGGAGAAAGGGAGAGATGGAGATAGGGAGAGATGGAGAAAGGGAGAGATGGAGATAGGGAGAGATGGAGATAGGGAGAGATGGAGATAGGGAGAGATGGAGATAGGGAGAAAATATACGAAAACTTGACATAACCGAGAGCAAGCACTTCGAAGAAAGACATGAGAATAGTAGGAAAAGAGGATAATGTCTATAATGTAGAAAATAACAAAAAAATTAATAGAACAGGAATAGATGAATGTTAGAGGGTCTTACTATATGTTAGGAAGAGTGTGGTAAAAAAGCAATGAAGGGAATGTAGAGTAGGAAGGCAGTCATAAGAAACCATCGAATACAACGAAATGGGCCGTGTATCAAACATGGCCAGCATAGTGTCCATTGTGGATTTCTGGACGGTCACAATAATCCAAAGGAAAAACGGACTTGAAAGAAGGCTGACGCGGCCGGGAATCGAACCAGGGATCTTCTGTCCGGTAAGCTGCTTTAACCAACTAAGCTACCTGAACAGAACATTCTATAAATCCGTTTTCGGAAACTCAGTGTGCTAATGGGAAAGGTCCTTCCCAGATAAAGGAAGATCCCGGGTTCGATTTCCGGTCGCGTCAGCCTTCTTTCAAGTCCATTTTTCCTTTGAATATCTCCTGGGTGCACGCCCTTATGTGCAAAGTTGTTGTTTTTTATTGTGGTGCGTCGCCCTTTCCCTATCACAATGATGTAGTTCAAAATAATTAACCGTCAATTCATTATTTCGATTTTACCGAGAGAAGGAAAAATAATCGTAAATTCTGACTTTAAATCTAACAACTTCATTCGCCTCCGGGTTTTAGTTTAGAAGGACTGGCCCACAATAAGTCTGAGAGATAAAGAGTTTTTATTTATCAGTTCAGGCCCTCAACTTATGTGCATTTGTGCACTGAAGACACCAACGACACCAAGACACAATTGTGAAGTGATGCGCAATTCTGCCGGCATTTATCGATATCTTCAAGATGCTGAGCATCAAGATTGACAATATTTTAATCGAAATTATGATTAGGAAAGGATTAAAGTAATATTGCACATAAAGGCGTGCACCCAGGAAAAATACCAACGAAAAGTTCCCAAAACGGCTTGAAAAATGAAAGAACTTGACGATGAAACTTTACTTAAATGAAAGAACTTGACAATGAAACTTCTTACCTTTACTTACTTAAAGCGTGCGCTTTAAAGTTAAACAAGGAGAGAAAAAATGTGGCATGACTGGGACTCGATTAAAAATGTTTCCTAGATGGTTAAGGCAGCCTCTCGGATAGAGGAAGGTCGCGGGTTCGATTCCCGGACTTTTTTTCATGTCTGTTTTTCCTTGGGAAGTATGAATGCCGAAGTTTCAGAGAACAATTCAAATAGTATGCGCTTTGGAAACTGTTAAAGGTAATTATTGGAAAATGTCGAAAATTCGAATCTTATATTTCATATCAAGATTATTCCGTTTACGTGCAGCTTCTTAGCAGATTCTCTGTAGCAAAATGGCCACCACTTTTCGGTCAAAGTTTGAGATAAATTGAAGAAAACATTTGCTAAAGGAACCAAACTGCTGGATATCCCACAACGCGGAGCTATTGATAAGAATAAATAATTTGAAGAAGCTGAAACATTCGTCAATTTGGGAAAATGGTGGATGGCGGAACAGAGACACGTAAATTCGAATCTCTCATTCAATTCTTTATTGCATTAAACCCTGGTCAAATTTAATTTTAGATCACTTCAAAGATGAAAGAAAATAAACTGCAGAAGATTGAAGAGGCGCTCTGAAAATAAAGTATTTTTGACCAATTATCCACCTTTTGTCGATTGCTGAGCGTTATAGTTCGTATGAGCGCATTTCCGAGGGAATGAATGAGGCACCAAAGACGAAAGTCAACGGCTGGAATTTCCAAGGTCCTCCGCTTTTCAGAATCTGGCTACAATTGTAATTGGTTCGAATGTTTTTGATATTCACTTTTGTTCAACAGATCGAAAAAATACAATTTTATGGTTTAAGGTTTACCTCTTTCTCTAATTTCTTTTGAGACTGGCCGGAGGACAAATCGTTTGCTGACCTCATACAGAATCTGAAAGATGATTTTGATAGGGAGGTGGGGTGGGAAGCGAAAATTTCACTGACAAATTCTTTGTTCCACGATTCGGGTCTTCATTGTCGCATCTTCCTCTTAAAGTCATATGTAAAATAGTAACCCCTATTATCATTACAATCATACCGTATTAAATTTGAACATTGCTTTAGTAGAGCGAGGTTTCGGATTTGCTCTACCAGCCATTATGGCCTAAGGTTTCGCTTCTTCTCAAGTACCGCCAATGTCCAAAGAACCGGTTTTTCCAATTTAGATCATTTAATAATTCGCCAATATTTCGTTTCTTTACGAAAAGCAGTGAACGTTATAGAGTTTTTATTTTCATTGACAAATAAAATGCCAAGTTGATTGAACCCGCACTAGACACAGTCCCCTCCACCTTATCCCATTAGCCACTCATAGAGTATTTCTTCTCTTCTATCATGCCATCTACAATTGTAATCACACCATCAAACAAGAGGATTATATAACTAAAAATGCGATTTAAGTCCCGAGGCTTGGAAAGCACACAAATACGACGCTTGTCCCATAAGTAAAGTCTCCAAGCGCCTAGCGCCCGACGGAAATATTTGTTTTTCAAATAAGAATATACTGCTGCGTATCTTCCTCTTTCTGTGGGTGCCGACCAGATGAGAGGCTTAGTTTGCGTCTCATTCGCGTTGGCTACTTCCCGTCCACGCTCAGTGTGAACTCCACTCGATTATTCGTTTCATCAAGGGGCAAAACGCCCATTTCCATTCAGCAAAGATTGAAAGAAACAAACAGAACGAACTGCAAATAATGTGAAGAAGTGGTGCTGCGAATTTTCTGAGAGTCGAACGGAACTTCATGACGGACCAGGTGACGCAATCTGCTCGCAAAATCATGGCAAAATTTTTTTGGGACCGAAAAGGGGTTCTTCTCATCGAGTTTATACGCACAAGATCCACAATCTACACAGTTTCTTATTGTGAGACACTTAAAAAACTATGCAGAGCAATTCCGAATCGAATACGAGGGCTGCTGACTAAAGGAATTTGTCTTCTGCATGACAACGCTTCGTGTTGCCTGTGGCACTGAAACCCCATCCAACTTCCACTAGAAAAACGAAATAGATAGCTGATGAATAGGAATTTTCATGCGAAACTGGGGTGTTTTGCTTCTCTTTACAGAGTAATTCATAAAACAACCGAGATAACAATAGCTTCTTGCTGTCAGATAAGACTTCCCGATGGACAGATTGTTAAAGAAGTGCTTTACGGGATGCTAACCGGTTCGCTTCAAGGTAGGAAAGCAACGTTTCGACGGCTACCTCTGCCGCCGGGTGAGTGCCGGTGCCGATTCCGGCCCGATATATAGAGGCTATGTATATATATATCTTTCCTAATTCCGCTCAATCCTTCGAAGGATAAGTTCTATAATATCATTGCTTTAGACTTAGATGTGTACCCAGCAAGCCACTAATGGCGTATGGCAAGGGATGTAGTAACACCAACATCCCAACCTAATCTATCCCATTAGCTTCTCTAACATACAGAGGAAAGAAATCCCAGAAGTAGGTATCCGTAGTTGCGATCTCTTCTCTTTGTCGATGCTTCTCGGATGTTGCGTTCGTTCTTTACTAGAACTAATATATAAACTCATTTACTTAGTCTAAAAACTCTGAAATTATGATTTTTTTCGAAAAGCTTCCGTTGGTATTTAGATCTTCTCACCTGGGGGTAATATAAATTGGAATAATGAAATGAAATTGTGGACTGTGGAAACCTCAACGATTCCTTAAATCCATTTTCAAGTCAACAGAACTTTTTCAGGAGATATTTAGATTATCTTGATATATTTTACGGTCATAAACGGCTAATGCAAAGTTCACGCAACAGAAAGATTTCCTTTGGTTTTGCGTGTTATCGCTGTCATTCAATTAGTTATTTTTATCCAAATAGTGGAAAGGTCTATATATTTTTAAAAAGGGAAAACATTCATGTTCTTTAAATATGTGAATAGTTAATTCGACAGATTGCATTGAAAATATCCGCTGCTTACTAGGTAATCTCTAAGCAACCAGTTGAATCGAGAGTGAGGGCAATTTAAAGCAACTCAGTATTATCAAACACTTTTATTTTTCGGAAAAGTCAGTCACATGTTACGTTGATACATATACAACTTGGTTGCTACGGACCCATCAATAAAATCTTAAATACTTTCTAAAAAATCTGATGTGGCCAGCACATGACTTTCTCCATATATATAAGATGTAAATATTTATCTACCGCAGTAATTTCGAACTCTATATTCCATCTAAACTTGGAATATGGGTGATTAATATTATATATTATCTTGACGCCAAAAACATTTAAATAATGTTTTACGGGACATGATCGATGAAAAACGATGAAATTGGCCTTTCGCCCATAGAGCCCAGAGCGCCCACAAAGTACATAATCAGCAACTTCCGGTTTATCAGTATTTCATGAATAACTCCTACACAATCAGTGATACAAAAATATGTTTCAACCAAAAGTTATAGTAAATTATATTTTCCAAAACTTTTACAAATAATAGTATATAACTAAATATCATATTTATGGAGATATTTTGAAAACTGGGAATGAGCTTTGTAGAATGAAGCTCAACTTCCGGTTAATCGATTTACTCCAAAAACTAATCAGCTCTAAAAAAACTAACCAAAGTACTATATATGAAATTTGGTGTTGATATAATGAATAGTTTTTAAGTTAGAGCGCCCACAAAGTACATAACAGCTACTTCCGGTTTATCGGTATTTCACGAATAACTCCTAATCAACCGGTGATACAAAAATATGTTAAATACAAAAGTTATAGTAAATTTTATTATCTAAAACTTTCATAAGTAATACAATACACGTATACATCATATTTATGGAGATATTTTGAAAACCGGAAATGAGCTTTAATGAATGAAGCTCGACTTCCGGTCAATCGATTTACTCCAAAAACTAATAAACTCTGACAGCACACACCACAGTACTATTTACGAAGTTTGGTATTGATACGACAAATAGTTTTCACGTTAGAGCGCCCACAAACACACACACACACATACACACAGACATCATTCCGAAAATAGTCAAAACGTGTTCTAGGGACCCCAAAACATGTATTTCCGTTAAAATCTCGAAGTCGAATTTTTTCATGAAAACAACACTTTCTCTATACTTCGTATATGGATAAAGTAAAAAGGGATCTCGTGCTCTCCTGCTGGATTATACGGCGAATCGGCTGAGCAGCAGGTTAGTTCGAGCTCTTGGGTACGACACCCAACTCATCCTCAGGACAGAGGTGTAGACTCGACATTGTAAAGGCGTCATATCCGGGGGTTATATACTTTCTTAAATAATCTTATGTTCGTCCGGGCGATTCTTCACAGCATATTTGTTCGTTACGGTAAATGTTAAAATCTCATAAAAGTTCTTCTTCTTCATATAATCTATGATTTTTAGCATTAATTTTAAGTGAGCATAAATTCTCAATGTATTCTCATGGATAAACTCATGAACTCGAATCCAGCAATTGCCTAGATCATAGGTTACCAACCTTTTTTGAGTCAGCGCCCACTTTTTCAGTCAATAATTTGATAGCGCCCCCCTTAGGTTAACTACATTGTACACTCCTGGCCAAAATTAACGCAGCATCTCCCTAGCGATCCTTACGGCCGGTGCTGCGTTAATTTTGGCCAGGGGTGTACATACATACTATATATTGAAAAAAAAGAAAAAATTTTAATTTTCTTTAATCTAAAGATAATGAAATATTGTTTACAGAACGATTAAAATATGTTATCAATAATTAATATAATATTATTAATGAGACAGCTGAGCTTGATATGATGAAACTAATTTATCAATATTTGGTGCCATTTTTGTCATTAATAACCTTAAGTCACCGCGTTCCACTATTGACAACCTGTTTTTTTTTTTCTTAGTTAATAGATTAGTCACCATGCTAAACCCTCTTTCTGCTAAATATGAGGACGGAAAAGCAATGAAAAATGTCTTCACTACAGCTCATAAGGCTGGACAATAATATTGGAATTCGACGTTGAAGCCAAAATTCTTGATACCCATATTTAAATTTAAATTTCAACTCTTCATTTGTTGAAAATTCAATAAACTCCTCCTGCGGTGATAATTCTTTGATTTCTAAGTTAGAGGATGGTTCTATGACCCAATCTGGAATGACCCATATTGAGTAAATCCTCAAATCTAATTGTAAAGTCTTCTTTTAGTGCTTCCAAATGCTGGCAGTAAGCGAGAATGTCGTTATCATTAGTTTCTATTGAAGAAAGATTTGGAAACTGATGAAATTGTGTTCTAGCCAAATCTTGTTTATACAAAGTAAGTTTTGACACAAACGCAGAGATAGTTGCCTTGGCTTTGATCAAATTCAAATCATTCCCTTGCAGTTGTAGGTTTGTTTCATTAAATTTGTTGTATAAATCTGTCCAATAAGCAATATCGCTCTAACATTTCAATAAATTCACTCTTAATAAATCATCTTTGCTTTCAAAAAACTTAGTAACTGCTTCTAAGAGTTCAAAAATCGTATTAGACAAGTACCTTTTGGCAGCCAACGAACTTCTGTGTGCAATAGTAACCGATTAAAGTCTTCGTCGTTTTCATCACAAAGCTTTCTAAATAATCTATCATCGAGAGCATTGCTTCTGATCCTGTTAACTGCAGTAATTACATACTGTAGCGAGCGGTGCAGGCGATCACAAAGGTGTTTTGCTACCAAATGTTGTCGGTGAATTACACAATGCATGGCTACTACATTTGATACCGCTCTTTTCCAATATGAAATAAAACCACGGGGACGTCCAACCATTGCCGGAGCACCATCGGTAGCAACAGACAAGATATTATTCAGAGCAAATCCTTTTTCTTCAAAATAGTGTTCCAAAACGCCAAAAACGGATTTTCCTTTAGTGTCCGTTTCTAACGTTCTTGCGAATAATAATTCTTGACAAATGCTTTCATCTTTTATGAAGCGAACGTACACCAGAAGTAAAGACTCGTTTTTTGGCAAAGTAGATTCATCAAGCTGTAATGAAAACTCGGTAGTCTTAAAAAAATCAGCTAGAGAACTCTCCACATCCTCGAACATTACGTCTATTCGCCTCTGCACTGTTATATTACTCAACGGAATTTTTAAAATTATATCAGACGGTGGCTTATGCAGCACGGTACGCAGAGCTTCACTCAAAGCTGGAATTAACAATTCTTCACCAATTGTGTGTGGTTTTCCCGATTTAGCAATGAGTAAGGAAATATTATATGACGCACGTAATCCATCATTTTCTTCTTTTGATGCGGCTCGAAAACATATCACCCAAAGTAGGACGTCTCGAATATTGAGCATTTAAAAGTAAGATATATTTTTATATTTTTTCTCAGGATGTATTTTGCTTAAGTGCTCTTCTAATCGCGAAGGTTTCATAGCTTCATTGGAAAACACCTTGTGGCAAATGAGGCACATTGGTAATGTCTTGTTTGTGGGTGATTGAATGAAACCTAATTTAAATATTCAACATTGTATTTTCTACACTTTTCTTTGGTTCCGACATGGATATATCTGTACAAATAACACAATGATATGATTATTACGAGATAGATATGTACGGAAATATTGTGATAACTAGCGGAGTGCCCGTTGATTCTCAGCGGAAAAATGAATGTGTATCAAAGTAATGAAATTTAGATATGAAAAAATTTAGACGTGTAAAAATGTAGACATGAAAAGTCTTAAATTTATGAAAAAACAATACTTCTCTTTATCCTATGTGACTTACGAAATCACAAAAAACAGCTACACAAATGTAAATAACAGGCTAAACAAATGCACCAGTTGCTATAACAAATAGAGGAAATAACTGAGTACCAAATAAATGGAGACAAAATTTCAAAAATAACCACACAAATCTTGTAAACCACAAACGAAAACGAATGAACCAGTCGCTTAGCACGTCCAATAAGTCTGACGAACAGCGAGCGAGTGAAATCCTCGCAACTATCAAATAAACAAATAAACCCCTCAAACGAATTACAGTGTAAAGTAGTTATTCTAATAAGAACGCGTCCTTTTATGAATTAACTTCGAATTTATTCCTTAAGATGGCGTTGGCTGTTCTATAATAAAATTACTTAACACTTTATTACTAACACTCTGACTTTAAATTAACTGTAAAAATTGTGAAGAAAATTTTAATCCTATTAATAATGTAAGCGGCGCATCTGTTTAATTAAACAGCTATTATAATTTG
Organism: Sympetrum striolatum; assembly: GCA_947579665.1. Lineage (NCBI taxonomy): Eukaryota > Metazoa > Arthropoda > Insecta > Odonata > Libellulidae > Sympetrum > Sympetrum striolatum. The sequence continues at coordinate 8,688,303 of OX388347.1, forward strand.
ACCATTATGTTGCAAAATCAGAGTGAACTACTACTTTCTGCTCTTGAGTAGGATTTAATTTAATTAATATGTTTTCAGATCCCATTGACAATAAATATTGTCTTCCGATATTTTTATAAACGTGGTATGAGGAAACTTAATCCAAGCGAAAGTAGACATTCAAACTTATGGGAGTTATCTCATTTAAGCGATGTAATCGGTAGTGATAAGAAATGCTCGCAAATTTTTCTCGCGATCTTCTCTCAAACATTCATAAAATCTAAATAACAAAAATTAAATTAATTAATTGTTTTCGGTGATATTCGCAAATAATTGAAATTCAGGGACATGATTCATATAGTGAAAATAATCGAAGATGATATTTTCATGTATAGAATAAGATATCTGAAAAAATACTTAGTTTAATATTGGACTAAAGGCAAACCTTATACCAGCAATTCCAGCAAAGGAAATTTCCATAGTATATGTAACTGAAAATGTAAAGTAAATTAACAAAAAAGATTTCGAAAGTGAAATATGTTGTTAGAGGTCATTCTTCGAAATGATGCTTATTCGATTCATATTCAGTTTATCCAATCTTTCCTTACCTAGACAAACAATCTATTTTTACAGCAACGAAAATAATACATGTATATTTTATTTCTTTCGATGCTTGTCTGGGAGTCGGTAAAATGAATACTACTTTGATTTTTGGAATAATTAAACCATGCAATATACAACATTCATATTGAAGCGTAATCGTAATGATTTTATTTGAGCTGCAAACATAGAACCGAAGCATAAAAATAATGGACAGCCGCCCATAATCTGAGAGAGGTGTTCCATATTTTATAGTCTAACAAACTTAATAACGTATCGGTAATCATTTAACTCGAACATTTAAACACAATATTTAAGATATAACAAAATAGCAATGCGTATTACTATCACCATCATCAAAAGATATAGGCGGATAGTACCTATACTAAAACACACCAATAGATGATCCACTAAAACATTTCTTGGTTTAATTTCCAATTCTATATCTAAAAGATCAAAATTTGTTTACCTTTTTCCAGTCACGTATAAAAGAATTGTCATTCCATGCTGCTTTAAGCCCAATTATTGACACTTAAATGGAAGCAATCACTGAATTCAGGGATATTTCAAATATCTTGATTGATTTATATTTCAGCGTTAACGATTAAATTCACAGCGGGACGCTAAATGAAACGATTATTAAAAATCATTTTACTTAGAACCAGTCAATGAAAAAGAAATTTGTAATTTAATTTCTGGTCTGAAAAGCAGCAACTGCTGCGATATCTATGGGGTGAATTCTAACTTATTAAAAAATATATCTCACACTGTGACACAACCTCTTACTAGATTGATTAATGAAATATTTGAATCGGGTATCTATCCAAAAGAACTTAAGCTCACTAAAATCATCCCATTATTTAAGAAAGGTGATAAAGAAGATCCCTCTAGCTATAGACCAATAGCAATTACACCAATTATATCTAAGATCATAGAGAAGGCATTACTTTTAAGGTTAAATAACTATTTTGAATTGAATAATCTGATAAGCAAAACACAATTTGGCTTTCTGAAAGGTAGAGGAACAATTGATTGTGTAATGTCCATGATTAGTGATGTTTACTTCTCTTTAGAGAATAATGAGAGTACTATCCTTGCTTTCAGTGATTTAACTAAGGCATTTGATAGTGTATGTCACTCCAAGCTTTTCTCAAAATTAAACTCCTATGGTGTAAGAGGTACTCCTCTGCATCTCATTGAGAGTTTCCTGAAAGACAGATATCAATGTGTGCATGTAAATAATAAGTTGTCTCCAAAAAATCTAGTTAAGTATGGGGTTCCTCAAGGATCTGTCCTTGGACCATATCTGTTCCTGATATATGTAAATGACCTACATTACTCTTGTAGAGCAAAAGTTTTCCAATTTGCTGATGATACTGCTATCCTCACAAAAAGCAAAGAACAGGTGGATGTAGATTCAATCAATGAGATAGAGTTTAAAAATATTACTGATTGGTTTAATGAGAATCAACTCTTTGCAAATGAAAGCAAGTATCAATGTTTAAAAATTTCTCTAGCCAAGAATGCTCAAAACACAAATCAAACCCCAATAACATATTTAGGAATTGTAATTGACCCAAGATTAAGCTGGTATGACCACATTAAATATCTTGGAACAAAGTTGAGCAAAGCAACATACCTGATAGGAAAATTAACTTCAGTAGGAGACATTAATGTGCTGAGAACTGCATATTTTGCCACTTTTCATTCTGTGATGACTTATGGTATTATAATATGGGGTAATTCTGTTAATTGGAAAACCATCTTTATACTGCAAAAAAGGGTTATAAGAGTAATTGCTAAGATTGGAAGAAGGCAATCTTGTAGGCCCTTTTTTAAGCACTTGGGGATACTCACAATGCCCTCAGCCTATATTTATGCTTCTGCTATGTATGTTAAATCGAACTTAAGTAAGTTTGAACTTGGCAGAATCGAACATCCCCATGACACTAGAGGAAGGTTGTCTTTGAGAACTCCTTCTCACAGGCTTAGCCTATATGCAAGGAGCTTCCAGGTAATGGCTCTTAGAATATTTAATGCCTTACCATGTGCAATAAAGGAGAGTAATATCAATGCATTTTCAAACAAAATGAAAATATTTTTAACAGATAAAGTTTACTACAGCGTAGAAGAATTTATAATCGAAAAGAAAGTGTGATTAAACTATATATTGCTACTGAATATAATGTATTTTGAGTGTGTTATGTTATTGTAATTCATTATGTATTGAATTTTTATTATTCATTATTCCAAAATTATTATGTACATTATGTATTCTATTCATTATGTATTGACTGTCTGTGAATATGTTGATTGACTTGTCCTATACATGCCTATGTATGTCTCTGGATTAATAAATATTATTATTATTATTATTATTATTATTTAGATTGGAAAATAAGAATGACAAAGTTATCAACTTACCAACCTAAGAAGATATAATTACTTTATATGAGAAAAGAAAATTCATTCAATACGACGATGAATCTTAATTTCACGTAAAGAATCAACAAACATTGGCGTTGCTATAAACAAAGCTTGGTTGTTGATGGCGCGCTAATGCTAACGAACCTGAATTCAAATTTAAAGTTATAAAGCTTGGTCTTGACGACGGGTTGTTTACAATGTCAGATTTTCATAAAAGTTTCGTATTTTACTTCTTAATTCTCACAACTTCGAAATGAAAGCAATACTCTACGACCAAAATAAGAAACTTTATTCTATTTCCTTTGTTTTGGTGTTAGTTTTAGTTTCAAAGTACCATTATTTCTAATTTAATTTTATTAAAGAAAAGTACCGTGCAAATGATAAAAATGTCTTCCCATGTATTTCTTATGGAAAATATTCGACTATCTGGAGTCGAACCGAATACAGTTGGGTCAACAAAAAGTAGCCTATCATTTGCGCAGGGGAGACTTTTAATATTGTACGAATTTTGTAATTTTGAAAATATTTAGCTTTAAAGTTATAGCCTGAAATAGATATTTGACCCCGACTGGGGACGAACTGGAGACAGCTAGGTGGATAAAAGGTAGCCTATGTCACTCCCCGGATGACAAATGACCACCATACCAAATTTCATCAAAATCAGTTGGACAGTTTTTGAGTGATGCTGTAACATCCAGACAGACAGACAGACATGAAAATTTCTAAAAGGTGTTTCGGACTCGGGAACAACCCCAGTTTCCAGCAATACAACTTTTTTTGTAATCGGATCAATGTACAGACACGACCCCCTCTACAGATTTATCATATATATAGATATAGATAAGAAAATATGTTTCGGAGATAAAAAAAGCCAAAAATTTGCGTCAGAGCAGAAATCATAAATAGTTTTGTTATTATTATTTTCTATTCTCTGTGTCAGTCATTGTCAAACTTCATTAACCAAACTACGATTAAAAACCGATTTATCACATTGTATCAGTGTTAACCAAATTCGATACAGTGAAGGGTCGAAGTTAATCCTTCGACCTGAAGACGCTGACAGGATAGTCAGCGAAACTTTTGTCACCAAGCAGTCCTACGCGGACAGACACCCGAAAAAAATGTAGAGAGCATGTACAATATATTAAAACCGTCCCTACGCCTTGTTGCCTTTAAGCCTGGTTCTAATCCTCATGGTTTTTAAACAGTTCATTTTAGAACTCCCCCACCTTCTTATTTTAACTTCCAATTCATTGCCCTGTACTTATTTTCATTCCATTTAATCATTACCACATTTTCCTCTCTTTCCGTCATATTCGTACTTTCATTTTTCCTATAATTTTTAATTACAAATTACGAACAAAATTTGGAATCTGAAAGAGCTTTACAGCCAAGAACGAAAATTAATTTACAACGTCATTATGTGTACGTGGAAGGAGGCCGATGAAGAAATGCAATAAAAGTTTAAAAAAGTTTTTGATAGGGTCGTGTCATCAACAGAAAAAATCCTTGGGACCACTATGTATATTCCAAAGTAGAGAGATGATTTGAAACAATCTCTCGGGGAGATGTGTGTTTTTTAATCGGGTTGAGTTTCATTCTCCTTTTGCCAAATTACCTTTATGCAGAATTTTAACGGCAGTTACAATGTTTCCATTGTAAACGCACTATTAGCCGCCCTGCAAACATCGTTTCCGCCCCTCTCCTCCGTACTTTCCATTCCGTCAGTATTCCACGGATTAGGTCAACCCCATTCGTGACGCATCCTTCTGTCACTAGCTTTTGCGAGAGCTGAGAAAGCATTTATAACAATGTTTCCGACACCTGGCACCAAAAAGCTGAAGCGTCACAAGTTAAAGAATCAAAACAAAGATGTCAGTAATGCCGTCAGTGGCCATTAAATATGCCAATTGCTCAAGAGGGCGGCGGCTGGACCTCAACGACCCCTCAATATGACTTGGGCACTGAACGCCCCCCTCAGACTTCTCAGCGCCCACCGGGGGGCGGTAGCGCCCCCGTTGGGAACCACTGCCCTGGATCGTCAGGGGAATGGGTCCTCAAAAATCTCAAGATTTTTAATATAATCAAGGAAAATGGGTAGAGGTTATTTTTTACAAAATATTCATGGGTTTTATAAAAATTTGCGTAATTTCGAATTGTAAGCGATATTCTTGACGGAAATAAAAATGTTTATTCAAATAACTTTCTATTGGTGCTCGATTCGATTTTCTACGACTATTCTTTTCAATTTCAATTTTCAAATTAAATAAATCCTACAACGATAAAAAACGAACTTCACGCGTATTTTTTATGTGAACGTTTTCATTCGTTTCGAATCGAACCGAAGAACGGCAGGTAAAAAGAAGGTACCGACCGATGTTTTCAGTATTTTCTAGAGGAATTGTTCAATATGTTTTCCTCGCATTGAAGCGAACAAATCAAATTATGGGACAACCGCTTCCCTCACTCGTAGACTGCTTCGTATGGTTTCAAAATGTATACTTAAAATGAATCTGAACAGAATCCTATGCATGGATACAGCCAAAACATTAATACAGAGGAAACGGTACAGAACAGTTCACAAATTCCTGTGCTCCAACGAAGTACAAAGCAGGAACGTTTTAAAAATCTTTCATCTCAGCAGACCAAAGAAAGTTTTAGACCAGAAAATCATTGGTCGTAACAGAACGGTGCTGTTCATTCCCGGGTCTCATTAATAGCATTTCCCTTAGCTCATTCTTTCCCGATAGGTTGTGAGCGGAAGTCCACCGGCGATTTAAGACAGTTTCCGTTTGAAATCATCTCCGATTGACTTTTACTACGCCATTTTGCCGTTATAAATTTCTTAGAATGTCCGAGATACTAGAACTCAACATAGTTGAATGTTCCGTAGTTAAATTCTTCGAAAGTAAACAACTGCGTCAGAATTATACGAACAATATTAAGGAATAAATATAAATGTAGTTCATTCAATCAAATAAAACTGGATCACCCATAAAAATAATTTCAACTAGAGCGCACACATTCGAAAAATCTGCGGTAAAGCAATTAAAAAGCTCGGCTTCGTAAAGCGCATTCTTGGCAGTTGTAATGAAAAGAGGTTATTTCGCCTTGTTCATCTGGAACATTCGGCAAATGAAAGGGCATATGATTTCTAGAGCTCAAAATAGTGTAGTAAAAGATGATACTACGATGAAAAAGCCAGTGTTACCAAAATGCTCTCAGACGCGGGTTAGTAATCCTTGTAGTTTAAAAGCAAATTGCAAATGACAAAAATTCAGTGAAAGTCTTCCTTGCGGTTGACGTGACAAGTACCTGCTACTTCTGCCGGTTTGACAGTGAGAGCAGGGTAAGAGAAAAATGCACAAAGACAAGTCATTTTAAGAATTCATTCTTTCTGCGAAGGAAATCAACAGACGAAAGAAGTTTTTGGAACGCTCGGTGTTTACATCACCTGCCACACACCTAAACGCTGCACAGTCAGTCGAAATCGAAAAATGCCGAACATTGGGCGAAAAATGCTTTTTTGTAGTGCGGAACTTGAAACTTCATATAGTTATTGCAAAAATATTGAATTTCATGTTTCCGTTTGTCGTTTTTTAATATTTCCAGGTAACAAAAAGGTCGAGAGCGTCGAAATTGAGTAATTTTCACAGAAAATGAATCTTGCATTTTTCAGAGAAACATGCAAGTTCGTTGATTCATGGAGTCTTTCAAGAGAAAATTTTGGCAAATAAAAAGATGCAACTTTCTATTATAACTCTTTACCTATATAGGGTAAACCGTAGAGTTATTGGCCACCGACAGTTATTGGCCATTTGATGTTTCTAAGGTCATAGTAAGACTTCAGTCAGTCCTACTTTACATTTATCATGTCAGATGACATGGGCAGACATTTCTGTCACCACAGCATTTTTATAATTACCATCAGATGTCGCGTTAATTTTTATGATGGGATTTCCCCCCGAAAGTATATATATAAGGAGGTGTTTCTTGCGATTTTCTTAAGGAAGGAAGTATTTTAAAAACTTCACTGTAGCTGACTCTTTTACAACCTGTTGTTAAGGGTATTTTGATAGGTAAGTGTAGGTTATTAATTAACCGTTCACTTGATATTCATGCAACTTACCACATCAAGTAGACCACACAAACGGTGGCCAATAACTATTACCTATTTACCTTCAGATTCAGTTATTGGCCACCCCGGCCAATAACTATACTTTGAAAAAAAAATGCAATCACATTTCTTTTATCTTTATTCACATTCCTGTCCATCATGTTTTATCAATTTTAACTCATTTGAGTTCCTGGATACCGAAAACAGTTATTGGCCGCCCGGCCAATAACTGTACCTAATTCAAACTGGCCAATAACTATAATACTTAACTTTCAAATGTCTAGAATGCCAAAACTAGCCGAATATGACCATTCAGCTATAAGAAAATATGGAATTCCAAAAACAAGCTTGCAATTCAAATTGAAGAATCCTGGATAAAAAAACACTTGTGATCCATCACCAGTTCTCGTCAAAGAAGAAGAAAACACGCTAGTTCGGTAAGTATACCCAGAGATGCAGGGTGGATTTTCATCTTAGTTTGAAACCATTGAAAAGTTACTCTGTTATATTTTAGTTGGATAATAGATACGGCAAGAAAGGGCTTTCCCAGAAAATGGGAGGATATAATTAGCAGTGTCCAGGAATTCTTAATTACGCACCCAAGACCTAATCCATTCGAGGAGAATCGTCCAGGAGAGGGATGGTTGAATTTAAGGAGTGAGCTCTTTATACTATTAAAAGGGAAAATACTGCCATTTATATTCCCAATGATTCCTAAGTTTTGTAATAGTCTTGCGTAAGGTTACATTTTCACTGGCAGCTTACATGAAAATTTTACCACAGAATGTGCAAAAAGTTGTGGTGCAGAAGAAAAGTTGTTTGCAAATGATTTCCATTTACAATGGCAACAATACGCTTTCGCAAGAGGTACTTTCAGAAAACTTGAACTGACCACTTACGTCACTTGAAGTAAGTTACTTGAGCAGTAAAAATGTTTTTTATCTATCGGTGGTAGAAAAGATAAATTCTCAAAGCGATGACAATTGTAGGAATAAGTTAAATTCTATAAAACTGTCAAGTGATTCTTTTATATGCAGGAATGACTATCTTTCCTAATGAAATTATTGTTAAGTTAATTTTAAGTAGTAATTGTTTAGTTCTACATTGATTGTGTGTGCTTAATAGGATTGCATTTCCGGAATGTAGGTAATTACGTTATTTTTAATTTTTACAGTAATAACTAGCGTATTTTATAAAGTCACTTTTTAATCAATCTAATGCTCATATTTCCATATTGAGTATGATTAGAGAAGTAATCTGAATGTATTGAGCGGCACCTGAGTTCAAGAGGCAATGAGATCTCATTCTACGTATAGCGTTGCCTATTTGCTAATCTTTAATTCTATAAAATGTGAAAACAAACTGTGAGCAGAAATTCAAATAATTTTTAAGTAAGTGTGGTCTGATGAGATATTTATTTCAATGCGCTTTCGTATTACAGCGTATTGAGTGAAAGGATGATGTACCAGTGAAGTCGAAGAGCACGTGAAGGAGAAAAAATTGGAGGAAGCAATGGCTGATCCATACAGAGTATTTAATGGATATGAAACTGGGTTTCAAATTTGTCCGTCAAAAGGTCGAGTTTTGGAAGCTAAAGGAGCAAAAAACGTGTATGAGATTGAAAAAAGTTCTTCCAAGGAAAATATCACAGTAATGTTTTCGTTTTCCGCAGATGGAAAATAATGTTGCTCCATGATTGTTTACCCATATAAAAGGATCCCCGAGAAAATGTCTGATTCGGTCCCAGCTGATTGGGGAATAGCTCGAAGTGACAGTGGATGGATGACTGCTGAAGTATTTTTCGAATAACTAGGTAACGTTTTTCACCCGTATCTTATGAAACAGGGCGTTTAATTCCCCGTGGTTTTGTTTGTAGATGTCCACAAGTCACATCTTACCTATCAGGTCAGTGTTCTATGCACTGAACTGCAAATTGAAATAACTGCGCTCTACCCAAATGCCACTCATATTTTACAGCCTGCAGATGTGTCTTTATTCCGGCCAATCAAGATGCAATGGCGAAAAGCTGTGAGGGAGTGGCAATCGATGCATCCCAGAGAAATATTGAATAAGTTGTCCTTTGCCCCTCTCTTGAAGGAAGTCATTGAGAAAACGCTAAGCCAGAAACATTGACCGGAGGTTTTAGGGCATGTAGTCTTTACCCATTTGATGTAGATGCATTTGATTATAGTAAATGCCTCGGTACCTCTTTCTCAAAGTATACGCAAAAGAGTTACGAAAATGTAGTAGATCATGAGTTATTCCACACTAATTAATATCTTTAACAAGGAGAGAATTGAAGAGTTCGCAAGAATAAAAGAATTTTTGACTGGCGAAACCGAGGAGTTCTTCGTGCTCTTTAGAATATGGAAATATTTCCAGAAAGGGAAGAGCGAAAGCCGTCTGTTAGTGTCATGCGCTATGAGAATTATCCTTCAACTTCCAATGGAAGCGATTCAGATGGCAATAGAACAATTAATGCATCTGGGACAGTACGTGATGGCTGTAGTGCAAGATTGGGAAGCAGCAGTTCAATGGATCCAACCAACCGGGAAAATGCTACCAGTGAATGCTCAATGAGTGTCAGTGAGGTAATTATGAGCAACGGACCATCTTCAGTTGCAAGAGTTTCAGGCACTAATGAAATGAGTGAGTTCTTGACTTGGCCAGAGACTCCAAAACGCAAAAGAAAGAGAGAAAGACAGCCTTTGCCATAACGTCCAACAAATATCGGAAGATTTTTGCAAAGAAACGCTTGGCACGGGTAGCAGAAGCGGAGGAGAAAGAAGTCAGTAAACGACTACGCATGGAAGCACAAGAAGAGAGAAAAACAATTTTAAAATCAAAGCAAGCAGGAGGAATCCACTCCAGGAGGGAGTGAAAAATTAAAAGGTAGGTCATACAGTGACCTATGTCGAGAGATAATAATACCCAAATCGGTACTTAAATGTGAAAATTGCCCGAAGTTCTTTCATGAACTGTGTGCACCAAAACATCATTATCAATATACTACCAATGTAAACGATGGTATGGTATGGTAAATAATTTCCTTTGCCCCAATGTTTCAAAGAAAATGAGACTGATGCAAGCGAAGACAAAAACTCAGAAGAGGAAAATGACGACGAGATTAACGAACTACTTGCACTTGCTATTTAAAAATAAATTGTTGAAATAGTATAGAGATATACTTAAAGATGTTTTAGTATCAATAGAAGTGAAAAGAACTGATAATTTAGCACTTAAGTGAGAGTAAAAATGTGTGGCCAATAACTATCAGTGAGATGTCCAATAACTGTGCGAGGTGGCCAATAACTGTACCAATAGGTATTGTTTCACTATAAGGTAAAAATCACGTTAATGTCAAGATGTTATTGAAATTACATTGCTTCAAATCAAAAAGAAATAAATGAGGTTTACAAATATGTTAACTTTCATTAAACTCAAAGTTTTGTATTTATTTTGTAGTAATTTAAACTCAAAATTTTCCTTAATTGGCCAATAACTGTACGGTTTACCCTATTCGTTGAAGTTTTCGCGCTCAAAAATGAGTCTTTGCAGATTGATAGGAACAAAATGGCGGATCCCTTTTTTGGCCAAATTTCGAGAAAGAGAAAGGAAAATAACAAGGAAGTGGCGAAGCGAAGGGGGGTTTAGTTCAACCCCCTTTCCCCCTCCCCTCCCAAGAACTAGCTCTGTCCTTTTTCTGCTGAAGAGTACAAAATCCCAGTCATCATGCAAGTACACTGCTAATAATGTTTGCCTTATAAATTCAGTGAAAGCTTCGCATACCAGTAAATATGGCTCCGATTTCAGCAAAGGTGATGTTTTCGATAGCAGAGTAGGCCTAAAGCCGACATCGATATCAATGGAACGCTACGATAGGGGTCGTCCATTAATCAAGTGGTATTTTTTTCAACTTTTTAACCCCCCCTCCCCCCTGGTGATATTTGGTGAGGTTTTAGACTAACCCCCCCCTTTACCCAAAATCACGTGTATTTTTTGGTTCAAAGTATATTAACATTTTCAGAAGATTATCTTTAAATACAGGTATAATCTAATTTAATTCTGGAAAATTAAGCACTGTGATAAAAATGTCCATACAGACATTAAGGTCGCAGGTTGTTTCTGACTGGCATAAAATAATAAAGGAAATGTGTAATCATATGAAAAACACATAATTTTACTTATTTTTGTTGCATTGCTTTAAGGAAAAATATACACGGCAACGATTTACGCATGTTTTCGGCGCCAAAATCTCTGACTTACTGACGACTGGAAAGCCGAGCCGTTTTTCGGTTTAGAAATCGCGCGCTCAACGAAAAAATAAATACACATGATATCTCACTGCACCCCCGCTCCCCCTTGTGATATTTCGTGATATTTTCCAAACCCCCCTTTCGAACCTAACGTGATTAATGGACGATCCCATACGAGTGTTTCGCACACAATGTTCAACGCGTGCACTTCTTAAGCCTATCCTTTATTTAGAATACTCACGCCATAAGGTACGATTCCCATGAGAGAAATTCCAAAGTGCTGATTTGTTTACTCATTGCTAAAATACAAGGTAATATTCGAGAAATAATTCGAAACTTACACCCTGAAAACAGAGATCAATTCCTGCCTTTTCATCTACGTTTACCTCCTTCACCATCTCACCTTGGTTCTTTTGGGTGGATTACTCCACGCAATTTTGTCTACGTTTTCTTCTCTGTAAGCATCCAATATGTTTTGAACAAAGATTTCATCACACTCAAGGTATCCCACAATCTCCTTCTTTAGTTGTATTATCTTATCTGCATCACTCACCTTAACCCCTAATTCATCAGCCACATATCTAAACTCTTCCTTCTTGGCTTTTCCTAAAAACGCCATTTTGCTATCTCGCCGATTTGGATTTCACCAATTCTTGATCCCACAAATTCCGGATCCCGCCGCTGCTCTTTACTGACTACATTTTTGTCAATAGCTAAATACACAACGATGCAAATATATTTGATTTAATACTTAATTCAGAAGATTACATTAAAAAACACCCGCAACTTACCTGTTCATTTATACGTATTCATTTGAATTGATCGAGAGAAAGCAATTATAAGAAGCACACAACTAATCAAACCGTTTTATTTCACGAAAAGACTGTTAACCATTACGTTGATATAAATAAAGCTTGGTTGCTACTGACAACTAAACAAAATTTGAATTTTTTAACATTTTCGTATATTTTTTCGCGAGATTCTTCAGAGGATATTGTTTGAAACAGCAAATGTTTATAATATAATTATATATAATATACATAAATTTATAAATATATTTATTCTTCAATAGTCTATCTATCTAATATAATTTATCTCTTATTTTCAGCATTAGTTTTAACGGATCATTTATTCAAAATTTCTTTTTATGGATAAACTCATGAGCTCAAAATTGCTTAGGTCGTTAGGGGAATGTGTCGTTTACAAAATATTGAAAAAATATTGGTGCATTTTATCAAAATATTTGCTATTTCGAATCGTAAACGATATTCCACGACTGAAATAAGAATCTTCATTCAATTTCCTTTCTTTTGGTACTTGTTTCGACTTTGTACGACTTGTGTTACTAATTTAATTTTGCCAAAGAAACAAAGCCTTCAAGCGATGAAAATGAGGTTTACATGTATTTTAAATGGAAACGAATTATGGGTTCTGGAGTTGGATTCCGGGCGACTCCGGGACTGAAAATAGTTTTCCCTGGTGTTTTCAGCAGGTAGAAATCCAACGCAGTTTATCTCGTATCTCTACACCTTACCGTTTCCAAGATTGAGGGGGGATAGACAGACAGACGGACACTTCGCTATTTATATATAGATAGATTACGAACCTCAACTCAACTGCTGGAAAGATTTTTTGTTAGACACCAAAACAACCAAGGGTAGCAACAAATAGGAATCCCACAATAAAGCGAAGCGATTCCAAACGAGGGAATCTATCATAGCCTTAGTGCTACTGCCTGAAATCTCCCCTAACGAAACGAGCTGCTCTGCTGGACCATCTCTAAATCTGAGATGTACTTCGTGTGCATCCGAAATCCCGCAACAGTATTCTAGACAACGCCAAATGAGAGAGAAATAAGCTATTTCTTTGACTCTCGTTAGTTCATATTTTCCCTTCTCCGTTCTTTTCTTAACCATCTCAATAACGTGCTACAAAATTGGGATATTGTAGATAATTAATTTTTTTATAAAGTGCTTAAAAAAATAACCCGCAAGACAGTACATTATTTTCCATCCATAATTGGAAAGAATTTACCCAAAAGTATTTATTGCATATTGACTCGGTATTTTCAAAGTAGAAGGTTCCTATAAACATAAATCTTGCAATGAACAATTTGTCAGGTATTAATTTGATGCCTTTTCACGAGCCATTCAGCTCGGCTACCTTTGCTTCGCGCATGCGCAATGCCAAATGAAGGGGCCAAACGCCGTCTTTCCGAACCTCCTATTCCTCAAATGTCATCTGATCGCATATTCCTCCATCTGTAATATAATTTAAGGACGGGCACTCTGACTTGTGGAATGACTTGTGGTGAATCTTGGCTTGGTCGGGAGGCTCTTGAATTGTTAGTTCTACTAAGGTGATGTCAAACAAAAGTTTGGATTCATCACATTTCGAAATACGATAGCCCGCCCCCATTTAAGACGATAAGGAGGTCGTGCACACTTCCAGCTAATTTCTTCATCAAATTCTTCGCTGAAACTACGTGACCATGGGGAAGTGGGGAACTGTTCGAAAAGTTCATTCGTTCAGAATTTATAGACGAAGTGAGTGAAATGTTAGCGCCACTAAGAGGCGAACGCGATCACCGAGAGGCATCGACGAAGCGTTATAGGGAAGTAATCGCAAGGACGGATAATTACTTTTGGTCGTTTTTTCCGCAGGCTATTAGAGATTCTAATATGGAGAAATGAATAATGGTGGTGTATTTCACCCCCTGCCATACGCCTCTGGCTATAACCTATACTACATACATACATAGATCCTATCTGTGCATTTTTTTATACCAAAATTTACTTAATCAAAAATTTATCAAATACTTCCCTTCCGTTGTAATACAAGTTTTTTCAGGTTTCCCAGTAGGCCTTCACGGCTACCATAGCAGTCCAGGGGATAAGTCCCCACCGTACATCACCCTACCACCCCTACTCCACCTGTACTCGTCAAGCTCACTCGTCCTTCATATTTTCACCCAATCTTTTTACAAACTCTCTATGATGTTTTGGGAAGAGCTACAAGATTCCTGCAAGAAAATTATTCCGTTCCGTAATAGCACGATTTAGAAAGGAGAATTTATTAAAGTTTGTTCTCTGTTTTATTAATTTAACTTTATGTCTATGGTCTTTTCTGCCATGAGATACGTTTTGTGTTTGTGCCGATTTGGGTCAAAAAATTTCTCGAAGTGGTTTCTCATGACGATGGTATAACCGAGTATACTGCTTTCGTAGGCATCGGCATAAACACCGGATCCAGGTCAGAGGTATTCTTTAATTAGAGGTTTTAGCATTGCCTTTATTTCGCTTGCGAGTGAAATGACGAACTGACTGAGTTTTGGTTTAGAGCAATATCACTCTCATACTTGCAAGGAAGTATTATCGTCAATTGACTTCCTATCGTACTCTAAGGGATTTGCAAGACCACGGCCTCGAAGCCCGCCTGGAACAGATCCGCAATCTTCACTGAATAATCGTTCTATGACCGGAAAGATGTCAAAGAAAGTAAAAGTTGGTAGAACACGAGGTTCGATAAAATTTCCGCGCTTCAGAGCATGCGCAGAGCGGCCGAGTGTAAGCCATCGAAAAACATTATCCGTAAACTTCACATCAAAGCGAGAAACACTTCAAAGGGTATTCATAAATGGAGTGACCAAAATGAATGCCAATATTCGGCATCTCTCATTTATTCACGGCCATTGAGATAAAGGAAGATTCAAAATACATTATTTTATAATCGTTCTTAATTAATGGTTGCCACTGACTGTTGGGCCGCGTCCAATTTGGATCAACAAGTAAACAAAACTCTCCCAAATGGCCCGTGCTTAAAAATCCATGATCAAGAGCGACAGAAAACTTCACGATTATGCATCTCAAGTCTTCAACGTCTTCGCTATCAATGGTATGAGACATTTATAAGAGAGATTTTATTTTTCTGCATTCGTCCATGGTCCGGTCGTCTCTTGTACGAATCATTCCATCCGATCAACGACGGACGTATCCCCAGAGTCTCCTCTTGCAAAGATCTTGGCGTCATCATCGATGAAAAATTAAATTTTTCGGAACATGTGAATTTTGTCAAAAAAAGAGCAATGTCTCGACTGGGAATGCTCTATAGATTCACTGAGATCATGGATCCAGTCTCTCTTCGCACTTATTTCTCCAGCTGTGTTCTTCCTCTTCTTACTTACTGCTCTCCCATATGGACCATGTCATCCGAATCAAACCTCTCTTCTCTCAATCGCATCTTAAATTTCTTTCTAAAATAGTCCATTTTCGAGTCCCGTCTTATAAAAATATGCCTAAAGAGCATCTTCTCAATCACCTTAACCTCACCCCAATTAAAGCCTCTCATACTTACTCCGACATTTCCTTCTTATATAATATAATAAATAGCGAAGTTGATTCCCCATTCTTACTCTATCTTTTCTCTTTCCCTCAAGAACAACTCGCCTATCCGATACCTTCTCTTTGATTACTTATCTATCAATAGTAAAACGATCACTCTTCTTTCGCATTCCTTCAATTTTAAACTCCCTTTCTTCCAATACTCATCCTTTCTTCGTATCTCCGAAATCTATCCAGAATATGATTCCGCGAGTTTGACGGGGAAAAATACAATTTTCTATGATTTTTTTGTTTGTTTGCCCATATTCATTTTTTATTTTATTATATGTTTAATTTTTTGATTTTTCACGATTTTATTGATATTTTATCCTTTATTATTATTGTTAATCATCAGTAGTAATTGGCTTCGTGCTGTATGTTGATGTTTGTTAATAAATAAATAAATAAAAATAAATAAATGCGAAGGAGACACTATTTTCCACATAAGCTTTAACGTTTGAGATGAGGTAAATTGGGATTTTCAAAATGAATGTAAATTTGAATTTTTATTGTCAATTTGAACTGAGTTTCCATCGATTTAAGTCTTTGAGATAACCGAGTCCACCCAATGGCTATTTTTAGGAGATGAAATATTAACCCACTGCCGCATACAAGCATATTCTTATGCTTTAAAAAAGACCTACTTCTAACCTGGCGTTATGAGGTGTTTTTGGTGTTCCTTAGCGTAGGTGATTGCTCCAATCACGAGTGGGCATGCGCTAACAACCGATACGAGGGGCGCGATTTGGCGCTCTGGAACTATCGGGACGTAATGGCATCGCTCTACTGGTGAATTACCCGAATAAATGATTCACGGGTTACAACCAAGGTAAGTTCAGGTGGTTGCAATCCAAGTTCACTTGAACTTAATTGAGAAGAACTCGATTGCGAAATAAGCTTATCTACGGGATATTACTCAGCAATTTTATATGTCTATTAGAGGAAAGGTGTAAAAATGGCCCCTCTCTTTTCTTTTTGACGTGATGGTTCTTTATTTTAGAAAAATTCTACAATTTTGACATTCAATAATATCAATAACATGTTTACTAGATGATAGGAAGCAATATGATGGTTAATATAATTTCGTTTTAGTCGAAAACGAAGGTTTTCGGAAAACTTGCAAAATCGAACAGAAAAATGGGGATCAAAGGAGCACCCCTCAAAAAAAGTCACAAAGATTGTTTAAAATGCTTTAAAACAATATAATATAAAACAAAGAGCAAGTTTTCTTCTTAAAGTTGGGGACAGGAGATATATCGAACTTAGAAACCGCATTTGAAATACCAGGGTAATATGTTGGTGTTTGAACATTGATGAAGCATCATTTGGCATAACTAGAGCCTGATGTGCTTGCATATTCAGATACATCGAAAGAGAGGCAGATGATGGTCCAGAGAAAGTACGCACAGTAGCATGTGATTTCGAAAGATCATTTTTTATTTTGGAGCAAATTTTTCCTGCAGCCAACTCAGCAGCTATAAGGTCAGCGTTGTTGAAGATGTAACGATTCATATGGTATAACCCAATTACTTTGAACCCGTTTATTGCTATCTCAGCCGTTTGGGTACGAAGGTACACCTCTATAACATATTAGGGTGTGATGTAGAGATCTGCATTGGCCGAAAATTTCATCCCATCACATCGTTGTTGAGCTCGATCCCAACCCGGCCCGAGCGTAGAAGCAAATGTTCGTTCTCAAGCCCAACCCGGCCCGAGCGTAGATGCAAATGTTCGTTCTCAATCCCAACCCGGCCCGAGCGTAGATGCAAATGTTCGTTCTCAAGCCCGAACTTTCCATAAATCGCCCGTTAATAAATCGTTGTGATTTGTGAAATAAAAATGCGTTTTTTTACTCCTTCACGAAGACTGATCATTTTGTTTAAGCATTGCGTTACATCTTTAAGAGGCTTTTGCCCCTATGAAAGAAACTAACGCTCTTTAAGGACAAATAATTCCTTCCTTTCCGAGTTGTTCACGGTCCCAAGCCCAATAGCCTGCCTGCTTTATCCGGCCCATGCAAACCTCTAGTGTGAGGGTATTCTGGTGCACTCTCACTGACTCGCTTTAGTACATTTTCAGAGGTCCCATTTACGCCTTTGCTTCTATCATTTAGTAAACTTGTTATAGTTATTAATGAATGTCAAATATATAGAATTTTCTAAAATAAAGTACCATTTAGTCAAAAACAAAAGAGGGTACTCATATTTACACCTTTTCCTCTACGTGGACATGTTCAATTTATAGCATTCTGGCTCACAATCAGAGAGGAAAGTAAGGGAAAACTACCTCACTCCTCATCCTGGCCCTAATAAACCTCATACCTCACTTCTAATTCTTGGTAACTAATGTTAGAGGGGGTGAGGTAACAACCGGCAGGCAGAATACTTCACTGACACTGTCCAGAGGTAGAGATAAACAATATTGCACCCCATCAATCGAAGTGACCCTCAAAACCCGCTTTACTTCAAAAACACCACCGTTTCGACGCATGCGATTTCGCTCGGGGAACAAACGATAAGCCACTTGTTTTTCTGAAGTTCTTTCGGTCAGAGAATTGGCGCGATTCTTATCTTAACGACGCCATTCATTAACTCGACATCCACGGGTCAGAAAAACGCGAGTGGGCATCGGGCCTTATCATCAAGTGCTGGTTTAATCACCGCAACATTGTTTCAGATTCATTATTAGCAATAGGAAAAATAAAGTTACACATTCCACAACGGAGAAATCTAAAGAATCACGTATGTAAATGGCCAAGTACGGTGATTGAATCTCAGGAGCACATGATAAGTGAAAACTACTCACAGGTTTGACTCGTTCACTCACTGCGACACTCCAATCAATCCTCTGATTCCTTTGTATTCTGCTCCGATTTATCGCACTATTGTTGCGCAAACACTGATTAATGAAGTTCAATTTGAAGCGACAATGCTCTAACACCGGCAGAGAGCAGAGTGAACACTTGTTAAACTGTGGTGAGGGGTGCTCCACAGTGACGCCAATTTAATTTTTCAAAAATTCCCCTGGAGGCACTCCGAAATGTTGCCGAAAAATCAACAAACCTGTTGAAAAATAATTAGAATTGATGCGGATGAATGCAATAGATGCTAAGATGCAAACCTGCTTGAAGTCGCTTTTATAAACGTCGCGTGAAAGTTGCTAGATCCAGCGACAAGATCGCTAATTTTGCAACCATGTCCGCCGAAGACCGCGAGAGTCTCTTCCCCTCAAGCGCCAACGATTGCCACGTCCTTCCAAAGGCAGCATCGGAGCGACATTTTTCAGATTGGAATGGACAAAACGGATCCGTCGTTTACATTGCTGCATTCAACTACATATTAGACTTTAACAACGTCGTCGTGAATGTATTATGCTTCATTAGCGATAAAAACAACGCAAAGAGCGGAAATTGAATGAAAAGACGCGTTTTTCATCCGTTAAAGTTTATAAAACTACCATTACTCTCCAACAACCCTGTATAAAATTCTATTTTTCCTACAAGTTCTCTTTTTATCATTACCACGCATATAAATAACATGCGATCTATTTTTAAGTAACCAGAGTTTAGTAAAAGATTATTTAAATGGATCGTAATCTCAAAATAATTTGGTCATAAAGCACAATTTATGTGACGCCTAGTTAGCCCAACTAGTTGCGAGAGAAAAATTAAGATAAATGTTGAAATTTTCATAATTTGGGACGATATCATGAACGGTTCTTTAGATTTAGACATTTTTCATAGAGAGTAATCTCCGCTGTAAATTAAGCTCCTGCTTCGCATCACGACGGACCGAATCAACAAAGGCATTCCTTCGCTCATTCTTCTTGGCTTCCGGTTGCAAATGGCTGAATGTTAAAATCTCTAGACTTTACACGCAGTTCCCTCTTCTTCTTTCTTTTATGCAACGATAACCTTGAATCGGACTGTTTGCAATTGGTGGTCTTGAGAATTAACTTTATGTTGTTAATCAAGCGAAGTGTGAGGAATGCAAATTTGCGGAAAATTGTCATCGGCGCGATTGACTCTTATTATCACTTTTCTTCTATTAGACCATCCATCTTGAATTTTATCGGAGAATGGTCACTCTGCATCTCATTTTTCAATCCTCATTTTTCAATTCTCATCTTTCACGCGGAATTATTATTACAAAAATGGCATAAGTCACTTCTTTGTGGGTGTTTTCCAGCAACGTGGGTTTTTTCTTTGTGAACCTTCAGTGGCAAAGATTTTTTCCCACACCCTACTCTTTCTTTTTGTATTTTTTTAATAATTTAACTATAAATGTAATCGACTTGCTAGGTTAGGTGGAAGAGAGGCCCGCTCCTGGGCCTAACCTCGCCAATAATGGGTCCAACTAACTTACTAACTAACAAGTGGACTTCCGGTGGGAACACGTATTACATATATTATACATACATACACATATCCTATCTCTACATTTTTTTAATACCAAAATTTACATAATCAAAAATTTATCAAATACTTCCCTTCCTTTGTAATACAAGTTTTTTCAGGGTTCCCAGTGGGCCTTCACGGTTACCGTAGCGGTCCCGGGGACAATTCCCCCTCCGTACATCACCCTACCACCCCTACTCCACCTGTACTCGTCTAGCTCACTCGTTCTTAATATTTTCACCCAATCTTTTTACAAACTCCCTATGATGTTTTGGGAAGGGCTACAAGACTCCTGCAGGCAAATTATTCCGATCTGTAATAGCACGATTTAGAAAGGAGAATTTATTAACGTTTGTCCTCTGTTTTATTAATTTAACTTTACGTCTATGGTCTTTTCTGCCATGAAATTTTGCAATAGTGACTTTGTTTGATAATTCCTCTAACGATTTAACTCCTTCGTATAATTTAAAAGATATGGCCTTTTCTTTGATCTCCGCTCTTCTAAACTTTCCCAACCTGATTCTTTTAGCATCTGAGTAATCCTATCAAGCCTTGCATATCTGCCTAAGACGAATCTTGCTGCCTTTCTCTGTGCCTTTTCTATTTTTTGCTTTAAACCTACCTCATGCGGGTCCCATTGGCATTCTCCGTATTCCAAGATTGTCCTAACAAATGATTTGTACGCAGTCTCTTTAACATTCTTATTTTATTTATTAAGCGTACGCACTATGAAGTTTAATAATTTATTGGCTTTCAAAATTATTCACTCTATATGTTAGTTCCATTTCAAGTCCCTGAATGTTAAACCTAAGTATTTCACCATATGCTCACTAGGCATAATTTCCCCCATATTATATGCGTGTAGACTACTATTAAAACTGATTCTTTACATTTATTCGTATTAATTTCTAATTTATTAGGCGAAATCCAGCTATTTAAGGCAGTTAAATCCTCTTGAAGTCCCATGCAATCGTTCTCGTTTTTTATGTTCCAATACAATCGTCTGCGAATAAACGAATTGTCGATAAGTCATTATCATTATCATTCATCTTCGACTTCTACGCAAAGAATCTCAAAATCATTATCTTTTGAAACCAAAGTACTTGAGATTTTTTAGAAACGCATATGAAAACGCAATTTTCCTTCTCCATCCCTTCTGTAGACGTCGAACGTTTTAGGAAATACTTGTAACGAACTGACTTCCTCTTTTAGCCAAGAATCCGTACCTATGACTATATCTGCGTCACTTGAATCTAATAAGGTATTGAATTCATGGATTTTGTAATCAATACTACGAAAATTTACTTGCAAACGCCTTAGAAGCCCTTTCCTATTTTTACATACAGACACAATACATTTGTCATCTTTCACATCGTGAGCTACAACACCAGTCGCACCGTTATTTAGTTTCCCTGATTTATACAAGAACCAATCACATTTTTCAATAACCTTCCAAATTTCCTATCCTATTTAAATGGAGATCATCTCTCCCAAGTCACTTTCTTTTAATTAGGATCCAGAAATATTACATCCTTCCTTTCGCACAACCAGTCCAATCCATCGTTAATATACCTTATAAAGTCAAATGCACATCCCTCCTCCTGATCACGGCACTTATCACAATCTTGGCCCGACTAAACTTCTTCTTAGCAGTGTCACAGAGATCTCAAACATACCCAATGACATGCTCTGGCTCTCTTCACATCGTTCGTCCCTGCATGGAGCACCACAACCTCTTCGTCTCCAGCAGTATCCTTATTTTCTATTTTTGATTCAATTTCATCCACTCCACTGATGTATCAGCAGCATTGCAAATTTGCCCGCTGTGTTTTATCATCGAATCCCCCATAACTCGCACTTTATATTTCAGATCCATACCTTGTTTCTCACCCTCTCTTTTCCTTTCCGGCTCTCATTTCCCTTCACCAGCCCCTTTTCTTCACTCCTTAGCTCCTCCTTCAAGTTCTCAATTTCCTTCTCCGCTAGGGTCATCTCCTTCTCCGCTAAGATCTGCTTCAGGCTCTCCAAACCCTCAGTGTCTCTACACATACCCAATCCTCAGACATATTGTCTTATAATTTGTCTTTCGAACATTTAGAATGGTACCACAAACCACACATGCTGCATAGTGCCCTTTTCTAAGTTCTTGTTGCACTTAACACACTTGACCGCCGCAGCCATCTTGACAAAAATTACTTTCACTTTTTGACCTGCACTCACCACACTTCGACTACCTGACCTCAATATTACATTCATGACATCCGTGCTAATCTGTCGGCTAGCTCATCTCCTTTGGAAGAGTGTAAAGAGAATTGGGACCCAAAATAAAGAAATACAATCCTGCTTTTTGTAATTTGTCAGAAATGTAAAATAAATTCAGTCCTGTAGACTTCATGAGAGTTTTAGGTTTAATTTAAGTCAAATTTCGCTGAAGATTCATCGGAGAAACTAATATCGTATTCTCATACCCATCGCTTTTACACATTTTTAATCCCAAAATTAAAAAACGAGTTTTGCTAAATGTACCTATGTGTATGATGGATTTGAGTTCCTTGGTTTTATGATACCATCGAAGATCTATCAAATTATTCTGTTCCACTTTTCATCAAGGAATTTTAACGACTGCGTCGGAGCAATGAAAGAACACGGCTATTGAGGAATTGGAGGATCTCCAATAGCCGTCTTTGTCGGCGTTCCTCGACTCATTTACCGCTGTTCGGAGAAAGCAAGAAAGGGTCACTTTTTAGAAACTTCCTAAATGTGTATTGGGTGTTTTTTTTTAAGTGCCGTGGCTTTTCTTGTTTTCTCCGAATGCCGGTGAATTAAGCGAGGAACGCCGACAAAGACGGCTATTGGAGATTTAAACTTCTAATCTAATACTGCATCGGAATTTTTATTTACTTTATCAGTCATAATACTTATTTTCAAATATTCAGGGCCAATTATTTCAATTCAATATACAGTGTAGCGTTAGATGCGCTCTTAGCTAATTTATATATCTAAATGTAATTTTGAACCTTGGGTGTATAAAAAAAACTTGGATGGAGTTCTTATTCGTTTACACTTTGTATGGCTTGGATTTTCTGTTTTTAGTTATGTGCACCCAACCAACTATCGTGACATCATCACCTGATTCGATTATTCCCGAATGGTTGATCAAATTATCCTCATCTTGAGTGGCTATCGCAAATAGACTATAGGTACAGTGTAGGTATCACGAATAATATGAGAAAAATTTCAGTGAATCCGAATTGAATGCGATGATGTGACAACAAAAGTGTTAATAAACTGTTTCACTAAATTCCAGGACGTAGTCATAATAAGGAGATCATTTGGTATAATCGATAAAATGATGACTTAATGTTCCAACTGAATAGAGAATCGAAACCGATTCTTGGCGTATCGATACGTAGGATAAAGAATTCCGACGTCGATGTAGTTTTTTCTTTCGGACTGAGATGCTATTCGTTTTCCCAGCTCTTCGTTTTATTTTGGAAGTTAGGTAAGCGATGTTGAAAATTTCATCTCGCTCGTGAAATTGCCAATCTACGAGAAAATGTTTTAGGTTTTTTTAATGAGTCGTTACACTGTTTTTGCACAAAATTACGCGTATTTATTTTTCTGCTTCGATAGATTTCATGGGGAAATTATCCAATTGTTTCGTAATAATTATTCGCGTGATAAATATATGCCTTATTATCACCGATAATCCATCGATCAACAATTACTTTGTATCTTAATCCTCTAAAAATATTTTAAATCGACGCTTGTTTCTCCGTCGCGAATGCCACAGCAATTGGATCCGAAGAACGCGTCGTACGATGACCTTGGCTCAACCCCACTCGTCTGCTCGTCAATTGCATTCGGGCCGCAGAAAACACAAGAATTCGATGAAGAACTCTACTCGATTTATCCTAAATTTGACTGTAATAAATCCCTGCACTTCCTTTTGCGTTTATATTCCCTCCAAATGCGCATTTTTAGCTCCTCGACTATTGACTGCAAATGGAGTTATAAAAAGATCTCGGCTTAATGAATGCGGATTGGGCGTATTGTGTGTTTCAGCTCGCAATTGGAGCCAATTTCGGATAAAATAGAAAATGATTGGGTTTGCGGAGTGTGGCGTCGATTGCTGAACTCTGGAAAGGTTTCGCAGATGGTCGCGAAAAATAGCAAGAAGAAACTCACTAATAACGGCTTTACATAACAACGAGGAACGCTTAACTAAGAGTTACTTTGCGCGGAATAAGAGATATTCATTGCATACATAAAGAGTCAGAGTTATCTATCGATGGCGATTGTCTTTAATCAATGGGCGCTCCTTTAAGTTACAAATACAGAGGTAATGAGAATAAAAAGCGAATCCGGTTAATCCGAACTATACAAATTGACCGCCATGGAGCGACGCGGATGCAACATGCAGCTGGCGCCTAATATAAGCACGATTGTCCTGTGAACCCACTCAAAAAAACGATTGAAATCTTAATTCATAGGTTTTGCATGGTTAGAAAATGCCGGAGAAAATTCTGGAAAGAGCACACCAAGTTACCGAATGTTCTCATTTAAGGCGTATCTTTCTAATCGAAGACTTTTTTGGTCCTCTAAATTATCTCTGCACCATTAACTATGGCATAATTCATTTCGGGTGACAAACGACGGCATTGATGGATTCGGTCAGATGCATACAAGATCAGTTCAGTACCGGCTACTGTAATTACAGAAATTCATGAGAGAAATTACCGAAACCAGAATAAGTAAAAAAAGAACAAAATTTTACGTCTACAAAACATATATATGAAAAAAGACCCCCGCGAGTGTGACTTATTCACTTACTTTTCTTATTCTCACAGGTACCTTGACCGAATTCTCCTTGCTAGGTCGTTAAACAATTGTTGGCGAAGTTTATAGGCAGTGATGTTTTTAGGAATACAATCTGCATCAGATAACTGCTCTATCAGCGGTTCTATTTGGATTTGCGTGGGCACCGCATTTAATCTCAGAGTGCGAGGAGGACAAATCAGAATACATGTCAGATTTTTCATATTCGAAAATTTTGAGCGCGATTCATATCATTGTCTACGAAGTGAGTGGTTCATTAGCCAGCGTTAAAAGCCATTACGTTCCTAGATTACATTTCAATTCATATAGAAATGGTGGAATCAATCAAATGATATATACCTTCTGAAAACCAACTATTTTTTCTCGTGTAAAACTATAACGATAAGATGATTATCAAGGGATTTCCTTTGGCAGATTAGATTTAACTATAGAGATAGGAGATAAATGTTCTAATCATGTTTTCATTGTTATTGGTTTAAAAGAATAGAAGAAGATTTTCTTTAATTAAATATGCGTAACTACGATAACCCCTTCTATAGATATTTAAGAGAAATTTTTCATATATTCTTAAAAGTTCAAAAGCATTTTGTCCTAGTTTTTTGTTCGTGGTTATCATTTTCAATCCAAGAATAACTCACGAAAATTGAAGAATGGCAATTTCACTCTCAGTGATAACGGAATTATGAGTGAGCTGACGAAGATGTGTTCCATTATATTGCCAGACTGCTAAGTTAATTATATGATTCTGTTATTTCCTGGGTCTTCCTTTGATCTGTGTTTGCAAACAGAGGCAATATTAGCAAATTTACAAGCTATTGGGATCGTAGATAGTTAGTTTTGATCATTTTTTCGTCAAACTATTAGAGAAAATAACGGGAAAGATTAGGTGAGGTTTCAATACACCACGGGCAGATTAATTCATCTTAATCTAAGATGTCAATGGTGACATAAAAATTGATTTTTTTCTGCATAACGAAATCTCTCGCATAGTCGACATTTTGACAGAAAATCTCAAATTACAAATTCATCATTTTATTAACTTTTATATTGAGTGCATTAACAGAAACAACTTGCTATTCGTATTATACATGTAACTGATCACTACAGCGGGATTTCAGAGAAAAAGTAGCGAAAGAGCAAACAAGAAATGAGTAGCCTTCGAACCCGCTCATTTCATTCCTTTTAATTGTCAACGCCCAACTCTAACCGAATGGAAAAGTTGTCTTCAGCGAAGCGTGTCCAAGAATTTTTTATTTTGGCACTTTACCGTTATCCTAACGAAAATATATTTTCTTTGAAACATTATTCTTCTAGTGCGCTCGTAGTCGGTTGTAGATTTGTTCTTCTAAAATTTACTGAGGCTATTAACGGCCACGGAAAAAAATGAACATCTATTAGATAAGTTCGCCATCTTGTATAGAGAGTGGCGAACCGTGCTTAAATTTAGCAAAATAATTTAAAAGAATAACCGATTTCGTAATTAAGAACACTATCAGAGACTGAATGATGAAACTCGATGTTTGTTGATTCTCCACTTCACATAGAAGTGAAATTATCGTGTATTCTTTGATAGTTTATTGTTTTGGAAGGAAAGAAATCGGAGAAGCGGAGTTTTCCCATCAGCATTCACTCAATTGCTTTAAAATTATTTGTTATGAGCAATTTTCTATAACGGAAAAAATAACTCTTCATTAATCTCGAAAGAGAAGAGAACAACTTCAGATAAAGGATAATTCGGACTCGTCAAAATATTCTGCCGGTTGATGCGAAATTTGTGTGCAATTTTACGATCTATCCGATCATTTCATAAAATGAATCGTTATTTCTTGAAGGCAGTTTATATAAGGGTCGCCATATTCGTCTCTGGAATAAAATCCTCTTTTGCAAATTTAATTAAAAAACGACAGAAAAGTGTAGTTGAAAGGAAATATGTGGATGCTCATTTTTTATTTCGGAAATCTAAAATGAACAGCTTAGGATTCGGAGGCAATCAAAATTATAATCGACAATCTTGCAATGGTCTCATTAGACGTGTTATCCATCGGTGTTGCAGCGTAAAATCAATAAATGAACGTATTTGCGACAGTAGCGAATCCGTCTTCGTGTATCAATCGTCAAGAAAAGCAACTGTACCATTTTCGTCAGTTCCGCTGGATAAGGGAATGGCATTGTTTCGTGTTAGCAATAATTATTTTCGGTGATATTTCTACAGCAGAAAGACTTTTCAAATAAAAGTAAAAATAGAATCTTTTCAGTGACGGATGACTACAGACCTAAAAGAATTCCTTCACTAGTTTGCTAAAATACGAAATGATAAAATAACTGTACTGAATATAAGTGTGTTGAGATATGGCAAATGATAATGCCCTTTTCAAATGTTTTTGCAATAAAATGAAATCGATGAGGCGCTTATTTTCATTTATTGACCCACAAGGAAATGTTGTTGAAAGGAAAATGGATACATTTCAACTGAAGCTATGCTTCTGATTCATATTGAGGTTTGAATAACCTTCCGCAAACTAGACTCGATAAAAACTTTTACAGCGCCCAGATGTGAAATATACGCATGGAAATCGGTTTATCTCCACAAAGCCATTAATGAACGAGAATTAGGAATATCGGAAAAAAATTTCTTACATTTCAATCGATTAGATTTTCCACACTACAACTAATGAAATAAACCTGAATTAAAATGACAAATCAAAAACTGTTGATTTTTATCTTGTCATGAGTGTGCAACTTTGACAGCGGGTTCCTTCAAATAAGCCATTTTTGTTCATTGATGCGCCTCAGAGGACGACCCGGGGGAAATTTAGACAATTACAAATAGGCAAATTAGTACTTGGCGTTGAATATATAAGTTAAAAACTTTTTAACATGTTCAGTTGTTCGCCAGCCGCTTTATAGTGTACAATTTCGAGATTACAAGGAAATGAAAAAATGCATTTTGATAACACTGGAATTTGTGATCATTTGGTAAAGCCTTTCTCTTCCTTTTATTCTTCGATCGACAGTATGAAATTACCGATATAAAATAAATTGATGATTCTATAGAGACAAATATATCTACGAAGCTTAAGAACGGGAAAATCAGCCTCTGGACTTCTTTGTGCGTACTGGCTACAGGACAGATACTTTCTATGACCGCCGATCTTCCGAATAAATAAAAAATCACGATTTTTTTATAGATTCTTATTCATACATGGGTTATTTAGTCCTATTGACATGAGGTATTTCAGTCCTATTCTAACTCTGTCAAAACCAACTTTCCCAAATTGCTTTTCGGTTCTTTTTGCATTGCGATGACTACAAACTCTCGCGGGCAATGGACGATTATTACAAAAAATGCAGAATTTTTGAGTCCGGAGGGAGATATTTCGACTTCGCTTGGATTAGTCGAGCCTTCGTAACCAAATCCTGAGCCACATCGTGATAGACGTGCATCGTAATAGACGTGCATCGTAATAGACGTGCATCGTAATAGACGTACATCGTACAATACGTCGTGTTTCTTGGGAAATCGTGGAGGAAACTGTCGAAGACCATTTGTTTCGAGGGTAGTTTCACTTTCGTCAACAGCGATGACAACTGCTTCGTCCTTTAATTGCATAATTAATGGTTTTACCGAAGAATTAAACTCTGGTGGTTTAGTGCCTCATCATTCACGCTGTGCATTCAGAATCGTATTTTCTAGACATTTTGACGAAAACGTCGTAACGACAGGAATACTTCTCTTTCACGCGAGGAATTCGGTCGATCTCAGTTTTTGAGGATTGATCGAAGTAGTGGAACGACATTCGCCTCTTTCGTGAGTTCGAGACTCCGGATTTTCGGATGAAAATCTTCGTCGGCGGCACCATCTTGGGTACAATCGATTGCGTGACTGTCCTCCATTATCTCCGTCTGGTGGGGAGCACTTCCGGTGCAACCGAAAATAGATCTGCGCTGAGGTGGCGCTGCCTGCCTTTTTAGCGGCGACTACGTCACGCTTTGAGGCATTTGAGATCGATTTCTTAGAGGACGTGCTCCCCCCTGCGAACGTCGCGGGTTTGTGCGGACGATCGTGCTGCCCCCGATTGATTAAACGGTGGAATTAGGCGATGATGACGAGCTGTCGTTCCTCATGGTTAGCATTAGAGAGCGCCGAAGGGAAGCGTCGTCCGCTGTCGCAAATCCTCTCGCCGCTTAAGACTTACGTAAGTCTCCAACCGTAACGGAAGCCGCTTCGGGACTTGCGACACAACCTGAAAGGCCTTATTTGGTTCAGGGACTGTTCTTTGCTGCGTACGATTGTTGGATACATTACTTTTCGCTAAGTTCTTCGATTTCCGAAAAAACCGTATTGTAAGCCAAGACCGAATGCGGAGACTTCGAAAAGAATGTCTACGTCACACATTATAACTTTCTGTGCAATTAACTATGCCTTTCGGGAGTTAATGTTTAAAAATCTACGTCATAATCTCCTTTAAAACGGACAGGTGCGCCAGCCGTCGTTGCGGTGAGGTATGCGTTGTATCAGTTGCTATGCACAGAACTTCGGTTCAGAAGCCAAATTATCTTTTCTCTTTTCGTTCTTGGCTGTGCGTTGCGGAAGACGTGGGAAGAGGGCTAACGCGTGTCGTATTGATCTTCAGAGAGGGAGAGATAGGGGAAGAGAAACTCCGATGGCACGGCCATCTATCGGCAGGGATGCCAAGTTTAGCGGCAGAAGGAGGGGGGTGGGGTAAAGAAGGGCTTAAAGAGGCCCCTCTTTCTACGTGTACTGCGGCAGCCGAATCCGCGTCCAATCAAATAAGAAAGTACGGAGCGACGCCAGCAAACGGTGGCTATGACGCGATAGAGGTTCCTCCAGATCTAACGCTGGCTGAAAAACGGGGTCGTGTTCGCCTCTAAGTATTTCAATGCACGGATTTTTGCGTAACGCCGTGCTGAGCCCTCGATAATGTACGGAGCACTCGTTGCGTGCGAGTCGCGGGGGCACGCAGACAATTGACGCAGGGAGGTGAATGCACCCTGGAGATAGACCGATGCATTACGTAGCCACGTCGGCGGTGAGAACGGTCGGTGGTTTACGGGATTTGCATAGAAAGGGAGCAAATACCAAATCGATATCACGCGGCGCCTACGTCCCCTTCACTTGTTTACCGCGATCTTTCTCCCCCACCCCCAAGGATTCCGCACTCTTGGAGAGAACAACAGGGAGCTCTGTTGCTATGCGCACGCAGTACAAGAGAAGAACGTAGCCTTGGAGGCGACCCCTCCTGACCAAGGCCTCACCCCCTCCCCATTCAGCGCGTTCCGCTGCACAAGATGGCCGCCCCGCGTCTATCTCCGCCGCCGATGAGATACGGCCACCCGGTTCGGAGGTGCCGCAAGCCTCGTGGGCGGTGCTCCCTCCGCCCGCACTTTTAACCGGTACCCCCCGTTGATCGATGGTGCCATCGTGTGATTGCTGGCGAAGAGCCGCGATCGATGAGAGTCGCCGATCGATGTAGAGCGTGCCTCTACTGCGGCCCAAGTTCAGATATTCGCTCATTTCGACGAGTGAGGAGCGGAATGCGACAAGATAATGAAACGAGAAAATAAACGAGCGAATACAGATTTTTGGGGAGGCTTCTGGGAATGAAGCCATCGCGTATTTTACTCTCCGTTGCTCAAATTTTGCTAACTGATTAATAAAGAGACTTAGATATCACGGTCGACTGCGTGGTATCGACGAATTCCACCGAATGGGATTGAAAAGATCTCGTGTCTGAATGATTCATCAAATCATAGCTCCGATGGGTTACAATGTATGGCCCAAAAACGGCTGTGAGGGAATTGAACTTAATCCAAGTCGTTTTCTGAACACATGATTGACCATACTAAAGAGTGTTTTTTCCACACCACCTGCCATACTCCATGTAGTAGAGACATACATTTGCATTAATGCCCCGCGAGCTGCCATATACAGGGGACATAATGGACGAGGAATCTCTGAGCCACGATGTATGTACAATACATACATTCATGGTACTCGCAGTGTTTCTGAAAGAACTATTTTACGAAGCTCTGAGTCAAGCTTTCGACAGCCATTTCAGCGACTTATCAATGTTTGATTGTTTCAGAACAGTCCCTTTCTTCATCAGTTCCTGTTGCAACGTCAGTTGCAAAAGTTATTGGCTTTTCATTCAATCTAGAGTTCATCATTATTCATTGATAGTTAAAATTCATCCTTGCCAGCAACTTTTGTACCACCTAACCACTTTTAAGCGAAAAGAACAATATAAATAAATATTATGCTCGGAGGCGATCTTATTGTTTCGTCAGAAGTTGCATCATTGCCTTGTAGATTGGAGGTCATCTCAGAAAGCGGTCGTATTTGAGATCCAGTTCCAGAACAGCCTTTCGTGCGATCTTATGACAAGCGATGCCCGAACAAAGCTGTTTCCGTTCAAAATATTCTAATGAGAACCAGTTAAGTGATGAGAGTCTGGAGGGCGAAGCGCCATAGTGGTTATGTCCAGCCCGATTAACGAAAAAGTTAAAAATATAATGACGTTATAATATATATATAGGACAATATAAATAGAGAGTTGAGCGTTCAAACAGAATGCAAACAAAGTGACTTACTATTTCCTACATTTTCACAGCTTCATCATACCGTTTTTCTAGATATTTTCTAAATTATCTTTTGAAATTTGAAAGAGTCACGCAAAATTATGTAGTTCGTCCGTAGATGTAGAGCTCCGTTTGTCACAAAAATAAGGATGAATTAGAGTGAGAGGAAATTGGACAGAACTCTCTCTTAATGTGATCGTTCATTATATTCCATTGTCATTGATTCGATTAAATTACAGTCAAAGAACAAGCCCAAATCATACTTCGTGATTTCTTATAATCGATTTTGTAATTTTTTTCAGCGAAGCGAACTATTTGCTTCGTCTTTTGTTTCCATTTAGATAATGACCCTGCAAGCGGCGTATGGCAGGGAGTGTAAAACACACCAATTAATTGCTGTTAACTTCCGCGGGAAGACATTTCAACACGTTGTTTCGATAATTTCCTCAAAGCGCTTCCTCGATTTTGCTCGAAGCTCCTTAAAACCAATTCATTATCTCATCGCCGAGTATCCCTTTGTATTCTTTGAAATTTACTCCTCAAGATCGGTTTAATGAACAGCTTCCAATTAAATTCTGCAGATCGAATTGCAAAATACATCCCCAAGTATTGGGAAATATCATCTAACGTACAACCTCATACTCCCTCTACTCTGTAGAGCTCAATCTATGCAGTATTACTCGCTGTTCTCTGTCGGAGAGAAAGTCTTTTATCCAGTTTGTTACTTCCGCATTGGTACTCACAACTTTAAATGTGTGTAATAATTTATGATATGAGACCTTAAAAAATTCTTTGCGAAAATCTACAAATATCGCGTTGAATTGCCCTTTATTTTCGGAATATTTCAGAACATTTTGTACCAATAGCTGTGACTCGCAAGAACGAGTCTTACGGAAACCACGTTAATTCTTAGCTATAAATTTAGACATTTCGAAAAAGCTCTTCAAAGGAGTAGTAATTACATGTTTCACTATTTAACCGTTCAATGGAGTTAAACAGAAAGGCTTACAATTCTTTGTCCTTTGTAACCGCTTTCAAATATTCTAGTTACAGTCGCAATTTTCCAATCTTTCTGAGATACACTTACCTTCTCTAACGGAATTTTCAAATATTATCTAGAAAAGGAAGTACGCTGTCCCTGAATTCCTCGGAACCTTGTTGTCACAGAAAACGGTGAGGTGATTTTCGACAAAGCCGATCGACGTCCAATAAGATGCCTATCTTTCGATGTAAATTCGCTATGGCGAAAATCATTTCAGATACTCTCTTTTCTCAAGACATTGTTAAATTAATTTACCGAAGCGGCGGCTGCAAATTCGCCTGGAAGCGGCGAGTTGCATATTATAGTGAAAAGCTAAAATCTATTTGAGATATTATTCCGAAACCAACCATAATTGAAATTTTTAAAATTTGCCTCGATTTTACCGGCGACAAGTTTTTCGTCACGAGTGAAATAAAATAGTTTAAGCCGACACTTATATCGAGCTGCTGCACAACCCAATGTTTGCCAGGTTGCGTTCCACTTAAAAAATGTTTTACTTAGTTCTGATTTCTTGGAAATACACATTTTACTATTTGTATGCGTACTAATGATACAAAGTGCGAATGAAGAAAACACAAGAATTTTATTTTAAATTAGTAGAGAGTAACGGCAGGTTTAAAACGTTTCACGAGCGAAAAACGCAACCTTTCATTGATTTTCCGTTCTTTATTATTGCTATAAAAGCACAAAGTCTTCACAATGGTGATGTCTATTTTGTTCAAGCGTCATAAATGAAGTTGAAATCTACAAATCTTGCTTCGTTCAAATCTAGAGCTCCGCGTAATGCCGGTACATTTCCTTTCGCGTTTCCAACCGAATTTCGCACCGATTTCATCGAAGGAGTCTTCCAATTGGCGAAACGACGACAGTAGCAGCACAAAATAATAAACTAAATAAAATAGGCAGAGTTGTGTGTGCTTTCGCGCCGGTGTGTTCTCTATCCCTAATGCAATCGCCTCTTTTTCTTAAGAGTCTTATTTAGTGCCCATGCCATCTACGGCCAGTACATTTTTAACATTTCCACGGCACAAATTTATCCTCAAGACGGCGCATTGTTCGTACAAACATATTGCATGCTATTTCACACATTGCGCGCGTTCCGTACATAGGATATTCAGATGTGGGTTTACTGCTAAATCCTTCAAAATCAGCTCTCGAGTAAAGAGACACTTTTATGATATAGTGCTTTAGTTATTATAAAATCTATAATAATGGCTATGTGATTGGATAATCTACATCTAGTGATAGTTTTTAATGTCATTGGCTAAGAAATGTCTAAGCCCTTGACAATTTGGGGCGATATTATGGAAGGACCTTCTTTTTAAACCGGCTCAGCGTTGTGATTGAGCTACAATTGCAAGTCAGTGCACGAAATGGACATCGCTGTCGGCAACTGACTCCGATAAACAATACGCGAGATTCTTTGCTAATAACGAAAAGTTGCACAATTACTGGTCACATTCAAAGTGATTGAATAGTCGCCACTGATGTTTATATCTGCAGAATTTCATTTATTTTCTATCAATAAATCCACAAATAATCAACGAGAGGTTGAAGGGCAACTATCTCACGAACGAAAACCGAATGGTGAAATACGTCATCAATCGCGATACTCGAGCGTTACGAAGGCGCGCGTCATCTCCCGGACAAATTGTTTTTTATTCACTTCGACCATTTCCTCTTTTGGAGAACTGTCCCTCCGCTGCCAATTCTCTTTCTGTCGCTGCCCAGCTTCCGCAGCCTTCTGACATCGCCGTCAAACATTTCGGATTGATCATTGCTAATCGAAAATGTCGATATTTTTCGACCAGTGATCCGGATTGAGATTGCGTTATATTTATGAGGAATTTAGCCGTAGCTTTGTCGTTATCACTAATCTGAATATTTTCCAGGACGAGAAGACGTCCTCCAAACTCTCTATCGCTACGGATTGCACACAAATGACAATCAAGCTGCCAGCGGCAGTTCCCCGACTGTCTTCTTGCGTCAATTGGAACCCAAAAACTAAAAAACGTAGTCGGAGAACGCGTTACAGCAACCGAGTAAGGGATAAAGTAAACATTAACTTACTCCGACAGAATTCAGCGTGAAAAAAATACATTACCTATACGAGTTTTTAGATTTTAAGAAGCAAAACGTCTTAGAAATCAAAACGTCTTCATTTAACGTAGTAAGTTAATATTTAAAATATTTTGTGATGGTTTATATGTAGGGTTATACAAGAAGTGAAAAATAATGGCTTGGCTGGGACTCTAACCCAAGGCTCCCACTTTCCGGGCTGGTGTTCTTACCAATTAAACTACCGAGCCACGCCATTTTCCCGCGCGCTCTCCTGCGCTAAGAAAAACCTATTCCTAAAAACTTTTTGAAAGTAATCGAAAAGTGGCAATGCTAAGTATCCCAAATATTATTATTACGTATTTAATATTATAGGTCATTAATAAATTTAAAGTTTTAGAACTGCCAGATATTGTTTCCGCAGTCAATTTCGCATCATAACAGTTGTCATAGATAATTCAAATAATTTCATCAACAGGAAATATTGTGTCAGAATTTAAGTCTGTCAAAATGTTGCGGAGACAGAACCTTCAACGATAAAACCCTTCAACCATTGAAGTAAGTTCGCTGAACCATCGAGTTTTTCTGCCATTTCCTTCCTGAAATCCTCTCCTTACTAATCGACTAAAAGCGGTCGCTCGTCTTATATCTCCTGCTCTGTGTGTTCCTTCTTATCGTTGCTCATTTCTTACATATACTTGAGTTGAAAATCGAGAACCGCTTGAGAAATCAATTTTTCCAAGCGCCTCTCAGTTCTATCCATGGCATATTTGAGTGCCATTGCAAAGGAATTGAAGAGAGACGAATTTTCGAGCGTTTTTAATAGCTCTTGGATTTCAGATGAGGATTTAATACGGTCGAGTGAAGAAACATCTACGAGGGGCGAAAGTGGATCAAATAGAAGCAAACGCTACACCATTACGTGAGAAAGTACGACTTAGATGTGGGTTCGAATGAATTTTCATTTCTAAAACATATTTTAGGGAGTGAATAATTATTAAAATACGCAAGATAGTACCAAAAATACGTAGTACATTGTGAAAGATTGACAAAGACTGGGTAGAAGTTACAGACGATATAATGGCAGTTAACAATTATATGGCAAACCGGCGAGAGTTCTTACACAAGTAATACATTTCGAGTTGAGAACGAACAAAGAAAAAAATGTGCGACAGGAATTAGAGCTGAAGAGCTCCCGGTTGGCCAACGGCTTCGGTGAAAGCAGACTCGGGTGCGATTCCCGGTGGGAGCCAATGTGCGGAATGAGAATCCATCAAACAATAGAACCGAAAGAAAGATTTATAACTAAGCGAGGGCAGAGGCTGATGACCCTCAAGGTAGTCATTACGAAATATTTTTACATTTAACTTTTCTTTAAAACTGTTAAAATGCAGTAAGAAGAGTGAATGTTAGTTTGAATCCAAGCACGATAAAACTCCAATTATCCGAACTCCGACTATCCGAATCGCTGATTATCCGAATCGCTGATTATCCGAATCGCTTTTGGACACCATCTCAAATAGCAGTTCTAAATTCGCTGACGTGGTAAGCATAACGGTAGCAACCGAATAGACATGCCAAAGTGTTGCCATTTTTTAATATTAATTAATACATAGCTCTTTTTATACTATATATGTAGTTTTTTCTCCCGTTTTCAATGTACATACAGAAGTTAATTAACTATCCGAATTTTCGAATATCCGAATTTTCGATTATCCGAATTTTTGATTATCCGAATTTTCTATTATCCGAATTTTCTAATATCCGAATTTTCGATTATCCGAATGGGGTCCTGTCCCAATTGATTCGGATAATTGGAGTTCTAGTGTATCGCAATCCGACTAGAAAACGCGAAGACTTTCGCCTGGAATCAGAGTTGACTTAGCAACAGCATTTATCAGTTTGAAATCAATTTACCCGATGAGAAAGAGCCAAATGGGTACGAATGCCGTATATTTCCGCAGTAAAGAAGATGGTCGGATCATAAAAAGACCTCCAAAATCAGGGGTCCTCAGGACAGATACAAAGTAATCGATGCGGATGTTTGCAGCAGCTGCTAGGAAGAGCTGTCGGGTGTAAGAAAATGATATTTGTTCATTCGAAAATTACAAATAAGATATATAGGGTATTATTATTTAAATATTGATCAGTGATCTAACTTAAATTGATAGACCGTTGACAGATTATGGGGTCTTATGGGATTATGGGTCTTCTTGTGGGACCGATATATGCTAAAACGATTCAAATTTGACGAAAATTCATACTTTGTCTACGGTAATATGTTATTTCCTTTCCGCATCAGCCTATAGCTGACGAAGGGCGTATTGTAATTCGTAGGCCAGAGAATTAAAAATTATGATTTTCAAAAGCGGAAGATATACAGTATTAGCGCTGCACATCGATTTCCATTCCGATGAGAAACCGGTACTGCTTCTTTCCTATTGTTTAATGTAAAATTTAAGATGGCGATATTGAGAAGACAGAATAATCGCCGGGTTTATAAACTAAGCTTTTGGTGATCATGTTAGAGCGATGTCTGAGATATGGTGGCCATTTTGTGACAGCCATCTACATCTATGCATACTTTACCATAATTATTTGCTGCTGTCGAAAAACCCATCCAAGACTTCTCTACAATTGCAGCTTTATGGAAGTGATGTTCCTAGGGAAATTATTTACTATCTATGACTACAGTAATCATCATCACCATAGTGATGCATTATTATAGTGAAGTAAGTTTACACTCTCGTAGTTTCATTAAAGCACCATGGGTAATTGAAGGAGATAGAGACCATTTCAATTTTGATACCAATACTCGATAGAAATTTCTTCGCCATCTTATCAAAACTGTCTGTTGTCATGAGATAATAAATCGGGCCTTGATTTTTTTCTCTCTCTAATGTGTAAGTTACAAGGAAAAAGACTCTTTCAAATTTCAATTGATGTATTGTTTCATACGATGATATTTTGAAGCGAGACATTATATCCAAACCCACCAATTTCCGAAGTTCGACGATTGGCCTCTCTTGTAGTTCTTTGATTATCACGCAACACTTATTACTTCGAAGAAACGGTTGCTTATTAAGAAGCTAAAAGTATCTAGAACAAAGAGATTGAAATCGGTAACAATGGTCTTCTAACCTTTCTGTTGAAAGGCGAGGGACGAATAGTAAGCCACTGCCATCTCCAATCGAATTCTGTAAGCGAACGTTCATTTAATAGCTAGAAGGTGGCAGTACTTGCCAGGGATTCCGTTCACATGCTTTCAGATTAAGAAAAAAATTATACTTTTATACTTGCCAAATAAACTTTTGTAGGTTTTAGAAGACCGATATATTGCATTCATGCTTCATAACTTTAAAAATTTTTATCCCTCGTATTCTGCTAATTCGTTTTTTCAGTAATTGTTAATTTCATCATGTTGTTGCACTTAATAAAACTTTTCTCACGCTTCATTAACTCTTTTTTAACATTTATCATGCATTTAACTTTCTTATTATGAAAAAATATATTGCACTATATATTTTATGTTATTTAATGTATCAAATGAGATTTCTTATTTATAGATGTCCCTCCAAACGCTACAGCTCCAAGCATAGCTGACCCAGCAGACAGCGTTTTAAACACGTGTGTACCGGTGTTTTCATTTGAAAGAAGGTTAAAGCAAGTGAGTACGAAAAATGGGTAAACACGGACGACACAAGAAGAATTTGAAGAAAGAAAAAGGAAAAGTGAAGTTCAAAGTTGGAAAGACTTTACCAAAAGGCCAAAACATTACTGACACTTCTTTTAAGGTTAAGAAAATATTGATAAAGGAACAACTAAAGAGTGGCAGTATAGAACCAGTTACGAAGAGGAATCTCAATTTGAAAGTAAGTTTTCCAAGTATTTAGATGGTAAATAGAAATTTACCATTCAGATAAATAAATGCAGCTATGGTACATCTAGTAGCTTATATTTTCAGGTGATGTATAAACAATTATCAGTACTACTATACTTGTATCATTTATTGCTATGGGGAGAAAGGGAATTTCCTTTCTTGCTAAGGAGTGGACTAGCATAAATTTTATTTTTTTCGTAGGATACGTTGTCACGGTTGCAGCATCATAATACTAACATGAAGTTGGATAATTTAAATGGTTTAAAGGAAATCTTGACGAAAAATCAAGAATTAATATCGAGCAATCTTTTGTCAGTGTTGGAAAAGTTAGCCGACATGATTACGGACAAGGAATCTTCTGTCAGAAGAGAAGCAATTTCACAGCTGACATTTGTTATAGGGAAGGTATGTAATATTTGGCCTGAGATCTGCCCGCTATATCCTCATTTTTGATATTTCATGTAAAAAAATCACTTTCTGAAAGATCATTCAGACTTTTGGTAGAAGTTAAAAGTTATGTTGTTATTAATTATCTGAGAGTAGCTCTGTTAATAGAAATCTTATTGTCTCATTTTTTTACTAGGTCCCCGTAACTAAGTTGTCTCCATTTGTCTGCCTAATTTGTTCCTATTTGGGAGCTGCCTTAAGCCACATTAGCAAAGATGTTCAGGCAGATGCTTTGCTACTTCTTGATGGCATCCTTTCCGTACCTCACTTTCCTGGACTCATCTTATCTACCTCTCCCGTTTCTCCATCCTCTTCTCATCCATTTGATCTAATCCTGCAAGGACTCCTAAACCAAATCTCTCAACAGAGAGAAACAAACTCAGAGAAAAATTCCGGTTGGGAAAGAAAACTTAACGTCGACCCTGAAGCTAAACTGGCAGATGCTCACAGACGAATCAGAGTAAGTTTGTTACATTTCTTTCGTTATTATTCTGACATAGATGTATTTGCAAATGCTAAATTTAATGATTTGTTACATTTTAATCTGGAGTTATTTTCAAGATTGAAATTTTAAATAGTTGAATGAGATGTTTTAGTTCCATGTCGATTCTTTTTTTTTGAGTATTTTTACATTGAGTTTGTTACCATTTGATCATAAGCTTGATCTTATTAATCTTTCCTTTTATTTCTTCTTGTGATTTAATCAATTCCACTGAAATGAATTCAGTGATAACTTTTTTAAATTAGCCTTTAAACTAGCCTAATTATAACTGATGTTTAAGTAATTACTCAGCATTATTTTTCCATGACTCTATTTAGAGTAAGGCATGCTAATTCCAAGCATTAAAATATCATAAGGAATTGTAATGTTGTAAATTATGTTACTTAACCAAAAAAAGTTATTTGCATTTTAGTTTCAAATATTGATGTGAAAAATAATTTCAACTTCTGTTTAGAGGGATTAGCAGAAATAATTTTTGCCATTCCTTAACATCAATTCCATCTTATTTTCTACTATTTCTCGAAATCAAATTACCTTTCTGTTTAATGAACTATTAAATCACTAGATATTTCCCTGTCAGATCTGCAGTTCATTTTATGGATTTGGACATAAATCTGAGTAAAGGAAAACCACCAAATAGTTTGAAATGTTAGAATAAAGAAAGTTGAATTCAGTCAAAGTCTTGATTATGAAATATGTCTTCTAATTGATACTATTAATTGAGATATGAGAGAGACAATGTGAGGTATACAACTCTCACACTGACTTTAGGAATACAGTTAACTTAGCTAAAGGTTACCAATTTATACCTTTTTATTATTATTACTCTTTCTTGGAGCATGTAGTTATGTGAAATGTTTTTTCATTTGACCGTATTTATTGATCAGGTTTTGCAGCAGCTTCGTTCCCTTCTCGAGTCGGCTTTAGATAAACGGAAAAAGTCAAAGGCGCAAGGGAATCGTGGCGGTTTGTCTAAGACAGTTGTGTGGGAGGAAATTGCTAAATCAGGTGGTTATGTGAGCGTGATGGAGCCTTCGTACAACGTTTCCAACTGCATAATACTTCCTAGAACAAGCTCATATTCTCTGAATACCAAAGGCTCGTCTTTGTATGAACCCCTCGCAGAGGATCAGCAGCTGAGACAGCTGACGACAGCGCTCGTCCCAATGCTCATGGAGTCGTGGAAAGAAGTGGCACCACCCAAAACAGGGAACTCTGGTAAGACTCTTCTATTGTCTTTTATTGTCACACACATCAGCGGAATCTAAGTGAGTTTCTTATCCAACGATATTCCTCCAATTTCAATTAATTTACTTTCTATTTTGCCGCATAATGGTAGTCATTCGTGAAAAACCTTAGTATTTCATGCCCAAACTAATGTTTTCCCATTTTTTATTTTGAATTAAGACGGAATGTGAGTTAATGTGGAAGTCTGTTGTGAAAAATGAAGGCTCTTGTAAAATGAGTTGTAGAAATGGATTGAGTTGGGGCCATGGGAGAAAATATCTCCATGAAGATTCAAGGAATTATATTTTTTGTGGACATAACCAATTATTTTCCTTCGATTGATGTAATGGATGAGCTCCACCAGGTTAACTGAATATATTGGGTTTACTTTGTGAATTGATTGAACACATTTCCCATGAAACTCAACCACTGCTGCTTTTTATACAGAACAGAACTATTGTACTGTAATAAATCTCACAAAAGAAGTGTGTATGCATTATTTTCATAATGTCTAATGATAGAAATTGATACAAATATATCCTTAGGAGTGTGGGGGTGTAAACACAAATTGAACATTCTAATAGAAAATTCATCAAACCAATTGTATCATCAATGTGCCGCTTCTGTGCGCTACTATCTTTGTTCTCCTTTTATCTCCACCTTTACCTTTGGAAATGCAAATTGGCACAGTGTTGTAAAAGTCTCCCAAATGAGCAATTTGCAATGTGTGTGGCATAGAATTAGTTTTAGTGAAGGAGGTGAAATATTTGCTCTGTTGATATGAAACATCTTGATTGTTGTAGACATTGCTGCGGATGCTGCCCAACTTCTGAAAATTATACTCGATCTTATGTTTGTTTTACTGGAAGCCATGAAGCTTTGTGAAAAGGATTCTGTGGAGTCTGCAAATCTGGTAAATGATAATTTGTACTATCAAATATTTAATATGTTAAATTATAAACTCCTTTAAAACCAAGCTTTCCTCCACACTGCTTCGCAGAATTTTAATCCAAAACTGCTTTGTACCTCATTAGTTGGCTGCTGAGCTTGCCCTGAAACATGTTGGAGTAATAGATTAATATTAATGTTGAATTTGAAAATAACTTCCTTTTCCCCAACTGTTGGACAGGGCCAATGAGGGGCTTTCCCCTCCATGCGATTAAATGCGCATGGTGGGCAAAGCAACAACTTTCTAGAATGGAATGCAATAGTTTTTGCTGTCTTTTAATCACATTTTCTCTCAAAATACACATTAAGCTAAACTTAAGAAAGCAACTAGGAGAGTAAGTTTGGCTGAAGAGCGACTGTTTGGAGGTCAGACTCTTCTGTCATTGGAAAGGGAACGTATTCTGGCTCAGCCACCAACAATCCCAAAAAAGGGTATAGCAGAGAATTTAGCAGATGGTTTATGTCATCACTCAGCTGATAAATACTCTGTAATTAGGATATAGGTCATTTAACGTCAAAAGGGCTATTGAAAGAATTTCTATCATAATTAATAGTAGATTTTTCTGTGAGATATTATTTCTAGCAGTTTTTTGTTATTCTTTTGCATCATATTTATAAAACTCGGTTGTAGAATGAAAATAAATGCATTACGCGCCAATTAGTGATGTTCCCTTTTCATTCCTAAGTGGTGTATTCCTCTTAAAATCCAGATGATTGGAGAAATGTTTTCTTTAATCAGATTGTCACATTTAGCGAGATAACCCTTCCAATAATGTCTGACGGTGAATCGTGTATTGGAGCAGTACCACTCATTCAAGCTAATTTCCTATTTTCCTCTATTTTTTATTTGCTTAATTTATTTTACTGGGGTTGAATATATTATAAACATAAAGTTTGTGCTATATATTTATGTTACTAAGAAATAAGGGGCTGTACACAAATTACATAATGCCATTTGAGGGGGCAGTGTCTGGCATTATGGTCCTGGTACGGGGGGGGGGGAGGGGGGTCAAAAATTGCACTACGCCACGGTTTTAGAACGGCAAGAAGCAGCAAAACCTCTGCATGTTTAAAGTTTGAATTCAAAACTTGTGTGGAATTTTCCAGGGAAAATTGGTAGCTCTGACCCGAGCGTCGAACGGAAGTAGTCAGAATGCGAGTGGAGTGCGGTAGGCCCCTGTCTGTGTTTTGTGCCATTATCAACAGGTCATGGCATTGGATCTAGGTGAAATGTATGAAAGGCCTTTAAAATTGAAATTGTTTATTAAAAAGTGAATTATTATTGGTGAATAAAAATCATTCTTTCCTGAATATGAGCCCTAAAATTTTCACAAAGCACTCGTTACGTAATGGAGGGGGTGGGAAGGGGTTCGGCCTGGCGTTACGGTTCTACCACATGGGAGAATTGGAGAATTTCGTGTTGCGTAATTTGTGAACGACCACTAAAAACTATGTACAGTTTATCTCAAATCTAAGACATTATAAGTCATAATTGGAGGAAAAGTCTGCTTTATGAAAATTAATATTAGGATGCAATTCTAACTTGCAACCGATGTTTGCAATGTCTAAAAAATGCCAAAAAACCTGGATTTAAGATTCAAGAAAATGTGGTGTCAGAACTTTTATAACAGCATCATGACAGAAATGGAAACTCAATCGATGAAAAGTTTTCGGTTCAAACTCTTATCTATATTGAGATTTTACAGCTGCTTTTGCTAAGAAGGAATGGGCAGTTGCATGTGGAGTGAATATGATAAGCTTCTAAAGTAAGAATATTACTGTAAATTATTATTTTTCAGACACAGTGGTTTAAGAACTCTTTTGGTTGGCAAATGTTCAATCTGTTGATGCCATCGTTCCCATTTTCTGGTCGAGTAATTAGCAAAAAGAGGACTCGAAGAAAGAAGTCGTCGTTTTGGACGGTGGAAGACGTTATCACGTTTGAAACATCGGAAAAGGAGTCCAATGATATTGGAGGCGAGATTTCTTCCGAGTGCCTAGAGCAAAACTTACTTTTAGCCCAGCTGTTTTGTTCTCTTGAATTAACCAAGAGTTCTGGAAAGAAAGACAAAAGCCTGTCAAGTTCTAACAATTACTTGGATAGAGTATTAAAATTTCTCAGATGTAAGTATATTTCCATTTTCTCTTAATTTTAAGTCAAAGTAAATTTTGGCATTTGGTAATGGATAATAGTAAATTTTTTCTCTCGTGGAATACGATTCATGGTGTAAAATTAGAAATACCTTTCAAATATTAAATGGAAGGTTAATGAAGAGGATAAAAAAGTATGCCAAAGCGAACGCATGCTTATCCTGGATGACATGTTTCCAGCCATACATTATTTTGAACAAAATATTTTACCATCTAAATCTACGATATCTACGAGTAATTCTATTCTGACTAGGCCAATGTTTTTTATTGCTTTTATGGATTAAAGTCGATAAAACCTTTGTACATGGTAAGCCACCCCTAATGAATGAAAATTAATTAGCCTGACTTGTGCTTGAAGTGCAAGGCTATACCAAAGTGAATTGGATCCAAAGTCCTTTCCTGATTTTCCTGTCTGCAAAGTGAGGAA
Source organism: Sympetrum striolatum (assembly GCA_947579665.1). Taxonomy (NCBI): domain Eukaryota; kingdom Metazoa; phylum Arthropoda; class Insecta; order Odonata; family Libellulidae; genus Sympetrum; species Sympetrum striolatum. The sequence continues at coordinate 8,732,578 of OX388347.1, forward strand.
TTCATTTCTATCATCTGGTTTGTTTCCTTCGAGGGGATTCTCATTATCGCTTTTTGGTCAGTTACGTTGCTGAGGAACTCTGGTGCTGGTCAGTACCACTATTAGGAGCACTGTTGCGTGCTAATAAAGTATCCCTTGAAGTTGGACTATGGTATTGATAAGAACAGCTGCCTGAAAACAGGCTATGAGTCCAGCTATTTTTCACTTCCGGATAACACTGTCTATTGGAATATGTCTCTCTGACAGTATAGCATAAATTGCTATTATATTTATCCAATAAAGTTCATATATTTGTGGCTTAAATTGAATTTCATCTTCAGATTTGGAAAATTGGTTTAATTTTCATGTAGCTGTGTTTTTAAGGTTAACAGCTGATCTTCTCATTCAATTCCAGTTACGATTGAAGATGCTGTGTTGTGTCACCGCCACGAGAAGCAGATAACTGCAATTGTGTGGACGCTTCTGATGTCTGGAAGGCTCTCTGACACCAAATCAAGACTGCACGTTGAGCAGACAGAGCCGATAATACGTTCACTAGCGATGTGTAAACCAAAGGAATGTCTTCTTAGAGGAGATTCAAACTGCCTCTTATTCAGACTTCTCTGCAGCATAATTAAGGAAAGAAGTTTAGAGGAACTGCACAGGTATGAGGTTCTTTACTTTCTCAATTGAATTGTCTCTGACCATTTATCCACAATGCTGTATTTATCATGGAAATTTTAGGTAATTTTAATATTTAATGGGTCTCCTGTTACATTTTATCATGCTGCTTTACAACCCTAAGACATTTTATACTTAAATACTTTCTTTGAAGCAAGTACCAAACTTGTATTAGAATTTTTCTCAATTCCATTTCAACTCAATATTTAAGATTATATTCTTATTCCTATTTATTCCATGATTATATGTATATTTATGTCTTTTCTTGCTTGTATATTGAGTAATAGTAACATGAAAAATAATTTTGTGTTGTATGGGTGTATAAATTACTCATATTTACAATTCGGAGAACTATTTACAGAAAAGGAAAATGCCCATTGGCTTTTTCTTTGAAATTAAAATGTATGCAAAATAAAAAAATTGAACCGTACAAAGTCTTTGTGAATAAAAATTTGTAAATTCTCCAAAACTTTCTATAATGTAAAATCACAGAGCTGTTAATAACTGTGCGTGCTAAACACCATGTTAGTAGGCTGTGCAGAATCTAAGAGAAGAAGACTGTAAATTTATCATATTGACCATGTAGTGGAGTGCTGGAAATTAATGACTAAATTTTGAATATAATATTAAAATATTTTATTACAATGACACTTCATTTTTCGTGTATGTTTTCTATGAACCTCTACTTATATATTTTTTTAAATGGTAATTTTTCAGGATCAGTAGTTTAGAAAGGTGGATTGAGAAACTTCCTGAGACCCTGCCTCTTTCCAATTACCAATCAATTAAAGTTCTTAATGATATGGCTCGCCAGTGTAATTTGCCTGTTTTCCATTCCACCCTGAAGGCTGTTCTTCCCAAAGTCTTCTGTAAGTGTTCTTTAGATAGTTGTTATAGTTACAATCTCTTAAGTTAGCTCTTAAGCGTCAATCGCCATCACACGTTATCTCACACTATTCTGCTTAGAAACATGTTGAATAGCGAAGATCTTAAGTGGTGTACTTTTAATTCATAATAAAATATTTATTTATACATTTTCAGTCCAATAGAAAATGAAAACCCAAATTTGGGAGTATTTCCTCTTCCCTCCTCATCAAGGAGTAACCTAAGTTGTGATTTTTATCTGTTGCGGTTTAAAGATAAAATAAATTTACTTATTGGTTTTGATCCAATCCTTTCTAATTATTCACTTTAACATACATCTTCTAAAAATATTGAATGTTTGTTGTCACAGATATACATATGAAAAATATCTAAAGAAAATTACAAAATTTTATGGAATACATTTTTCTGTATATTTCAGTTCTGTTGAAGAGTGATCCCCAGTATTTGGAGAAAACAGAAGAATTGAAAACATCCTTGGCTTTGCTGCACTGGGTGAAAGATTGGGATGCTGAGGAATTGATGGATTTGGAAGAAATAGTCCAAAGATTTCCTAAGGAAACAACTTCTTTGATTGAGATATTTAGAGCCAGGTAATTGTACCTATGATTAAGCTAGCGTCAGTTAATTATGGATTTGTTTAAAATTAGAAAGTGGAGAGTTATTATGGGCAAAGGGGAATTGAGGGGAAAGTAAAGAGCCTGTTATACCATTCTAAAAATGCTGGTTTCCTCTTTAATTATCATGATGAAACTTGCCGTGAATTATGTAACGTATGAGCTATTTTCTCTTAAGATATTGATCTTTCGGTATCCTTAGAGGGATGGAAAGGTATTGTCAAAAAAGAATATTAATCCTTCCATTCAAATAAATAGTGCATAGAAAAAATACAATTCCGGCTGCTTTCTTATTGCTACCTGTTCAATTTTCCATTGTGTGGTGTTATCCATTCATTATGAATTCTGATTAATTAAGGTTAGCATCAAAATATATTTCCTATGTTCTGTGGTATAATGATAAAATTGACCCATGCAGATTTGGTGCTTATCTACTTTTCTTTCTTTTTAGGAAGGAATACCAAGGGAAAAGCAGTAAATTAAGTCTTCTGTTGGATTCTCTTCCTTGGTGGCAAAATATAAACCGTGTCACAGTAGTTAAATGTTAATGTATCGAAGGAATGAATTAAATATTATTCGAATAAATCTCTCTAGTTATTGTCTATTTGCTAACATTTATTAAATAATCATTACATTACTTTTGAAAGTATGTATTTACTTGAAAATAATGCCCACTCTGTAGCGCAGGTCCTCTGTTCGCTTCCATGTTCTCGTCAAACATTTCCCCAATGCGCTTTCGATGTTTTCACTGTAAGAGCCCCTGAAGACTGTGGACTAAACTGTTGGCCCTTAGTTTTTAATTAAAAAGGGATTTGCTAGCCCATCAAACTTTTTAAAGGACAGATTTTGCTCAGATTAAAATGCACACTTACATATGACTTACGTAGGTGTAAACGACTACCAGCATTTCGTATACAGTGTATACATGTACAAATATACATATATAAATACGAGTAAAATGTAGCTTGCATACTGCAAGCAGATCGACAACACTAATTTCATGTCAGCATCATTTCTGGACGGTCCTCGAAAGAAAAAGAAAGGATTGAAAATATTCTTAAAATTCGCTGCAATATAATCGTCTGGCTTTGAACCCGGGTCTTCCTGGTTAACTTACTATGCAGCACAACAGAACATCTTTAACTATGCGAGGAAATCCAAGCAGAAATATTGGGAGCAACTGCCTCAAATGACGTCCGACCTTTCACATAAAATCCGTATGTGATAAATTGTAATGTCCTCTGGCATCGAACCCAGGAACAGCATGGTCATGTCTATTTTTTTTTCTTAAACCGAGTCTTAATATACATCTTCCATTTAAGCAGGAACTTCGTATTATTTCAATAAGTGCATCAAAATAAATAATGAATACTACCTCAATGTATTTTAAATGGGGGATATATTTACCACCTGGCTTCGAACCTGGGTCTTTATGGTAATATTTTCTATGCAGCACAGCAGAAGATCGCCATCTCTAACTATGTATGCAAATTCAAGCAGAAATATTGGTTGCAACTGCCTCAAACGACGTCTTACTTTTCCCTTATATTCCTTATGAGAGAAATTTTAATGTGCTCTGGCATCGATCCCAGGAACAGTACTTTCTAATCTAATTTTTTTTGTTAAACAAATTCTTAATCTATATCTTCTAGCTGAGCAAGAACTTCCTATCCTTTCATTAAGTGCATCTAGAAAATTATTAAAAACTAACCCAATGTATTTTAAATGGGGGATATGTTTACCACCCGGCTTCGAACCTGGGTCTTTCTGGTAATACTTTCTATGCAGCACAACAGAAGATCGCCATTTTAAACCATGTATGAAAATTCAAGCTGGAATATTGGCTGCAACTGCCTCAAAAGATGTCCTACATATCCCTTATATTCTTTATGAGGGAATTTTTATTTGCTCTGGCATCGAACCCAGGAATATTACAGTCTTATGAAATTTTTTTTTTTAAACCAATTCTTACCATTCATCTTCTAGCCAAGCACAAACTTCCTGTCATTTGGATAAGTGCATCAAAAAAATAATGAAAAACTACTCCCATGTATTTTAAAGGGCAGATATTTGCATCGTCCTAGCATCGAACTCAGGATATTTTCCGTAAAAGCCATTTACACTTTTGACAGATCATGACCACATATATAGGTTCCTAGAGATTTGATATTCTACCTCCCTGGGAAGTATTTAAAAAATATTCCGGAAAATCAAAGCAATGCATTTAAATGGTAAAAATAGGGACTTTAGGGCCCTCTGGAATCAAACCCATGACACTGAGGCTGAAAATCGCAATTTTTCTGGTGGTTACACGTTATGGCCAATACGTCGTAAAAATTTCAAATCAATGACGCTTCTGGTTTAGCCTGTGAATTAGTATCCTATCTATCTATATGAATGAATCCAGAGAAGCATCTATATATAATAGATAGCAGCATATACTTGTAAGTGCCTGTACAGTGCTGTGAATGTTCTGGCCTCATGTCTTAAGATGTGGATTACACTCACAAGCAAATGATTTTTCCAATTTCTGATGCTCAAATTTTGTGGTGTGCGACATTTTACACAGATTTCCCATACTTTCTGGCTCATGAGTTGCATTTTTTTCTGGAGAGGCATGTGGAAAATAACCCCAATGAAATGGTCATTGTCAGATTTTGCCTAAAGACTATCTACCTGCCCATAAAATACACACAAATCCATTTAATTTATATGTAATTCTTGCACCCTGATGATATTATCTCAGGTCACTCATTTTGTTTCACTTCAATCAATAAAAGATTTGTTTTGTTTCAAGGTAAACGGTATTGAAGTGTTATTATTTATGCCAAAATATGAGGCTAACACAAGAGTATGTTTTATATTATATTACAATTTATCTTATAAATACTGAAATATGGTACTGTATTTCTCAGTAAATAACCCTTTTTCCCTAAAACATTGGACCAAAAATTCTACTTATATGAAAATGCATATATTATTTATCACTTAAACAATCAATGTAATTAATGGGAATTTGCTCATTTTAACTATACATGAGTGTTCTACCTTTCGCTAGGTTCATGTGCATTCAAGCACCATCTCCTTTAATTCCTTGTAATTTACAAGGAATAAAGGAGATGGCACTTTAAATCATCCAACATCTTTATTTTCCCCTCTGCTTTTTCTCCTGAATTCCACCCTCGAGCACAATCTTTGCCTATCCCCTCAGTATTTGGTCCCTCCATTTCGTCTGTCGATATTTAATCACTTCCATTAAAGCCCTCCCCAACCATCTCTAGTATGTCTTTGTTTTCCTACCAACCCAACTTTGGAGAGGAAATGAGACAATGAAATGTGGAAATACATAAAACAACTATATAAAAAATACAAAAATATAGGATTTACTAAATATATCACAGGGTTGCTACAGACCTGAAATTATGTAATTCCAGTACTTTCCTGGCCAAAATTTACATTTTTCCAGGTTAAAATATTTGTTCTGCAATAAGTGTGTATTTTAAAGAGGGTGCAATAACTAGTGCCAAATTAAAGCATGCACACCATTTAGCGATAAAAGTATGCTCTGCACATAGAAAAGGTAGGTTTTGAATCTTTTACGAAAGCAAAAATTATGTATCCTTGAATAAAAACCATATCCTCTCTCTTCATGCCCATAAAATTCAAATCATTGCAGTTGTATCCATTTGTTTCAAAATGGCTACATTAACTCATGAATGACATTATGTAAAATAAATCGTTTAAATTGATGTTTCTTAACAAAATTTAATATCAATTTTATGCACACAAAAAAGTAGAAACATGAATATTATGCAAGAATGCTTCATAATGTCCATCAGGTTTAATTACTAGGTTGTATTGTCAGTGCAGCGGGTGAACAACTTCCAATTTTATTGACCACCTTAACTTATGTTAGTCTGGCGCAAAATAGGACTTATATTGAACAAGAGAATTTCTCATAATGTTGATTTACGCATTTTATTCATCTGGTTGCCTGTTTAAGAGCCTTAAATCATATTTAAAATTAGCACACAATATTTTATTAAATTATACAAATTTAAGTATCTTAAAAACACTTTCCATTTTCATTCATATTTAGGAAATATTTACAGAATCTTTTTCTGCTAAGGTACAGAAAATCTAAGTTTCTGAACCATGTGGTAGGTGGGCTGTGACTATTTTGGTAAGTCAGCTGTCTTTTGTAGTAATATTCTCTTCGTGAAGCATGGTAGATTTTTGGTAGGCAGTTTGTTAAATAAAATATAATAAAAACAATGTTAATGGTAAAATTTTCAAAGAGCCTCTTAGGATATTAAAAATACTCAAGTTAACGTATGAACAAAATCTTAAACATTAAGGAATGATGTACAATGAATAGATTAAATACTGGCAATTAAAGTCGTGCTTGAGGGTTTCATTAAATATCACTTAACCAACTCAATGGTGACACAATTCACCAAAATAGTCCCTGAAGTGAAATATATGTGATAAAAATATGCAGTGCATGCAGATGTCATTTAGTGATATCCACACCCTTTTTCTAGAGTAAAAAAAAGGGTTTACGGAGGTTGAAAAAAATGTAGGCGACTCGATTAATAAAATAACGAAAAGCTGGAAGAAGTAACTAAGTTAATCGAAGAGCAAGGAAAGAAGCTGAAGCAATGCTATGAAGAAATTGAGGCCTTAAGAAGTGAAAATGTACTCCTTAAAAATCAGATTGTTGAGAATAGAAATTCTTTGGACGATTTGCAACAGAATATGTTAGCAAATAATATAGAGATCCATGGCGTTCTGTTTCGGCAAAATGAAAACCTTTTAAATGTACTAAGTAAAATTGGTGAGGATTTGGGTGTCCAAATCACCGAAAATTGTATTGATTATTGTTATAGGGCCAAACCTAAATCTAATGGTTCCGTTGGAGGTATTCAGGTGAGGTTCCTTAGCCAGTGAATCAAGGAAGACATTTTGACTAAGGGGTCAATCCAAACCAAGTGGTCCAGAAAAAAAAAATTGGTTGCTTGACCATCTCAGAAAAAATTGATACTTGGTGAGTAGATACCTTTATGTTTAGAGAGCTCTAAAGTAATTTTTAAATATTTTTAATGTTTACTGTTTGGAAATAAAAGCCATTTTAGTACTTGGCCGCACGCGGTTTTTCGCTTTTGCAGGTATCTACGATTTCTTAAATTATTCAGCAATGGGTTGCCCTAAGACTTTCAAATAAGCTTCATTAAGTTCAGTACACTCTGGCCTATGAAATAAAACCATAATTACACTGCAAGATGCATTTCTTAAACATTGTTTAACAGCTTAAAATTATTGGTCAAAATTGAACAATATTCAACTTTTGACAGGAGATTTTTCAAAGAAGGAACAATTTCTCAACCTTTATATTTTTTGGACTGTTACACTTAATAGAGTAGTTAATTTTCATAAAGTATCAATGTTGGAAAGATTTCCATTTAAAAATATTCTCTTTTAAAAAATGTATTTTTGAATTTTTTCAAATTTTCACTTGCAATATCTTGGTTGGGGGAGCAGATAAAAATATGAAAATTGTACACATTAAAGGTCTTAATCATATAAAACTTCAGTATTAATTTCAACTTTGAGATTCAATTGAAACATAGTTAAAAAAATTGTCAATTTGTGCGTAAAATGCGATATTTTTACCTTTGCGACTACTGGCTTTTAATTGTAGGCATGGTAATTTTATGACTTAAATACATCTAATCAAATATAAACCCTATGGTAACACAGGAGTTTAAATAAACTAAAGGTTGCATCGTTGAAATAGTATATATAATGATTATAAAATGCAATATTTCAAATTACCAAATCAACAGGATTTAAAATGTTTTGGATTGTCTCATTGAATTCTAGGACTACTTATCACTGAATAAAAAACAAAAAAGAAATAAACTGGCAACAGTTCCTTCTCACCTTCAATCAGCCTAGTTTTTACTTAAATATTCATTCAAAAGTTGTGAAATTTCTTCACCAAGTTTAGGCGTTATGTTAAAAGTTTGACCAATCACAGTGGTGAATTCTAGGGGAGTCAGCTTCTACAAGATATTTTAAATTGATCCAATCTTGATCTTTTCCTTGTTTTTCCTAGATGGGGCCAATCTTAGAGTCAATTACAAAGACCTTTTGGACATTATGGTTTGCAAAATTGACAATTATATTAGTATGATGGGAAAATGTCAAGATTGTCCAGGCAAACCAGACTTACTTGACATATTTTGAGGAATCAGAAGAAGGCGATTTGATGCCAGACAATATATAATACAAACAATGGGTAACACAAGATAGAACTGAAATGGTAACCATCATTAAACCACGAGAAGAGTTTTTTGAAATATTAGTTACTAAACTTGAAAATCTGAAAATGTATCATTTTTTTGCAAAATCTCAAGGACAGTTCATGAAAGACAAAAGGCAAATCCTGGCAGATGATGAATGTGTGGTTCTTGCCGACTTTTCTGAAAATTACTCCTTTGTTATTCAAGATGAAGTACATTGGATAAATAAACAGGCTACAGTTCATCCATTCATATTTTATTATAAAAACTAAGGTAAATTGAGGAATCACAGTTTTTGTGTCATAAGTGATTATCTGGGACACAACACCATAACAGTGCATGCATTTCAACGAAAATTAGTAAGCTACATAAAAGAGCACCACCCTTACATAAAAAATACTGATCTATTTCTCTGATGGGGCTGCAAGCCAATACAAAAACAAAAAGAATTTCATCAGCATGTTTTTTCATAAAGAAGATTTTGGACTTGATGTAGAGTGGCATGTTTTTTGCTTCATGCCATGGGAATAATGCGTGCGATGTAATCGGGGGTACTACAGAGCGAGCTGTCACAAGAGTCAGTCTACAGCAAACTTAAGAGAACCAGATATTGACTCCTCAGGAAATGTTCAAATTCTGTGAAGAACATGTTAAAGGAATTACCTATGTCTTTGTGAAAACTGAGGAAATTCTAGAGATTTACACCAACGCTATGGAGGAGAGATTTAACAATTGTTAGAAGATTAAAGTCACTCGATCTTTTCATTGTTTTATACTGCAACAAGACTACTTAAGAGTCAAATCACATCAACATTACCTGATAGTGAACTTAATCAACCTGGAAAAGTTGTACCATTAACACTGCAAAGTAAAAACATAGTGGCTTGTATTTATGATGGACAATGGTGGATTGCGAAAGTGAATATTATTGAGCATCAAATCCAAGATGTGCATGTTATATTTTATCACCCACCAGGACTAAGGACCTCATTTAAAAAAACAAGGAAATTACCAAGTTTGGACCAGTCACAGTGGTGAATTCACCACTGTGACTGGTCTAACTTTTAACATAATGCCTAAACTTGGTGAAGAAATTTCACAACTTTTGAATGAACATTTAAGTAAAAACTAGGCTGATTGAAGGTGAGAAGGAACTGTTGCCAGTTTATTTCTTTTTTGTTTTTTTTATTCAGTGATTAGTAGTCTTAGAATTCAATGAGACAATCCAAAACATTTTAAATCCTGTTGATTTGGTAATTTGAAATATTGCATTTTATAATCATTATATATACTATTTCAACGATGCAACCTTTAGTTTATTTAAACTCCTGTGTTACCATAGGGTTTATATTTGATTAGATGTATTTAAGTCATAAAATTACCATGCCTACAATTAAAAGCCAGTAGTCGCAAAGGTAAAAATATCGCATTTTACGCACAAATTGACAATTTTTTTAACTATGTTGCAATTGAATCTCAAAGTTGAAATTAATACTGAAGTTTTATATGATTAAGACCTTTAATGTGTACAATTTTCATATTTTTATCTGCTCCCCCAACCAAGATATTGCAAGTGAAAATTTGAAAAAAATTCAAAAATACATTTTTTAAAAGAGAATATTTTTAAATGGAAATCTTTCCAACATTGATACTTTATGAAAATTAACTACTCTATTAAGTGTAACAGTCCAAAAAATATAAAGGTTGAGAAATTGTTCCTTCTTTGAAAAATCTCCTGTCAAAAGTTGAATATTGTTCAATTTTGACCAATAATTTTAAGCTGTTAAACAATGTTTAAGAAATGCATCTTGCAGTGTAATTATGATTTTATTTCATAGGCCAGAGTGTACTGAACTTAATGAAGCTTATTTGAAAGTCTTAGGGCAACCCATTGCTGAATAATTTAAGAAATCGTAGATACCTGCAAAAGCGAAAAACCAAATGCAGCCAAGTACTAAAATGGCTTTCATTTCCAAACAGTAAACATTAAAAATATTTAAAAATTACTTTAGAGCTCTCTAAACATAAAGGTATCTACTCACCAAGTATCAATTTTTTCTGAGATGGTCAAGCAACCAGTGTTGGACCACTTGGTATGGATTGACCCTAAGCGCAGAGTGAAGAGGAACTATTCCATGCGACATTTGACTCTGGATGGAATTCCGCCATCTGATGCCCCCATCTACATTAACGAGGTGTTGTGTCCTGGTAGGCAGAGGGTCTTCAATGCTGCTCGTGAGGCTAAGAAGACAAAGGCTTATGCTTATTTGTGGATAAGAGGAGGTAAAATACCGATGAGGAAGGCAGAAAAACAACCTGTTATTGTATTGAGAAACTTGAATGAATTAAGTAAATTATAACATGTTCAAATGATTTTCATTCAAGTAAGATGTCCTTTATAAATGAATCTAAAGCTACCTCTAATAAATTTAGTATTATACATCAAAATATAAGAAAAGCTTGCGAACTAACTTTGATAATTTCACATTGTATTTAAATAACTTGATAAAGCTTCCTGATGTAAGAGCTTTGTCTGAAATTTGGATAAATGATCATGAATTAAGTGCTTACCAATTAACTGGTTACAAAGTCTTTGCGAAATGCAAAAATAAGAGGAGAGCTGGAGGGATGATTGTATATGTTGCTGATAATTATTCATGTATTAATAATGTACTTAGTGATTTGCAATCAGCAGATATAATTCAAGTAACCATTTATCTTAGAAAATCACTTTCTATTTCTATTATTGGAATTTATAGGTTTCACTTCGTACCAATTGAGAATTTTTTGTGCAAAGTGGATAATATTCTTGATAGATTGCACGATAAAAACTTATTAATAATTGGGGATATGAACTTATGTATTTTGCAATGTAATGAAATTGTTAATGAATATAAAACCATAATGGCTAGTCATGGGCTGCAACAGCTTATATCTATTCCAACCCGAGTAACAAAAAATAGTCAAATGTGCATTGATCATGTATTTTGTAGAAGCAGGGACAACCTCATGTACGAAGGAAATTCTATTGATTTGTATATTACTGACCATCATATGACCGAGTGTAATATATATGTTAGTGATCTCCAAGGAAATAAAAACCAGCCGGATCAGTCTAAACTAAATATTGATTTCCAGCGACTAAGAGATCTACTGTCAGATTGCACTTGGGATGATAGTTTATTCGCAAAGTAATCCAACTGTGGCTTATGGTCTTTTTTTGGACAAATCGAAGTCTTGTATTAATCTAGCATCCAACATAGTTATAAAAAGTAACAAATACAAACTAATTAAACCTTGGATGACGAGGTCGTTATTCTATAGAGTTGCCAGACGGAATTTACTTTATAATAAAATTTGGAAACAGCCTTTAAATGAAAAATTGTTACTTCATTATAAATCCTATAAACAGCAGCTCAAAAAAGATATACAGAAGTGTAAAGAAAGGTATTACATGCGGGTATTTGATAGTAACTCTAATAACACCCGTGAGCAATGGAGAGCTTTAGATAAAATAATTGGTGGGAAATTAAGAAATTCTAGAATAGACAGAATTAGAACAGGTAATGGAAATTACTTAGCTGAAACACGGGAGACAGTGAATGAATTTAATACTCATTTTATTGAAACCACAAAATTACGGTACTGCGACTTAGATGTTCATTGTAATTTAGATGCGCAAGGCAATGGTTTCCAGAAAGAATTTTGAGAAAGTCAATATTATTTGCACCGACTAATGAAAAAGAAGTTATTAATATTATAATGGAGTTGAAATCTAAGAGTTCTAAAGGTTTAGACGAACTGGTGGCATTTGTAATAAAAGAAGTGAAAACAGCAATATCTCAAGTATTCGCTTATATTGCTAATATCAGTATGCAGACAGGCGGGTATTTCCCGATCAGCTAAAACAGCATTAGTAATACCGGTATTAAAAAAGGGTGACAAGTTAGATTTAAATAATTATAGACCAATATCCTTGTTGCCTGTATTTTCAAAGGTTCTTGAAAAAATTGTTAAAGTGTGGTTGTTAAGTTTTTTAAATAGTCAAAATTTTTTCAGCAAAAATCAGTTTGGTTTCCATAGTGGTAAATGTACAGAGGATGCCCTCTCGCACTTCTGCTTGGATATTTACAAAGGCCTTAACAATAAACTTAAAGTTGCTGGTCTGTTTATTGACATTATGAAAGCTTTTGATTCTGTGAGTCATAAGATACTACTAAAAAAATCAAGTAATTCTGGTATTAGGGGTATTGCACTGGACTGGTTCAATAGCTACCTCAGTAACAGATACCAGTGTGTGAGGATAGATAATTATTACAGTAATAAGACTCAGCTTACTTGTGGTGTTCCTCAGGGCTCTGTCTTAGGTCCTATTTTATTTTTAATATATGCAAATAATCTATGTGAAGGTAGATTCGAAGGAAAGCTTACTTCCTTTGCAGACGACACTGCCCTTAGCTATACAGCCGGTGATTCAAATGCACTGTACAGACAGATGCAGAATGATTGAAATAAATTACAGTATTGGTTTTCTGCAAATTCTATGTCATTGAGCGATAAAACAAAATTTATTCAATTAGTTTGAGGAAAGGTACAGTTGGACTAAATAATCTGTATTATAGATGTAAGAAATGTGTAAAAGAAAATTTTTCTTCATGTCCATATTGCATACAAATTCAAAGGGTTGATTACATTAAATATTTGGGAATTTATTTTGATTGGATACCTAAACTGGAAACAACATATTAATAAATTGTATTCTGAGACAATCTCATCAATTAGTAAATTTTATTTATTAAAATATGTATGTCCATATACTGTATTAATTAAGGTGTATCATGCTCTAGTGAACTCGAGGCTGCAATATGGCATTGTTTGTTGGGGGGGGTGCATTCATTACTAATTTAAAGCCATTAATAGAAGGCACAGAAGAAAATTATTCGAGTTATGTCAAGAGCGCATAGTACGGCGCATTCTTTTCCTCTATTTTCTAAGGCAAAAATTTTGCCACTGAGACATTTATTTGTATATAGCGTTGAGGATGTACTATAATCGCAGCGGTGATGAAAATAAACCATCACCGTATATATTAAGATCTAAACAAACGATAATCCCAAAACTCAACTGTGAATTTTTTAGATATTCTTTATTGTATATTAGTTCAAAACTTTGTTATTTACCGGATAATAAAACCACTGCTACAACAGAAATTAAGTTTATAAAATTAATCAAGGAGTTTTTTTAAATATGATATTGAATTTGTTTAAAAAAATTGTATGAAAGCTATTTTGTTGAATTTTATGATTTCATTATTTTGTAATTTTTAAAAATATAAATGGTCTACATTTTATTTTATGTAACAAATTAAATGGCTTGTGTATTATTTGCCAAGTAAATGAAAAGTCGGTAACCCTGAAACAGGTGGCTGTCACCTTAGGGGTACCTCTTTTCCAGACAATTGTTGTATAAAATGTAATTTATGAAGGGCCAAGGAATAAATAGATTTTATTATTATATTTTTTCCCTTTATTTCATAATTTCCAATTGTAAACACAAATTTAAAGTCATTTGGGTTGAATGGAAGAATAAATAAATTTTGTGGAGGAAATGGTAAATGAGCCAAGAAGTCAATGGGGTTCAGCAGGGGGTTTTGGGTTATAGGTACTATCTCACTATACATGCATTTGGATGCCTTGAATTCATGACATTGAAAAGGGTTAAGAGACCATCTTTGCAATATATATTTGGTAAGATGCAGACAATTGTCCATATAATAGCAAATACAATTTCATACACAAAAACGAATGAAGGCATCCTTTGGGCTATGCTTTTGCTACCAAGGGTGTCCATTGGGTGACGTATGGTAGGTGATCCTTTGGATGAGTAGCAATGAATTCATTTGTACTAATCACAGAAAAAGTCATGAGAAATAAGTAGAAAAAAGAGGAGCGAATCTTTCATTAATCTACAGTACAATTATTATATTTAAGATATTAATGCTAATTGTTATTCATATCATACAACCATAGTCACATTAATAGTGAGATCATCTTATATTTCAGCATATCTTTAAATGGAGGAAGATATTTAAGTAGATTCATAAGGTATATTAATTTCATAGAACAATTGTTTTGCAAAGAACTTTCACGCTATTGAGAGCTCTCGATAATTTTAGTACTTAGTTAACACAGAGAAAACCACCAAGTCCAGCATCATCCTTCATTATTTATAATTATAGGTATTATCACTCCATTTTAATTCTAATTACTTTTCTCTAATTATCACAACATGATTAAGTTCTATCATTTTTACGAAAAAGTTTGTTTAGCGGGCATGTGGAGTATTAACCAAAATAACCCATTCTAAATCTACATTGCTGGAAATTTTAATGTTAGGAGAAAATATGAGCAACCTAAGTAATTATTGACCAATATTTTTGAAGAAGTTTTGAATTACCCGTGAGATTCAAGCCGATTTAAGGAAATATGAAGTGAAGAAACTGCTTCTACAGCATCAAAACCAATGGTTTATAGCAAGTATTTATAAGAATAATAACATCGCAGAAGCTTTCAAAACATGCGAGGGAGACAAAAACACACTTAAAACAGAGAAGGTCATATAAACTATCTTGTCGAGACCTTTGTCTGTTATGCGTGCTGCATTTTAGGGGTAATCTTTTTGTCTCACTTGTACAATATCATATTCAGACATTCACAAAGAATGAAATATATTCTCAGGCACAAACAAAAAAAAATTAAATACTACTGCCTCCACCAAATTTAACATTTTCAAAAAGCTATACATATTCCCTTCCATATAATTATTCAACAATTCCTTCAATTCTTGTATACTCTGGCCACTCAATTACATAAGTTGTCATAGCATGACAGAACAGTATCTAGGTAGAAATAATTATACCATCTTTGTGTTAAGAACAATAACTGGACATTTACTTTAGGTGAATATAATTAGTTGCTAAAGACCAAATAAGAGCACCAGTGCCTCATTTAGGCAAGGTACCAAAAGCACTAAGCCAAACCATACCAAAAAGAAGTGCCAAAAATGGCACTCTTCACTTATCTAAAATTACCATAATTTGACTTAGGAAAGCAAATTCCAGGTTTATTTGGCCACATTCTCAATTTCCCTGACTTATCCATGTCTGTAACAACACAGGGTCAGTAATGCAATTGTATTTTTCCTTCTGGAGGTATGGAATATCTATCAACTTGTTGGTGTACTTCTTTAGATACATTACTAGATTTACCAGTATGTTGTAACTTACATTAATTGCATAATATATTTGGAAATCTTTCTTCTCACCTATTATCAGGAGAGAAACTTAATTGCTCATCGTCATGCTATCAAATGATTCTAGGAGGTATAAAATTGTCTGGAATTATTTCAAGATAGAATTAAAAAAATATAAGGAACATTTTACACAAATCCTGGAAATCTTTCTGAGACATTTGAATGAAATTCTGGAAGAATTCACATCTTCTGTGATCTCTTTCAACAACTTTGTCAACCCCCTTTTTTTCGCTTTTCTAGATAAATTCCTCACCCAAAGCCTCTTTCTTTTCTTCAAATCCCATTTTTACAGCAAACTGAACCCAACAACACTCTTTCTTCAGGGAAATGAATTGAGCTCTAGGGTCAAGGCTAATGTGTACAGGTCATATTAAAAAAATCTTGCAAAAAAATTTTGGAATTTGTACAAGCGTGTTTTTTTACTTTTGTAAGTTTAAAATGAAGTTCCACCAAATAACACATAAATTGATTTCTTTAAAAAATCTAGTTAGATTTACTCTAGGAGTCATCTGCTCTAGGTAAGGCAAATTCTTCTGCAGTGTGATAGTGGCCTAGATAGAGAAAGCTAAGTCTAGCCAGATTTTCCCTGCAGTCAATAAGTTCTTTAGGATAGTAGTTTAAAGGGTTTGTTGCCAATGTGGTAACTCAGTAGAACTTGGTCTCTTTCCTTCTCCTCCACTCTCAGAATTCATTAAATCTGTGATAACTAGGGATAGGAAAATTTGAAGATTACAAAGTTAGATAAAAAGTGTCCTTGGAGTGGTAATTAGTTAAGACATACCCCATACTGACTGGGGAAATAACTTCTGAACTTCCAAAATGCCACGAATTGTGCCCCAGAATGCAAATTTTCACTTTTTTGAGATAATGGTTGAAAGTACATTTCAAACGCAAAAACATTTAAATAAGCAATTAAAGTGCAAACAAATGTTGTCATTTCGATCTAAGCGAACTCCCATGCAAATATTCCTGAGGTATGTGGAAGAGTTTGCAGCTCATCATGGCATAACTGGTGTTACGATAATTATCCCGGGAGGACGACATTTGCTACTTTAAATAGACGGCGATTGCCATGCCACAGTGCTATCTATTTACAATAGAGTGATATATAAAAATCTATTTGCAAAATAGTCCAACGATTTAGTGGAATAACATCATTCGATAACTATTGATGGCTCTCCAATCCAAGGTGTGCCAAACAAAGGAAGAGTAATATGCTAGTTTTCGTCAATTTCCATCAAGTGATTGATTGTTTCAGTGACAATTGCTTAGTAGCCTAGTTTGGATGAGAAGCGCGAGGATTAATGATTGGCGCTCAGAAGGCGTCTGCCAGGCAGATCGGTATAGCTGAACAAGCATTCTGAAGATGGTCAAATCTCTGTTTGTTATCATCCCACCAAAATTCATCAGCAAAAAGATACCAATATAAAGGGAGCATCCTGGCTCGAAAAGTTCCCCATTCTTTCATTGCCTTTGAATTTGCGGGTATTCATTTTGAAGAGAAAAAAATTAAAAACTTTTATATTTAATATTGGGCACGTTTTAAATTTTTCATTTCATAATTTATTGTCTGGTTGCACTTAGACAGTTAGAAGTGCAACCACATCAGTTTCTCAGGCTTTCAAGTAATTTTCACAACTTATTGAGATGCCAAATCCAAAATTAAGAGCAAGAGACAGGGCTTTTTAGTATCAAAAAGATGGATTTCATTGTATCGATAAAAGTACATTCGTGAGCAAACTCAGCAATTGTCATGCAAAAAGGTTTCTCGGATTTCCAACCATATTAATTCAGAAGATATTGCTCCACCTGGTGACAGCAATATCTCCAGAATTAACCTGGTTGAAAATCGGAGAATCCTTTTCACAAGCCATCCAACAGGAAAGCCTGTGATCATTCTGTAATTGTCAGGTTGCTTGGGAAAGGAAAGACTCAACTCAAAAGCATTTGAAATCATTGAAGCATGTAACTGCTGTGAAATTCAGCAAGGATGGAAATTCTTCTAAGTTACATACATTAATCTCCTCCTGCATCAACAGTTCTGCCAAGAAAAAGCAAACTGCTGATCTTTTTGGAAAGAGGATAGTAGAGACCTTCCTCAAAGCTGACATTCTTCTGTAAAAAAATGAGTACATGAAATAATTTTTAAATGAATTTGTTGAGGGTAAGTCATCTCTTACAGCTTTATGCAAGTTATTTCAGCTTTCCATTCTTTGGCATAATAATAGGAAAATTATTGTTTTATTAAATACATTGAATGGTTTCACCTTCTTAGAACTAAGCAAATCTGCTGTAATTATACAAGTCTTAACTAACATTTGACATAATTTCTTGGTCATAGTGTTACCATACAAGAAAGTTTAATGCAATAAATATAAGAGGGTTGCCCAAAAAGTAATGCACCACATTTCTTTTCTCAGACGACAACAATGTTGCAAATGACATTACGTGTGCATTATTTGAAGTTTCCTGATTGTAAACTTTCTGGCTCTTCCAACAAATAGCGTAACTGCAGGACTGTTTCAAAATGGGGTCTGTAAGTGATGCGCGTTACAAGCAACGATATTGAATTTCCCACAAAAGAGAAAGAAACTGTGGGGCACTAACACCTGCATATGAAATTTCTAAAATAAACTGACTCTTCTATTCGTAATTCCATTGCAAGAGTAGAACAAGCACCCAACTCCGATCGTCACTATCCATGGTTTGATCCAGCAACTCCTTTTCTGCCAAGATTTCCTTCTTTGTTTCAAAACGAAGTATGCAATAATTAAGGATGCTAGTCTTTGCTGAGACATGTTTTGGGTGATGTGATTGGTTCACTCTCTTGTTGAAAATATACTCAGATGGACATGGTCTTGTAAGATCTATATGGAGAATTCTGACAGTTTTTATCTCACTCAAGTACTCTCAGATGGATGTAGGAGTATTATCAGAGTAACAATAGTAACTGTCAGCTGCACCTTTTGATTCACCTTAAGTATATGGGAGAGGGGATTAAGTATAAGGGGCAAATAAAATTTTCAATATAAATTAAATTATAAATAACCTCTCCAGGATAGTCTTAAGAAAATGGGTTCTAAGGATAATTTTTAATAGTCTATGGGTCAGGTTTTAAATATTAGTCAAGTATGTAATAAAATAGTCCTTTTTAAATATTTGAATAGTGTGGTTATAAACAAAAGGGAACACTTGCAAATTAATCATCATAAAAAGTAGGTAAATATATTGCGAGCCAAAAATACTGGAAATATATGACTACCATATAAATAAGTAAATAATTGAAAAATTACCATATTTTAGAATTCGATATTTTCATGGATATTTGACATCTCAAGAGGAATCAAAAATATTTCCATTGATGATCTTAAAGGGTAAATAAAATTAAAAGTACCATACAATGCAGAAATATATTATAGTTTTCAAGTAAAACTACAAATACGTAACAGCTACGATGTTTGCAATTAATGACATGCTTTTCTGCATTTCAAGAATATAAATTGCTGAAATTCTAAAAAAAAAAACACAAACAGTTCAGAGTTACAGCAGGAAAAGAATAAAGATTACTCTTTAAGATAGATTACCAATATATATTTATATATATATAATTTGCAGAGAAGCAACAGCTGTGATTCTTTCATATAAATCTCTGATATTCACTAGAATTTTTATTGTCCAGAAAAATATTCAACTTCCTTTTATAAACATTAAAAATCATATCACAACATGTTAAAGCTGGAATTAAGTTTCTCAATAGTAATTCAGGACTTAATTCAATCATAAAACTTTGAAATAATTTGCCGAAGAAAACAATATAGTGTATCTTGGCACAACTGTTCATATCTCTTTGTTAATTTATTTTAAAAATATCCTTTGGCATACATTAGTAGAAGGGATAAAATATCAGAATTCATGGAGTGTCCAGGCACTGATTAACGTGCATCTCGAGGGGGCCTAACTCCAAGAAAAACCGGAAACACTTGGGGCAAGTGTACTGCTGAGGCTCTGAAGAACCCTGAAATCATAAAATTGGTTTATAAGTTTATTTTGATAAAAATGACAGGCAAAAACAATTATTCCTCAATCAAAATTTTCAAATAAGATGAAATCATGAAAATGATTTCGATTGCATAAGACTTCAGAAATTATTGCTTTGGAAAATCTTGGGTTATTTTTGGAAAATATCTAAGCTATTAATATGTAAACAGTCAACTATCTTAAAGGGAAGTCCTCCAAAATGTTTCCAAAATTCACCTCAATACATTTTTATGGCAGTGGCCTGGAAAGTGGCACAGGATAATTAATCGTCTTTGCTGTTTACGTAATAATGTCCCCTTCCCACATCCTTTCGAGAATTGAATTTTTAATATTTCTGAAGTACAGTCTCACCTTTGACATTTCCCAAAATAGTTCTGGATTAAATTCCAGGTGACTGTTTATGTTCTTCCATAAGAAGATTAATGAGAAGCAAGGAATAGGGAAGCTTAGCCATGACAAGTGGCTGTATCAATTAACAATTTATGTATATTTAATAAACCAAACCAGGTTTAACTTAATTATCATTGTGCAATTAGTTTAACCACCAATGTACCATTAACACACTGAAAGAAGTAATTATTGTGGCAGATCAAAAAATAACAATATGCAAATATCAAATAAAGATTATCAAAAAATTGTGTCACTTTGAAGGAAAGGGAAGAAGTGATAACAATGGGGTCAAATTTAGATAGAAAAGCCAAAAGAGGACACGTGGATTTGGAAAGCTGCTGTTGTTGCTTCAGCAATCAGAAATTGTAATCAGATGGAATTCTGCTTCTTCAGCCTGATTTGTACTGATGACGTGCAGATATTCTTTACATTTTCTTCAAGGTGCTATTGAATCTCCCTTGGAAATACGGAGCTTGCAAAATCATTTTAAGTGGCTTGAAAAACATTTGCTTAATCTTTGCTGCAAATCAACGACATATTTGTTCAACCTGTATAGTAATCAACATATGGTCCTTTTTTCATGCTTACTGACAATCAATGAGCACTTATTAGTAAAATAATTTACTTCATGGCTTCATTATAATTAATAATTAACAAGAACAAAACTGAAGAGAAGTACTTGAAAAACTAAATTTTAAGGAAAAACAAAAACTTTCCTTACTACGTAAAACACTACAAGTTTTGACACAAATAGGTTATGCTTTAAAAAAACACCAAAGAAACCTCACCCTTGTCATTCTTTGTGGTAAATTAACACCACCATGGACAGCTGGTGAACTTCCAGAAATCCCTCTGCCTGGAGCAGGCAATGTACTGAAGTTGGCGGCGTGTGAGCTATAAATGGACATTCTTGAATTAAATACATAAGTAGTAGTCACCAAGTATATAGGACACACTTCAATTAAAATATATTCTTTGTATATATAGCACACTTATACATTGCCAATGGCTGAGATTAGTGCTCCCAGAATCTCTGCAAAATAGACTGTCCAATTTCATTTTCCTTACAATGGCAGTTTCATGAAGAGCAGTATAAACAGAATCATTTATTCAATATCATGGTTAAGGAAAAGTACTAAGTTCACTCAAAATTTGTGTTTTTTTAAAAACAAGTTTCACTAAGATGCAGCCTTATCCTTTTCAAAATATGTTCATACCTAATAGAAGAAAATTATTTTTTATTTACTACTACTATTTATTTATTCCCATCAACAGCCTTCATTGGAAAATTTCAATAAGGACAATACACAAATACCAACATGCATACAAATCCACAACCAAATCAAGATTTGAACTCAAAACCTTGGTGTTGTGTAAGTAGCAAACAAACCGCAGCACATGCCGGCAAATTTGAATAAAATTGAATGTGCAACATTGAATTTTCCTTCAAATACTCAAATAGAGTTAATTTACTCCTTATATTAATAGCATACATAATATAGGTAAGTACACATGTAATTGAACATAATCCCATGCACATCTCAGATTGTTTCTGAGCCTACTTTGAATCTCAGAATATAGATCAAACCAGATACCTATAGTTGAACTCAAAACATATGATCTAAATATTTATTACTTAGTTCTGCCAAAGTAATAAAGATTGCAGATAAGGGAGAAGTACTTGGTGCATTACAGTGAAACCTCTACATCTTAAACTTTGAAGAATGTTATGTACAAGGAAAAGGGTTAATGTAACTTTGCACATAAGGGCATGCACCCAGGAAAATTCTCAAGGAAAAACAGACTTAAAAAAGTCTAACAGGGCTGCGAATCGTACCCAGGACCTTCCTCTACCTGGGAGGCTTTTAACCATCTTAGCTATGCCACCAGAACAATTCAACAAGCCATTTTGGGGACTTAGGTGCAAACAACTTGTTAAATTGTTCTGACTGCAAAGGTTTAGGTTTGATTCCCAGCCCCATCAACTCTTTTTTCAAGCCCATTTTTCCTGGGGAAGGTATATCCACTGATTAATAAATACTATTTAAATTGTATATGTATTCTCTCAGTAGAGAAATCCACTAACTCTAAAGAAATCTAAAACTGCAGAGGAAATGACAAACAACAAAGGTTAGGCTAGGTTACAGAGAGAAGTTAGGTTCCAGGAAGAAGTTAGGTTCCGGAAACACCCCGTGGTTCGCAAATTATTACATACATGGAAAATCAGAGAATAGGTTTTGCAAACTGCAATACAGTGAGAGAAATTTAGCATAATTTCATTATCGCTGTTTTAACACACACAAACATGCACATTTATTTGCTTCTAAATTTCGACACAATTTCTCTCAATAGCACCAATAGCTATTGTGATGAAGATGAGTGAACAGTTCCTATGCTTCGGAATTTCTTTGCACTAATGAGTCCTGCAATATAAATTTTACATGCCAAGGGAACGATCTAATTTCCAATCAAAAATACATCTACATCCTATATTATTGATAAAAAATATTTTTAAATCAGTATATTTTTGTCAATAATGAATAAATTAATAAGAATATGATAAATGCATGCTCTTGTTCTGCCAACTCAAATATATTTGCACCTGCTTAGGACCAACCGCTTGCTGGGAAATAACATTCAACTTTGCGAATTACTATGCACGTTGTATCAAGGCAGTTGCTGTAATATTAAGAGCGCCACAACCTGTCAAACCCAAAGTAGGTTTTTCAATTACACCATCTTGAAAAAGTGGCATTTCTCTTTTTCTCTACTTACAAGATACATGTATAATAGGATAATGTGCTTTTGCCCCTTTTACCCCTGGTGAAGAAATTCATCCTCTTGGGTCTCATACTGCGAGAAAGACATAACCCAAGGAGATCACTTCTGCATCATATCATTTTTTATCTATCCTCAACCCTCTTTGCTTAGCTCTCGTGAGATGTAAAGTGAGGGAAGATGGATGGGTTTGGGGTGCAAAATTGTGCTTTGATTGCATAACAGTGGATGGTCTAAACATCTTAAACTTGGCATAGAGCAGACTGTACATCTCTTCGACCAGTAGCTCAGCTCTGACAGCACCTCTGCCACCCGATGAGTCGCTTGGAGTAAGAATGATGAGTGTAAAAGCTTAGCTCCAGAGTGATTTGTGACAAAATCTTGCATTCTAGGTAATGGGATACACTCTGCAGAGTACAAAATGTTATGAGATGAAAAATGTCGTCATTGATAATCACATGGCACATAACTATGTTATACTGTTAGGCATAGAAAATGTGTTTGAGGGGCATCCGGTAATGTGACTCTCATGAGTGTGAGTGCTCCATCAGATGTAATTCTGGATGTCATGGCTTGAGCTATGGGAATGGATTATTTTTTTATTTGCTAACTCATATGCCTCGCCTTTGGCGGCAAAATGCCTCAGTGTAACTGCTGAAAGATCAACATCACAATGAATCTAATCTAGCAGTTTGAACCAACGCACTGTTGAAGACTGAATATTCTATGATATACTGCACATATGTTCTCAACAGTGTTTATATGCCAAAATAAGAAAATATGTCAAAATGGCTGCAGAAGAGTTAAATTAATTCTCATACTGCGATCCTCAACAAAAAATTGGGTGTCAAAAATTTTTGTATTCACATTGTGGGCTAACGCATTGAGTACCGTTTTGGCCACAGTTAACAAGGGAAACCACTGTGGTCACAAAAATAAACCGTGATAACAAAACAGTAGACGGTAAAACCGCGGTTGACAGTGGCCAGTATTCTTGGAAAATTATATCTATTAACTACGATCAAAGAGGAAAAATCACCAGCACATCCAGAATAGAGAGGATGCAAGAGTACCCCTTACCTCGGAGTGGTTCTTTCAGGAGTTGGCCGCCTTCCTTCTTGGCCAACTCTTCTTTCAAGAGTTTCCAGGTCTTCTAATAGCTGTTGGTTGCGAGTGCGAAGACGGTGTACTTCCTCACTCAATTGTTGTTTATCTGCAGCCATTCGAGACCTTTCCTCTCTTTCTGTATTAAAATCAGCCTGATACACTTCCACCTGATAAATAGATACATTTTTTCAAGAAAATGAAAACCTCAAAAACAAAGAGAAATGGAATTATGTAATGAATTTTTAATTTTCCAGATAAGATTCATTTTCCAAAATAAAACCTTTAGTGGAAAATTTTCTATAGAGTATATTATTTGAAAATAAGGCCGATGTCGATTTTCTGGGGCCCTCTGAAGGGTTTCTCAGCAGGAGGGCCATAACCTCCATCCTAACAGACTTTTTCTCAGGCTCACAACTAGACCCTCTCCAAGGGAGGGGACTTTCACAGAACAGACCGCATGTAGTCTGATTTGAAAAGTTATAAACAATTCAAATTAGCAACAATTTGTTAACTTTTTCATATCACTCATCCTTGGATGAGTGATATGACAAAGTTAACATTAAAGTTAAGTTAAATATGAGACTCGACAAAAGCTGCTAGCATTTTTCGATTGATTTTCTACAATTAAAATGAAGGGTTTTCATTGTTTATTAGTAATACGAGTTAAATGTTGCTTGCATACTGCAAGCAGATCGACAACACTATTTTCATGTCAGCATCATATCGGGACGGCCATCAAAAGAAAAAAATGGATTGAAATTTTTCTTAAAATTCGCTGCAATTCCATCGTCTGGCATCGAACCCGGGTCTTTACTGTTGAACTTACTATGCAGCACAATAGAACATCGCCATCTCTAACTATGTGTGAAAATATAAGCAGAAATATGGGCTACAACTGCGTCAAAAGACGTTCTAATTTTCACGAATTTAAATTGCTCTCTGGATTCGAGCCAAGGACGAACTTGCAAATCTAAAACATGATTTTGAAAGTTATTTATGATCTCTATCTACATGCCGAATTTCAAGTATCTATATTGTTGGGAAAGGGTTCAAAATAATTATTGAAAATCGGATCAGTTACTGATTGTAGAGACACCTGGTGTCGAACCCAGGACACATTGACAGCTGGGAATGCACAGTTTGATTTGTATACACTAAATCTTTCTTAGTGCAAAGTTTGAAGTCTTTATCGTGCTGGGAAGTACCTATAATATGTTTCCGTTATCTCCGTAAGAAATGCATTGAGGAATTTAAATGGCCCTCTGGGATCGAACCAAGGACCATCAGCGAATATATAAAATTTGATCCTGAAATTTATCATTGATCTCCAACTCCATGCCGAATTTCAAGTTTCCATGCCATCGGGAAAGGGTCCAAAATAAATCTTAAAAATCGCCACAATGCAATTTAAACGGCCGATTTTTACCCCGACCTAGCATCGAACCAAGGATATTTTCCGTAAAACTCATTTATGTTTTAGATAGATCATGACCATATATATAGGCTCCTTTAATTTTGATTCGCTACCTATCCGGAAAGTATTATTTTTAATTTCCCGAAAATCAACGCAATACATTTAAACGGGAAAAATCGGGACTTTGGGGCCCTCTGGAATCGAACCCATGACACTGAGGTTCAAAATCACAATTTTTCTGGTGGTTACACGATATGGCCAATACGTCGTAAAAATTTCAAGCCGATGACACTTGTGGTTTAGGCTGTGAATTAGTATCCTATCTATATACCTATCTATATATATATATGAATGAATCCGGAGAAGCATCTATATATAATAGATGCCTGTGACACATTGGCAGGGGATGAATTTGTGGATAGGGTTTCATGTCATTTGAAATTATAATTTTATACCACTCCATTATTTAAATATCAAACCCAAACCTTGGGATCGGCTGATAAATGAATCAAATGAAATTCAGTTGGAAGACAATAACATTAACAGAGGCTCCACAGAGAAGTCTCTGAGAGATGACAGTTGTCCAGCTAATCCAAGGCAGCCATCACGGACATGCAATTGGTACGTGAATGGATATATCCCTTCCTCATCACTGCCACAGTTCATTGCTTCATCACGGCGGAAGGGTGTTAATGGAGGTTGGAGGCGATGCATAGCCCAGGTTCAACCATGCTAAGAAGGCTTCAACAATATCTCCGGCCAAATAATGAAAGTGGCATTCACCAACCGGCAGTAGGACAGCCTGGTGAATTATTGTCCTAACCCCCCCAAATACAAGTACAATTTTCATGATGAGCTTCTTTAATGGAAATTTATCCGGACGTAAAAGCACCACCCATTCAGAAGTCCGGGAGGTGGTGGCATTGAAGAGGTCCATCATGAAGAAAAGAATTACTACCCTGCAATTCGCTATTACAACTGCTGCAGCTTGAGGAATGAAGAACAATTGCAGGAAGTACTCAATAAACAGAGAAGATAAGGTGGGATGTAATCGGTCATAGCGAAGTCGGAAGAAAATCAGAAGAGCTACTTGCACTGAAGGAAGGACACTTATTCTTTTACAGGGGTACCAAGGATGGAAGCCAAGGATGGGTAGGATTCTTGATCAACAAGAGAAGGAAGATGTGCATACATATAACAGCCTTTTAGAAATAAAACTTATTTAATTCAAATTTTGAAGTCGATGAAGGTCCTAAAATAAGACTTGGTAATCCCCATTTGAAATGCATAGTTATGTAAATGGCTCTCTGGGATCCAACCATGGGCCCTAAGGGAAACATTAAACAGTGTATATAAATGTATTTATGATCTATATTCACATGCCAGGTTTCAAGTTTCCATGTTATCGATAAATGTTAAAAAAAAATCTTAAAAATCACCACAATGCATTCAAAATAGGAGAATATTTGCCCTGACAAACCATGGATAGTCTATGAAGATGCAGTGAGGATATTTCAGAATTTGTTTGAATCCCTTTCCCAGAAATATACAAACGTAAAACTCGGTATGTGAATAGAGGTCATAAATACTAGACATATATGCAGTTTACTGTTTCCATAATGATCCTGGGTTCGATGCCAGCTCGCCATTTACATTCATTCTTGCATTTCGAAGTGGGTAAACTGGAATCATATTTTCGGAAGTACCCAGTGTAATATAGACTTCAAACTTTGGATTAAATTAGTTCTGTCCCTACCAGGTTGTTACACATAATATCTAGCTAGAAGGTTCTGGGTTCGATACCAAGTGATCTTGATTCTCCCTCATGAAATGAATGCTAGAGATTCCAAATATTTCACTGAAGCATTTGCTCCAAATCTCTCATCTCTAGTCTGGACCCCTCCATGCTATGCCACTGGTATTTACGTATAGCGGGAGAAGGGTCTTTATATAATAGATTACATCATCAATGTTATGGAATTCAATTTTGTCACTAATAAATAAAAAATGTTAATAGCCTGGAAAAATGACAATTAAATGCCAGAATTCAAGTGAGGCATGCAATAAGGGAAAAACAATATAAAACCTGCAGTAGTTTCACAAACAGCTGTCAATACAAAAATAAACAGATTTAAGAGAAACCTATAAAGGAGGAAGAGTACCTTGCATAGCTCAAAATTAATTTCTACTCAACTTGGATTCCCTGAAGAAGACTGATGAAATGAAACTTTACCTGTGTTGTTAAGATGGGAATTGCTTCCAACTCCTGCTCAGCTTTGCGCAGTTTACTGGTGAGCGCAAGGCATTCAGTCCTGGAATTGCTGAGGCACTCTTCTGCTTGAGCAAGGCGAGCTGATACTTCATCTAATTGTTGCCGATATCCACGAGCTTGTGCAGCATGGTAATCCGCTTGGTTATTTTCCTATAAGATATTATTTAAGTGAACAAGGAAAAACACCAGTTAATAGGTATCAGAAGCAATACAAATTATGGTAATTTGAATGAAATTGCAGTATTTTTTACTTAAGTCAAATTTTGCTTAACTTAAATAAAACTACCTAATCCAAAATACCCATAAGGCTTTAACCCTCGCCATGGGTGTTCTGGACACCCCAGCATCTCTTTTAAGGCATTTAGGGGTTACCGATTATGACTAATCCTTCTCAGTAGCTTGAATTGTATATGTTGTCTACATTTTGCCTAAAGATTTCAACTAGAAATGACCAGAAAATATAAATCTGAGGCCAAGCTCATTTAGTAATTTTTCTTCTTGTTCCACTTCCATAGAAATTGGAGCAGAGGAAAATAAAACTTTTCTTAACCTGTTCCTACTTCGGAAATGCATATTCCTCACTATTGGATGATTCTCTAGAATACCTTTGCATTTGATGTTTTACATAACTAAAACTTTGCAATTTCCCATTACCTTTGCAAGAATTAAGGAGCATTCTTTGAGTTAAGAACGATTGCACGACAAAGCAGATTACTGTAATGTGTACTTATATTAAGGAGTTTATTTATAAGAGTGAAGATTACTTGTTCACTGCTCCAGCTACCTATTTCTTTCTAGTATTTTTGAGCAGTACAATGACTTTATTCAATTAGTTCTCGCAAATTACATACATACTAGGGTGGTCCGTATTTATATAGAAAGAAAGTTTTTTGAGAAATCCTTTCTGGACACCCCCTAAAGATGTTCCATATGGTAACAAATGAATTGCGTAAAATATTATTTAAATTGAAAAACAGAAAGATGTGCTGCATCACACTTAAATTTTTCAACATTTTTGGCCTTATTTCGGTCATCACAGGTGATTTAGGGTGTCTTTGCATATTTTAACTGTTTTGATTTTTTATCAATTCATTATTAGACATTAACTTTGATTTTTCTAAAATATTAATTAGATCAGCGCAGTAGTTTTCGAGAATAGGTCCCAATAGAGAGCGCGTATCATACAAGTGGCGCCATGCACACTGCGCACCAGCTCCTATCTTTGAATTTCACCTATTTGTATTCTTTCTTCTATTTATAGCTCTTAATTAATTTTAGCATAGGTTAAACACCTAATTATACGTTAGGTACTTTAAAATTTTGAATTAAACTGTGAAGAAAAGGATGGAAAGTGGCATGTATATTTTTATTAATGCAATGACTTAAAATTTTTGGGCCATCATTGTTGTTGCCGTCTGGGAATTTGCATCCTTATTGAGAAAGACTTTTAGCACAAATTGTTTTTGCATTTCATTTTTAGTTTTTTGTTGAACTCTTCTGTCGACTTAACTCCTATTTCTGCGTAGTCTCCGACGATGTTCAATTCTTTCTCAATCTCAAGTTCTTGTTTGTATCTTTTGTCATCTAGCCACATCTGTAGATCATGGAAAAAATGACATACAAATATTAAGCCTTTTCAAAAATGATATGGATTTACTAAAAAAACTTTCAAGTCCTTTTTCTATGAATTGATGAATGTCCTTTGGGTGTACTGAAGCTCTTTATTAATCTGAAAAATCGCTAACGCTTGTTTCCGGAGCTTTTACCATTAGTCGTTTGGTATTAACCAATACCTTCTCATCAAAGAATGCCAAGGCCCCAGTTTCTAGTGCAAGGTACAGCTCCCCAATAAGATCGAACGGCACAGTCGTAGCTGCATAAAATTGAGGGGCTTTGAAACACAGGGCTTGGCAACACCGTATAGCCGAGAGATAAGGTTGGCTCTTATCGTGAGGTCTCAGGGAATGCTATACCAGCGATTTCTGGAACTTTTTCATTAAATAGTAAGGTATTATATTTTGAAAAGGGCAGTGGCTGAAAGTTGGAAACAGATTCCTCTCTATTAGTCCCAACATTTTCCACCTTCACATCATTTCTGGATCCCTTCAGTATTGATGACTACAACACTTATACATCATAACATTTACTGTTAAATTGAAGTATAAATTACGTTAAATTAGTCAGAATTTAAATGAAAAGTTAGAAAGGTTCATTTAGCAGGAAACCTTCATTTTAAAAACATCATTCGTCGCAGTTAAAAGATTACATCATATTTAATAATGCATGAGGATTGTGAATTTGCTCAAACCGTATTTCCATAAATAATGTAATAATATATTTACGATACAACAATCTGAAGAAAATCGCAATCACGCAGAGCATATAAATAACTCAACGCTCAGTATTTATGGCTTTTATGTGTAGTAGTATTTTATAAGTGATTCGACAGCAGAGGTCATTTTGCACAGAGTATCCCACCGGGAATCCAACCCGGGTAAGAGTAATGTTAGGACCAAAGAACAATTGGGGAATACTGGAGAGCAAACCAATGAGTGACAGACAAGGGTCATCCGAAGTCAAATCACTTATGCGCAATCAAGGAACTAGTTCAAGAACACATGCAAATGTCGCGAAGGGAACTTGAGAGAGCAACTAAGAGACAAATAGCTTCTGATCATTGTTCCATGGCAAAAAGTAGCTTGCAGGGTACATATTTAGACGCAGATTCCTATTTATATGTAGCAAAGGCATCAGAGCTTAACAATTCATATACAATGAAACATTTCAGTGATAATTATTTGTACCAGTTTATTCTACTCACTAATTTTTATTCATCCTTTTCTTTGTTTTAGTTTTTCCTAGTAGTATTACGTTACTTTAAGTTTTATAAGTAAGTTATAGTTTTTGCATTTGCTTGTTCCTTTATTTAAGTACCATTCAGTATTGAGAACAAACCAACAGAATTGATCAAGACTACCAAATTATGTAAAGTAATTAAAATTAAACTAAAATGATATTGCAAACCTTACAGGAATAGGAGTGGTGGTTATAACAAAAACACTAAAATAATACATATATAATAGAATCTTTTGAGATGCCAAATGAGGAATTAAGCATCTGCTGAAGGCAATGCCATCTTATTTTTAAAACCACTTACCTTTTCAACTGTTTGGACAGACTCGGCTTGAGCTTGAAGAGTGTCAAAGCTCAATTTCAGCTCAGCCAATAAGTTCTCAGCTTCCAAGAGGTACTTCCTAGAAAATATTTATGTCAATTATGGAATTGCTTTTCATAAAGCACCAAGTTTACTCAAAAATACCTCACCATCAAATCTAACAAACACCCCAAAATTCAAGCATTGGAAATAGAAAAGTTATTTTCCCGCAAATCTACTGTTCACCTTAAGACGTGCGATCACGGCATTTGTAGAACTGTATGTGTATAAGAGATACCAATAATCATCCATACTGAAAGTCAAACATAAGTGTGCACATTAACCAACTTAAATTCAGCCAATTGAAAATTTTGATGGGCTACCAACGTTATATCACTAATATACATACGTATATAAAATCTCTTTTATTAAGAGGATAAAAACCCCTATGTCAAGTGGTTATTGATTCTGATTCAATGATGGCAAAGTGAGGTAATGAATGGTTTGAATTAGTTACGTAAAGATTGGATATAAGGACAGTTAACCGAAAAGTTCTGCATGATCGGTACGAAAAGATTGTTTTGGGCTATTTTGACTTTAGAAAGTTCATGGAATTGCTGCAGGATTTCAATTAAAAAAATATTGACCGACAATTCAGCGAATAGTATGCCGGGGATCTTCCAGTCACCACATGATACTGGAACATTTGAAGGGTAACATGGCGAGGGGAGGATTGGACAGGTTGTGTGCTACAGGACATGTGTAACAGGAAAATTATATCACACTATTACATCTCTCACGTCAATTGACTATTCCGAAATATGCCTCCTGCAAAACAAACATAGAAACGTGGCACTCGTTATAACGATACTTTAGAAATTACCACTCATTATAATGGACTTAACTCCCTATCATTTTTGCGGTGAGACGAGCAACGGCCAAAAAATCACTCACTATAACGCAACTCTACTGTATATAGATGCGCAACTTCCTCTTGCAACTATAACACAAACATCAGTTTTGCTCTTAACTGTGCAATTTATCAAATATTGCAACTTCTAAACTACCTTCAGCAACCTGAATGAAACATTTAAAATATGAAGTAGCTTATTAAAAGTAATATTAAAAGTATATATTAAAAATGTGACCATAAGTCATCTGCAAATGAAGATATAATATTGCTAAGATATATTTTGCCATATCTGAGATATTCATTGTTTTCATAAACTCATTTTACTACTTTTTACGCGTAAAAGCTTAAAGAAAATTTTATTTTATGGAAATTGTATGCCAGAGAAATAAAAAAATAGAAGATATAAAATTTTAACCCTTTATTTTTGACCAAAGATATTATATTAGACTTTCAACTAACTTTCTTTAGAACTGCATTTGCATTATTACTTGAGAGGAGGAGATTTGGGATAATTTTTCATGGCTATCGCATGAGACTCTGACTGAAATTATACATTCTGTTTCAAATTTCTTTTTAAAAATTAAAAACAAAAATCAAGAACAAATTTCCTGTATTTCCTAACAGTTAGAGAGGTTCCCATGGTACAGAGATGCCCAATAACAGGACTGGGCATAAAGAAATTGTCTACAAACACATGATATCCGTTACGTAAATAATTTACCATTTCCAAAAGTTTAACAACCACAATATTACCCATTCCAAACTCTTGGATCTCAGATCTTCCCTTTTCACAGGAGTGTTACGATACAGGACGCAGAATGGGAATCATTAGAGGATAGAAGACTAATTTAAAGGATAAATTTACTAAATAAGTTCATATAAATTATGTTCTCAGAAGATGAAACTGATACAATGTTTTATAGGCCATTCTGATGCTACAAGGAAGATCAGAAAAATAGATGCTAGAATAAATTGTTTCAAAAATTAATTTTTTCCACAAACAATACGCGAAAGAAATCAATTAGGCAAATAGAGTCAAGATCAAAACCCTCTGTCACACACCAAAGGCAGCCTGCAAGAATCTTATAGACAAAATTTTATCCCTCACCAATGATGTTT
Organism: Sympetrum striolatum; assembly: GCA_947579665.1. Taxonomy (NCBI): domain Eukaryota; kingdom Metazoa; phylum Arthropoda; class Insecta; order Odonata; family Libellulidae; genus Sympetrum; species Sympetrum striolatum. Next base: position 8,765,538 of record OX388347.1, read on the forward strand.
TTTGTTTGGGAAATACTGCATCAGGATTGCTGTTTTTTTTGTTCTCACAATTGGCATTCATCAACACTCATTTTTTAAAACATAATGATGTCAAAACATAGTTATGATCAAGTTATGGTTTGAAAAATAACAATAATAAATGGCCTTCATTCGGGTGAGATTGAGACTAAAAAGTACACCTAGGACCTAAAAAAGTTACCACCCTGCTGCATCTTGACAAACAGATACCATGTTTCAGGCAAACAGCAAGAGAGAGAAAATAAAGATGGAGGCCTTTTATGCATGCCCTGCTTTCAGTCCCAAAATCCCGATTTTTTCCATTTAAAAGCATTGCTTTGATTTTTGAGGAATTATAAAAAAATACTTCCTGGATAGGTAGAAAATCAAAACTCAAGGAGCCTGTATATATGGTCATGATATATCGAAAACATTAATGACTTTCACAGAAAATATCCTAAATTTTTAATTAGATAAGACCATGCTGTTCCTGGGTTCGATGCCAGAGCACATTACAATTTCTCACACATATGTGAAAAGTAGGACATCGTTTGAGGCAGTTGCAGCCAATATTTCTGCTTAAATTTACACACATAGTTAGAGAATATCTTCGAAACCGAATCATAAATAATATGAAATTCCCGCCATACATTTAAAATAGTAGAGATGCCTGGTCTTGAACCCAGGATCGTTTGGAAGATGTAAACACATATAACGCCCTGATAGAAATAACACTTATTTGATTCAAATTTTGAAGTGATATCATCCAAAGGGAAGGTCCAAAATTAAGACCCCGTTATCCCCATCTGAAATGCATTGGGTAATGTAAATGGCTCTCTTGGATCGAACCAAGGACTGTCAGGGAAACCTTAAACAGCGTATATGAAATGTATTAATGATCTCTATTCATATTCAGAACTTTAAGTTTCTATGTTATTAGGAAAGAGTTTTAAAAAAACTTAAAAATCGTAGCAATTTCTAACTTTAGAGATGCCTGGTGTCGAACCCAGGACCTACTGGCAGATGTGAAAACATTACTATAACTTGGTAGGACTTGATCTTATTTAACACAAAAATTGAAGTCACTACCATACCGGGAGTACCTAAAATTGGATTCCGTTATCTCCATAAGAAATGCATTGAGGAATGTAAATGGCTCTCTGGGATCGAACTAAGGACAATCACTGAAACGTTAGATAAAGTATAAAAAATATATTCATTATCTCTATCTACATGCTGAGTTTTAAGTTTCTATGTTATCGGGAATAGATTTTTTTAATCTTAAAAATCATCGCAATGCATTTTAAATGGGACAATATTAGCCCTGACCAAGTATCGAACCAAGGATAATCTTGGAAGATGTCTTAATGGTTTTTGTTGGATATGCACGGCCTACAGCAATATTTCAAATTTCAACTATCTGCTTTGCTGGGAAGTGCCTCAAATTTTTTTACGAAAATCCCAGTCATGTATCTTTACGTTAAAATGACTTTGGGGCCTTCTGGCATTGAACCCATGACACTGAGGTTCAAAATCATCTTTTTTCTGGCAGTTACACGTTATGGCTGGAGAAACATCTATATATAATACATATGTATATATAAATCATAGTTTTAATCACTTTTTTATCCTGAGAATAAGAAAATAGTTCTATGTACTACAATTAAATATGTAATAGCCGATTGTATCTGTGTTTGGTAGAGGTGTTTGCATATTGTTTATTTGACTTATTGTACTATTTGGGCCTATTGCTATTGTTAAGATGTGTACTGGCCACGGGAGGTTTTTTGAAGGGACTGTCCTTGTGCAAATGCCCGACAGATTGTATATCCCTCTCGACTGTTGCCACCTGGTATAAATACCGACTTGCAGCATTTAAATTAAATAAATAAATTCCCTTCTATTTGCTCTTGTTGCCAACAGACCTCCAGGCAGAATACTTTACAGGTGGTAGGAGCAATTTTTTTATAAACAAATACGAGTAAAAGTTGCTTAAATTCTGCTAGCCTATTTTTAACACAATGGATTTCCATCTTATCAGGAAATGTTTCATAAAAATATTTGAAATATCTGCAATACTTTCATAAGAGAAAATTAGTACCTAGCTAGTGTCAAACCCAGAACCCTTATGAAAGACTTTAGTACATATAACGACCTGGTAGGGATAACACTAATTCAATCCTAAATATAAAGTTGATAACATACAGGAAGTTCCTAGAATAAGATTCCAATATCCCTAATGAAAATCAAATGGCACTCTTGTAATGAACAAAGGATAGTTATGAAAACAATAAACTAAGTATATGAATTGTATTTATCTGCTCACTTGTTGGATTTTACATTTTCATGTTATCTAATATTCTTAGAATTCGCTGCAATTCGTTCCAATGGGAGATTTTTGCACCAAAACGCGTCAAACTAAAGCAAATTCAGAGATACTTCTACGATTATTAATATAGAAGAGCAAGTCTTCTGGTACCTCTGTGATTTTGAACTATCCCACCTGTAAGTTCCTAAAATATTTTTCCGAAAAACACCATAATGGCTATAATATTGTTCCTGCTATTTAATTATCATAGTTTGCATGTGTTGGCATCTCATCAAATTGCTTCACAAATTCTGACATTAGTCCCCACCATTTATTTGGAGTAACTCCATATGTGTGATATGAGAAAATGCATGAGCTTGGATTCAACTTTCGCCTTGGTTGCAAGGGATACATATTACAAAATATTCATTCTTTTTGCAATAGTTCTCATCATTTTGACTCAAAATCTAAATTACTTAGTCAATATAAGAATCTTAATTTAATTTCCTTTCTTTTGTTACTTGTCTCGACTTTATAGGACCATTATTTCAATTTTAATTCTGCAAATGAAACTAAGCACGCAAATGGTAGTGCATTTTATACTGTGAAACACAGTGACCTTTAGGTGCATTTCTTACTCAGAATATTTGCCCTGAGCTAGTGTCAAACCAAGGATAATCTTCAAAGACGTCTTGGTAGTTTTGTTGGATAAGCACGGCTTCCTTCAATCCCTCGAATTTTAACTCTTGTAGCGGGTGTTCTATCCCCCCCTTCTATTTCACTGTGTTTTCCTCCACCATTGTTATACAGTGAGCGCCACGCGGTGGACAGAGTAAGAGTTAGTGAGGAGTGCCGTTAGTGTGTGCCGTTCATGGAGGACGCTAGTTGCACATGTATATATTTTTGTTGTGCATTAAAATTATTCCTAGTAAACTCGTGTTATAATTATTCCACCTGATAATCCGCTACAATCTCTAATTAGCTGGAAAGTGCCTCAAATAAAAATTCTGAAAATCACTGTAATCCATGGATGGAAAAAAATCAGGCTTTTGGACCCTTTTTGATAGCAAGGGTCAAAGTCTGAATTTTTCAGGCAGTTACACACTATGGGCAGTGCCTCGTAAAATTTCAAGTCAATAACTCTTGTGGAACATGGTAAGAATTTCTATAGTATCGCCTATACCCACAGAAATACATAGCTATATATAATGGAAGATATATATGTGTGTGTAGTAAATGGTACGGTAATGTGAATGGCATGACTGCATGTCTCAGGGTCTGTATTAGAGTTGCGATCAATTGATTTATCTTTTTCCGATGCTTGAATTTTGGGCTGCACATTACATTTGATGGCGCATTATTTTTGAGTAAATGGGGTACATATCTGATGAATGCAAGAGTTTTGAGGCTTAGAAAACATAGGGATTTCAACAGATTTTGATATTTTTTTGGCGAGAGACTACTAATAATAATTAACACCATCAATAGTCTAACTCATAACAAAGTCAAAATGTCAACTTACCTATGCTGCTCCACTTGTTCAGACTCTCCATAGAGCTGTTTCCTGAGCCCCATTATCTCTTCCTTCATCTCTTTCCCTTTGACTGGGTCCAATGGTATCACAGACAGTACAATCTGATTCATCTTTTGCAGCCACACATCTGCTTTGATGTATCTGTTAACATGAATTAGATAGTAAAAATATGGTTAATTGGTAGGTATGTAATAATGGGTAATAATGAATATTCAGTTAGCCGATAATAATGGACCAAAGATGAAATCTCAAAAGTAAAACAAATAATGATATTCAATTACTATCTGAAACAAATTACAGTTATTGGGCAATCTTACTTGTAATAACTTGCCTCTGAATTATACTTGATATAAATTGATATACTTGGATAATTTTTCGGCCAACTCAACTCAAGCTTTTGTAAATGCCATGTTTGAAGAATTACAATAATAAAGAAAAATGATAAAATAAAAAATGTATCGATAAAAGCAGAGATAAACTGCAAAAATGAACAATAATAAGGTACGAGTCAAAATTTCATTTGGTAGTTCTAAGAGGGGTTGTTACTTTTGTTTTGGTTGTTAATATTGCGTCAATGCATAGGTTAGCAAATAATATCCATTCCCGTTAAATGCGTGACAAATTATTAGGTTTTTCATGAAGATCTGATCTCTACCTTGACTTTACAGCCGAAGATGTTGGTCACCCTACTTCTTTTAAGTTTATAAACTAATTCGGGATCCCAAAGAATTTCGACTAATCACATAAAACAATCAGTACTCAAAATATCTCTTTAGTTATTTATGCTGTAAATGCATAACTCTCTGTTAGAGATCCGGTCTGACTGTTGGCAGCCCTGCTTCATAAAGTGCTTCCTGAAATGAATTCTAATTGTTCAAGAAAGGTAACTGAATGTAAATTTGAGATTTAAGTTTGATATTTATCTGAGAAAATAATTGGAAGAACATTTTATAATGATAAAAACTTATAAGTTGGTAACCCTGCTGAAAGTGGTTTTATGCATTTGTAAATGTTATAAAACGATTTTGCGTGGACGAAAAACCCCAGGTTGGAATTTTTCACGACACAATTCGAAAAATTCTTCTGCTATCTTATACACTGGAGGTTTTTCCCGAGGTGCGAACAAGTGGTTTTATATGCTTTCCGTCAGATGGCATAGCAATCTTAGCGTATCGTGACTGACTTTTATCAACAAATCCAACCTTCTACCAATTATTGCGAAAATATGAGTTTCATTGGTCTAGTTTGAGTAAGAAAAATAATGGAGAGTATAAAACTCTGCAGATTTAGGACATCGGTCCGCGTTTTGTTTAATTAATTAAAATTAAAACAAATTATGAGGTAAAGCATCTTATCAGCACTTGCACAAAAGTCACATTATGAAGTTCTGCATAATATACGTCTTTGCAACTTATAAAAGAATTTAATTACAAGTTTTAAAAGTAGGGGGTCAAATTGACCGCCGCCATCCTTCTAGGTATAACTTTGTATAAAATCTAACACATAAGTATTAACAAAATTTTCATTATATCGTATTAAATTTCGGATCGAATTGATCAAAGTCAAAGAGTTTCAAAAAATTCAAAAAATGTTTAGTTAGAAATTTTTGAAGTTAAAATGTGAAAACGGTCAAAATGACCGCCGTTGTCCTTCTAGTGTTAAAAATGGTTCTTAAGAGAGGCAAAATTAAAATAAAATGACCCTATTCACTCAAAAATAATACACTGGCTGAGATATTAAAAAGCCTTGGAATTAGAATGAAAGAAAGACTTTTAAATAGTGCGAGTGTTATGAAAATGGGGATATACCCGAAGACTTAGGAAGAAGCAAAACAATCATGATACCAAAAACAGGGAAAGCAATAAAATGCATGAATTTTAGAATAATTGCTATGCTTCCAAGATCACTTTACATATAGTAGGGAACAGAATCAAAAAGAAATTGAGGAAATTGTTGGAGAAGATCAATTTGGAAGGTAAAGGAACGAGAGAAGCTATACTGGCACTGTACTTGATTCTGGAGAGAATGCAATAATTGAACAGGAAAGTTTTCCTTTACATTCATTGAGTTGGAAAACACCTTCGATATTATAGAATGGAAACTTATGTTTGAAATTATGAGTAGAGTAGGAATAGATGACCGGAGACTTATATTTCAGCTGTAGAGAAGCAAAGATTAGAAAAGGAGTGAGAATAAGATATATATACACTAAATAAGAGGTTTTTATAACAGAACATCAAAAGGTATAATATCATATGCAATGCCATAATTCATCACGAAAAACAAATTGTGATTTCGAAAGGGAAGGAACAAACTGAGATACATTCATATTTTAGAAAGGATCGATTTGATTCTTGAGAACATATAAATCATAAACCTTTTCAAATTATTATTTACTTGTTTATAACTTATTTTGTGTTTTGATTTAATTCTTTGACTTGAAGATTACATCAAGTACGCAGGTTTATTTATAATTAGATTGATATTGTTTACTTATTTAGGAAATTAATTTCTTTATCTGATGTGAGTTTAGAAAACACCTCTCTTCAGCAGACAGCCCTCAGCAAAAGACAAATGCCAAGGCCCCGAGTTTGTCCATTGTAAAGGGCTTCTACTGTCTCTATTATATATAGATGCCTCTCCAGTTATACTATGTATAGAGGATACAAATATACACCCTAAACTGTATGAGTTAATTACTAGGGATTTTTACTGCGTATGGCCTAACCTGAAACCCTCAGGAAAAAGAGAAACCAATCCTAGTTATCATGGGTTCTATCCCAGGGCATTACAGATAACATAGGCCAAAAAAGTGCTGGTTTCAACACTCGCCTATCAATATTCTACCATCAGAAACACATAGTGGTCGATAATAGAATTTTAATTTAGGCACTTCCTAAGGGGACAAAAAATTATAACCGAGTATGATGAATAAGGTCATGTTTTCTGTAAATATATGCACAGGACGCATTCAAAAGTGTCTTGGGTTAGATTCTCAGAGTCTGTTTCAGTTATACTGTAAAATATTGTGTATACAAACATATTCTTTGGAACTGGGAGGTGTAATTTCCACAAGTATTTTTTAAAAGTTTCTTATTAAGTTTGCATAATGCAAGCAACATTTTACTTGTAACTATATTATAAAAATAATTTTTAACTTTATTGATGACTAATCACATGTGGATGTGCCAAAGTTATTACATTTATGATTTTTATTTTCGACCGCTGACAAAAAAGAAAGGGAGTCCGCAAGCAGACTGATTGGTCACTGGCCGATCTGAATTCTAAGGTGGCTTTCTAAAGTTGGCTGATTCAGCTTGCTTCTAGACCAATCTGCTTCAGCTCACACGATTTGCTTCAAACCAAAATTGGTTACTGCGCATGAGTGTGGCAACCCCTAAATAGTTCCTTATCTCTAGCACTTTTTCTCTCTTGCTTGAGATCATCCACCTCTTTTTTGCAAACTAACACAATTTGTATTATAAATATTGTGTATAGATGGACAAGGGCTGACAGATGGTCAACTTAGCGATGCAATTTCTACTGAGTATAAGAGGTAAAGAAGAAGAATATAACGTTAAGAAGAGATGATTGTGGTTTTTCTATTAATTGTTTCAATAGAACTTACATATTTGTTAGTGAAATATGAATGTTCACTTACTTCTGTTCTTGAGCAGCCAAGTAGTTGCGAAGTAAACCCAGACGAGAGTCGCACGCATCCATGGGAGAGCCTTCCCACTGGCCTTCCTCTTTGCTTTCTTCCAGGGCCTTGAATAGTTCCATGCTCGTCTCTTTCTCTCCTTCAAGCTCCTTTTCCAACTGCGCCACCCTTGCCTCCAGCCTACCCCTCTCTGCCTCCCACCCACTCCTTTCCTCTTCAAACTCCCTCACCCTGCTCTGTATTGCCGCCTGCCGTCTCTCCAGCGTTCTCCTGTCCTCTTCCAAAGCCTGCCTCTCCACTTGCAACACTCTCCGAGCCTCTTCTAGCTGCCTTGCCATGCCCTCCTCCGTAGCCCTGCTGTGTGGCACCATCTCAAAACTTGGAAGAGACTGAAAACATAGTTACAGTTGAGAACAAAATATGCAACCAGGATAGGAGAATCTTAAACTTCTCCTGATTAATACATTCAATTGTGTGAGAAAATATGCCCATATTTTTTGGAATAATTAAAATGTGGGAAATATCAATAAATGGGTAATTTCAAAGTTCACTTCTCTTTCCTTGTAAATGCCATTAGCTGTGTTTCTTACATGTTTTATACCAAACCACTGAATTTTAAATCACACAAAAATTATCTAATATATTTCATTACCACTAACTACTGATTTATCAATACATATTGTCACCTTTATGCACTGTATATTTGTGAGTCACCAATAGGAAAAAAAACAACATGAAACTCAGCAAGGGTATCTGGGGAGCATGTACAATTATGCACCTCAGGGATCAACTGCACTCAATTTCAGAAATTGATTTTCCAAAACAAAGACAGACCAGTGACATAACAGGTAATTGGACGAACTGCAAAGAGGGAATCCAAAATGCATACTCCTGTTCACATTACAGGCCCATTATCATTTCTGAAATACTTTTACATCTCAACAACTTCTCAGAATTTTCATGAATACATATTCCATGGATGGGATAATATAAACTACATAATTCTAAAAATTGATTCCTACTATTTTATTGAAACAGTATTTTAAAAGTAAAGGCCATTTAATGCAATTGAGTTAAAGTTGAAATAAAATACTCTTTGCAACAAAAACAGACACCCTGCACTTAATTACTTACATAATTTAAAACACTCTAAGAGGAGATATATTTCTTACAGTGGTTTTTAAGAAGTGTTATCATGAGAGAATTGTTTATTTCCAAGATTTTTAATCATCATGCTATCCATTTTGTTAAATAATTGTAAGTAAAATATTTTAAATAGAAAATGTTTGTTAAAAAATCTATAGAAAATAGCTTGTGGTGGTGTGCCTGAATTTCTCACAAATGTGAACCTTTTTCCCTCTTCAAGAATCTTCATCTCTATCTTCAAGTACCAAGAGAAAAAAGGAATAATAAGAATTACATCCATTGATCTTATTGCCAGACTTGGAAAAAAAAAACTTCCCTGAAAAAAATCATAGTAGCCAGTGGCTTTTTTTACCTAAATGTATTGTACTGTTGTTGTTAAATACATCAAAATGTAATCTTCAGTTAGTCAACAGAAGTCCAGTCTTCAATGGAGTTGCATACTCCTAGTGTTTACACTGTTTTAGATTCAAAATCATAATTCTTAAGTATAACATTTCAAGAAAAATAAGATACGAAAAAAGAGGCATGATGAGAAATTGAACTCTAAATTCCACAAACTGGGTTGCTGCTCAAAAAAATCAAGCCATCTTGCAGGAATTACATAACTAACAAAAATACATTTTCAAAATTTTGATTTTATATTAGCTGTGTCAGTTAAAATGAATACTTATGATGAAGTTAAGTTCCCTCAAAAGTTCAAGACAAGATAGCCCTTGTCTTGGAAATGGGCGAGTCAAGAGTCCAATTTATGTCTTGAGAAGGATAGAATAGAACTACAACCATTCCTTTTTTCATACATATTCCAGTGAAAACAGGACAAAAACGTAGGAGGAGACAACATATAGATAACCAAAACAATAAAGAAAGCATTCTTTAAAATATCTTCAATTTAGAATTAGAATCAATGGCAGATTACATTTGTGAGGGATGAGTGACCACATCAGATCTGTTGATGTGTTCCAGTTATTCAGCGAGGCAACTATGTATTGCTGGAGGATGGCCAAGGTATCAATAAGATTAATTATGTAAAGGTTCATTAGTATGCTTCACATTTTAAATTCCACAGGTGAAAGAATTGATACTTTAAGACTTTTTGGCACAAATAAATATCTATAAAATCAAATTGAATGCTTATACCACTGTGTACAAATAAATGAAGACCAATTTTAATCTGGATTAGTCTATCCTCCAAGGAAAGCGAGGGTTTGAGTTTTCCATAGTCAAGTATCCATTTTTAATGAATAAATGAGCCAAAAGGGCAAAGTATTCACAAGTGGACACTGAAATGACATGATCTTGGGGCACAGCTTGAAACCTAAGAGTCTAGCTTGCATACTTCATGCTTCTTCAACTCCCTATTCTAAATTTCCAATATATATTTCTCATTGCGTAGTTGTTTTAGCACCCAGGTATCAAAACATAGATCATTATGAGTAATCCCTTTAGCAATTGATATTTTAAACTTATTCTTGTACAAATATCTCAGGAAACATTCATCTTTATACAGAATGGATACGAAAAATAACTCAAAATGACAATATCACCTTTTTCTCCAATTCCATGTCTCCACCGAGCTCCTCTCTCTCCGCTGTTACTACCGCATTCAAAGCATTTATATTTTTCTCTCCCCCCAAAAGTGCAAGCTTCTTCTGTAAATCAATCATTTTCCCCTTCAAGTCTGCGTTCTCCGTTTTTAGCTGAAACATAATTTAAAATATAAATGTTACAGCAAAAAAACTAACTTATTCTTCTATATAATGCCTAGTAAGCTTCATTCCCTTCTATCTTATAAGGAAATCCTTCATAAAAATATTTGTAATCTCTACAATACATTTCATAAGGGAAAATTAAGACCTGGTGCCAAACCCAGAAACTTTTTGCAAGATATGAATACATCTGGTAGGGATGAAACTAATTTAAACCAATGTTTGAAGTTGATATCACACCAGGAAGGTCCTGAAATAAGATTCCATTATCCCTATTTGAAATGAAGGGAGAAATGTAAATGACGCTCTGGTATCAAACCAAGGATCATTAGGGAAACTGTAAACTGAATACATGAAATGTATTTATTACCTCATGACAGGTTGTCTCCATGTTATCAGGAAGGGAATTTCAGAAATTCATAAAAGTTGCCGCTATGTATTTCAATAATTATTAATATAGAAGAGCGTGTCATCTTGGACCTCTGTGATTATGAATTCTTGATCCAATTCCAGAATCCCATCCAATTTCCAGAAATCCCTGTAATGCATTCTTATAGAAAGAAATCAGGATTTTGAGGACTTCTGGCATCAAACCCATGATAGCTAGTCAAATTCAAAGATAGCCTAAGATCGAAGTCTTCCAGTGGTTACACACTGCGGCCAGCATGTCATAAAAAGTCAATGACACGTGTGGGACATGATTATAAATTGTAACCCCTACATATATAGGTAAATACGGAGAGGATTCTGTAACAGAATTCCCCTTTCATATTTTTTTCGTAAAACATGTGATTTTTCTTATGATATGTTTTTTTTTGAGTAATATGGTTGTGTTGATTAAGGCTGTATGATTTTTTTGTATTTGAAAATTTTGCGGCTTTTGTATTTGAACGAGTGTTACGCTAATCGTGTTTTTTTGTGGTTGGGTTTTTGAACATCCGAGGGCGTGAGGTGAAAATTGACTGAGGATAGTGAAGGACAAGGAAAACGCAGTTGGGGGACGAGCAAGCAAGAGAGATAAGTGACAGTACAGAGCCGGTTCACTCGCAGTGGAAGGCAGGCATAATAACTTTCCAGATTTCCTTTATTTTTTGTGTGCTTTCATAATCCTTTTTAGCGCAAGATATGGCACCCAGAATAATCTGATAAAAATATAAGATTAAATATAAGATTGTCTTATCTTTAGCAAAATCACATAAATCAAATGGAAAAGAAAAGATAAAAAATTATATGTGAAATAAAAGTTAAATTATATCATGCTTAATATTAAGATTAGATACCTTGTTAGTTGCTTTAATAAATTTAAAATTATAATTTGTATTGTAGGAATGTAAAATAAGTATTTGAGAAAACACATTTTGATCTCACATTGAGGTACATTTAAAATTTAAGAGAAAATGAGGACTACTAAATTTAGATTTTATTACCTGAAATTCTAGTAAACGCACAACTTTGTCTCTAGCATCCCCCTCAGTAACCTTACTCTTAAGGATTTTATTTTCTACCTGTAACTATAACAAATATATGAAATTGATAAAGAGCAAATAAAAGCAGTAAATTCAAACAGAAATTATAACACGATACTTAAGAGGTCCCAAATGGGATAACTGTGATACTATTAACAGAAAAAACTTATAATTTGTTTAACAGATGCGAGAACCATATTTACATAGTCAATGAAATTCACAGTTCAAGTTAATTTCTTGTAGTCATTAAAAATAAACAGTATCTTCTAAGAATTTTTATTGATCTATAAAAGCCATATTGGAATACCTCTGATTCTCCACTTCAACATTGCTCTCTAGCTGGATAATACTCACATTAACTATAAAAAATGTCAAATAATAGTAACTTTAAAATTTTGGAACTAAGTTATTTTTAGATCAAGGTGTCAGGTATCAACTATTAAGATATTCCCAGAGTTCCATGTGAAGATTTTTGATTTTCAAGGGTATTTATAACCAATAAATATGTACATTTTTGGGTAATAATTCATTCCATGGAAATTATTTCAAATTCAGAGTCTCATAAATGGCAACGGAATACCAAAAGGCAATAGTTTATAGATCCATCACAATTCTGCATATGTACCAGAGCCAACCCAGGAAACAGACGAACCAGGCTGTAGCATGAAGTTTTGAGGGAGAGATTAACCAATGCTATTATCAAATACAGTGGCTCAACATTATTAATTTTAAGGAAAAGGGTTAAGGTAACTTTGCACATAAGGGCGTGCATCAAGGAAAATACGGTTTGTTAAAATGTTCTGGCCAGGTAGCTCAGTTGGTTAAAGCAGCTTCCCAGATAGAGGAAGATCCTAGGTTCAATTTCCAGCCCCGTCAGACATTTTTCAAGTCTGTTTTTCCTTGAGAATTATTAATTTTCCCAAAATCAATAACTTACAGCTTCAGATTACTAAAATGTTATCATAAACATGGAATTGCAAGTGTTAACAACACTGTCATCAAAATGTTTCTTCCTATGGGAACATTTTCACTTAACTATAAAGCAGTTCAAAACAAGAGCCATGGAAGATCATTTGTGAGTCATGTAAAAACCACTTTTCTAAGTTACCCAAAATATTACAATTTTTCTATAAAAACAAAATTCCCAAAAAATAAAGCATTTTAGGTTTTCCAGGTTGATGAATATTCAATATCAATACATCCTCAAAATTTCACCTGAAATAATTTTGATCATAAAAATATATAGATCAAATAATACAGAATCAATAAGAATAATAATAACAAATATTATAAAATTGAATATCAAACTTCAACCAAAATGCCTCATGTGTAAAAATATTTGAAAAGAAAGGAAATGTGGTTCACAACAATACCTATTCTAATAAATTCCTCTCAGCTGGCTTACACTGGTGTGCCATGGACTCAGCAGCTATCCTCAGGAGATGGCTGCTGAGTCTGTGGCCCTAACGTCAGTGCTATACACTAATTTAACCCGGCTGAGAGCAATTTATTCCTCATATTCGCTGGGAAAAAGTCTTTCAATACCTATTCTGATAATCATTATGGTTAAGGAATCAATAACAAATTTGTAGCAAGAGATACTAATCATAGATAGATAAAACAATATTACTTTGGCTACTGAATCAGCATCACTGGGAGGTGAAGCTCTTTCAATATCAGCTAATTTCTTCCGAAGTTCAGCATTTTCCACTCTTAGCTACAAATGACAAAAAACAACAATGAATTATTATCCAATCAGGCACATAGACTTAAATACTATAGCAAAGAAAATACCAAGATTCCTTAAAGTTACTTCCATAGAGGAAGGCGTTGTTTTGTGGAACTCCATTACGAGAAAATAAATAAAGAATGTACTATTTTCCACAGATCATTTGCCACCAAAGGACAGCAGTGGTCATTTGACTATTTTTCAGATTTCTACTTCAAATTTTTTAAGTAAAATATTTTTCAATTTTTTTTCTATTCTTTGACTTTGTGTGTTACCATCCTAAATGGTATCACACAATGGTATTTCAGTGTTTTACACCCCCAGCGCCGGAGGCAGATTTCAGGGTTTAAGTGTAAATGTAAATATTATATGAACAAATTAAAGTTTTTTAACACTTTTAGCATTTTTAAAGTGGTGAGTTTTTTAAAATATTTCTCCATTGAATTACATTCTGTAAGCAAAGGAAATCAAATTGAGGTTAATCTTATTCCAGCAAGTCATATTTAAAACGTTTTTTTAAGCAACAGAATTTGCTTGAAAACTACAGAATAAATAATAAAAACTAAAGACTTTGACCACTAAGTATTTCCTATATAATCCCATAAAATTAATTATACATTTATCTTTTAAATAATCATTAAAATTAATTTATTGTATAATAGGTACTGAGATAAGTAGAAACAAACACTCTATTTGTGAAGACATTGTTTTTTTCTGGATCATCAACAAAATTGTTTAAAAATTAGTAAAAACATATTTTTAGGGGAGACACCTTCCAAGGAGATCTCTAAAAGAATGAAACATTCTTAAACAAGACTTCCAGTCGCTGCTGCTCATTTTTTAAAAACTTTTTCCCCAAGCCTTAGCGTCAATTCCTTTGGGCTTTAGCAACATAACATTTGTCATCCAATCAAAATAAACCAACAGTAAATCATCTAATTTAAAAGTCCCAATCCAAGCTCAGAACAGCTTGAGTACCACATTTCCTAGAAAGGAGATCTAATCTTTTGAAGGCCACTAAGAGTGGCCGTAAGTGGCCATAAGTTCCCGAACTTATAATCATTAAGACCCACACCTGAAGTGCACTGGGTGCCCCTTGGACCCAAAGAGGAATATATAAGGCACGGACGGCTCCGTCTGGGTCGATACTGGGCCATTATCTGCCGGAGGGCTACTCTAACAGACACCCCCTGTTATTCAAAGACTAATAATGCATCAATTCGCAGGAGGCCTATCCGTGAGCGGAACCCTCTGTTTAGCGTGTGTTAGTAGTCAGTGCAGTCCTTTAGCACTAAAGGACTGCATGGACACTTCGGGGAACCTCTTTCACAGCCTCCGTTTAGGGATCAAAGGACCGGCAGCATAACCACCCGCCTGTTAGGTCAAGACACCCAGAACGGAGTAAGGAAGGTAATAAAGTATTCAACCTAGACTCCTAGTTTTATTTGTTCCCATAATGTCACGATGACATAAATTTAGAGTCAGAAGCGGGATGTTTTCGCCCTGTTGACGATGAGTAATGTCTTGGAAGAATCAAAAGGCATCCCTACTACACTAATGAAAATAAGTTCTTGGACTTTTTAAATGCAGGAGAATGTACTTGCAACAAAAATAAAACAGCAACACTACAGCAAAGCTACACCAAAATTGCAAGGGAAGTTTCCAAGTAAACATGCAATTTTATCGAAGATTGTGAATTAAAATAAATCTTTTCAAGTCGCAGGACATGTTCAATGCATGAGTATTTCAAAACATAAAAATTATGGAAGTGGAGGCATTTGCTACAAAATGCTGATGAATCTGAGAAATCAGCTACTGATAAAATAGAACATAGTGAGATTTCATTAAATCCTAATCAACTGATAAAGTGTCTGATATTTTATAGAGAAAAACTACACAATTATGATACATGGGTAATCAATAATGTAAAGGCATTTAACTGAGATGTCATTAGAAGTAATACTAACAATCAGTAAAGAAATACAATACATTGAAGCTCATTAGCAAAGAGTAGAACTTGCCTTTTGAATCAGCTCTTTCGTTTCCTGAAACTTCTGTTTATGGTTTTGATGCACCTTAAATACTTCCTCTTGCCATTTTACCAAAGTGTCAAACTGTTGCTTCATTGCCAAATTATTCTGTCTTAATGCATCTGGAAGGAGAAATTATATTTACACTGAAAAAAATCCCTACCGTATTTCTCACAGGTCACATCACCATATAATAAGCAGCTTGATTTTAAATAGGGAAAGTTGGTAAAAAATATTGGATTATTAAAAGATTGTAGCTTCCAACTTTTTAAAGAATAACTAAATATGCTAATTTACGAATATTGATATTAAGTTAATGAAATGAAAGTAGATTCGTTTTAAAATACTGACAAAAAATAAAAAGAAAAGTAAAATGAAGAAGCTCCAAATTCTTTAACTAAGCTCAAACAAGAAAGCTGGACAGCCATTTAACAAGTGGATAGAATTTTAGGCCCAATTATACATAAAAGATATTTTTTTATATTCACAGAAGAGCAGTTCATATTAACAATCAACTACTTGAATTTTTTATGCAAATAATAGAATTACAATAACTAAACACTATGGTGATTTTTCAATTATTTAAGAAGGATAAATTTGTTCACAGGTTTATCAACATATTTAAACAGTATGCTAATATTTAAACTGCAATATTTGTAAGTACATAAAGATACTGGACTTTTCTACAAGATTAAGGCTGCTTACAATTAAATATAAAGCACCTAAATGAAATTAAAACAATCCAAATTAAGATAGAAAATTTATATGCAAAGGAATATAAACTGAGAAAGAGAAGGAATGATGCAGGGAAAGAACTATGGAATAATTATTAGAATCATAATAAAGGATGAAAAATAGAAACCACACTTGTATAACACGCAACTTATAATACGAAAGCCAATCCTCCAAAGTTCATCTGACCTGAGAGGTAAAAAACTTACAGGTGAACAAAACTCATGGAGAATGGAATGAAATGAAAATAATAAACTGAAATCAGGAAAATAAATTGTGGAAACTACTAACCTAAAGATATATTTGAAAAATATATAAATGTTTAAAAATTCTCATAGTTAACTGAACGTATAATATATGAATTTTGAGAAGGCAGTCAAAAAAACACCTTACATGAAATGATATGGTTGCAACTTACCCTTCAACTCAACATTTTCATTCACTATGGCCTGAATTTTGTTCTGAATCTCTTCAGGACTCAAATCATTCAAGACGGTACATGTAGAAAAAGATGCAGCCTGGAAAAGATGAAAAAGGAATGATTAGTCCCACTTATCATTCAAAATAATTTCCTCTGCTTTCATAATCATACTTGGAGACAAATTTCATCCTTTGCCTTCCGTAAAATCTTTTACGAGTAAAGCTGGGTTTCCAAGTGCAATGAATGCTGGCGCCAATCCACTGACACCAGTTGACTGGCGTATGGAAACATGCAAAATCATCTGGTACCAATCTACATGGGGACCAATAATCATTGCACCAGTAAAAGTAGAAAAGAGTTCAACTTCTAGTGCCAGTGGACTTCCCCCACTTTGTTACTCTTCTCATCTTACAATTTGCCCTTCTCAATTTATCGATTATTGCGCATATAATAAAGCACTGAAGCCATCACTTGGTGAAACTCCATCTCAGGAATGGCTACAGAAAAATTAAAGGGCGAATCTTCTCAAAAAATAGTTTATCGGAGCAACTAGTTTCAACTCATCATCTGGTTCTAAAATCAGAGCGAATATAAAGAAAAATAATCTGCCCTTATAATTAATATTGGCCCTTATTGCCATTGGCACAAGTGCTAAGGATCTCAGCTGCTGCCATGTTTAAGACGGTGTCAGTTAAAAATTCTCTAAATCTGTGGAAAAGTAAACTGGTACTAATATTGCCAGTTTGCTAGCAAACTCTTGGTGCCAGTAATCATTGCATGAGGAAACCCAGCTTTACTTAAAAATCATCATATTATTAGTCAACAAACGGCCAAATCATTACTGGCTTAAGGAAGAGAAGTAAATTACAAAATAGACAGTAAAATTTATACTATAATATAAAATATACACTTATTATTCCATTGGTTCATTGATTAACAATTTCAAATGTCTTTTATATTTATATTATGTACATTTTTCTTCAAAGTTTTACTTTAGTATTACAGAATATCACACATTACTATGTTCGAGAGGCTCAAACATTTTTACCATTTATTCATCAATATTTAAAACCATACCAATTTTCCCTATTCAATGTTTATACATACTATTTGTATCCTGTATCAAAATATAATTAGCCACGAAAATTGGCATCATTCAGAAACATCTGAGGCTCTACACAGTAATAATATTTAAATACATTTCCTTTTTTTACAGTATTCCGCTTAAAGTAACAAATTAGCTTACCTACTTGGCACGAGTTGAACCTTTCCCGTTGCACTAATTGCGAGCACTATACAAATGAAGAATTTCCACCAAACCAATTCCAATTTATAATCTGGTTTCAATTAATTATATCTAATTGCGCATTTGTCTTTACAAGTTGAACACTAAAATTCTTGAACTTGAGATCTTTCATAATACAAAAATATTACTATAGTTTCAAAGGTGATCAACACAAGGCATACTGGTAGTAATTAAGGGTTATCAGCTATACCTAATTTATAAAAGAATTAATTCTCAACACAAATCTGAAAACACAGGATCTCAGCTTACCTGTGATGTAGAGGGATTGTTGACAGCAGTAGGTCCGTTTCGTACCTGTGAAAGACTCACATTGTTGGGAGAAGCTGATCTACCAAGGACTATAAAAGACCCTTCACTCAAAAGCGACTGATCTAGGCTTGCATCAGTTTTTGACATTTCACCTTGACGATTCATTTCCGTTACTCAGGAACTTCGAAATCGATGAATCTTACAAGGCACGGGTAGTGATACCTACGACAAATCCTCCGAGCATTTAGCAAGGATTTACTATTGTTTCAAACATTAGAGCATAGAAATACAAAACATGAGAGAGAAAGAAGATATTGAGAATTCAATCCAACCCAAGAGAGTTCTTCAAAATAATGCTTCTAACTACAACCCAACTATCGTAACTGAGTATCGGCAGCTGACTCCGTTTCAGTAGTTGGCAACTGAGTATGAAAGGTATGAAAGACTTCGAAACATTTTTTCACGTGAATCACTTTGGACTAATCAATCAAGCATCTGGGTTTTGAAGTAAAGCATAATGTTATAAAAATTGATAGTAATCTTCGGGGTTATGTATGGTTAATACATAATGAAATACTCAGAGGCGCTGCCTGCTGATGTGAAGATTTTCTCTCCTTCCGCAGTCATATGATGCTAAGGCGCGAATTTTAAGTACTAATAATAACACGAATACGTTCGGCCTGAACATCTTGATTTTACTTAATAATGACTATAAGAATAGAAATAAATTAGATTTTGAACAGTAGAGATGAATTCTCTTCGCAAATATTGAATTAAAAAATCGCTATATTAATTGAAAAGTACTGAACATGAGAAGATAAATGATGAAATTATACCCTATGAGTAGAGACTGGAATTTTTCGGTGTTTGAAAAAGCAGAAAGCGGTGATTTAAAATCCAAAAATCGGTGCTCTAAAAGCGGTGCTTTCCAATCGGTGCTTTTAAATCATGCTTTTTGGTATCCTAACATCTCCTTTTGTCATGTCGATGGATTTAAAAACTAAATATCATTAAATTACATAGTTATTATGCAACAATGATTGTATTATGTGTCATCCACAAGTTTAATCTTAAAATAATTACAAATAACCTACAATAAATAACCAAAAGTGGATATGGAACATAGATATTTATTATATACATATGTAAATTGGTACATGTCCTCCAGAACTTATATTAGTATTGCCTGAGTTTCATGTGATGGGAGTGAAAGAGATATCATAAATGGTTACAGTAACCTTGCAAATACATATAAAATAAATTGGTAAATGATTTCAAAAATTTATAAACCTAGAAATTAAATTTTAATTTTACTTTACATTTACTTTATTTACATTTTAAATCATTACTATTATGTTAAAGCTGACATTTTACCTCTCACAGTACATTTCAGAGTAATTCCAAGTTTTCTTGTTTTATTTTATGACGTCTATCTGTTAAAACATCACTATACGATGAAAAAAAATATTTCACAGTCTTCATCAGCACATGGCATCCATACTGTTTTGAGAGCAGCCTTTGCAAATTCAGGATGCTTCACCGAAAGGCCTTCCAAAATTACAACAATATCCACTTGTCCTTCTTGTGTTAGCTGTTTTTAACCAAAGTCTGTAATTCTTTGAACCCTTGGAGTAATACATTCTCATCCATTTTTGAGAACAAAAATAGCTTTTTTACTTTTGAACATAATTGCTTAGTAACATCAACACACACAATTTCACAAGGATCAAAAACATTCACTCTTTTATAAAAAACTTTAGCTGGGTCACTTGATATTAATGAAACCAGCCTTGTGTATGCATGTGATGCTGCATTCACTAATACTGCATTTACCTTGGCTGTAATGAGAACATTTCCACAGGACTCCAGCATATCTTTTGTTTTTTTTACCAAAATTACCACCTGCAGCTATTTGTAAGGAATGTTCAATTTTCCTAAGGTTACCATGAAGTGTGTGGCTGCAAGGGTAGTATGATCCCTCTAATGTTTTGATTAAATCCACTATGTCTCTACCAACTTCCACGACAAATTTTGCCACTGTTTGAACAGTTAGTAGGAGTTCAAACAGTTCTTCATCATGATGAAGAGATTAAATTAGTGGAAGTGCTGCTTAAGTTTCCTATAAGTGTTTGAGTTATCCAAATTTTAGTGCAAACTTATTTAAACAGTAAAAATCAAATGTCCAGTGCTTTGACAATAATAGAGCAATAAATGGAATTGTTTGGGTTCAGGGATTCATTAGTAGAAACAAAACACTTTCTCTAAGGCTTGAAGAAAATTTTAAACGGGTTCGAGTGGCAGTGAGTAGAAGTTTTCTACATAAATTTTTCATTCTTTTTGTTTGTGGAGGATAAAATAATAACTATAAGAATGTGTAGTTTTTCTATTATACATTCATAAATAAAGTGGAAAAATGTTATTATGAGTCAATCTCTCCTAATCTCAGTACCTGTTAAACAATAGATTAATTATAATGATAATTTAAACATTTTTAAAAATGTTAGTATTATTATCATACAATTAATTTCATAGGCAACATTTAGGAAACATATTTAGTGGCCAAAGTCACCCCATCGGTTGAGACGCCTACAGCCGCTATTCTTTACTTTTTTAAACAAAGTCTGTTACTTTAAGAAAATGTTTTAAATATTATTTGCATGAATAAGGTTTACCTCCATTTAATTTAAATTCTCTGTGCATATAAAATGTAATTGAATGGAGAAATATTCTAAAAACTCTTAAAAACGGCCAAAGTCTCTACTACTACTTTAAAAAAGTCTTCCACGCTACTTAAGTATTTTCAAAAAAATAATGACAACGTTGTATGAATACCCAAAATGATTATGATATAGATCACAATCATTTTGGGTATTGATTGTGTTACAAGTTTTTATATCATCTGCAAATAGTAGAAAGTTTACATATCGAAATATATGAGATACCTATGTCTTTTATGAACAGATTGAATATAAGTGGACCTAAATGGGACTCTTGTGGAACCTCTGAAGAGGCTGGATTGGAGGAAGACTAATGAATTTTAATTTTGACAATTAAATACCTTTTTGTGAGTTTGTCATTGATCCACGAAAGAAAGGTACCATGTAAACCTAAAGCCATTAATTTTCTTTTAAAAGAGGTTTCCATGATTCAGCTGTTTAGGACTCAAGTAATGTTTATTTAGTATTTTTCTAGAGTTGTTTAATTTAAAAAATATCATGACATATCCTTATGATAATTCTTACAAGATTTTTGAGAAAAAAGAAAAAAAAAATTAGAAATTTACTTGAAGCAGGATAGTAGATATTAGTAGGAACTTTACTACAGAATCTCCTGCAGGGGGCCAGGTAGTCAAGTGGGCAGCTCATTTGGCATTGGTAAAAGTGGTCTCTGGTTCGATTCCCAGTGAGAGCTCATGTGCAAAATCATCTCAGCGCATTTAACAAAACTATTACTTTAGTATATACATCAAAACTATTTAAATCAATTTACTTATCTTTTGTGTAACTATACAAAGTACCTGAAACAAAATAACCCAACAAGTGTATGGAAAACATAATCAATGCAATGATTAAAGAAACAGAGGTCAGTCTTTCTTAATAGTATTATAGTGCTAGGAAAATTCCTTTTGGGAAGTGGGTTGCGCGTAAATAAACGTTTTCTAAAAGAGACACACTAGTACTGCGTTGCGACGAAAGAATATGCCTTTTATTAAACTGGCTTTGAATATACAGGACAAGATGGCGCGTGCGGCCATAAAGGTTACAAACTGAGACAATTTCAATGTTATCTAGGCGGAGGCCACGATAGGAGTGAGAGCATCTCAAGCGCGTTGGGCACGGAGCTCTCCAAAAACAAATGCCCACCGTCGGCCGCTACAATATGGCGCTGGGCGCAGGCTGTCTGCACCGGTCGCCACAGCACCCCCCCGCCAGTGGTTTGCTCTCGATAAAACACGAAACAATACTAAAAAGATAAAAAAGAAAAACTGTTAGTAAATAATAATCAAAACAACTGAAAATCCCGGAGATGTTCCGGAAAACGGACAGATATTCCTATTCTCGTCTGCCTTTCGTTTTCTGTGGACTCCGGTCGTTGCTCATCGGCGACGAAATAGGCGGGTTTTAGCCTATCAACCGAAACTCTAACCTCCCTGCCCTTGCATAGGATGAGGAAAGTTTTCTCCCTTCTGCTGATGACCTCGTATGGTCCGTCGTAGGGAGGTTGTAATGGCCGCCTCACTGCGTCGTTCCGAAGGAACACATGCGTGGAAGTCATTAGGTCTTTGTTAATGAAAACCTTAATCCGCGCATGGTTGGCAGTTGCTACTGGCCGCAGGTGCTGCATGCGTTCTCTTAATTCAGACGCGAAGGTAGTTGAGTCTGCGGCGTCTGTTGAGGTGAGGAATTCGCCGGGCAGGCGGATGGGTTGCCCGTATACCATCTCCGCCGCGGTGCCTTTGACATCCTCTTTCCATGCCGCTCTAATTCCCAGAAGGACGATCGGCAATGCGTCCAGCCAGCTGTCATCCTCATGGCACATTATAGCAGCCTTCAACTGGCGATGAAAACGTTCAACTAGGCCGTTGGATGCGGGATGATAAGCCGTGGTCCTTAGGTGCGTGATTCCGGTCATCCGCGCGACCTCCCTGAAGACCCCAGACTCGAATTGGCGTCCCTGGTCAGTCGTTACTTGGAGAGGTGGTCCGAATCGGGATATCCATCCGGAAACAAATGTGCGGGCGACGGTCTCAGCAGTGATGTCCTCCATGGGAAATGCCTCCGGCCATCTCGTAAATCGGTCCACACAGGTGAGACAGTACTTCTGCCCCCGTGCGTACGGCAATGGTCCGATGATATCGACGTGGACGTGGTCGAATCTCGAGGCGGCGGCTGCGAAATTGCCGAGCGGTGCGACCGTGTGACGGTGCACCTTCGCCCTCTGGCACGAGATGCATCCTTGAGTCCACTTGCGGCAATCCCTCTGCATGTCAGGCCAAACGTAGCGGGTTGCCACGAGTCTTGCCGATGCTTTTGCCCCAGGATGTGCGAGAGAATGCAGAGAGGCAAATACCTGGCGACGGCAAAGTGCCGGCACGAAAGGTCTCGCTGGTTTGGTGGAGAAATCACAATACAGGCTGTTGGGTGAGCCCGGGATTGTGACCTCTCGCAGGTCGAGTGATGAACCTGAATCTAGCAGCGCCTTGAGTTCCACATCCTCCCGTTGGGCGGTTGCCAAAGTCTCCATGTCCATCCCTTGGTGAACAGCTTCAACGCGAGAGAGTGCGTCCGCAACCACGTTATCCGTTCCATCCACATGACGGATGTCGGTGGAAAACTGTCCGATGAAATCTAAATACCGGAATTGTCTAGGGGAACACTTTTCGGGTTTTTGACGAAAAGCGAACACTAGAGGCTTGTGGTCCGTAAATATGGTGAAAGCGCGCCCTTCCAGCATGTGTTTGAAGTGGCGGATGGACCGGTAAATCGCCAACAGCTCACGATCATAAGCGCTGTACATTTTCTCCGCTGGGCTCAACTTTTGGGCGTAGAAACCCAACGGCTGCCATTCACCATCGGGCCGCTGCTGCAATGCGGCTCCTAAGCTGCTATCGGAAGCGTCTGAAAAAAGTGCTAAATCATAGCAAGGATTAGGATGAGACAAAAGCGCAGAATTTGATAAGGAATATTTACAAGTGTCGAAAGCTTTCGTCGCTTCCGAAGTCCACATTAATTCGTCATCACCTTTCACATTGCCCTTCAATAAATCGTTCAGTGGGGCTTGCAATTCGGCGGCTTTGGGAATAAATCGTCTGTAAAAGTTTATCATCCCCAAAAACCTACGAAGAGACTTCGCTGTCTTTGGCACTTGGTAGTCTAATATCGCACGCACTTTCTCATCGAGTGGCTGAGTGCCGCGCTCCGTGACTTTACATCCTAAAAATTCCACTTCATTGACACCGAAAACGCACTTCGAAGGATTGACAAGCACACCATATTCACTTAAACGCGAGAATAGTTTTTCTAAGTGTATCGAATGCTCTTCTTCATTCTCTGACGCAACAAGAATGTCATCAATATATGCATAACAGAAATTCAGCCCGTGTAGCACTTCGTCAATAAAACGTTGAAATGTTTGCGCTGCATTTTGAAGGCCAAACGACATAAATGGGAATTCAAATAAGCCGAACGGCGTTATAATTGCAGTCTTACACACGTCGTCGGGATGCACGGGGATTTGGTTATAAGCCCTCACAAGATCTATTTTGGAGAATATTCTCTTACCTGCGAGGTTCTGAGCGAAATCTTGCATGTTCGGCACGGGATATTTATCCGGTATCGTCCGGGAGTTCAACGCGCGGTAGTCTCCACAGGGGCGCCACTCATCTCCTTTCTTCGGGACGAGGTGAAGGGCCGACGACCAGCAGCTGTCGGATCGGCGGGCGGTCCCAAGGCGAATCATTAACTCGAACTCTTTCTTCGCGATTGAAAGTTTATCCGGAGCCAATCTACGCGGTCGACAAAACACAGGAGGGCCAGGCGTCGTCTTGATGTAATGAACTGTGGAATGAGCAGGATCCTTATGGGTTCCCGCTGGCCTGGTTATTTCCGGGAAACGCTCGAGAATGCAGTGATATTGCGAATTACCCGCGACTGCCTTCACTTGCATTTCACTATTACCGACGAGGCCTCCCGGGACAGAGAGGGTAGTCGTGCTATCTATCAATCGGCGATTTTTAACATCCACTAAAAGTCCGTAATGGCTCAAAAAATCGGCACCGATAATGGGCTTGCTCACATCCGCGATCACGAAACGCCACGTAAAGTCTCTGCGCAACCCAAAATTCAAATTTAATGTCACCCATCCGTACGTCGCGATGGTAGTTTCGTTAGCAGCGAAAAGTTCATAGTTAGTTTTCACTCGCCTGCCACTAACATAATTTCGCGGATACACGCACAAATCTGAACCGGTATCAACGAGATATTGAGTTTTAGTCACTGCGTCAGACACAAAAAGGCGGCGCGAGGACGAGCGGCAGTCGGCTGCCGCATCTACCGACTGGCTCTCTAGTTTTCCGGCACGAAATTGCATGGGGAAACACATTTATGCGCTTTCTTACCGAAATTGATGTGGTACCAGCACATGCCATTTTGCGCGTCGGTCAACGGTGCGCGGGGACGGGAACGGGATCGGCTGCGGGGACGTCGCGGGTATGGAGGGCCTCGTGGCGTCGTCGTCCATCCGGAGGCCATGGCGTCAATCTTCCGCGTCAATTCTTCCACCTGTGCTCTAAGGGCGGCTGTCTCTGCGGCGGCGGTGTCCACGCGGTCGGGCTGCCTCGTCATCTCATGGACCCTGGGTCTCGGAACGAGCTCGTGCACACGGTCGGCCATGAGGGCGAGGGCGTCCAGCTCAATCCCATCTTGAGCAGTAACGATGGGCTGGATATGCTCCGGTATGCGTCCAAGCCAAAGGGAACGCAGGAAACCGTCCAGCATTGTCGCTCCCGCTAGGCTGCGGAGGTGCCTCAAAAATTGGGATGGCTTCCGGTCTCCCATCTCCTCATGCTCGAGAAGCTGCCGGATCTGCTGCTCCTTCGAAACGGAGAGCCTCCTAATAACTTCCTCCTTTATTTTATCGTAACGGCCGGTCAACGGGGGGTTAATTACAATGTCTTCCACCTCGAGCATGTGTCGTGGCCCAAGGAGGTTGACCACGTGGCCGAACTTCGTGCGGTCACTCGTTATTCCGCTCAACTCGAACTGTATCTCTAAATGTGAGAACCATAATGCTGGCTTTTCGTGCCAGAACGCGGGCGCAGCAAAACTAACCTTCTCTACCGCGTGGTTAATGGGTTCGGCGGAAACGTCCATTTTCGCGAAATTACTTCCCTATAATAACACGAACATCACGTCGGGGTCACCACTTTGGGAAGTGGGTTGCGCGTAAATAAACGTTTTCTAAAAGAGACACACTAGTACTGCGTTGCGACGAAAGAATATGCCTTTTATTAAACTGGCTTTGAATATACAGGACAAGATGGCGCGTGCGGCCATAAAGGTTACAAACTGAGACAATTTCAATGTTATCTAGGCGGAGGCCACGATAGGAGTGAGAGCATCTCAAGCGCGTTGGGCACGGAGCTCTCCAAAAACAAATGCCCACCGTCGGCCGCTACAATATGGCGCTGGGCGCAGGCTGTCTGCACCGGTCGCCACATCCTCATTAAGGAAATGCTTACAAATGAATATTTGTTTCCAAACCCCTCCCCACTCCTTTCCATACCTGCCACTTTGTTTCCTTCTACCTCCCCCCCTTCTCCATCCTCCTAACCCCCCCCCTCCCTTTCCTCTCTCATATATATGTTGGGAAATCTCTGTACATGTACCTGAAGATGTCAACTTGTTGATGAAACTGTTCATTTGAAATAAAATTGTGGAAGTTACTAAGTTGTTTAATTACAATCATGGTCGGATTAAGAGGGGGGCCAGTGGCCCCGGGCCTCCACTACTTGGGGGCCCCAACCAGCAGTGATAAAAGTTTCGGTCGAAAACAATTTTTTTGTACCTTGGATCAAAAAACTAGCTTTCAATGACTAAGCACATCAAAGTAAATCTGAAATTTCAAAAAAATAGACAAAAACTTCTCGAAGAATTGTTTAATAATCAAATTTCCAGTTACAATAAGTAGTATATATAATGAACTAATGTACCAAAATTTTGAGCATTCAAAAGCCATGTACACTTTAGGACTACTGAAAAATTACTTCCAAGTAGCCAAAAATCAATCTGCAATGACAATCAATTGCTCCAACATTCTTTGTGTGTATTTAGCAGATCTTATAAAAATATTCATATGAAAATTACTTAAGTTAACTTCATTTACTTTGAATTTAGTTCCTATGAAATTGTGTTTACTGTGTGAAAATTTAAAAGCTAACTTAATGAAATTCATTTCATTAAATTTTATTAATTTCAGTTGAGATAATTTTAAGTTACCTAAAAAATTAACTTTATTTTTCCATGAAAGTTATACTTAGCATTCTAAATTTTAGTCTTAACATATTTATTTTCTGTGAAATCAGATGTCAAGTTTCATTGATTAATGAAAATTGTGTAAATTGATTTGTTTAATGTAATCGATTGACGACTGTTTTAAACAATTCTTTTATGTAATTATATAAAATCTCAATAAACTTTTGAAATTTGATTGTGTAATTTTTGACTTTATTAAAGCTTCAATTATTCAATATCCAGCAGTGAAATATTTCCAAGTCCAGATCATAAACATGGGAAAATGTCAAGTCTAGAAACATTTGATAATTCAAACTAGTCAACTTATTTTTTTGTCGACTTGTCTGCATTTGCAAATATTTTGAGTACTTTGATTTAAGTCCACAAAATATATGCAAATCTTAGGGAGTCTAGAGAGACTGGCCTAGTATCCCCTTTTCGTCCATGTGAGCAATGTTTGAATGTGTGCAAAAAGCACACATTCAACGGCAGACTCGGTAATTCAACAAACAGTATTAATTTCATTTGACCACTTTTCATTTAACATATATTTTACAGTATTCACTATACATTCATTTAAGAACTTAAAAATGAATTGCATATTAAACTTTAATAAACATGGGTAAATTACATCTTCACTTACAGAAGTCATTTCAGTTCCTTGCTTTGCAAAAATCAAACTACATGATATTATCATTTTAAAATCCATACCTACAATAGAAATATTTTACAACAGTCATATGTTCACTAGTTAAAATAGTGTTGACAATCTCCTACAAATGAAAGATTCAATTTTAGAAATTTGTAAAGAGAAAATAAGTTTTCTATAATAGAAATTTTTCACATTAGAGGAAATTGTCAATTCCTAAGAGAAATCTATAATACAAGGTATATTTTGACAGATGATAGGTCACTTTGATTATACTTTCACCATCACAGAAAACTCACTATGGACTGAACAATGTCAATGAATAGCACTCACATGAGTAAATAACATCACTTTCATCTTCATCATCTTCATTCTTCATCAATCTTGAGCATCAACTGTAAAATTGATCTATACACTCTATACTATTTTGGTGAAAGAATACATTTAAAATGTAGCATGTTTCACAGAAAATAGATGTTCACATTGCAATTTCTTAGTTCAAGCTTTCACTTTTACTGAAAATTTGATCAATTATATTGGACTTATAACCATTATAACTAATTCTTCTTCTTCTACAACTATTTCACCATTTCAGAGATGCTGTATCATAAACACTTAACTCAAACCTTATTTACTAAATGTTAAACTGTTTTCCTAGATTAAACTAATACATATAAATATTTCATACGCTAAATTAATCAATAGCAAAAGAAAAAAAATAAGACTCTGCATAAGGAAAAACAAAAATGGAACTTATTGTAGTAGTTCTTAAAAGTTTTTAGAAAGTAAATCTTCCCCTGAAAGAGTTTGCTGTCATAAATAAAAAAATCACAAGGTACTTGTTAATTTATGTATAATGATAAATAAAGTAACTTACAAGAGAAATAATTTCACATGAGTTTAGTATTAAGAAGATTTTGCACAAGTTTATGAACATTTTTGCATTTTCACTAAAGTCTGAACACTTACTGTTAATGCTTCACATTTGTTCGCATGAGTTTCACACTTCACAAAATATCACATTAGAATATGTAAATACATATACACCTTCACTTTTAGTCTCTAAAATGCACTGAACATTTGCTGACAATTATACAACCAAAAAGAAATTTCTCACAAAATAAGTTCTGTTGCACAAAGGTAAGTTTTCACACTAATATATTTCACTTTTGCTGAAAATTTTACCAATTATAATGCACCAAGAATTTCTTGTCCACAATATTCCCAATTAAACTTATTTAAGAAAAACAAGTTCGCATACCATAAACTAACTACCATAAACTAAAGTTCCAATTTTCCTCAAGAGATGGCATTATATAGTACATTTTTATATTTTTTATTGATATTGTATTAATTATTGATATATTTTAGAAGTAAACGTCTCGAAAAAGATTCGATTCCCATGAATACATCGAAAATGGCAAAGGTCTATTTACTGATCGAACTTATTAAATTAAACTTTTACATTAACGCTATATTTTAAAACTTACGAGGAAAATTGGAACTTTTGTTTATAACCTTCGACACTAATGCCATCTCTTGAGGGAAATTTGAACTTTTATTTATAAACCTCGACACTAATGCCATCTCTTGAGGGAAATTGGAAATTTTGTTTATAAACTTCGCCACTAATGCCATCTCTTGAAGAAAATTGGAACTTTGGTTTATAAACTTCGCCACTAATGCCATCTCTTGAGGAAAATTGGAACTTTTGTTTTGGAATAAATCACCACATTGGTGCACCCATCCTTATTTGAACATCTTTCGTTATTAGACTATATCATCAGCAGCTTTCTTAGGAATAACTTCATCCGTTGCTTTTAAAATTACCTCCTCTTCTAAGAAACAAAAAATCACTTATATCAGATGAAATTTTCTGGTAGGCTTACAATTAAGCCTGATTTCGTTATTAGCCAAGTATTCAATTGAATGCGTCACATACCGGAGAGTACAAATTCGGCTGCATTAAAATATTCTGTAGACTCTTGATTATAGTTGATATTATAATTGAATTTGCAGAAATCAAGTTATATACCAAGGTGGAAAAAATGAAGACGTCAACTTACAATTATTTAGACTAATTAATAGGTGGATTAACCAGCAGAGAGATGATACAAAACTTTTCCACGAATTGAAATTTTGAATGGGAACTGCATAACCAGATATGAGATTCTTGGGATTCTATCACAAGAGAAAAAATTGTCTGTATCGAAAAGGAAGCTGAAGAATTTAAGTCACAGTTTTATAAGTTTCTCAAATTTATTTCAAGTCATCAAGTCACAGTTACGATAAATATGTGTGTAACTTACGCGCACAATACCTTTCAGCTGACTGATTTGCTTCCAAAATGGTATATTATTAATAATATCATCGAAAATTAATTTTTACTGATATCTTGTATTGCTCCAATACTTTTACAAATTTCTACGGAAACCCGGTTATTGAATTATTTTCGTACCCTAGTAGCACAGAAGATGCTGAGCATGTGCTCAGGGTATTTTAGTCATTTTAGCTAAAATCTTTCAGAATCACAACGTGAGCATGTGCTAAAAATGTTTTAAGGTGATTTTAGAGCGCACGTTTTTCTGAACATGTTACAAGCATGTTTGTGCAAAATTTCATTCCACTTCCTTCTATAACTAATAATTATAAAAATTTTTGATTGAATGCAGCTTTTCTTTCCTTTTGACAACTAAAATTAGAAAGTGGTCGTTTGTAATAGAGACAAGGTCTTTAAAGAAAGGAAATTAAATAAAAATTCTTATTCAGCAACAGGCACTTTTTAAAATTCATCGATGGAATCGTAAATCCATCAATCCGTTTTTAAAGTCATCGATGGATCCATCAACCGTTTCTTTATTCACCGATGGATTTACGATGCTTTCCACCGATGTCCATCGCTTTCATGGAGATAATAGACCTCTGGACACCTATTGAGATATTGACATTGGTGAATACTAGCGAGAAAAACTTTACTAACACCCAAAGAAATTTGTACGAAAGGTTTTTTGTTTTCAAAATACAAGCATTTGAAAATTTCACAATTTCACTTCAGTCAAAACGTAATTCGCACCACCACCATCTTGGATGACGTCAGGTACCACATCCATGCTTTTGGTACGTATGTTTCGTTAGTGTATGAGGAGGTTTTTGTGTATAGATAACTGCAAATTCTGTGGTTAAAAGAACACCTCCAAATGGCAAAGTGTAACATTACGTATTGCATTGTGCCCAAAGTTCAATAATACGACGAGAAGTGGCCCGGATAAATATTTCTTTACAATTCCAAAAAATACTGCCGATTTTCCCGATGTCCCGATTTTTCCCATTTATTAGCATTGCTTTGATTTTCGGGAATTAAAAAAAATACTTCCAGGATAGGTAGAGAATCAAAACTCAAGGAACCTATACATATGGTTATGATCTATCGAAAATATACATGATTTTTACAGGGAATATCCTGGGTTCGACGCTAGGACGATGCAACAATTTGCCCTTTAAAATAAATTGAGGTAGTTTTTCATTATTTTTTTGATGCACTTACAGAAATAATAGGAAGTTCTCGCTATGCTAAAAGATGTATATTAAGATTTAGTTTAAGAAAAAAATTAGATACGGCGATACTGTTCCTAGGTTCGATGCTAGAGCACATTAAAATTTCTTTCATAAGGAATATATGTGAAAAGTAGGACGTCGTTTGAGGCAGTTGCAGCCAATATTTCTGCTTGAATTTTCATACATAGTTAGAAATGATGATCTTCTATTATGTTGCACAGAAAGTATTACCATTAAGACCCGAGTTCGATGCCGGGCGGTAAATATATCTCCCATAAAACACATAGGGGTAGCTTTTCATTATTTTTTTATGCATTTATCGAAATGATAGGAAGTTCTTACTTAGGTAGAAGATATATATTCAGAATTCGTTAAAAAAAAATTTAGATAAGACCATGTTTTTCTTGGGTTCGATGCCAGAGCACATTGAATTTTCTCACATAAGGAATATAATGGAAAAGTAGGACGTAGTTTAAGGTAGTTGCAACCGATATTTCTGCTTGAATTTTCACACATAGTTAGAGATGGTGATTTTCTATTGTGCTGCATAGAAAAAATAGCCTGAAAGTCCCAGGTTCGATGCTGGCCGGTAAATATATCCCCCATATAAAATACATAGGGGTAGCTTTTCATTACTTTTTTATGCATTTTTCGAAATGATAGGAGATTCTTGCTTAGGTAGAAGATGTATATTAAGACTCCATTTAAGAAAAAAAAATAGATAAGACCATGG
The DNA here is from genome assembly GCA_947579665.1 of Sympetrum striolatum. Lineage (NCBI taxonomy): Eukaryota > Metazoa > Arthropoda > Insecta > Odonata > Libellulidae > Sympetrum > Sympetrum striolatum. The sequence continues at coordinate 8,797,771 of OX388347.1, forward strand.
TTTTCCTTGGTTCGATGCCAGAGCACATTAAATTTTCTTACATAAGGAATATAAGGGAAAAGTAGGACGTCGTTTAAGGCAGTTGCAGCAAATATTTCTGTTTGAGTTTTCACACATAGTTAGAGATTGTGAACTGCTGTTTTGCTGCATAATAAGTATCACCAGGAAGACCCGGGTTCGATGCTGGTCGGATAAAATGCAGCGAATTAAAGAATATTTTCATATTATTTTTTCTATTAAGGACCGTCTCGATATGATGCCGACTTGAAATTAGTGTTATGGATATGCTTGCAGTATGCAAGCAACATTTTACTCGTATCTATTATAGACGATCGGTGTGGATGATGAAGTGTCGACGGAAGGATGTTCTGTCGCAAAAATTATCCGTTTGCGTCTGTGAAGATCATTTTGACGTAAGCAAACACGATGAATATAACAATATTTGCTACACTACGCCAAATACCATTAAATGCAACTTAGCATTCGTTCTTAGATATTGCTTTATGTGCACGAGGGCAGAAACATGTATGTTTTGTATATATTGCATTGTTGATAGCTGAATACATCTTTATTAACTAAAGACGTATTTTGCATCCTTAGTTAATTAATGGTCGTTAAGAACATATTAAATTTGCGTAGTTAAAATGCGAAATTATTACGTTCGATTCATGTTTTTAGAGACGCAGGTGAATGCTCAGTCGTGTACACTTCTTTGAAGCGCACCATATATTTGATGTCATCGTAGCGTTGTCTAGGTTTAATTATTTAGATCCTATTTATAAATTGATAAATATTTATAATGCCTAAGATTCATACAATAAATATAATTCTTCCTTTTTTTGTATGCTTAATTAATGATGTCCACAGTAGTTAAACGCAAACATAAAATAACGAATGGACCGTACCGCTAAAGGTACTAAAGGGCCGCGCGGATGTGGTAGCTGACGTCACATTTACGTCAGCCAATGGAAATACGTATTGAGGTGGGGGTGTCTGCTGAGCAAAATTGCTTCCTTTTCTTGCGATTATAAAAAAAATACATGGCAAATTATTACCTGAAATATACGTTTTACGTATGTATTTCCCCTTTTTGATATTTTAGAATATGTTTGAAGGCTAATTAAAGGTGAGTCCAGAGGTCTATTAATTCGCGATGAAGAGTCAATATCTATCTATTATATATAGATGCTTCTCCGGATTCATTCATATATCATATATATATATAGAGAGGATACAAATTCACAGCCTAAACCACAAGCGTCATTGAATTGAAATTTTTACAACATATTGGCCATAACGTGTAACCGCCAGAAAAATTGCGATTTTGAACCTCAGTGTCATGGGTTCGATTCCAGAGGGCCCCAAAGTCCCGATTTTTCCCGTTTAAATGCATTGCTTTGATTTTCGGGAATTTTTAAAAAATACTTGCCGGATAGGTAGGGACTCAAAACTCAAGGAGCCGATATATATGGTCATGAGCTATCGAAAACATAAATGAGTTTTACTAAAAAAATACTGGGTTCGATGCTAGGTCGAGGCAAAAATCGGCCGTTTAAAATACATTGTGGCGATTTTTAAGATTTTTTTTGGACCCTTTCCCGATGGCATGGAAACTTGAAACTCGGCACGTAAATACATAAAATGAATATATTTCATAATCAAATTTTAGATGTTCGCTGATGATCCTTGGTTCGATCCCAGAGGGCCATTTGCACTTCTCAATGCATTTCTTACGGAGATAACGGTAACAAAATTAAGGTACTTCCCGGAATGCTATCGACTTCAAACTTTGCATGATAAAAAAGCCAGCCCTTACAAATCAAACTTTGCATTCTCAGATTACAATATTTCCTGGGTTCGACACCAGGTGTCTCTGCAATCAGAAATTGATCCGATATTTAGGAATTATTTTGAAACCTTTCCCAATAATATAGAAACTTGAAATTCGGTATATATATAGATATCATATATAGGTTTCAGAAACAAATTTTATATTTCCAAGATCCTCCTTGGTTCGAATCAAGAGAGCCATTTACATTCGTGAAAATTAGAACGTCTTTTGAGGCAGTTGTAGCCAATATTTCTGCTTGAATTTTCACACATAGTTAGAGATGGTTATCTTTTGTTGCGCTGCATAGTAATTTCACCAGGAAGACCCGGGTTCGATGCCAGACGATGAAATTTCAGCGAATTTTAAGAAAAATTTGATTCCTTTTTTTTCTTTTGAGGACCGTCCCGATATGATGCCGATATGAAGTTAGTATTGCCGATATGCTTGCAGTATGCAAGCTACATTTTACTCGTATAATATATGGTTCTGATGACAGTAGCGGATCATTCAAATGTTAATATCAATAACCTCATAAAAGCCAGTAAATATCAACTTACAATGGGAAATATAACGTATTTATAATGCAACAATCAATGAACAAAAACGATGCAATGATTAACGTTTCGACAGATCTGTTGAATTCAACTCGAGGTTAAAGAATTATGGAGATGGAACAAGTTTTAAATGCAACAGTAGCCGTCTTGTCAAACAGCAGAAAAACCAGCGGACTGTTCTTAAACTCATCAAGAATTGATAATCTATCGAAGTAATCAGACAAAGATCATCGATGCAGACCATAAATCATCAGATGGGTGAATTTAAAACCGTGCCTAACGCATGCAGCTAGCTATAACAGTTGAAGAAAGAATTGTGGTGGCGTGTTTTCTTGGCAGTTGATGTCGTTAGCGTCGTTAGCCTAGCTTGGCTTCACTTATTTTAGCGTGTACCCGTAATTTCCTTAGTGGAAGTGAGCATTTTCATATCAATAAGGATTAAGATATAGATGTCAATGTTTGAAAATCGAATTTGTGTAAAAATCGTGTGGTTTAACAATTTAAGTGCTGTTTGGCGGTTTGTGTGAATAGTGGTAACATTTGGATCAAAATGTTATTCAAAGCATTAAGTTAGGATATCGTAAGTTGCTTCTTGCGAATATTCTTAATGATCCTGTGTACCATGAAAATTTGGAAAATGTACTGAAAAAGGTAAATTTAAAAGATGTCGTGTTCAATTTAGCAAACTCTTGGGCATCTTTGTCTAAATTATTGATCAGCAAGTCGTTGAAAAAATAACTCCCAGATTTTATTGGTTCGGAAGTTTTAGAAAATGTGCAAACTGAAGAAATTCAGCTTGCGCCACTCATTAATCAGTTACAAAATTTTGAAGCACATGAAACGATGCTCTTTAGACGTTTTAGAGACCGCGCACTTGATTTAAAAATAAGAACAGTTGCGCAAAAGAAAATAACTGACTTTTTTGCTCGCTGATAATATTCATTCACTTTATATGCTGTAATACCTTATGTAATATATACATGCATTATCTGTACAATCTAATTTTTGAGAAAAAATGTTTTTTATATTATTTTTTTAAAACCTCGCTAATCCGGAAACCCCGCTAATCCGGACGCCTGTGTGCCTGAATTCGTCCGGATTACCGGGGTTCTACTGTATATATCAATGTTTAACACGCATTACTTTATAACACACTCCATGATTTTTAGAAGTAAATTTGAATTAAATAATCAAAACTTAAAATGAAAGGCAATGGATTACTTCTGCCTACACTTCATGTGCCCTTCTAATATTATTCTTGGTGAATAAATAGTCCAAAATATTTTAGTTTCCACAGGAAAAGTTTTGTTACACTGACGACTAGCTACTTAAACTAACAACAACTAACTGACTCAGTTTTTGAGGCCATAAACTCGATGATTTGGAAACCATAAACAAAATCTACATTGTGACTACACTTTAGCCAACAACCATTTGTTCCCATACTTCTCGCCGCTCATTTCCACTGTAAAACTCCTACCACCAATTCCCTCTACTTCTCCCCCCACTTCTTTGAGGCTCTTCTCTTCTTTCCCTTCCTCCTATTTTTCTGGGGGTTTATAAATTATGGTTTGTGAAAATGTTTTGTGACTTGAGAATGACTCTTAAGTGCTGAAACTAGTTATCAGTTAATAAAACTTTTCCTGTGGAAAACAAAATATTTCAGAGTATTTATTTGCTGTGAATAATAAAATAAAAACCTGGAATGGTCAGGACACATCACACACTGTAGAGCCATTGTCAACTAATTCAAAAGCTGGTCCATCATTAATATTTGCTAAGTAAAAGGTTATTAGTTAAGATAAAAATATCTTATTCAAGTTCTTTTTATAACAATGAATGATTCCAGATGGTTGCATGTTGCATATGTTAAGTCATAAGTCAAGTGCTAATATGTAATTAGTAGGTAGATGTTTGCTTCTCTATCCATTTTGTTCTCACAACTGATAGTAATTATTAGCTATTTAATCATTAAAATTATTTAATGTATATAATCAGGAAAAATGTGATATTTTGCATGTGAAGACTAACACATGTAAATCAGCTGATTTTGAAAAGTGTATTGCAGAAAGTTTTTTACAGGAGACGAGACATTTTCAAAATAAGACCCCAAAAAAAGACAATTAAACTGAGTTAATAATTAGGTAATATAATTCTTTTTATGTAATTAAGTTTAAATAAAAATGCAATATAAATGTACAACATTCACCATGAATTTCAGGCCTACATTTTCAGAAAAAGAGGGAATATTATACACCAATAAATAGGTATTACCATTGAGTATGCTCTGTAAGGGAAAATATAAGAAAAACAATTTATGGAAATGGGTTTTTGATTTCCATATCTATATTTGAGAGATTAAATTCAAATCTTTGGTAAAATCCTTTTGATGTTATCATAGATAAATAAAATATGTTTATACTAATAATTTTCTGCACATAATTTCATTCTCTACCCTTATTTTATGTATATAAATATTTAACAAATTATAATTATATACATGAAACATGTTGTTTTAAATAGTATTTTAGTTTATGTTTCATGTATGTAGCACACTGAGGCAAAATGCCTTGGATGCTCTCAAGCTATTAAAAACTAAAAAGCTATTAAAAGCTAAAACATAAGAAGGACAACTTGAAGGATGATTGTTGAATGGTGCTAGTTTAATTGTAAATAGCATTGATAAGGATAGTTGTAAAAGAAATCAAAGGTAGAAATGATCTATTTCAACACAGTCACATGGCAAAACCAGTCATGTTCCACTCTTTCATGATATTCATTGATCTCAAATTAAAAAAAAATCCTCTCTTTGCAAATGAAGGGATGGGTTGATAATTTGATATTCATTCTAAAAATTTCACATTTTAAAAATTAGACAAGTAAAAAATTACAGATAAAATTTATTTGTTGATTTTATGATCTTATTTCTATATTCAGTTTACTCTCAAAATCAATACAATCTTTTTAGTTTAACACAGACTTCAACTTAATTTTTATCATCTGCTCAGAAGTTTTCACATTGCATTTCCTGCCTATCTGTGAGTGCCTCCAAGAAGATGGTGGTATTTGTGCTGATAGATGATACAGGTTGCAGGGAAGAAGTGAAATTTTTGCAGAAATAACATCAAAATCTGATTTTGAATCCTTTCTTAGCAGCAACTGGTAGCTTTTCTCCTCTCAGAAAAGGATTATTCCCATCCTAAAAAAGAAATTAATCATATTTGATTACTTCAGTTATTTAAAATGCATTCTATTTTTGGAATCAATTTTCAGATTAATGGCACATGATGGTACTTGGATTTTAAAAATCCGCCACATCAATATAAGACTCACATTACTTAATTTTACCTCACTAGAGAGATAAATAGATTACGATAGTATCACAATGCAGACAGGTAAGCATAATGATGTTGTCAGCTATACACCAAACACAAATGGCTCAATTAATCCACTGTGTACTGTAAATATTTCTTAGAATTTTTCCATAAGTATTAGGCTACAAATAAAATTCGGTAGCTAAATAAGAAAATCAAAATTTGTAATTCAATCAATACTTCTAATAATAATTAATATTTTACGTAAAATAGGTTGATTCTGAATTTGTTGTTCCTTTTTGGGAAATATTTCATTTAATTCTAATTGTAAATTGCTCTTAAAGAAGTGAATAGTTTGTTAAATAAATATGAAATAGATATCTAGAAATTCTTTTACCTTCTTCTAGAAATTCTTTAACTTTAATATCTAGATTTCTTCTCTATTTTCAAACCAGTTGTAAAAGAAGAAGAGAAAATGCTCTTTTGTTTGTCACTCTTCTGTTTACCGAATGCCTATCAATTTGGTATAAAAATAAGAAGAGTACAGTTATCCTTCGCCAACCATGGGGGTCTTTCGAAAACCTAACCCCCAAAAACTTTACCTGCTACCTACTTTACTATATATCAGGGCATTTTTTAAGTATTTTTCACTAGGGGGCCAAAAGAAAAATATCTCCTCGAACCCCCCCCACCCAACCACTCCTCCACCGACATACACGCGCGAGTCTGAAAACATTATATGTTAATAGGAGATTTTACGACATTTATACACGTGAATGAGGAAAGTTGGTTTGGAGCAAATTGGAGCACTTATTCTACACATAGTGTTAGTGTAGCAATTTTATACATTAAATGCAAAAGATTTTTTTTTGTTAGATTTGCTGAACATGTCAATAATTTGATCACTGCAGACTTACAGAATTTACCGGGATGTTACAAGTACTGGCGACATTTCTCAAAAACTCCAGGTTCACTGATAGACAAGAATGTAGCAGTTGGGATGCTTAATACATGGAGCAAATTCAACAACTTCTCCAAACATGCTGGATGGAAGATGTTTTATTGATCATGAAAGATTAGCAAAAAAATCTCCAAAAAGGGCGGTTGATTATGCCCGATGTTTTAACTTTAAAACAAAACGCTCTCAGAAAGCTAAAACCCATGCTGCAGGGTCCATATCCAGGTGGACAGGAAGAGAAGTTTCCTTTACACCAAAAAAATGTACAAGCCAACACTCACAATGAAGAAAACGACAGAAAAAGACGCAAAGTATCGCATTCTCTCGTCACAACAGGCACTCGATCATGGATGGCACACCTAGTCGAAATAATATCAGCGTTCATAAATTTTCTTGACGTCCGGCTCAACATTGAGGAAAATGAGCTGATCAAAAGATTTTCTATATTTCTAATGGTGAAAACCACAACAGAAATGATTCAAGAGGGTCGATTCTTGGTCGAAACCATTTTTGGCGAAGAAAAAGTTTCCGACTTTTCATTGAATATTTGCGATTGTTGGCCAGCAATCCAAGAAATCAGAGATCTCGTCACTTCGGACGAAGGTGCAAAAATGTCGCATAAGCTGCTTTGACTGATACCAGTGACATGTGGGATCTTGCAGAAACTGTTGTGCTCTTTACTGGTCCATTCACCTCACTCCTTGATTGTTGAGAAAGTGATTTCTCATTATAATCAAATCAAACCACCGACTGTCAACTTCAGATGAGACCATAAACTCGAGAATGCTTTGGCACTGAATGGCGTAGGTACAGCTTTATATGATCCGAGGCCAGCTGGATAACTTTTACAATTTCAAGTTAAAATCACAGAAAATTAAATCACACGATATGGACACAAGGAAAAAGTTAAATCTTGAAGTGGCGAGATTTTATAATCAATATGGTGCAAATAGATTAAATGTTGTAGTTCCATACATTTTTAATAATCTGCCTGACAATATGTATGGGATTAAAGATATTTCTTAGGTGAAAATGAATATGAAACGACTTGTTTATAATAAATAGGTGAACACATTTATACATATGGAGCACCCCCTGATGAGCTGGAATTAGCTCAGGGGGACATGAATGTACCAATACTTTGTTTTATTTTATTTGGTTTTTGTAACCCCTTTATCGGCAGTTGCGGTATTGGATTATAATTTATCTACTTTGTTATTCTTGTTTTTCTTTTTGCATTTTTTCTTGAATGTAACATATTTTATTTGTAAATGTTCTTCTGCTTATTTCTTTTCAGTACAATAAGCAACAATTATATTATTTATTAAAAAATAAATTGTGATCCGATCTCAGGCAGGATAACCATTTAATTTAATATACTTGTATGTTATTTTTATGTTACGTTTCAATGTATTTATGCCAATAAAAATTTCGCTAAAAGAAAACATCTATTCAATAGATGAATTGTGATCGACAGGTTGTGACTCACTGATACAAAAACATTTGCAATAAAAAAATTGATTCCATAAATAGTTATTTTTCATATCCAACTTGTCATATACTTGCCCACAAATTCTTAATTATATGCTGACAAAAATCCTCGAGCACGTGCAGAAATAATAGAATTTATATATCAAAGGGAAGTCGTGCGTATTTTTTTTCTTCCATATAAATCCTCAATGACAGTATATTTGATGAACTGTCATTCATTCATTGATAAATTTCTTCGATTTGCACCAAAAAACTTCATTCGAATTAGCAAGTTATATATTTTTTGACATTTTGGGGAAATCATGTATGATCAGAAAATTTGTGACATTATTTCAGTTGGGTGTTGTTCCGAAAAATGGTTGTGGCCAGATTATGATTACTAAGTGGCCACGGCAGACTACTATGTGGCCATTTGGCCACTTTCGTATTACTTGAAAAATGCCCTGCTATATATGTAACATATACAGAAAAGCAGGGGCTAGGTTTTGCGATTCGCAATGCAGTGAGTGAAATTTAGCATAACTTCATTTTTGCTGCATTAATACATACATGTGGATAGATGTGTTTCTTCCTAAATTTTGACACCATCTTTTGTACAATATCTTGATAGTGCTCATAACTGTTTTAATGAAGATCAGCAGACTATTCCACCTGCTTTGGATTTTTTCTGCCCTGAGTTGTGCCACTACTGACATAAATTGTTGCCGAGAGAGTGAAGTTTGGCCCAGCATAAATACTTATACATCGTATATTGTTACCGTATAATATTTGTAACATAGTGGATGATTGTCATTAAAGATAAAAGTATGATAATGCACTATCATCCTGCCAGCTCAAAGATTTTTTGAACTTACTTTGAGTCAAACCTTTACAACCAAATCACATCCACTTTCTCTACATACTATATTCGTTTTTACACACATTGTACTATGGCAGTTGTGGTGATGTTAAGGGAGCAGTGGTGTTTCAAACCCGATCTGTGTTTGTTTTCCACCATCTTGTGCTTCACTTTTCCCTAAGTATGCAAGATGTTTTTACCCTTTTTACCAAAATACACATAAATTCACCTTCTCGAGACACATTGAAGCAAGAAAGAAATGGGGGTAACACAAAAAGCTCACTCCTTTGTCTTATCATTTTTTGGCTACACCCAGCTTTGCAGGACCTTACTTTTCTTGGGATGTAGATAGAGGAGGAAAGGAAGGAATTTGAATGTTTTGGGCAAGATTATGCATTCATTGCATAATGGTGGATGGTCATCATAATATCAACCAAGAGCAGATCAAATAGAGTATATCTCATCAATAAGCTTCTAAAACATTCACCACCACAATGAGTTGCCTCCACAGAGAGAACCTTGGATTGGAAATTCTTTGCTCCTCCATTGGTGTATAAAATCCTGCATTCCAAATATTGCGATACAATTTGTACAGCAAAAAATGTTATGAGACGAAGAATATAGCAGTTGATAATCAAGTGGCACTTTATTGTGTGACACTGTTTGGTATACAAAAAGTGTTTGATGGGCATTTGGCTTGAAACAATGAAGAGAATTTCATCAGATATATTATCTTGGTTACCACTTTTTGAGCTATCGGAATAACTGCACATACATAGATTTAGTAGATGTAGATGGCGTTCACAGTCCAATTCTCATGTATGCTATAAAAAACTAAATAATTAGAAGTGTTGTGTTTCTACAGGCATAGGCTTGAGCAAAATGAGTGCCGTGGCACCCACAAAACATTTGGAGGGTTGCCAAAATTTGGCTGGAACACAGTACTTGGGAGAAAGCAAGTCCTGGAAAACTAATCAATCTACATTTTTTCAAAGATCTGATTTTATTTTTTGATCTGCAACAAACTGCTCTATCATTCCATGTGCTTTTCTGAAATAGGTTACAAAGCCTGTTAGTAAGTGTGAGAAAACAAGAGTGTGTGATAGAATTATAACCACTACACCTAAAACCTTTCTACTGGCTTTCACCTGAGCACTTGGGGTTATGATTATGGTTATGGACAAGGGCAAAAAGCAGCATTTTTATCATTGGTACCCTCAATAGCAAAATCCTGTCCAAGCCTATGTCCATAGGGCAATAGTGTCATGACTAAAAATAGGAGTTATTAGATAATTGATTTGCTGCTTGGACGAAAAATGCCAAAATGGCAGCAGAAGACAACCATGTAGTTATACCATCACACAATTTTATATTTTCATTCTACCAGTTGCAGAATGACTGTACACAATTGTGTGACATATCTACTTGAATCTACACTGCAGATTGCTTCATAGACCAACTCATAGACCGAGGTTGGTGATGAAATTGCCCACAGTTCTCAAAATTATATTAAAGGGTCTCAAAAAATAAACCACAGATACTCGAGGATTGTGGTTGACAAGGGATACCTGTACTCATATATTACATACTATGCAAGGGATTCAGTACCAAATTGCTAAGTTGTTGAATGTTACATTAGCTTTAGCATAGTATACATCAGCATATTTTCCAACTTAATTTAGATTTTTGAACCCAAACTTTGTACATTTAAACCCTATGTAAAACAGCCGATCTTTCCTATCTTCCTATTTCCTATCTTTAGATATGGAGTAAGCTCAAAGCTTCATTCAGGCATTCTTTCATGTAACTTAAATACTCACCTTCTTCACATGAAACTTCTTTGCCACTAATGACTTGTGTGGTGTCTCACCCTGAAAGTGATAACCATAAAATGCAATAAAAATTTTTCATACCCATAAATATTTACATCGGCATTAATGGCATAAGCATTAAAATATCTTTTCGACTTCATCTTAACTTGTTATCCTATTGGAAATCATAATTTTTCTATTAAGAAAAATTACATCTCTTCGGAATGGCTTTGTTTTTTTAGCTTCCATTACTCATTAAGTAATTCAGGATGTCAGGCTGGAGCCCTAAACACTTGATGTACTTAATATAATCAGAATGTTAGAGTAATTGAAAATTCCAAGACATTCCTCATCATTTATGAATATAAGAGTAGTCTATGAATATCTTATATATTTATTCATTGTCGTCAATGTTTTAACCATAATTTAATTGGAACTTAAATTGTATTCCATTGATGCTGAATCGAATGTTTACTAAAATGTTCTACATCTTGATTTTTTGCAATTCCAAATTTGCACAGTTTTTCCACATTCTCCATAATATGGAGTATTTCGTCCTGTAAATACTTTTTCCCAAGCTTCATACCCAAGAGGAGGGTTCCAGGGATGCTTAACATAACAGCCCAAGTTTTTAATGAGACGCAATCAAAAATGCTATCTTCCCTAATTTTGAGATGACAAACAATAAATCTACAAAAAGTTTTTTCATCAAATATCATGCTTTATTTCTAAACGATGATTTGAATGGGAAGAGGTGTCATAAAAGGCAACTATATGGAAATTGAGCATAACCTCAACTACATGGCTGGTCTTATTTAGATCTCCATTTGTTGTTTGACAGGGGCATCCAGTGTATCTATGAATTTCGCCACATTGCATTCTGTCTTGTATTTATAGCTCTAAATTAATTTTAGCATAGGTTAAAGACCAAATTATACATTTCGTACTTTAAAATTTTCAATTAAACTATGGATAAAAGGAGTTGTTTTTTTCGGCATAGATATTGAAAGCTAGTTTTTTTAGATTTGGTAAATGAAATGAAGCAATTTGATGATAAAAATGCATCATAAATGTTTATTAATGTAAGGACTTAAAATTTTTGGGCCATGGTTTTCGTTGTAGTCTGGGAATTTGCGTCCTTATTGAGGAAGACTTTTAGCACAAATTATTTTTGCATTTCATTTTTAGTTTTTTGTTTAACTCCTCTTTTGACTTAACTCCTATTTCTGGATAGTCGCTGACGACTTTCAATTCTTTCACAATCTCAAGTTATTTTTTAAATCTTTTGTCATCTAGCCACATTAGTGGATCATCGGACAAATAAAACTTTCAAGTCCTTTTTCTATGAATTGATGAATGTCCTTTGCGTGTACTGAAGCTCTTCTGGTGGATTAAACTGAAAAATCGCTAACGCTTGTTTCTGGAGCTTTTACCATTAGTTGTTTTGTATTATCCAATACCTTCTCATAGATGAATGCTATGACTGCAGTTTCTAATGTAAGGTACTACAAGTGATTGCATAATTATTTCATTGAGCCACAGAAACAATACTACCTACAATATTTATGTAATTTTTATAAAAATATTATATTTCTTCAAGGAGCCTTGCTGGCATTCAGCATGTTAATCCAGTCCTCCACGTACAGTCTCACACTAATAACTACCCATCGCGTATTACACCTTCTTCTTGTAGATAAGGCACAATTATTACAAAAAAGAAATATTTCAGGGTATATAGTGCTTTTGCCATCTACTTTGCATGGTGCAACACGCCGGGAGCGCAAAATGATATCCCTCATGGAAGAACTCCCCACAAAAATAACGGTTAGCTTACGGATCTCTCAATAATCTTATCTGAGCTGACTTTCTTGTAAATGTTAAATCACAAAATCTAAAATTTTTCCCGCTATGTTCTTAAGCACACTTCGAGCACGGCAGTCTTGCATTACAGGTTCCCTGTTCTCCCTGTTCTAAAGTTCTCCCTGTTTATTAGAGGCCATGCCCTGTGAAACCATTTGATAAGATGAAATTTGTACCCGAGGACTTCCCAATTTTTTTGCCTTGAATTTGTGTTATTGATTAAGAACAAGAAGATTGGGTATAGTAAGATAACAGATGTAGTGAATAAATATGAGTAATTGGATATTCATTACCTTGGTAGGAGAAGGCATTACAAACTGAGACCTGTAAGTTACAATGAAAGATGCTCATGATGCAGTTCTTTCCTGAAAAAACAACAAAAAGTTGTATAATGATGTTTTTGTAAGATGGAACACAACTTTTGTATATTCAAGTTCCATAAATAATTAATAGAATATATTAAAATTGGAATAAATATTTGTGTATCTTTGTTAGTGTCTTTGTACTTTTTGTTGGATATGCACGGCTTCCAGCGATCCCTATAATTTTAACTCTCTAATTTGCTGGTAAGTGCCTAAAAAATTTTTCAAAAATCCTATGAAGCCAATCTCGTCGGCTGTCACTGCATTTTAGATCAGCGATCGGCCCATGTTTAAAAGCTGTATGCCCCTCTTTCCCCTCACCGATCTTCACCTTCACGTCTTCTAAAGCGGTTCACTTCGGGAAGTGAACCCTCATGCTAAGTCAAGATAGTTGGATTCAAAAGTGGCAGGAATTGTTACTCAACAAAAGAAAAGTTAGGCCCAGTGATTGGTGTCAAGGATATTTGGGTTATTGTAAGAACATTGGTATATAGAAAAATAGTGCAGTAGTTTTATTAGGGGGTTCAGAGAACCAGTGAACCCAATGGACCCGCCGCCACTATATATAAATGAAATTAAGAAATTTTTTAATGTAACCATTATGACTAAATTAAAAAATGTTTTTAGGTGATTTCCTTATACAGTCCTCCCTCGTCATTTCATGCTTGGACTTTTGCAGCTTCTCTCCATTCCATTTTTTTCAAACATGTGTATTTATCAAGAAGTTATGCTATCTGTAACATCGAATATGTCTGTAATGGTGACTAAAGGGTGTTAGTTCCTGTCTAGAGGCTCTAACAATGTATTTAGGTCTTAAACAGGTTTTCTATGATTTAAGAACAAAAATATTCAATTTATAAATAAAGAATCCTATTTTGTGGGAATTAATTTATCCTGATAGAGTCAAGAACTGATTAACCACAATAACTGAGGACCAACTGTACCTCCAGAGTCTCCATATTAACCCTTAAGTAGTGTCAATATGACACAATAAAATTTTGTTTGTAAAAATAATCTATTTGCAGGTTTGGTATGATAACAAGTAATCAAAGAGATCTTTTAAATTATATCTACCTACCACCAAGAGTGCTAGAATCAAGTTCCAATTGTTTCGTATCATTTACTAGCCTTCAAATTTGTTTTAATAACTATAAATTATAAATATACCTCTTATTTGTGGTTAAAGCAAGTGCATCATATCATTTTACTACATACACTTCACTGTTTCATATGTATATAACAAATTCTGATTTAGTTTAACTACATGCATTTAAACAGACATTACTACAAAAACCATAGTTTTTTATATTTTGTAATCTAATATTCTGTAAATCAAATGCTGATCATAACATTTTCATGTTAATTAAGGATAATTACATCTAAAGAGATATTTTTGGTTACAGGTCAGTATGATCTGATGCAACTGGTGATGTAACAAAACGCCATGCAAATAATTTTGTGCTAAGTACTTGCCTAGAAAGAATCGCAAGTAAACTGCACCAAAGAGATATGATTTTAAAATGACTTTAATTCCTGCATTAATCTTTTAACAAAATATAATGCTGTCCCTTGCTTGTATACATGCATCTAAATTCATGCTTTTATACATCAATCATATTTTTCAGTGACAATCGTAAGTAGTTTTGAAATTTGACTAAGGCAATATTAATGCATTATTTATGATTCTTCCAAAACCATAATCAACAAAAAACACTAAAGAAGATAAAGCAGTAATATTTTCAAACTGTTTGGGTTACAGTTACAGAATTAATTTCTACCATATGTAGGTCTAACTAATTTTTCAATAAGTCAATGGGACTTAACTGATAACTAATAGAATCTAGTATAAAAAATCAATTATACGAGGTGTGTGCAAAAAGTATTGAGACTGACAACACTGCGAGTGATCTGGCAATGCTGTGTTGTTCTATTTCACTAGATAGGTGTGCTCTTCCTTTCTAGAAGCTCAGGCTGAGTTTTGACTCTGTACAGCCATAACAGGATTTTTGAGAGTGCAATCAATTAATTGTGTTTTTGTGGTGTGTAGAAATGGAACAGGGGAATTCAGAGCAACATTATGCCATCAAGTCTTGTGTTAAACTTGGGGAATCCACAAGTGTGACCTTTGAAAAGCTGTAACAGGTCTTTGGAGAGCATTCCTTATCAAGAGCACAAATATTTTGTTGGCACATATTATTTTTGGAAAGCTGAGAACACGTTGAAGATGAACCTCGTTCAGGGAGGCCTTTAACTTCAAAAACCGAGGAAAAAGTTGCATTTGTGAGGACTCTTGTGAGATCAGATAGTAATTTAACAACATGATGAGTGACCACTTAGGTTACGAAAAAGGGTGATTCATGTGAGATCGAACATAGCAGACAAGTGGATGATTGTTCATTACAATGCCTCAAAAGGCATCCCTGTTGTTCTCCAACCCCCCTATTCACCTGAGTCCTTGTGACTTTATTATTTTCCTGAAATTGAAAAATATCTTAAAAGGACGTCGTTTTGGGACTCTGGAGAAAATTCAAAAGAATGTGACCGACATGTTAAAGGTGCAGTAAATATGTGCAGAGACAATAACTGAAAAATCAAAGGAATTCTATAACTCAATATTAAATTCACTTGCTTTGAAGTCTTTACAAGAAAGTCGGAAATATTTACAAACTACTTTTGTAAATAATTTTATGCTTTAAAAGGAAAATCACTTCATAATATACATTTGAGTAATTATTGTCAGAGTTTGAGATTGATTTGAAAATGTTCTGATATAGGAGTTGCTGTCTGAAAAGTTTTAATTGAACTTGCAACCTTTTAAAACAAATTTTCTATACTAATAATGTAACTTAGTCTTCTCTAATTCCCTTCTAAACTCCCATGCTTATCATTTCCCAACACTTTATAAAAATTTGAGAGAGCTGACTTGTTCAAATCTATTTCGTTACCTTTTTAACAATATCAGAGTAAAGATGTTGTCTTGTAAAGAAAACTAAAGCATAAAATAAAGACAATGAACTATTATATAAATTTCAGTCATGAGTTATGTTTGATTGAATAAGAAATTATTGAATATAAAAGTTAATGTGAGATCTTAATTTTTAGGTGATAAAAAAATAATGCTTCCAGTCAGTAGGGACTTGTGATCTGATGATGTGCACAATTCATAGGTGTCACACTAAGGGTTTAGAAATTAGGTACTTCCCTTTCCAGACAAGTTTTCATAACTTGATGATTAGAAAAATCATGAAATATATTTTTTCATAGCAATTGAAATTTATCATTAATTATTTTTGTTCCATCTATACCCATTTTTATATGATATTTAATTGTCTTCCAAATTTTTGGAAAAAAAACATGGTTGTACCAACAAAGTTGGAACTGAATTAATTTTTACAAATGCTTGTAAGCCAACAATGAACATATCACTCATGAACAGCGGCAAGTAACTTGCTCTAGCTTTTATCAAACCAGGATATATAATACTGTGTGGATGCTACAGCAGAAACTCTCCTCTTGGTGAATGCAGAACTGACCAGCTTCGTTTTATTAAAATAAGATATATGAAGCCTGTCACGATTCAGCTTCACGATGAAAGGCAAAGTCACATTCTGACAATGTGATAACATTGTCAGGTTGAGCAACTTAGGTTGCTATTATGGGAGAACACTCTCCCTCAGGCACCCCTCTCTTCCTGTCAGATGTTTATGAGTTCACTGAAACTTGGTGTACTCAGAGCTAACCGCCTCAACCATTCAGAGGAAGAGAAAGTAGGCGTCATACCATTCAAAATGATAAAACATGGAGCATAAAGCTGAGACGATTTTCTACATAAAATTATCCTGTTTACAATGTTCTAATACCATAAAAGAGTGTAAACATAAAAGAAGAAAAAAGGCAAGTTTGAAGATTATAATTGTGTAGATATAGGAAGGTAAAATAATATTTCCAACAGGATTGGAAAGGTAGTGCAAACTTATAACACTATGAAAAAGCTGCTACTGCTTCCAGAAATATATACAGAATGAAAAAAAAATGAGAAAATATCTGAAATTCCTGAAATGTGATAAAATTAAAAGAAAAAATTTGCTTCTTTAGAAAGGCTATTCAGGAAATGAAATGACCAGCATTTAACAAGGATTCCTATCTCATGACTATAAAAAAGTACAGGAAATTCCTTTAAAATGATTTACATAATTGAGACACAATTTAGAGCATTAAAATGTGGAATATACCTCACAGAGCAGTTTATAATAGCAAAAATGAAGTTAAGAGTGGGGAGATACTCATAAGCAAGTTTATTAAAGAAAGATACAGGATAGATGGAGTGAAGACAAAGATAGTCGAATGAAACAAAAGGAAAGGCAAGTCATGGAAAAATCAAGGAAATGGATTTATGCAAAGGGACAACAGGACACATGAACCTACTAAGAGCTGAAATTCATATGTGTACAACATATTTCTAGATATACTAATTATTTAGAGAATACAAACCCTGTGGCTTCCTTCAGTTGCATCGCTGCCTCCTGATGGCCTTCCACTGTCTTCCCTCATCCCAGGACAGTCAAACATGTGCTCAGAGTCACACATGCAATCTTGATTTGCCTGGAAATTGCGGCTAAAGGAGGCTGTGTTGTCAAATGTTTCCAAGCATCCATCAGCAGCTGAATAAAACAAAAATAAAATAGTATATTAAGAACTAGTTAACTCCTCTGTCAAGCATGAGGGAGCTTTTTTTAAACCCTTTACAATTGTAAGCCTATAATAATTTAACATTTTTCTGACATATGGTTGGTTTGATTATTTCTGGATGAATTTTGAGTAAAGTTGTCCATGAAAACATTTAGGAAGGAATGTTTTGTCAATTATAACTATTAAATGAACATTCGTAAACATTTCTATTTATCAAATCTTAGCCATGAAAATAGTAGGAAAATATGCTATCATCCTCGGTAAAGTCCTTGATGGGGTTCGTTGGGAAAAAAATCATACCTCAAGCAACATAAAAATGCCCCATCAATCCTTATCAAGAACTTTACTTACTTTGATATAATTAATGTTTTAAACTTAAAGCCTATCCTTTTAGGATAACAAATTCAGCTCAGCGTCAAATATTGTGTTAGATAAACATCCCTGTCATTGATGAAGTAACTCAATGTAAATTGAAATCTGAATCTATTGCAGCTGAATTTGCAACTAATTCGTACCCTAAATTCTCTTATCTATTATATATAGACGTTTCTCCGGATATACCTATATATATATAGGGGATCAAAATTCTAACCATGTTCCACAAGTGCCACCGACTTGAAATTTTTACGACGTTATGGCCATGACGTGTAACCTCCAGGAAAAAGCCGACTTTGAACCTCGGTGTCATGGGTTCGATTCCAGAAGGCCCCAAAGTCGCGATTTTCCCCATAAGATTACATGGCGGGGATTTTCGAAATTTTTTTTGAGGCACTTCCCGGAAAAGGAGAGAGTTGAAATTCAAGGGATCGCTAGATGCTGTGCATATCTAAAGTAAACCATAAAGACATTTACGAATATTATCCTTGGTTCGATGCTAGGTCGGGGCAAAAATCGGCCGTTTAAAATGCATTGCGGCGATTTTTAAGATTTTTTTTGAACCCTTTGCCGATGGCATAGAAACTTGAAATTCGGCATGGCGTTAGATATCATAATTATATTTCATAATCAAATTTTACAAATTCCCTTATGGTCCTTGGTTCGATCCCAGAGGGCCATTTACATTCCTCAATGCATTTCTTATGGAGATTACGGAAACACATTTTAGGTGCTTCCCGATATTATATCTACTTGAAACTTTGCATAAGATAAGATCAAGTCATTACCAATCAAACTGTGAATTCACAGCTACCAATGTTTCCTGGTTTCGCCACCAGGCGTCTCTACAATCAGAAGTTGATCCGATTTTTAGGAATTATTTTGAAACCTTTCCCAAAAAAATAGAAACTTGAAATTCGGCACATAGATAGAGATCATAAATAACTTTCAGAAACATGTTTTTGATTTCCACGATCGTCCTTGGTTCGAGTCCCGAGAGGCATTTACTTTCGTGAAAAGTAGAACGTCGTTTGAGGCAGTTTCAGCCAATATTTCTGCTTGAATTTTAACACATAGTTAGTGATGGTGATCTTCTGTTGTGCTGCTTAATAGGTTAGCCAGGAAGACCCGGGTTCGATGCCAGACGATTAAAATTGCAGCAAATTTTAAGATTATTTTCAATTTTTTTTTCTTTTAAAGACCGTCCCGAAAGGTTGCCGACTTTAAATTGGTGTTGTCGATCTGCTTGCAGTATGCAAGCAACATTTTACTCGTAAATATTAATCAGTACAGGATTTAGCTAAAAATATTAGCAGAAATCAAAAAAATTACCTGTTTGATTTCATTGAACATTATGCAGTTTGTGAGAATCACATAAATGGTCTGTTGTAAAAATCTCATTAGCATGGAAACTCCGCTCGTTTCCGAAAAATATTCCTCAACGTAATATTTCTTCGTCATCACCACAATCCAACGTATAAATTTATTTTTGTAAATTGCTTTGATTGAAAAATACTCAATAACAGCTCTGGCATCAAACTAAGGATCATTAGGAAAACAATAAACTGCATATATGAAATATATTCATGACTTCTGTTCACATGCAGGATTTTACATTTCCAACAGAACAGATTTAAAAAAAATTAATTGCTGCAATATATTTTGGTGCATGTATAGCAACCTTTTTTTCTGTGCCATCAATGTGAGCCATTAGCATTTATTTTTGGGATTCATTATGAGTTAAAGTGATAGGAAATAATGGTTCCAGCAAAAACTAATTACTTATTTTTAGTGTATTTTCTTCTTTCATTACTTCCTATAAATCAACCTTTCACATTGCTTTGATATCAAGATGAGAGTGATTAGGGTAATAATAATGATCTCTCTCAATAAATATTATTGCTGAAATTAATTTTAATGATTGTCCAAAGATCATGTTGAAAAATTATGATTCCTTATGATAACATATATCCTACTGAAATGGGGGTGGATTTCACAGTCCAACAATTATGGAAGATCAGAAGAGCCTCTGATGGAAATCATTATATTATGCACTATTATCCTTCTGGACAGTTCAATGAAGTAAGTTTTTGTAATCAAGCAATTAAGTAGCATACACATATTATAAAATAAAACTGACATCTGTAAGATAAAATGATTGTGGTAATTCATGTAAATACCTGTGTAGCCAATGGGACATGGATTAGGAGGGTTGCAGTAAGCAGGAAGAACAGCATCTGTCTTAGAGTCGTGGTGCCCTCCTGAGTTTGTAGGTGTTATACGCTGTTTGCCTTCCACAGATCCACCTGTCATTTAAAAAAGGTTTTTCTCAATTTGCATTCATTTCAAAGTTCTGTAATATCAGCAGAAGAAGATACTATTATAAGACTTCTAGGTTGATAGGAGTAATGATGAGAGCAATCAGCAGAGCAAACAAATCCTTTCTACAAGATGAAAGGGGAGTTGGGAATGATGAGAATTAAAGTGCACAAAATGCATTTGTATTATCTTCATTCATTTTTCTAACAAAATACAAAATTATCCTACTTCATTCCTGCTAGGTTTAAAATCTTGATAAGAATTACACAATCTAACAAATAATTACTACAGTGTCCAATAAAATGCTCATTTATTGAGATATAGAAAAACGAAAAGAAGGAATAGTGTAGATGGTAATTTGGATTCTACATTAAATAGTAGAGTTGAATCTATGGTAAATAGAAATGTTGATCTTATGGTTAAAAATAGTGTTGATTTTATTGTAAATAGTTGTGTCCATGGTAACTCCACTCCAATGAAAGTAAATATTGAATACAATAGTTTATGAAAATTTTGAATTTGGAAAAAATGACCCTCTCCGGATCTCTGACATACAGGGAGAGAAAGTTAAAAAACGTGTAATAAATAGGAAAACGTTATATGATAATACTGCAAATGATGTAGTAAATGGTAATCACCAATGGTTAATGCATCTTAATATCCAAGGCATCAAATCTAAAATAAATAATCTTGAAATCCTTCTAAATAAAGACCTTCCATTAAAAGCCTCAGTCATATGCCTAAATGAACACTGGCTGCAGCAAAACCAAATGCATATATTAAATAAGATAAAAAATTACATTGTAGTGGATTTTTACAGTAGAATGCATTCTTTGCATGGGGGAACATGCATACTGATAAGGAAGATAATTATTTACTAATACAAAAGAGGGATGATTCAAAAGTACATAATGAGGATTATATTTTTGAATGCTCAGCTATGAAACTGGTTGCAATTCAAACCATAGTAATTTCCATATATAGAGCTCCTTACTATGCAACTATTAATACATTCTTAAGTAAATTAGAAAAGCTACTTACACAATTACAGAACGAGAGTAAAAATAAGAATACACTAATAGCTGTAGACTATAATATACATATATTCAATCAAAACTTGAATGATAGTTCAGTTTCTGCTGATAAATCTCCAAAACTTAGCTTGTCATCAAGTAACACTATTAATAAGTTCATGGGCATAATAGAATCTAATAGATATATCCTCAATTTTGATATGCCTACTAGAGTTACCCCCTACTCAAAAACTTGTATAGATAATATAAAAGAAATATTCTTAGACGACCCAGGACTATCAGATCATCATTCACTTTTTATGTCATTGCCACAAAAAAATTAATTGATAATAAAATAATAATAGGATAATTTCTCTAGAGCTTTCAATCCAGAGAATATAGAACTCTTTAAGAATATTGTTAGACAGATGAGCTGGGAAATTGACCCTGAAAAGAATTTTGATCTAAACTATAATGTACTTCTCTATCAAAATTTTTATCCTCTTAGCATTTCATTTCAAAACAAAAAAAGGAAAAAAATTGATTACACATAGCTGGGACAACTTGTACCAACAGGAGAGAAAAACAGGATTAATGGAGTAAACAAAAGAATCAAACTTAGCTGGAGTGCATTTGGTAGGAACTCGCAAATTCTGTAGTCAAGAATGACAATGGTTTTGAAGAGGAAGGTATTCAGCCAATGCATTTACCTGTCCTGACCTATGGTAGTGAAACTTGGGTGTTAAATGCTGGAATAACTCAGCGACTTCAGACAACGCAAAAGAGCGTAGAGCTGGGATGCTGGGAATCACAAGAAGAGACAGGAAACGCAACACATGGGTGAGAATAATGACTAAAGTTACAGACATTTACATTTAAACACTGAAATCCGCCAGTGGCGCGTGGCAGGGGGTGTAGAACACCGAAATCCCTATCTAACCTGGAGAGCTATTAGCTTCTCTAATATTTCGCGGGAAAAATAACACAAAGTAACTATCGGTCATGGCAACTACTTCCTTGTATCGCTTTTTCGTTTTCTCCCGAAGATCGCGTAAGTTTGTAACTGGGATAACAATATCAGTTATCTCCTCCCCGAAATGGGTAGTGATGAATTTATCAAAAAGCTTCCGTCGATATTCACGTCTTCTATCACTAAGAGAGTTCCATCCGAGGGATTCTATCATAGCCGAAACACTGCTGTCAAACATGAAATCTCCCTCGACGAACCTTGCTGCTCTACGTTGAACCATCTCAAGATCGGAAATTAATCCTACTTCGTGAGTATCCCAAATCGCACAGCAATACTCAGTAGAGGTCGAATCACGGAAAAATACGCTATTTCCTTTACTTTAGATGAACATCTCCTTAGAATTCTACTGGCTGACCTTTGCATCACATTCGCCTTTCCTATTACGCTTAGATTATGCTCTTTGAAAGAAAAATTACTGATGAGCGTAATTCCTAGGTATTTATTATGCAACAAGAGCTCCAAGGGATTTCCTGGAATTCTATACGGTACGCAGGTAACATTATTAGACCGCGTGAAAGTCGTGGCAACGCACTTCTCTAAATTCATCAGATGTTGCGAGAAAAAACGATAACCGTTGAAAATCAGCAGTTCTCAAATGGATCATCAAGTACTTAGGTGTAACGAGGCAACGAGAAACTCAGGACAGCAAAACTTGGAAAGTAATTGGGGAGGCGTACATCCGACGTCGGATTGAAAATGGCTGATGATGTATGATTTTTTCTTGAGCTCCTCCTTCAAAAGACATAAGACTGATTTTCTTCGTGCGCAACTGGAGCTGGAACTTCAAGAACATTTTCTTCCTCCTAACAAAACCAAAGCCAGCTGCCAAATAATCCTAGCGAAGGAGTGGATGCGAGAGGGAGTTATTAGCAAAGCGCTTGAGTGTCATAGACCTAACTCCGAGCCCGTAACATAAGGGTCGGCAAAAATTTTTACATGTGAATATATCTCGACGTCAATTCTTCCAAACATATTTTCGACCAATAGAGAGGATGAAGAAGCAGCCGTAAGTTTTTTTGCGGTTAAAAAATTCAAATTCCAGCATATTTCAGTAAAATGAAATATTTCAATAATTCAACGTCCATTTTGTCTAGTAGATGTATCAAATTCCTATAAAAAAATTCTCTTCACAAGAGTTTTAAATATGAATAGCAAGAATTTAACATTAAAAAGGCTGACTGCTAGACTTCACATCGCCAAGAAGGTAGCAAAACTGAATTTGGGGATTCTATGGCGCCCAGCCGGACCGCGCAACGCTTATGAATAATCAACCACAATCCCAGGGTAGCAGGTGAATTGAAACAGTTTCTTAAAATTCCATGTATAGAAAACCTTCTGAATTGACATAATATTAGACACTTGAAATTCCTTCGCCGTTTACCTAGTTGTTTTCCTTACTTTATCTCAACATTTTGGCAAAAAAAGGGGTCCGCCATTTCGTTGTCTTAAATGAGCAAAGACCCATCTTTGAGCTGCAAAACCATAACAAATATAGTGACTAATAGTTATTCTAGAGTGTTGCATCGTCGATTTTTTCAACAGTTTCTCCCGAAAGTCTCTATAAATCAACGAAGTTGAATGTTTCTGCGAAAAATCCGAGAGACTAATTTTCTGTGAAAATTTCTCAAGTTTGACGCCCTGTATCTTTTTGACACCTGACAATATTAGAAAACGACAAACGGAAACATAAAATTCAATCTTTTTAAAATAACTATGCAAAGTTTCAAGTTCCGCACTAAAAAAAAACATTTTTCACCCGATGTCCGGGTTTTTTCGACTTCAGCCCAATGTGAAGCGGGTGAATTGGAACGATTTAAAAATAAAATACCTAAATCCGAAACGGTAATGCTGAGATAGACAGTATTACATACATTGCTTCTTTGTAATCTTTTGTTGCTGGGAAACTCAATACGATAACATTTTCACTCAATTTCTGATTTTGGTATACCGTCGAGATTAGGGTTTCCAGGATAGAGAGGTGATAAATTGGACTTTTATTGAACTTTGTAAATCGTAGATTCAACAGACGGGGAGAATATCGCTATTGCTCGGATTTAAGTTTTTTCTTCACCAAAATTGAATAGCAAACCTACAACTATTTGTTATTTTTTCGTGCCTTGCTTGGCAATTCCCTGCTGCCAAAAATCCTAGGAAATCACTCGGCCTCATTCTCATCTTGTCCTATTTTACCGACCGTGGTGGCGGAGTGGTTAACGTGCTAGCGCGTTAACGCTCAAATCTCACGGTCCCAGGTTCGAATCCCGGCTAATCGGATTTTTCCGGTTAGGGAATGGTTGTCTGTGTATGTTATGTGTGTGTGATATTAATAAAATTTATTAATGCAATTAATGCAAAAAAAAGGAATAAAATTATGAAAAGGGGTTAATCGGAGGAATAAATTTGTTTAAGTTTGATCTTTACTTTTAAGTACACAGTTTGAATTTTTAAGGAAAGGATCAAGAGAGCAATTATTGTATGGAAAACGTTTAAAATCAACACTTCTATACGGAACACGATTGCGTGACGAGAAAGTCATGAGATAATCATCACTCTCGATTAGATTTACTGGGTTGACTGAATTTAAAAATTTCAGATGTTAAGACATAGATCAGCATACTCCGGGAGATTTCAATCTCCGGCTGAAGAGACCAAATCGGCGAAATTCAGAGACACTCCTAGATCTACTCTGAACATTCCTTAGACAAGTTATTTCTACGCCCTTTTGCTTTTTTTATCCCCATTTCATCTCTAAGTACTTACTAATATCTCTTTTCCATTAATCCTTTGGTCTTTAATAATCACATCAGCTCAATGACAGGGGTTAACAGAAAATTAAGAACACGGACATTTACTGGAAAATGAAAATTATTTCATTTCAAGGATAATGATTCGCAATATTAGATCGCCGAAGCCAGTAATAATTTTTCCATATCTTATGATGATTTGATCCAATATTTTGATCCAATCAAAGAAAGTTTTCTGAAGAAGGGAGGGTCATGAATGATGATACAGTGGGGTGCGCAGGGTGATTCAGCATCTTCTCGATAGCTCACTGAAAGGGTCTTGGATGGAAAAGAGAAACCTCAAATGAGAAAAATATTAGAAAATGACAAATTTTAAGACGGTACGGAAGAAGAAGAATTAAGAGTGTATGCATAAACATGAGCAGAACGAATTATAAGAGAAAAATTTAGAAGAAAAGCGGATTAATCGTGCGTATTCAACGAATAATCAATCATATGACTTCTAACCTGACATGTACTGATGACCCCAAAGGGAGCTGTGCTGTAAGTATTCCCTGTCTCTGGTCATTGGGTGATTAGCTCTTGGGCCCAAATGGGCCCCCGGATTAGCTGCTTCCCTTCCTCCATTCTCTTCCAGAAAGCGACGGGCAGCCTCTTCTTCTTCTTCTTCCTCTGCTTCAGCTTCGAGCTCTTTCACCTTCAATGCTCCCAGCGCCAAAGCGGATGGACTCAGTCTAAAATGAATCATTATAATACTGCAAATTCGGACACAAATGCAGTGATTATAGTCTGATGCGACTTTCAAATACCGTACCAAATTGGAATGACCCATCATTTTGAAGGATCTATGGAACGGGTTTGTAGAATTTGTCATACACACTGGTTGAGAACTTACCAGTTGCGATCTTAGTACCAGGATGCAGTCGGGAGGCTCTTTGGGTGCATTGTGATTGCAGTGATGTGATTAACCTTAATCAGAGGCCCATTAAAGAATTAATTCCGGGGAATGCTTGCAAATGAATTAATGTAAAAGGATCCAAGGCTAAGCTATATTTTAAATTCAAATCTTTCGTAAATTTTGATTTTAATTTATACATGGATGGTGGAAAATGAAGAAATTTTTAAGATACTAGTTCATTTACTCGACATTCGATTAGTTTATCAATTCGAACAAGTCTTCCAAGCTGAATCGTGTATTGAAGAATTTTTCAATTGAAAGTCTGCCACAGTTAGTAGATGGTGTTCATTTTTCATCAAATGGCGTTTTTTGACGTGGGCAATGGGTAATTCCAGAAAGTGACGATTATGTTTTAGTATTAAAAGTTTTCCAAACTTCCGTACCTGTTTGAGAATCCCATCGTAGCTACGTATAAGCTCATCGAATTTAATTGAGGAGTTATTAATTTTTAAAGTTCTCAAATATTTGTAAAATCGGCGAACATGGATAATTTTGAAGGCTAATAACTTTCGAAAATGAGATAGTAAGTATCTTGGTTTTCTTCCCTTGAAAGGTATTCAATGCCTTTTTATGAAAATGTTTATTTATTTATGAAAATTCCACACATTGATAAAACATTGTTTAAATTTGCAAAAACTTGTTTACTGTGATATTTGACCACTTTAACCCCAATTCCAGAGAGTTTAAAATGTATCATAAGAAACTAGTCTTTTTACGGCGGGAAAAAGAATTTTTTATGGGGTACGGCGATGAAAACATAATGTAAAATTAAAGTTTACCTTGCGGTGCGCGTCACGTGTGCCCTTCAGCTCCACTCTTGCGCTAGCTTAGATTAGCAACAAGCCCACTGGTAGCTTCCTAGACAACTATAACTTTAATATTTAGCCTTGTAGTGCGTGTTAACGCTCGGTAAACTTTAATTGGCGGAAAAACGAAATGATCCATTACTCACCCCCTGAGCTGTTGTGAAGGAACGTCAAGATAAGCGTCGGCTGCTGCCTCAGCAAGGTCTTCGCCCATCCTCTCAACCACTTGCCTCAACAAGTCATCGCTAAACAACGCCGGGTTGCCGCCATCCAACTGAAAATATACATTCCACTTTTTGAAGAACTATGGAAATTCGAGAGCTACCACTTTCACTTTATTCCCGCATCCATACGTCTACCTACTCTACCGTATAATTCTATATAGTAATTGGAAAAATCATAATTTATAAGAATTTTCATTAAAATTTCCTAAAACTACAAAACAACTACTACATAACTACATCAAGCTTAGTGACTCTTAAGTTGCGAATTTATAACCAAAACGACAATAATAGAGCCCAATAAAACGGCGTCGACAAAGCTGTTCATAATTTCATCAATTAAGATATTTTTCCAGGCCTAACGAAATGGTATGGGGTAAAGAATAAAATTTGTAACAAGACTGTTCATGAATTGGAGGTTTAAAATCTCCAATAGCCGTCTTTGACGGCGTTTCTCATCTCCTTCACCGGTATTCGGAGGAAAAAGGAAGACTCGGATGATCAATTTTTTAGGAACTCCCTATGCGCATTCCAATAGCGATGTATCCTCAAGGGTAATAAAGTAAAATTGGAATTCATATACATTGGGAGATCTTAAAAGATCAGTAATCCTAGCCTTTTCTCTGAATGCCGGGAAAGGAGATGTGGAACGCCAGCAAAGACGGCTATTGGAAATTTAAACCTCTAATGGGGTGCCAATTGCGTCTAATTATCATAAAACTAGGAAGAATGAACTGAATTAGTTCCTAGTACTATAATAAAAATAATAATAAATCGTCTTTATTTGGGCGAGATTGAGACTTAAAAGTCTCTTCTTCCTTACCCATAGTATTATTATACCCATAGTATATACCCATAGTATTATTACTATTATAGTTCAATTAATTGACTTTCATGGTGACAAAGCGTAATGAATCTACAATTGCACCTCAAACATAGTCTTAAGACATACACAGTTCATCAAATATACTATCTTGCTGCTATTTATTGTGTTTATAGAGCGGAAAATGAAATTTTGTATCGAATTGAACAAGAAACTATTTCTCTGATTTTTCCTGTAGAATCTGATCTGCTGATGTAATTGACCGTTCGCACTGCATCTGTTATAAGGGCGTTATTATTTCTTTGAATTTATTTTCTTATATTTAACCTTATTATTATTATTAATCCTCTAATTACATTACATGAGCGTTCTACCTTTCGGTAGGTTCATGTGCACTCAAAAATCCCTATTAAGCGCCATCTCCTTCATTTCCTTATATTTAACCCCACTCCTTATGTCAGGGGCGGGTCAGGGTGTCCAACTCGCGACACTCGAAGCCCATTCGTGCGGCCCGCGTCGCATAACCGGAAAATAAACGGTATCGAAAAAAAAACAGGCACTAAAGTCCACATTTTACACACCAAAGTTTTATGCCCTTTTGTGAAAAATTCACACCAATAAATGCCTACACATAGCAATAAAAGGTTGCTTGTAAAGACAAAAACGATATTTTTTCAAGCACAACACCATGTCCGATAAAACCCTCCATAAATCAAAAAGGTCCAAATGTAAGGTGGGTAGCGAGTTCTGCTTTGGTGAAAGCGGTCTAGGGTTCGATTACCGGTGGGAGCCCATGTGAGAAATTACCTAAGTTTTGGAAGCAATTTCACAATACTTCTAGAATAAAAATTAGCTGTGCCTCACCTTCCCAGGAGGAATGAAGGCAGAGGCGGTGACCAGCAGCGCCGGTACAAGAAGCAACAGCATTGTGGCGTAAACCTGAAAGAATAAAAAGCAGAATTCTTAATGCAATAACATACGATGATGCGGCATATTTTTCCAATGGAAGGAAAATTGATGCCTAGATGCACCGGAATATTTTCGATACGAGAGCCTATTTATTTTTTTCATGTACGTTTTTGTTAGGTAATATCAGTCTAGTATTCTCTTCACTACCGTGTCTTCTATTTAGTTATTTTTAAGGATGGGTCGATTCCAGTTATTTTCGATTCCGAACCCGATACCGATTCCTGTGTTGTCGATTCCCGATTCTGTAAATACGAATTTTGGAGGATTTTTTATTTGCATTAAACTACAACAAATGATCATAAGTATCATGTAAATTATAACAAATTATTAATTAAGTTATCTGGTCATTGCGCTCAAGTGCGCAATCAAATAGTGACACACGGGAAATTTAAAATAACAGAATTTTTAAATTTGGAGGTCTTAATATGGAAGTCTTGGATTCGAACCAAAAAGTTTATATTCAACTCAAAAACCACCAAAGTCGAGCTCATAAACTCCTATATAGTAAAATCTCACCAACTATATAAATAAAGCAGAAATTATGTGGGTTTGTATGTTTGTCTTGGATTGGAGTCCACACCGTTTGCCAGATTTGTCTCAAACTTTGCGTACGTATTTTCTGGGACCAGGAAGGACGTACTGTTTCAGTTTTATTCAAGAATTTTGCTGGGTTCGAATCAAGATCGCTCAGATAGATTTTCATAAAGAATACACGTAAGCTTCACTTTTATCGGTTGCAGGCTTTATTTTTTTTGAAGAATTAATTTAGAAGGAATAGTCGTACAGTCGAGACAAACACCAAAAGAAAGAAAATTGAATGAAGATTCTTATTTAGGTCGTGGAATTTTACTTACGATTAGAATTTGCGAGAATATCGGTAAAACATACAAAAATTTTGTGAAAATTCGAGGCTATAAAAAACTCATCCCCCTGACGACCGATCCCATTGTTGAATCCGAGCTCATGTTTTATCCCGTAAAAATATTAGAAGAATTTAGGCCCATAAAGCTGATGATTGAAGAGGACGGTATATTACATGGCGGCGTTTCCATTAAGAATAAACCTAATCTTCACTTTTGTCGGTAGCAGACTATATTACTTTTGAAGAATTAAAATAGAAAAATAGTCCTGCAGAGTCGAGACAAGAAGCAAAAGAACGGAAATTAAATGAATATTCTAATTTTGATCGTGGAATATTATTTCCGAATCGAAATTTCGACAAAATACGCGTGAATTTTCGAAAATTGTTGAGGTTGTAAACAGCCAATCCTCCTCACGATCAATGCGATTGTTGAGCCGAGATCATGCATTTTCCTGAAAAGTAAGAATAGCTTGGGATTTTATACTGTATTCTAAAGGGAATTTACGCATTGCACGACCGGCAACTTGAATTTAATCTACTTCTATATTCCCCGTCGAGAATCAACGGGCGCTTTAGCTAGTAATTTAATAAATTTAAGATACGAAATTCAACTATTCAACCAATTAAATAATTCACGTGGGACCTATTTAGACGTGAAACATCATCAGGTCTAACAAAAACTTAATATAGTCTAAAATTAAAATTATTATAAAATATACTAATTTTTCGAGCACAATAAGAAAAACAATAAAATTAACAATATAAGCCGTAAACTTTCGAATAATACACTCCTTATTTATTGATTTGTTTCAACTTATTATTTATTTCAATTAGATACTTGATACTTTTTTTAATAAATTAAAAAAGCGTACTTCGCACCTTCACAAACATTTTAACAACCCGCAAGGCCAAAATCGGTCGGTTATAAAAGAATTTGTGCGTTTTTTTATCAATTAAATGGCGTTCCACGAAGTCAAGTCAAATCACATCGAATACTTTATTATTTAATGTTAACTGCTGTTAAGCTTACTTTTCCATTTAAGGATCATTTAATTGCAAAAACGCCATATTAGGACACTCTCGAAAATAGAGTC
Organism: Sympetrum striolatum; assembly: GCA_947579665.1. Taxonomy (NCBI): domain Eukaryota; kingdom Metazoa; phylum Arthropoda; class Insecta; order Odonata; family Libellulidae; genus Sympetrum; species Sympetrum striolatum. The sequence continues at coordinate 8,828,693 of OX388347.1, forward strand.
CGAAGGGGAAAGAGTACGAAAGAGAAGAATTAGCGCAACCAGACAATTAATTGAAGAAAAGATTGATTTTTGCGTAGGCCCTGACACGTCACAATCAAAGGCATCGTAAAACTCAGAGAACGGCCAAATGCCAGGAAAAACTTCCAGAGACAATGTATTGCATCAGAAATCATCATGGAAAAGATGAGTATGTGAATGAGTACGTGATGAGAGACGCACTGTCACAAACAGGCTCTACGACACCGCACTCGTATAAATACATATAAATTCAAATAATCGATAAAATCTTCCTTATTGACATTTTTCATTAATTTCCTTTTAGTAACGCCGACGACCGTTTCTCGCATTTACTGAAATCACATTTTCATTCGACTGGACGGCACTTCGCTATCGACAATATTCCATCGGCCAGCGAAGACAAAGGAGTAACGTTATTCTTTTGGAAGACGTCTACATAAAAACTGAATCCAAGGCCAACAGTCGAAATTCGAAAATTATAGAACATTCGATAACATTTATTTTCAATTTGCGCACTTTTGAATTTATTGATTTAAAGTAATATATCGTAAACATTCTCTCACAATTGGGTGCCGTATTAGTGAAATCCGATATCTATCATCCACGTACTGCGACGTTATACTTTCGAGGGTCGAACGCTGGTGACTTAAACTGTGCGATAATGCAAAAAGAAAAGCTTTAACAGATGGAATAACACAAAATGAAGGAAATTAAAATGCTTACCGAATGAAAGAGATGATGATTGGAGGTCCACCCGTCGCCGCGACTGACTTAAATATGGAGGACAACAGATCGATTGGATATTGGCGCTTTAGTCGACGGCGAGGAGACGAACCTCTCGTCTCCGAAACTATACTGGGGGAAAGATAATATTTAAATTGCAAATTGACCGAAGAAGATGAATGAAGAACGATGAATTCAACCAGAAAATGTATTATCTCGAGATAATCGATTCATACCAATTTCGACTTATCATATAGTCATTTGAATGCAGATTAAATGAAACACTTTGCATGCAGCCCGTGAGGATGGCAGATTAATAATACGTAGTTACGATAGAAATATAATAATCATATAAACATATAATAAGCATATAAACGCAGAAATTGTTGTCGCTTACGAAGAGTTATCCAGCAAACACGAAGAAAACCGTATACTGAACGTTGCTCATTAGGGTGGTTCGAAAAAAACTTTTTTTTAAATTTCAGATCGCTATAGTGCGGAAAAGTTGCGATTGGTATAGACATGAAAAAAGCACTATTTATTATTTTTTTATAAATTTTTCTTCCGGTCGCGCAATGCCATCGAAGTTAGCAAAAAATTGTGAAAAACCTTAATTTTTCATAATTTTTTTAAATATGCCATATGATTTCAATTGCGTTACTATACCATGAATTAACTACTAAAAGTATGTGAAATCAATATATATGCACTTATTTTACATTTGTTTCATATTTTCCGGTCGCGCAACATAGTACAAAATGAGTAAAATCAGTAGTTTTTTGCAAAATTTCAGTTTGACAGTTGAGTACATTTTAATCATACGACCTTTAGAGATGCTATAGTTTAATTCTATTATAATGATAATTGGATAATAAATAATAACAATAATATATTTAAATCCAAGCATATAATATAAGCTTTGACATTCAAGTGGAATTCGGTGGCGCAGCTTCGTCAAAAACAGCAGAGTAGCCTACCTGGACAGAGAGGCGAGGCGGTCTCCTTTCAGATAATTTAGAAATTTTCTAATGGTAAATATTTGGTAATTGTTTGTTTCAGTATTCAATTTTTGGTGCAGATCTTCGCTCATTTTGTTTACAAAACGACCCAGAACTCACCACGGGCTTTTCGACTTCCACCCACACCCTACCCAATCAACCATCCAATGTAGGGCGTGTTATTTACAAAATGTACATATGTATTTCGCTTTCTCTCTCTTTATGTTTCCTTTCTAGTCTTTATCTATCGATAAACAACGAAATTTGGCTTTGTGTGAAAACGTTAGAATCTCTGAGTGTGAAGGTAATGTGGTTGTAATATAGCCGTTTCTGGAACTGTGTCCACATACTTTACTTGAAGCTTCGGTCACTTGCTTAACGTATCTTTCAACTGCCTGTGTATGGCATGGGAAAACATCTACTCTCATAACTGGCTTGAAGTCATTGCTCACATACTGTTTTATCTCTTCATTAGTCAATGTTCTTTACAGTGGAGGAGTATAATATAGTCCATTAAGTTAGTACATAACGACTGCTTCATATGCAGCAACTACGAGAGTAAATGGATGCTTGCAATTTGCAAGCAAAGAAAATGACTAAGCCATTCTGCCCTGGGTTATATCTATGTCTATATAAGGTACCTGCAAGCCGCCTTTCGGCGTGTGGCAGGGGGTGCAAGCACCTTGACTCTATTTTCCTAAACGGTTGCTCTCGCGTATACTTCGCGGAAAAAATGAATTTTTGAAACGATTCGTTCTAGCATCTATTTCCCTTATCTTCCTCGCAGCAACAGAACGGCGTACATAACAGGGAGGTCGCAATATTTGAACCGCTGCCACCAGGCCTGATGGCCTAATCGCTGCGTAATTTGAATAAATACATCGGTAACATCTTCTGAGAACGTAATTTTTCTGAAAATTTAGTAAATTTTTCTTTGAATTAGTTTTATTTCTTCTAATGAATCCCATTACGCGTCCTGTATAATCTGAGCAACGCTCGCTGTTTTATCGTAACGTTACAAAACTGTATCACCTTCCGTTGCACCTCATCTAATTCCCGAATATGACACTTGTCGGTAGGATTCCATTCACTGCATGCACACTCAAGGTGAGGCTTAACTAACGCTAAGGAACATCGCACGCGAACATTTTCTTCGCTCCTATTCTTTTAACGAAGCCGAGTTTCTTAAACGTTTTTCCACGTTTATTACGGATTTTCGTACTCCATGATAGATTATTCGTGAGAGTTATCCAAGATATTTCACCGATTCTACGGTCACTAAGTTTACCCCACGAAGGCTGTGCGAATGATTATTGTTATAGATTTTATTTCGAAGAAGTTAACTACTGAACACTTGTCTACATTCAGCTCTAATTGCCAATCATTTCATTTCACACCAGCACCATTTCATGTTTGTATCTAAGTCGTTTGACAGGGTTAATCTAACCTCTAAACCAATGATTCCCAAAAACAGCAATAGCGCCCCCTTGGGGCCTTCCAAATGACTTGGTGGACGCTTTAAACCCTTTAAACACTGTAGCTTTTATTATGTTTTTTATTTATTATTGAGATTTCGTCTTACAGAAAATATTTTTTATAGATGTCGGTTGTGTACTGTGGTATTTGAGTTAGGGGGCGGCAGCATGAAAAAGTTTGGGAGGCACTGCTAATCTTTCTATTTCCCTGTAAATGACCGTTTCGTCCGCTAGTATCCTAACTTTACTATAACTAACAGTAAATTAGGCGCATATAAGTGATATTTATGTTTATTTTTAATTCCACCATTGTCTTTCGTGCAAAAAAATTCAAATGTGCAACTTAGATTCATTAAAGCAATATTCTCTGTAATCCGTGATTTAAATCATACATTAAAAAAAAGGGAAGGAGCTGCAAGCAATTTTTATATCGGCACGCTACAAATATGATTGGACGTTTTGAGATGGACATTAAGATGGACTAAGATTAAGATGGACTTTTTAATATGATCCACGTTTAAAGATAATTATTTAGAAACAATAATAGTAACAATTAATTTATGATAACCGAATTGTTCGATAGATTTTAAATTGTGAAGATACAGGAATTGCTCTTTTTCTGCGGAAAACAGTTCCAATGATCCATAGAAAAGGCTGCGGAAATGGATTTGTATCAAGCAATCCTATACGAATATCACTTACAAATTTTTGGAATATTTTATAATAATATTTATCGTCTTCATTAGGGCGAGAATGAGTCTCTCTTCTTCCATCTAACCCGTTTTTTAATGACTTGTCTAAATTTAAAATCTTGCATAATCCAGCATTCGTCCGTTGCTTATAGCACAGTAATAATAAGATAAAAAGGCGCTTCCAACCGTCGCGTCGAGACGGCCCTCGTCAATGAGTTCCCATTTGCAGCTGAGAACATGCTTTCAGTATCCTCTTGATTCCTACTAATAAGCGGAACACCAGGTTTGAGGGAAACGAATTCAGACAAAACTTTCAGGACACATTCTCTGTTTAAAAATAATGGACACGTGTCCGACCGTTCAACTCAAAGGGCATTTGTTTATGAAACATTAGGAACTGAAAATCGGAGTTAGGCAACCCTGTCATACATCACCATGCAAATCTCGAGATTTTCCACTTAGGAAATTATGTTCTTCCATTTTTTGCTGATAACTTATCTTTTTGCGATTAAATTTCATATCATTTACCTTCTTCGCATTCTTTACCTTTTCGTTAGCATTTATTCTAATACACGCATTGACGCAGAGTGGGCTAGAATCGGAAAAATCTGGACAAAAATAGAAATGAGAAATAGGATGTGTGTTACTTATTCCAGGACACTCTTGTAAGCGTATATTTAATCATGGTGGTGAAAAATTAGCTAAGAGGAAGGAAACAAGGAGTGTGGTTGATATACATTGTCAACAACAACAACTGAGATGAATGCTTCTTCTTTATGAAAGGTTAACATTAGTTTAACGGTTGTTATGTTTATAGTGTCTTCTTACTTCGTATAAAATTGACGAAAAGAGAAAAATACTGAAACATGCTAATTGCGGTTCAGGCGAACACACAGAATTACCGATGAGAAAAAAGGTCACCATGACAAAAAAACCTTACGTGTTTGAGCTTTTCCGAGTGCAAATTTGCAATCAGCGGCCCAAAATCAATGAAGAACAGCTATCACCATGCAGAATTACCATCCATGTTACGAAAAAATATTCTTGTGATATAGGGAAATGCATGTAGAATTACGGAAAAGAAAAATTACAATAACAAAATAACCTTACGTGGGGGACTTTTCTGAGCCCATTTCTGGAGCCAAAATTAGTTAATAACAGCTGTTACTATCCATGTTATCGAAAAAAGTTTAAATTTGTCGGCCTGTGCTATTATGTGAAATTACAATAGAGTAAGCATAAGAAACATACTATAATAAACACAGAAAAGGTTTTTCTTACGAAGCAGCAAACACGTTGAACCAGGTAATCCGAACGTATGTCCGCGTATTTCCCGTGTAGAGTTTTGTTCTTCATTCTGATGAGATTTGAATTTTCTTTGATGTAAAACAATAATAAAGGCAGAAGAAGCAATGAAAATATTTCAAAAACATCAAAATTTCATGAAGGCATATTAAAGTTCGTTTGTAATTGAATTTACGCGGGAATAGTGGTCGTTGACATAGACTTACATTTGGAAAGCAAGTAAAAACGCTATACATTGGCGTTAAAAATGAAATTTCGTATTTTCGTGCAGAGACGTTCAATTCTGTCGCAAGAAAAGAAAACATTGCATTTTTAGACATAACGTAGTCTACGTCTCACCTTTGTAGCGTATTTTTCATATTTTAAAGAAATTTGTTCAACGTGAACATATTTCATATCTCCCGATTAATCCCATTGAAATGTGCACCTGGGCCCAAAAGTAGTTCAACATGTCTGGATTTTCGATTTTTTCCTGACTCACAGAATAATCCGAGGCAATAGAGTAAAAATTACATTGCTTATTGCAGGAAATTTTTAATTTTACATTGACTAAAATAAAAGAATTGAGATTAGAGGAGTGAATTTATTCATTAATTTAGTTGTATTCGGTGCGGTATTGATTTGGTAGAATATCATAAATTGACGAAAACCTTGGCTGAGAACATTAAAAAATTGTTCGGCAGTTTGAAATTTATTTGGTTATTTTAAGGGCTTGTACGATGGAAGATGCCTCTCGTGTCGTTGACGCTGTTGTACATACGTAAGGGAGAAAATATCCTCATCCGAGAAGGAGCAGCGCAACAGCTCCTCGTAAATGGCCACGATGAAACAAAAGATAAATACGAGGGAATATTAGAATAAAAATTATCAATCTAATTCAGAAAGAACAACATAAGGAAGACGTTAAAGGCTAACTCACTTCAGAAGAAAAATAAGAGAGATAAATTAATATAAAAACAAGTTCTTCCCTCCATGTTAACAGCAAATATAAGGGGGTGTTATTAACAAACAAATCAGGTTGAAAATTTTGGAAAAAATAGGGAATAATTGAAGATACAGAGGAGGAAATCCGAGAAATAAACCAGGAGCGTCGAATGAAGGATTTGTGAGAAGTCGTAAGATAAATATGGCGGCGATGAAATCGATCAGCGCATGCGCCAAATGCCCATCGATCCGCCGGAACATCGCGTTTATGTTGCCACGACGTAGCATGTCCTCATTATTGCGTTTCTAACCATATTAACTATAGGGTTATCATTCTTTGCAGAAACACTGCTCATAACGAGGAGTCTATCTCATTGTTTGGTTTCTACTATCTTCGTAACAAAGTTGCTCTCAAAGTATCCACATTCATCTCAACTGTAAAACCTCTCAGATATTACAATGGCATATATTCATTATTAGGATAGTCCACCGATAGTGTAATTAGCCGACCACGTTTTCAGATAGAATGGTAAGATGAGCTTACTGGAAAACCAATGGTGGAATAACGGTGATATGGAACATCAGTATCGGAAACCGAAATTCCAAACCGCGACCATCCGCTGTACTCTTAAAGGGCACCGTAGATCATAGAACGTGAAAAGGAAGAAGTCGGAAAATATAAACTTTCCGGAGGATTAAAGAGGCAATAATGTTTGGGAAAAATCTCGAATCCCTAAGTGCCTTGTACACAAAATTCACAAATGCTGCAGGAGGAATACTGGAAGTCGGTTTTTATAAATTTAGTGCTATAGATCTCTTTTCGATTCAATGATATATTTTTGCTGTCAAATCGGAGGAGTGTAAATTGCGAGGAAATAAAAATCGGATCAGCGTTACCGGTTGGATACTTCGACACCTTTAGAGGAAGTCATTTGATATAAACAGACCACTCAATCGAATCGAACTCTCAAAGGATTCAACCTCATTGAAGACACTATTTAAAATAGATTCGCCTAAGAAAAGATCTTGTGCGTATGTACGCTACGAAAGTACTCAATTCCATAGTTGCTGCGTACACACGGTAAAAAATTGAGTTTAAAAACCAACATTGTGTAACCTTAACTCTACTTCGATGGAGTTATGGTGATATTTATCTGTAGAATCATTTCTCTAAACCAAATATAATTTTACGTATTTGATTAGAAGACCGATTTGAAGGAACATCGGAAAAGTAATTCACAGGAATCAATTTTCCGAAAATAAATTTGTAAGACATTTTAAGCCTATACATCGCAATTTTAAGAAATCGAGACATATGTAATAGAGCATAGTAAAGAATTTCGCATATGCTGTTGGTAATAATTCAATCTGCGACATATATCAGATAAATCGAACAACTATGAAAATAAAATTATAGAAACTGATTGATTTGAACATCTCAGCATCGAAAATTTAACACACTGTAAACCGCCCAACCTCTCCCTTCTCACCACTATTCATACCATCGGCCTTCCAACCCTCTCATTTCCCACATTCTCCCTTCCGAAATTCTTCCTTGCCACCCTCTCCATTACAAACCTCTCCCCTACCACCTTCTCCCTTCCCACCATCTCCCTTCCCAACAAATACCTTCCCAAACACTCTCTTACCAAATTCTCCCCTCCCATCCTCTCCCTTCCCACCCTTTCCCCTCTCATCCTCTCCCTTCCCACCCTCTCCCTTCCCACCCTCTCCCTTCCCTCCCAATCCCTTCCCACCCTCTCCTTTCCAATCCAACCCTCTACCCTCTTCCTTGCCAAAGTCTCCTTCCCACCTTATCCCTTCCCACCCTCTCCCTTCCCACCATCTCCCCTGCCGCCCTCTACCCTCCCACCCTATCCCTTCCCACCCTCTGCCTTCCCAACCTAACTCCTCCCAACCACTACCTTCCCTACCTCTCTCCTTCCACACTCTCCCCTACCACCTTCTCCCTTCCCACCATCTCCCTACCAAACAACTCCCCTCCCACCCTCTACACTCCCACCCTATCCCTTCCCACCCTATCCGCTACCACCAACTAACCTCCCACCCTATCCCTTCCCACCCTCTGCCTTCCCACCCTAACCCCTCCCACCCTCTCCCCTCCCTACATCTACCTTCCCTACCTCTCTCCTTCCACACTCTCCCCTATGACTTTCTCCCTTCCCACCATCTAACTACCCAACAACTCCCACCCTATCCCTTCCCACCCTCTGCCTTCCCACCCTATCCCCTCCCATCCTCTTTTTCCCACCCTATCCCTTCCCACCCTCTCCCTTCCCACCCTCTCCCCTCCCACCCTCTGCCCTCCCACCCTCTATCCCACCACCCTCTCCCCTCCCACCCTCTATCCCACCACCCTCTCCCCTCCTACCCTCTATCCTACCACCCTCTCCCCTCCCACCCTCTCCCCTCCCACCCTCGATCCTACCACCCTCTCCCCTCCCACCCTCTCCCTTCCCACCCTCTCCCACCCCACTCTCCCCCCTCCCACCCTCTCCCCTCCCACCCTCTCCCCTCCCACCCTCTACCCTCCCACCCTCTCCCATCCCACACTCCCCCTTACCACCCTCTCCCCTCCCACCCTCTACCCTCCCACCCTCTCCCTTCCCACCCTCTCCCATCCCACTCTCCCCCTCCCACCCTCTCCCCTCCCACCCTCTACCCTCCCACCCTCTCCCTTCCCACCCTCTACCTTCCCACACTCCCCCTTCCCACACTCCCCCTTCCCACCCTCTCCCTTCCCACCGTATGCCTTCCCACCCTCTCCTTTCCCAACCTCTTCCTTGCCATCCTCTTCCTACCTCCTGCTTTCCCTACTGCTGCCACGTCCTCTTAATTTCGACCCTGTACCACCATCTCCCTTCCCAACTCTATTTTTCTTACCCTCCACTCTCCATCCCACCTCTCACACCCCTCACTTCTGTATATCTCTCCCACAATCAACTACATACTGCCCTTCCTCTCCCATAACCATCCCCTACCTTCTCTCCCTCTTCCCAATGAGATTTATTCAGAGGAAAAGTATGAGCAATACAATGAAAAGTTACAGAATATATAACTTATACATGCCCCTGCCTTACAAATCCTTAGAAATCTGTACATTTTGCAATAGTTTGTTTGGTTCAGGGTGCAAAATCATTTTTATATTCGTTTATGTACATTTCAAGTAATGGGAAACTATACAAGTTCCGGCCTTATTGAATATATATTTTGGCTCGGAAGAAAAATATAATATTTCACTTTTTATTCATCTTCCGTGTTATACATTCGGATATGCATAGTTCAATAAACAAATATAATCTTTAAAGATTGCATAAACACCGAATTGATACACGAGACATAAAATTTCAAATAATTTTTTAACATTGCATCATCATTAGTCACATTGAAGATCTAAAGTTGAAAAAGCTTCAAATAGGATAAACAGATAATGGTAAACTGAATTTTTCAATTGATTGGTCCTTATATAGTTTAGAATAGAATTATATGATTGGAATGTGCACTGCATGGGTAAACTTCACTTCACTTAAAAGGCATAGATTTTATTTTGCAAGGAAGTGTTTATTTTTTTCTTTCAAATCTAAAATTGGTCACGATGCCATCCCCTGACGTAACAACACGTTCCGTCTCCCGACGCCGACCTACGAGAAAAATAATATGCATATTATTCATCAAAAACGAAACTCAGTCAATAATACACATTTTCCAGTACTTAAATATTGTATCGCATAAGCGGTGACTCCGCAAAGCACAACAGTCTCTTATACTGTTATTAATGTTTCGCAAAAATAAAATTTGGGTGCGTCTTAAATTAGAGAATCCCCATGTTGCACTATTACATTTCTACTACTACATCTGAAATTCAATAAGTAAGAATCTTTACTGAATACTCTCAATAATGATACATGTAATCATCCGAATTTAGGATGATAATTATTTAAAATCATATTAAATAAATACTAATCGTACATTAGCGAAATAGATTGGAGCTCCAGTGGAAGATAATTATGAAAAAATACATCAATAAATAACTTAACTAAATCTTCGCAATGTATGATCCCTTTACAAATTAATTTGTTTTTCTGATATTTTGCGAAACAAGTTAAGGAGCAAACCAACTCAAGAATATTGAAGGTGGAAACTTGGCATTAAGGCCGATAAAATGCTGAGAATAGAAATTAATTTATGATCTATCTCTTAACCTGCATTGTATTGCTGGAAAACAATTATTTGAACGTTAGCATTTACCAAGCGTTTTGAAAGCTTTGGGAAAAATCGAGTATCTTATGCAAGTCTGCTCACAAAGACAAAACAAAATTTGCTTGTAAAAATTAATTATTGTCATTTTAGATGAAATCCGATGAAAACCTTCATCTGCAAGTAACTGAAGTTAGGTAATTTTAACGATGATGGTTATCATTATCGCGGATGTCTTACCTCACAGTCATTGAAACCGCACGTGATGCATAAATCTAACTAACCTAAATCTCCTTCATCGTTTCCGTTCATTAACACCCTTAAGTTAGAAATTGGTCATGGCCAAAAGCGTAAAATGCCAAGGAGTAAAATGCTGCGTAAACTGAGAGAAACTCCATCTATCTTATGCGAACAGTGGATGGGGATATTGATAAGAAACAATGATAAATTTACTGCCACGTATATTTCTCTGCATTCATCTATACCCGATTAACTAGAACAACTCCAGCTGCGTTTGCAACGAGGAGTGGAATTAAAGACTAATAACACGCTCTCTTTCACTACAGACTCGTGAACGAGTAGCTCAAACAAACTAAAGTAAAGATGTTTACAACGTCGGAGATTGTTTTTGAAAACAAGACCTTGAACTTGTGAAAAGATCTTAAGGTAAAAATGGTATGAAACAGTGGCCACCACTGTGAAAAAATTCTACGAATGGAAGTAATTGAAATTTGAGGAAGAATCGACCTTGAGGTGATTCTTGAACGACATGTACTGAGCTCTGCTAGCAAAAGGGAGAAAATGAAAGTAAACTTATAAATCCCTGTGAATAGAAAGAACTTAAAGCTGACATTACAGCTAAAACAGAAGGGATGAAAAGGAAAACTTAAGGAACTAATAATGCCAGCTTCAACCACGCCGACATTGTTCCCGGATTTGAAAAATCACAAAGTACACAATGCTCAAACCATAATGAGTCATCCACAGCACTAATCTTTGCCATCTACGTATTCATTCTCTAATTTATGAATCAGGAATCATTAACTTAGATGAGAATCACACGGTAAGTTGAAATCTCTTTGGTCGCCGATCTTGTTTCTCTCTATGACTTTATTTAAGAGTATGATACGACGACTTCGGAATATAAAAGAACGTTTAAAATATAATCATAATTTTATCATTGAAAGTCGTACCGCCATTGAAATTACGAAATTATTACTATATGAAAGCCGTATGGACGATAGATTATCAATGCGAAGTTCATAGCCAACCAAAAACTAGTAATCCAGAGAATTTCTCTTTACATCAGTCGTTTTAGCTAAATACATGCAAAATGACAACAACAGCTTTAAATGCACATTTAAAAAGCTATCGCCAATACCAAAAGATGGCTAATGAGCGACTAGCGATACAAGATCGAAAGTTTAAAACAGCGATTTATTTTTCCTGACTAAAAAGTCTCATAAAAATATTACTCTTCTGATACATCGTTAAAATTAAAATACTCAATTAAAATGGCCTAAATTATTTTAAATAACGTTAGTGCGCTGCATTAACTATAGCTTTGTTCAGCAAGGTTACGAAATTCTTTCTAGTCTTCAAATTTATTATATTTTCGATAGTTACAGTTAACACGTAAATAACACACGTCTTTGCTTCAATTGTTTGATGTTGATTTCTTTTTACGTATAGGACGCAATTTTAATGACCATTTACAATGCTTTTAATTAAATATTGGTCTCTAAAACTGCTACTCCAGAACCTTTTCTTTCCAGAATGTATTTACAGAGATTACATCAGTATTTACCGAGAACACTGAGAAGTATAAGAAACTTTTGGGATGAATTAAAAATTATGTAGTACTCCATGCGTTAAGGAATGCTCCATAGTAGTAATGTTTCAGCCCGAAACTGAGGCATTGTTTCAAAACCGCCACATAAATTAATTGAATGTAAGCCAATTGTGACGAAAATCAGCTAACATTGGATAACTTTAAAGAAAGAAAATAATTGCAAAACATAAACACTATCGAACATACATAAATAGGAGTTATAATGACACTTGATTAAATTTGTACTCATCGTATTCTGTGTTCCTTCCATGTACCGAATGACCCTCCGCAGCATCTCTGCATTCCTACAGTCCCCCTTCCATAAAGTAGGAAAGTTCCGAGCATATTACTGCAGGATAAATAAGAAAAATTTAACAAAAAAGTATTTCGAAAACAAAAATACTATATTAATTAAAAAGAACTCACTATCTATCATACTTGTACATGAATAGTAATTACATTAGATTCTAATTATACTCATTGTATTTTGAATTCCATCCCTGGACCGACTATCTCTCCTCAGTATCTCTGCGCTATTAATCTGCTCTTCCATCCAGGAAAAATGATGTGAGATGTCAAGAAATAAATGAAAAACAGTAAATGATGTATTATTTCGAAAACAGAATACACCATGTCAATCTAATAATACGCACTACTGATCTTACTCAAAAACTAAAGCAAATATCTTATATTGTTTTTTTACTTTGTGTTCTATCCCTGGACCGAATATCTCTCATCCGTATCTATGCGCTTTTACTTTGCTCTACCGACATGTAGGAAAGTTGTGAGTGTGATTCTAAAGAAAAAATAAAAATAGTAATTCGAAAACAAAAACACTGTGTTAATCCAAAAATACGCACTATCGATCATACTTAAATAGCAATAGCAATAACATTTTATTCAAATTATACTCAATGTTTCTATTTTCATCCTTGGATCAAATATCTCTCCGCAGCATCGCTGCCTTGCTTTTCAGCTTTTCTATTATATGGTTTCTTATCATGACAGACCGTTGAGGAATCCGGAAAAATAATAAAACTGATCACGTGAGTAATATTACCCCTCCTTGAAAATGTGCTTCTAGTATTATTGTTAAAAGTGCTTCGATAGCTGAATCTTCTCGCGCATTGGCTGCCACTGGGAATTGAGCCCGGGACCACTTTTACCAAAGGCAAACGCGTTGTCCGCGCGACTATGCGGGAGCCTCCCTACCTCCATTGAAGTACCAGATCCCATGGAAGTATTTTTATCTCCAATAACAAACTTATTTATTTAATATTCTGGAAATAACATTAAAAAATAGATAAGCTATATGGGGCAATCGCAAGATGTCGCTTGATAATTCTTGGTTGAACGCCAAGTGAACATCATACATCTACATTAATACCCTGCAAGCCGCCTTTCGGCGTGTGGCAGGGGGTGTAAACACCAGTTGAATCTAAACTACTTCCTTAATACTTTATTGTCGCGTATCGTTCGCGGAAACAATGAATTTTTAAAACGATTCGTCCTAGGATCTATTTCTCTTAACTTGCGGTCATTCTCGGATCGACCGAGGTAGCAGGGGGGTTGCATGATACCGATTGTATCTTCCGAAAATGTAGTTCCCCTGAATTTATATCACACCACAGAAACCGAGAAAAAATAATCCAAAAGTGAGAAAATTCACTTCCTTGGAACTAGAGAAAGAAAGAAGCAACATTTAATTTAGTAATAAACAGAGAATATTGTTCAAAGAGAGATAAAATCTGGAAAATTATTACCAAAAACACTAAAGCCAACTCATTGAATGCTAAATTGAAATCTCCTTTTGAATCCAATAAAAACGTCAAAAGAGAAATTGAAAATTCTTAGTAAAGGAATTAGAAATTATTAAGATGATAACTATTCTTCAATTCAAATTCGAATGTTTTTCAGGACTTCCGTTACAAGAATAGTAGAAAGTATTTACTGAAGTAATTAGAATGTATGATGAATGATCATACCGGAATAATCTTTGAAAGTTCTTTAAATCTTTGAGTTGCAGAGAATTGACTTAACGACAATAAAAAGCTCTGAAAAGGTGAATAAGCTGCCTAGGCTCTCCAATTATTCTATTTCATTTCAATCGTTGTATCGACAGCGAATATATATTAATACCGAAGAGCATGCTCTACCATCGGTATGCACCTGAGATGCGAAGAGTTATTCGGAACGAGAGCATCGTCCACTGAATAATATGATAAAGAATGCAATCGCAAAGTAAAGGTTTGAGATTCCCATTTTAACGTAAATTTTTGTGGTAAAGGTAAAAAAACTAATAATTAAAATAATTCGAAATTGTAACGAGCTGCTCGAATTTTGGAAAGAGGGGCTTGAGGACTGAAGTCCGCCTCAGCCCATGAAAATCATTTTCACACACAAAATCGCAAAATAAATTGCAATTTGTTTCACTACAGGTAGGTTCCTTTCTCAAACGGCGGCTATTCTTCCTCAAATATGTCTTAGCGGATGAGAGTTTCGGAACGATATTTGCAAATATCAACAAATTGTACGGCTCGCGAATACCTTAAATTGATCGTATCACATAGGCTGGTTCTATCTAATATTGCTAACATAGAGTCTGAATAGTATCCTTAAAAACGATTTTAAGTTCACATTAACCTACGATAGACTATTTATCTACAGAAAGTGATATAAAATCTATGCTTAGGCAAAAACAGCCTAATTCTATAAGGGTGGGGTAAATGCCAGCAACAAATTTCAACAGGGCTTGTGATAATTGATAAGAAATCATATTAATAGTTTTATCTGATTCAATTATAACGAAGACGAGTTACACAAACACTGTAAGTTAGTGTTAGCTGATGGCCAGTCAAGATGAATGGAAAAAGAAGGAACCATATTGCTACACGACATAATTGTACTTCAAAACGTATTTCGATACTGAAAAATCTAATACTACAACTTCCAGCAATGAAGAACCATCCGAATTATGTTATAGAATTGATAAATATGGAATTATGGAAACCATCCGAGCTATGTCCAGCTCTCGTTTGAAAAATTACAATCAGTATCAGTGTATAACTACGAATATCCTTAAGGTTAATAAATAGAAAGGCACCAGATAAATTACGGTTTTCGTGATACAATTAGCTCGCGATGCAATAAACTACTCCTTTATTCTGATGCTGAAAAAACGAATATAGAGAAGAAATATTTGCTTAAGCTGTTAACCTATAATCTCGCTGTAAATACTCTGAAAGTGTTCCTCGAGTAATTTCCTATTTTGTAACATCCAATAAGTATCGCTATCATAGATATCATATCGCTAACATTAGAATGTTAGAGATTATTGCTTATCATAATCTTGAATAACTCGAGCTTAAAATTACACACTTAAATTAAACATTTTTTGCAGCGCGGAAGAGCATTCGAGTAAGAACGACCTCATCATTTCGCTTTAAATTGGAATGCATCTTAGGATTGACTTACTTAAAACATGAGAGTTACTTGATTAAAACGCGTTCCTTTACTTTTACATCTCTAACAGTAATATCGGAATGTCATGCACTCTCTAAGCTTCAACTACTACCGATTATCTTGCAAAACACATAAAATTGAATAAATTACACACAGTGCTTCTCAAAGGTTCCAAACTATATCAACCAAGCATTCTTTCACTGGAACGGCGAATTTCAAAATATTTACAAGTCCCATTACATGACGATAAACTCTCAATAAAATATAAAGAAAGGTAAGAGTATTAAGTGCGCTTACCAAATTGATCAAATTTCGTTCCTCACGTTTCTTCCGCGAAGGTCATTCCGTAGACATTCCCTTTCGAAACGAAGTACAGCAGAGGCCCATCGATAAGAGGATTGAAAGTTCAGCTTTTAAAACCTGGAAAATAGGAATACCAAATTAGTAAAACATCAATTAATTTCATTCAGACAAGTACTGTACTCAACGCCCATGAGCAGGTATATTTCATAACGGGTAAGTTTCAAATTAGAATGTCCGTTATATGAAACCACTATTTCAGCACCATCTATGGTGTTAGATAAAGGATAGGTGGAATGCTAACGATCGGATAGTAAAAGTAACATATTTTCAGGGACAATATATCAATACGATTTTAAAGAAGGATAAATTTTAATCAGAGGCACAAGCAATAGTAAAACGCATGGTTCTTATTTAACAGAAAATTAAACCAAATATAGATCGCATGGAGATAAGAACACCGTTAAATCTCAACAATGGCATTGCAAGAATTGAAATATAAGAAATAAAAACTTTGAGCATGAATATATGTAGTTTGAACCAGTGTGGAGCGCTAAAAGACATTTTCAAAAACTGATTTCCAATAATTTGGCTGGACGGATATTGCAAACAGCGAGTGTGAAGGAGATTGCCTTTTTCGAGTCCCACATGCATCATAATTTTCCTCTATTGCAATCTCTCTTAAATTAAGCATACAGGGCGGGTATTGCCATTGATCAGTTAAGCTTCAACAGAATTTTCTTGAATTTGCTTACGTCAGCCACTCAAGAACTTTAGACAGAACGTAGTTGCCCTTACAAATTCAAAAATTATTACTAAATCGAATTTTAATCGGACAATACGTGGAGACTAAATTTTATGCGAGTGAATTTTATATGTAAGTTAGGATTTTAGCAATGCCCGAACTTAATATACTATACAAATACGCAAACTACACACGAAATTCCTGGACGACAACATCTAAATTACAGGAACTTATAACTCACAAAAGCAATTATTTCTTTAAAGCAAGAACGCAAGCAATATTTGAGTAAGGAGTTTTCGTTCAGCTTACCATTCTGTTTATTATTTTCGTTCGTCTTTATTCGGTTAACTTCCGGTTGATTCATCCTTGGTGACGACCGCGAACATCTTCATGTCTTCCAACTTCTTTCTTACATTTTTAAGCAAAATTCCTTTAAGGAATAGCAATTATTGCAAAAAAAGTAAGGCTATAAAATGTTACTTACGTTTACCAGTTTCCAACTCCAACTGAAGTCACAAAATTTAAATTGTAACGGAAAATTTAAAACAATTGACATGACTTCCGCACCAGATGAGATCTGAGCACGAACTGAGGAAATTTCCATCAGGATAACCGTTGAACAATAAAGCTGAAATTTGATTAGTCGAATTTGGTTGTTCCGTCGATGCCCCCCCCCACAACTCAAATAAAACATTTTCATTAATAATAATTATAAATAAATTGAAACCAAATTTATGAAATACCTTCTTTATTTATATTTAAAATTGTTTGGAATATTAGTTTTCGTTAATAAAAATATTTATTTATAGTTCCGAGTTAGTTTTGTCGTTTCCTCCAATGAGAATGCTCGAAACATCGTAAATGTTCCATCGTAACCAAGTTTTGTAATTGTGATATTTATTTTTTTACTATGATTACTAAAAAATCGTTTGAAGCGTTTCTAATTTTTCAATATAATTAATTACTCCTCGTCGGCCATAACGATAGAATGGAGTTATCGCATCAATTCACTTCATGGACTTACAACAGAGAGTATTTTTAAGATTTATACTCGAAGACTTTTAAATTGATCATAAACACTGCCTTAATTCAGAAAGCTCTATTCATCAAGAAAAAACGAGTGCATAATATGATTCTAGAGAATAAAAATAACCTCACCTTGAGAATATCTGCATTACCTTATGTTCCTCCTAAAATAAAACAGGGACGGATCTGCTGTGAAGAAGAGCAGAATTCTGAAAGCATTTCAACCACATTCCATTTCGATCACAAGGTCACAATTCTTTGGGAACCTCTCTGTTTGATCCCTTAAATATACTTCGTAAATCCACAAGAATACGTAGCAATCACTTTATATTTATACACTTTTCACGCGAATTAAAGATGTTACCATGTTAATAAAACAAATTTTAAGTGCAGAATTACATTAAAATCTCACAGTTTTGAAATTCTGAAATATATTCTTTTAATGCTAAAAACTCACATCGAATATAGAATACTCAAGTGGTAAGTCATTTTCAACAACGAGCGAAGAGTGGTTTTGCCCTAATAAATTTACCTGGAATATATTCCTGTTTATATGCTATACATGGACATATTCCGAATCTATTCTATTGCAATCATGAAGGTATCTTAAACTTACATTTTTCATACCGATCGTACCTTGCTAATAAATCTTTCTTCACATCCTTTGGTGTATGTGATTCTGTCACCGAGAGTACATAGTTGTAAGACCATTCTCGTCATAAGCTTCACAAATCATAAGATAAAAGAAATCAAACTCACAATCTCCATTTTCACAACAATATTACATTGTATATCAACAGGAATATATTCCAGGTAAATTTAGTAGAGCAAAAAGACCGCCATTGTGAAAAATATAATGAGCATCACCAGTTACCTCACATTACTCATACTTCCTCGCACGGAAATTGCGTATTTCAGTTTTTCGTGACGATCGTAAAAGAACAAAAGCGCTGTTAAAGGTCACGTTATCGCCTCGTTGTTACAACAAGTTTATGACTGTAATGGCGATCTTTTTTGAGTTAACTTTACGTTTTAATATCAGTCGATGTGAAATAAATTAGTGCAAACTGTTCAAGACGGTGTAACCCTACGGATTAATGTTCACAGTTCGTTTGCAACCGTTTACAGTGGTAGTTCACTCATGGAATATTCAAGAGAAAAGTTAGTGTTACCAACGATAGAAGAGAGACGAACTAGTACTTTTTTCTCGGTTTTATTATCCATTACTGGATTCAGTGAATAATCGCCAATGGCGTGATGATATGTAATGGAAAATAATGGCAGCATCATCGTTATTTTCCATTCTGTCCATCTGTCTCTCTTAGCTCGTTGTTGAAAATGACTTATCACTTGAGTCGTCACGTCAAAGTTGTGACAATGTTGCATCAACGTTATACTGCAACATTAATTTTTCATGTTGCAGAAAAATTTTATTCAACGATTCTACATGAAGTTTTAACTGGCATTTTTATAACATAGTCGCTGTAATGAACGTCCAAATGGAAAATGTTGCTTGCTCGTTGTCACAACGTTGTGGCAATTTTGTGACAACGTTGCAACTTGCACGCATATATATGAGTTGGTATTTAAGTAGGGGTACCATGAAAAATGTATTTTTTAATGAGTTCCTGCATCCATTAAGTAATTGGTATAAAAACTTCTTCCAAAACTGCTGGGAATAAGATGAGAGATAGACTGTCACCTTTTCGAACTTTGTTCTCAATCTTGAATTCTGGGTGTATTCTATATTATCCCTTGGAATGTCTTTCAGTTCCTTCAGTCGTTTCATAATTCAATGGGTTTTTACGACTTCCATTGCTTTGGCTCCGAGTTCTTTCTCATAAAGGGCTGAGAATATTCCTAAGTTCCAGGTAAAACTCCTTGTTATTTGCAAGCTTATCGATGTTTATTTCTTGCTTCCCATAAGAAATGGACTTCTTCCGTTCCGTTCGGGGGTTAAACGTCATTTGGCATTTTAAAATTGTGTGGTCACTCCCAGTGTTAAAGTTGTTATACCGCACTCCTAGAAGGGAGTTCTTGCCAGGTTTTCAGAGTTACTCTTGCGAATAAAGATTTTTTGAAAACGAAAGAGCTTTATTTACCTTTAGAACGACCGGCGGAAAAAGAGAGCTGCAAGTCAAAAGAGCGAAGGCGGCAGAGAACCGGCGATGGATGCAGACAATTTCGCGTGACTAGGGCTACAATCACGCGCACTCTGGTTTTAGGTGCAAACTGCTCATTGCTTATACATTCTACGAAAAAGGGAAAAGGAGGAAGAGGGGCAACCAGGTTATTGGAGACTCTGACTCTACGTTAGACCTGGTCGCCATGTGTTAAATTCGTAGCTAATTAAAACTAAGAAATCACGAGCAGCAAAATGGGAGCAAATCGTTATTCTTTCCCTGTATCCCTTTTGTATTCGAGGTCAGTTCAAAAATAAAAATATTTTCTTCACTCCATCCCTGGTATAACAGCTTTATACTGTGTGACTGTGCTTCCTAAATACGTCAAGGGCATCCTCAGTTTCGGTTTAATGTTCACGCCTCTTCATCCCTCAGTTCTTCGACAGTTAAAAACCTCGTAGCGGATTTTGGAGTAGCCCTTAACAGTGAAATTTCATCAGTGAAACATATAGTGACGGAATGGATCTACTTAAAGTAGTAGATGTATAGTGACGGAATGAATCTACTGAAAGCCGACATAGGACAGTGCGTGGTTCATTAGTTTTTACGAACCACCCCCTAACCAAGCACTGCTTATTCTGGCTGAAGAAGAAGAAGAAAAAATGGAAAGGTTTTTCAGCCGCCCTCATTCAAAAACGGTAGACTCCGGGATCGATAGTTCGAAGTCGACTTTAAGTCATAGTCGATCGATACTGTCATGGCGTTTCAAGAATGTAAACAAAGTAAGGGATATAGAATTGCTAGATACATTGCTCTCCAGATTGGTATTATTCCGTTGCAGATATTAAGATCGAGAGGACTCTTACATCTTATACAGCCTTCCGATCACGTTTCAACTTCATTGAAGTTCAACTATTTCCGTTCTTTATCGCAGCCCGTTTTTAAGTAAAAAAAAAGTTTCTCCGATGTGTTTTAAATCTCTCTAAAGTGCTGCACCATTTTTTGTTTGTATATTAACC
This sequence comes from Sympetrum striolatum, assembly GCA_947579665.1. Classification (NCBI taxonomy): domain Eukaryota; kingdom Metazoa; phylum Arthropoda; class Insecta; order Odonata; family Libellulidae; genus Sympetrum; species Sympetrum striolatum. Next base: position 8,849,552 of record OX388347.1, read on the forward strand.
TCTCAAGAAGTCTTCGAATTGTTCTTAAATAGTGTGCCATTTTGAAACACCTTGCTTTCCAACTAATTATGTGGTTGTTTCTTCCGTCTCGTAAAGGTTTGTTAAGAACTGTTGTTGGTAGCGGACTGTGATTGCTGTTCTTTGTTGCACTTACTTGGTAAGCAGAGCAAATGTTTATACGAAATTATGATGGATACTACTGTGTCTCTAAATTGTTATCCTGTTTAGGCAAGTATCATGTCTATCAAAGTTATCAGTTTGAATAGCAACTGTGAAGCAATATTTGAATTTTTATTGAATACTTTTTAATCTTAAGGCCGTCATACACGGGGAAATATTTGCCCGTATATGACGGCCTTTATATTCATTGTGAAGCACTATTTATATAAATTGTACAATTCGCATACCCTGCTTAAATGAATCTGATATTACCTATGAGCCGCCTTATTCCACTAAGTATACCTTGCCAATGCTAAGTATTTGAGTACTTTAACAGCGAAAGTGAAATTAAAAACAATTGGGTAACGGGAAAATTACCAACAATTGTACCTGGATTTTATTTGTGTCCAAGGATTTCGCATGGAAGAATGTGATTCCAGAATAAAACGACTCAACCATATTTCTCGAAGAAACGGAATTATGTGATTAGGAAATACTGGAAGAGATCGGATATGGTATGTGAAAATACTTTCGATATAAAGTGGTTGATCTTTCTTACATCACAGTTCACTTGGCTCATACCAGTTTGCTAAAAATATGGGGCCGTTAATTAAAAAGGGTAAAATTTCACTTTCACACTTTTTGGGAAATATTCTGAAAGTGAAATTTTACCTTAAAAAGTATTAGAAATTCCGAAAAATAATTTTGTTATTCCAAATAGTTTAATCAAAACTTAAATCACGAAAAAGGTTTGTGAAAAAATGTTATAATTCAATAAACGTTATGGATGTAGCATAAACTATTGCACCTCATTCCGTATCATTTGTACACTTATATGGCATTACAAAAGTAGTATGTTTCAGTAAGTTCCTTTGAATATCAGTCGCTAATTACTAAGGAGCATCCAGATTTTCCGCAACTTTCTTATTGCTTAATTTATTTTGGTTTCTTGTTCAATTCTGTGATTATTGAATTGCAAGCACCTCATATGAGTATCTGTATCTTTTTTTCTATTACCTTCTTCAAGACACAGGAAATTCGTAATCCATGATAATCCATGTAATTGGCTTAACCTAAATTAATGCTGAAAACTTAAGTGGCTCATTATTTTCTTGCATCATTATAATTGCTGTTTTTAACAGTTTTAACCTAATTTTTAATTTGAACCAAATCATGAAAAGTTATGTTGAATGAATAAAACTCAATTCCGTTATAGCTTCTGAGAAGAATTTTAATAAGAGAGTTGTATGGAAGACCGGGGCAATCGCCTCAGCTAGAATATTCTGCCACACAAGCTAAAAAGTAAATGATTGGCTGAAATATCACATGACCAGTGCTATAACCTGACAGCCAATGTTGGCATTAAGTTCCCAGTTGCTAAAAACTGTGCCAGTTCGTTATTTTCTTGCATCATTATAATTGCTGTTTTTTTAACAGTTTTAACCTAATGTTTGACCTCATATTTATTACTTTTTGATACTAGCTTATGTTAAAAAAAACAAATATATAAACTTACTGTCTATTACTTAATTATATCTAGGTATATCTAGGTCCTCATTTACCTTAGCTATTAGGCCGTATGCATAAAAGGAAGCAAAACCTTTTACTTCCAAAATTTCGAGCAAATGCTTCAACAATTATGTATAAAAATTGAAGTAAAACCTTTTACTTTTTTTCATAAGCAAATGCTTCTTCGGCCGACCTTTTGCTCATCCGATAAGTAAAAGGTTATGCATAAAGTATACCTTTTACTCGCAAAGGAAAGCAAATGCTTCAAATCGGATGCATCTAGTCAGTCGTAGACTCAGCGGCTGAGTAAAAGGTTGTGCGTGAATGGTCATGGCAGAAATAGTGAATGTGCGGAGCGCTAAAGTATACAAAACTCGATCGAGTCCACTTAATAATGACTTTAAAAATTTATTCCGTTTCGAGGACAACGTAAAGTGGTTTGCAGAGACTTTATTAGGGGAAGTAATCAAACATCGAGCACTGACTCCCTTGCATAGGATGAAATTATTTTTAAGGTATCTCTCGGATCCGGGGTTTCAAAAAGGCGTTGGCGAGGAGTTAGGAGTGGATCAAAGCACAGTATCGCGAGTTGTGTCTAATACTCTGGACAGAGTGGTAGCACAAGCTGAACACTGGTTTACATTCCCAGCAACAGACGAAGAGGTAATGGAAGCGAAGGAGCTGTGGCAGAGAAGGTTCCATTTACTAGCTGCTATTGGGGTAGTGGACTGTACACATGTTGGCATAGAAACACCTAGATTTCATGGGGATGAATATGTAAATCGCAGAGGTAAGGCTTTAATAAATGTTCAGACAACTTGCAACGCTCGAGAAATGTTTACTAGCATCGATGTAAGTTGGCCTGGATCAGTTCATGATGCCCGGATATGGACAAATTCAAGTGTTAGAGAGACTACGTCTAAAACCAAAAATACAGTAATTATTGGTGAATACGGAATAGAACCGTGGCTGATGACGCCGTATAGTGATCCTATCAGTGGTCTACAACTAAACTTTAATAAACTATTAAAAAAAAGAGTATTGATAGAGTGCTGCTTTGGGCAACTGAAACAACGGTTCCCAATTTTGAAGTATGTTTGCAGGGTAAAGTTGGCAAATATTCCCAAAGTTGTAGTGGCATGTGTTGTACTTCACAACATTGCCAAACATTTAAATAACAGTGACTTTGAAGGCTGGGATTACCTTTCAATCAGAAATGTGGGAAAAGGGAGGCGGAAAGATATAAGTACTGAAGTTGATAACTATTTTATGGATTAATGTATTATAATCATTAACTCTGCTTTACAGGAAAAAAAGGCGTAGGCTTAATGTATTGGAAGAGAAAGAGATTAATAAAGTGAAGGACTCTAACATTGCCAATGAACATTTTTCATAAATTGCATTCGGTGGGAATTCTTAAATTTAGTTTCCACCACTAATAATTTACATTGTAGCCTACATTGTTTACAACCTCAGTCTAGCTTCTCCGCCCCTACCTTCCACCTTCACAATGAACTCAACTTTTAGTACTTTCATGTGATTAATTAATTTTCTATCACTTACGTCTTACTTTGTAACGCCCATTGTTTTCATCTTCAGTCCTCAAACCCTCTCAAATCCATCCCCTCCCCCATTAATAATCCAATTGCAAGAGTTGGGTGAATCTGGTGATACCTAACACCAGTCGTTCATGACAATTAGTAGTTGATTTACACAAAAACTATATTTCATACATATTATAGTTTTTGTGAAGGTGGATTGACATATCAATTATATTAAATGTATATGTTTCGAAAATGTATGAAATTATTAGGGATATTAACACAATAAATTTGAATAAATTCAATCGAAGAAGCTTTACCTTGGTGGAACTCCGAAATTGGATTCATGATCCAGACAGTAAATTTGATTAAAATTTGTACTAGCAAATACTCAAAGTTAGTGAATAGAAATATTGTGATGAGAGAACTTTCACTACAACTTCATTTAGTTCCAATGAATCTTAAGCACCCTTACTCAATTATGGGAGCGCATCCTCACTAGAGGATGTGATTATTATCTTCCACAAACACCACTGATATTCACAATTGAATGGAATTCAAGCCGAAAGTTGAAGTATAAATATATCTAAAGTTCTCTCAAATCTTACTGTTCTAAAAACTTCGTGATGCCACCAATTTTTCCTTCCATTTTCAAAAGTGTTTTCTTTCCATTTTTGAACACGATATTTAATTAGCGAAATTTGGTATTATTATAAGACGCGTGATATTTATAGTGGTACAAAGCGAAACACGTCGGTTTTTTGTTGGGTCGATAGTTATATACTAAATGGTAACATTTAAGTGGTATTTATACCTAATGATAATATTAATTCATAGTTATCGTATCCTTTAGGGATACCGGTGAGGGCAATGCAAGCGTCAAAATGATTGCTTACAAAAAAATTGGTTAAAACTGAATCAAATCTTTAAAAGTTATGCACCATTCACGTTAATGAAATTTTAGATCGTGAATCTAGAACGCACTTGAATATGGAGGCACAAAACTAAAAGAAGATTCGATAATATACGGTAAAACGCTAAGCATTTGGTAGAATGCAATTTCTTAAAAGGAATTCATAATCATATTAAAAAGCGATCTTAAAAAAATAGCTTGTTTTCCACCCCTTCTTTTTGCATGTTTTTTTCTTACACCACACATTCATAATCAAAATTCTATGCTATGGAGAATGTATGATTCCTTTCTGATCTCCTCAATGAAAGACTAGCTTTGGATTAATAAGAAAAATATTTCTACCTTTGTATCAGATCCTCGCACCAAGGAGAACAAATAGGTATAAGCCCTTATAACTTGAACGCAATTAATCGCTAACGGTATTTTCCCAATTATTTCGGATAAAATGCACCGCCATGTTTCTTATAGACCATTTCTCAAAACATGAGAAAGAGTACCTCTACATATGGGAGTTCTCTATCATTTTTCCACACGATAATAATAATTTTCTTAATCATAAAATTAATGAAAACTCATTTGCAAGCAACAGTTACCGATTTACGTTTCAATTGAACAAGTTAATGCTGTCCGTGTGGCGGCTAGAGCTGATTCCTTCATCGTTTCCATGGAAATGAGTCGACCTTTTACTCTTCATTTGAAGCATTTGCTTGCAAGTAAAAGCAAATGATTATGCATGTTAGGAGAAGGTTTTGCTTTTACTTCTACCTTTTGCTCAGAGCATTTGCTTTTACTTCTACCTTTTACTTTTGAGCAAATGCTTCTTTTTATTCATACGGCCCATTATCTCACTAAAATTTGTCCCAGCCAAGTATATTAAAGTATCATCTGCAAATAGATGGTAATGGCAATTTTTTTATGTATACCTAAATCATTTATATGTAATATGAACAGCAAAGGTCCTAGGAGACTGCCCTGGGGAATTCATACCTCTATCTTTCTTTGGGATGAGATGTAGCTATTTAACTTCTTTCTATGAAATAATTTTTCATCCATTTGATGACCACCCCTTCAAAACCATATTTCTGGAGCATACAGAGCCTATTTCTACCTACTGTTTCAAAAGCTCTCTTTCTCCAAGAAAACAGAACAGATCATCATCTTATTCTCAAGGAAACCTTTCCATTCATTTAATATGTTCTGCATCGTTGTTTAACAATTATATTCAGTTCTGAAGCCTTATTGGTATTGCACTAAAATGTTGTTTTTTCAATCTATTCTTTAACTTGCTCATATACTATTTTTCTACCATTTATTCTGTTGAAATTAGTATATTAATTGGTCTGGAATCTTCTGCCATTGTTGTACCAATTTTCTTTCTACAAGGGACAACTTTCGAGATTTTCATGTTTTTTGGAACAACACCTAATTCTAATGAGCTATTTACAATATTTATTAAGAAATCAGAGATCTCATTGAAATACTCTTAGTAATTTGGTATCTATGTCATCTGAGCTACTTTTACATGACATAGTCTTTACAACATTATAATGTTTCATCTTTTCTATCAATTTAAATTCAGTAATATGTCCCTCTCCAATTGCGGCGCAGCCAGAATTTGCCAATGGGAGGGGTCCAAGGAAACGAAAAAATAACTTACAGGGGCTAGTATATTCATGCTCTTATTACAAATATGTCAATTCTTTCAAAAACTAAATATGTTGAAAAATAGAGGAGTTTAACGCTTAGGTAGCCAACTGATTACACTTTCCTAGATAGTAGTTTACATAAGCGAACTATTGGAAATTTATCATAAGTGTTGTTTGGATACGTCCAATATCTATTAAAAAATCATTTTTTCTAAGCTGAAGTTTTTTAGTGTTGTAGATATAAACTTTCTGAGTCTTTGAGCATTCTTTCTTCCAACAGTTTGCCAAGCATGAGAAGGAAAAAAATTAGTTACAATTATTTTGCAAGTGATGTAAAACGTAAATATCCACTCATTAGATCCCCACATTGGATGGATATCTTTCGTTATTAGACTATATCATCAGCAGGTTTCTCAGAAGTGACTTCATCCCTTGTTTTTTAAATTACCTCCTCTTCTTAGAAACATAAAATCATTTACATCCTATGATATTTTCTGGTAGACTTACAATTTAGCCTTATTTCGTTATTTATGTACTAGCGAAGTATTCAATTGAATGCATCACATACTGAACATTAAAAATTAGGCTGCTTTCAAAAATACAGTAGACTCTTGCTTATAGTTGATATTATAATTGAATTTGCAGAATTGAAGTTACACAGCAGCTGAAAAAAATGAAGCCGTCAACTTACAATTATTTAGACCAAGTTGTAGTTAGGTTGTTTAACCAGAAGAGAGCTGATGCAAACCCAGTCATACCCATTGTGTTCAAAGAAAACAAAAATTTTCCATGAATTAAAATTTTGAAGGGATATTGAATGACCACTTGTTTGACAGGATAAATCACGAGATTCGTTGAATTCTGTTACTTTATATCTGCTAACTTTATATTCTTTCCAGTGTAGTGTATCCTTGAAATTTTTAAAGTTAATATTTTTCTTATGTCTGTCTTTGATAGTGGCCAAAACGTTTTCATTAAACCATTGCTTCCTATACCTTGAAGTTAAATTCCTCTTTGAGATATGTTTATCTACTACATTTAGAATACTCGATATTCCAGTAACGTACATGCAAAAATTTAGTTGTTCCAGTCAATTTGCATTAATTATTTCCCAAAATGCTGAACTTTACGATAAATTCACTTTTTTATAAACATTGAAAGTAAGAATAAATTAACCTTAAGAGAAGTTATAAGAGCTTTACAATAATTGATAAACATCTATTGGTGTAAAAACAGTTAAATTTGTCGACAAATGTACCTAAAAACCATTAAAATAATTCTATTTCTCCATTGTTTACACATCTATGTTGTATTGTTTTGTTAATTATTTTTAATTACTCTGTTTTTAGGTTTTTCTTTGCCCCTTTCTCTGTGGGTGTTTTCCCGCAACGTGGGTGTTTTTTTCAATCTTCAGTTGCCTTCAATGTTTTGTCATGGCGAATTTTACCTTTTCTCTTAACCACAATTCCACATATCTCTGCCTATACCACAGTTATCATGTTATAGAGTACTTTTCCTTGTTTCATCAAAGTTATATGAAGTACTAAGACAATATAAATATTAAAAGGGATTTTATAAGAAGTATAAATGAACATTGAACTTACCCTTGAAAGTGGCCTAGAAATTCAAAATATCTGCTAAATTATCTCCCGAATCCCTTTTCTGCCTACCTTCTTTTTTTTCTGCGGTATTGAGTCCTTAAGTAAAACCAAAGAATTTCATTAAATAAATGTTTATAGCTTGAAACAGGAACCTGTTGACAGATTCGGAAGCAAGTGGCACAGAATTGTATTCTGCCTAAAAACCGACAAGGACTAATTGGAACAGAATACATTTGTATCCTAGAATAAAGGCCTTTTTAAGAGCTTTGAGATGTGTGTTTTTGATGTCCTCTAAGTTTAAAACTCTTATTTGTTACTCCTTGAATCTGGGCCAGGAATATAAATCAAGTCAAAACAAAGTGAATTAATGAACTGATAAACATTTCAGTTATACATGGTGAGTGTTTCCAATCTAATAATATAAGGATATAAATTACCGGAGAAATTACTTAGTTTATTTAATGGTTACGCAAAATTCTCAAAAACTATATTTGATGCACAATTTTCATAAGCACTCCTGAATTAACCCCAAAAAAGACATTATGAAACAATTAACTTCAATGGAAGTCCATTTAATTTGGGATTAAAGAATCGACAGATTTTCTGTTGGATGAGTGGTCCTCGAGATGTGTTTTAACTTCCAAATTTTGTCAGGACTCATTGAGGGCTTTATTCTCAATGGTCACAATAAAGAATCTTTTGTTGTTTATGTTAACCCTCTATTTGAGAGGAATCACTCTTTGAATCCACCTGTTTGCTTGTAACTATGGTGAACAGTAGTTGTATCTTAAATCCACTGCTTTCTATCAAGAAAATCCCATTCCTTCCAGAGTACAATTAAGGAATTCTATTTCCATATCAATAAATCCATTAATCAGAACTTGTTAATACATGATTGTTTCTTCAAGCAGGATTATCATATTATTGAATTTTATAATTTATTTCATAATCAACTGAAATGGTGAAATTTGTAACTTTTTCAGAAATTGTATTTGAGGAAATAAATAATAGAGTAATCTAACTCACTCCTAAAAAAAAATATTCACTCATATGAGCAATGATTTCCTGAGGGATCATGAAGTGGAGCTCGTCTCAAAGAAAAGGATAACAATCAATGCATATTTATCATGGTTTAAGAGAGTGCTTTATATTTTAAATTCAATAGTTTTCAGTTATTTTATTTAGCTCTATATGCAGTTGCAGGTTATCTCAAATTATTTCATAAAATCCCTTATTTATCAATGTTAGCCTGATGTCCAAGAGATATTTATCAGATCATGTTGTACACATAAGCATTTCCAATGAGAATTCAATTAGAGGATAATCAGGTTTAAAACCTTACAATTTACTGTAATGGCAGTGATCAAAAGTGTATATCTTATTGGAGAAATTTTAAAAGAAAAGAAAACATTATGATTAAAGTATGTTAAATAAAATTTGTTATTCTTTGTAAGAAGAATACTAAACTGAGAATTAATTTCTGACAATATTTGAAACCAGAGGAAAATGTCATTGTAGTATTTATTCTTTTGTGCAAATATGAAATGTTTATGCATTATCTGAAAATGAGGATGGTGCATATTGATAAAATTTAATATATGTGTTCTGATATGTTACAGAAAAGCAACAAGTCCAAAATACCTTGCAGCAATATTAACTTATCATTATTGTAGAAACTTCATCAATTCAAAGAAAAGATTTGCCTGGTTTCCCATTTCGACATTATGAAAATAGTGGCATGGCATCCATGCAGATTTTATTTAAACTGTTTATCCTTGCATTAGTATTTTGCATTATAACTTCACTCTAGAATTTGAGGATTTTGCCTAAATTTGAATTTGTGGTAGAGTTTTGGAATCTGTGATTAAGTTATAACTTTTGCCACCTAGATTTATGTAGTACCATGGTACTTAACTCCTCATAAAAAATACCATGTAAATTGGGTTCATAGATTAGATTTTATTATGATGTATGTACAAAGAAGTTTAAAAAATAAAACAAAAGATTTTTACCAAAGAGTGCTGGCTACTGGATGCAATATCCTTCAATTTTAATTTTGAGGCACAGTTTTGAGGTTATTAGAAATAAAATAAAGTAACAAATTTAAAAAAGAATCAGGAAAAGTAATGTAAAACCTCAAAAGTGCTGAGCAGTAAAGGCTCTCAAATTCTATGTTGATGATTCCTGTGCTAGAGCAATGTAACTTCCAGCCAAAGATCAACTCAGCCAATAAAAATGAGCATCAAAGGTAAAATTTAGGTTTCAATAGACAAGACAGCACTGTAATAGCCTCTTTATCTTCACTATAAACTTTTAGGCCAATTTCCAAAATCATTATTACACAGAGAATAGGTAAATGCTTTTTTCATAAATACAAATACAGTATTAGTTCATACAAAATAAATATCAAACTAAAAATTATAATTTATATTATATAATTCTTACTATAATTACATTATTAATGGAGATCTTGATTTATTTCATAGAATGCTCCATAAATATGGTTGGTGAGCCAGTTTTATAGGTATGACTAAACTATTCTGATATTTCCAGTTTGCCTAGCATCTAGGATATTTTGTCCAAATTAAAGTCTATGACACATTTTCAAGTTATGCTGTAAACTTTCCCCATTTCAACGTTATACGTATCTGTTTCATCATTGCAAAGTTTATTCACTGCTGATATCCCAAGCAACACAGCAATGTTGTTTCAATGTGGTTTCAACGTTGATCACCAACACGCACAATGTTGTTTCAACGTGGAACTTCAACATTGTTTCCATGTGAGAATGATCAATTTAGTCAATCTTGTTTCAATGTGGGCCTTCCACATTGTAAACAATAATTCTTGTACATGTATATTTATGTAAACAAAGTTAAATTCCGGTATATATTACAAAAAGGTGTGATGCATCGTTTTCATCTTCAACCTCTTTGTCACCAAAAGTAACTTAAAGTTATGACCAATAACAAAAATTCATTTAAAACTTTAATAAAAACATTTTCTATAGTATTTGTTCTTAGACTACTGACAAGCACTTTATATTTACCTTATTAATTAGTTAACTACACCACTACTAAGTGTTGAGGCTACTTTGAAAATTATAACAAAAAAATTACTTTATTCATTTAGAAATAACTCGCAAAAAGGAGACAATTTTGCTTAAGACTTAGGATGTAATCTATTAAAATAAAGAGGAGACACAAACAGTTCTTTTACATAAATATGACAAGTTTAATAATTATTAATAAGATGGTACATTGCAGTATTAATTAAATGTGTCATCTTCATACTCATTTTCATCAGCAATATTATTCCTGAAAAAAAACAAATTTGATTATAGGATAAATTTCATATACCAAATAGGATAAAGTTGAGTAAATTATTATACTTAATACCCTTAACACCTACAGTATATTATTATAAATTATAGAGCAGGGGCGTACAAATTCAATTCAGATCTAGGAGACATCTTAAGTTGGTATGTATTAGAAATATTTATTGCTACACTGAAAGATAGTCTATCTTTATGAGAGATGTACTTAATAATATGTATACTTACACTCATATAGACTATTTCATAAGCTTCTTTAAGATTGTTTTAATTTAAAGATTTAAATCAAAATGTATTTTAATCACCTACTGTAGTTTTTACATCCTATATTATTTTTACATGGCTGTAATTATTACATTAACTGGTTAATTTGTGAAAATACTAGGCCAGTCCAATATCCCGCAAAACTTTCCTGAAGTTTTTAAATCATATTCCAATTCCATTAAAAATGAACTAATCGATTTAGGTCTGACTTTTAGATTATTGCAATACGTTGCTGCTCAGTGATGGATTCAACAGGCAGTAAATGCACAGTTGCACCTGGGCCTGTCAATGACGTAGCCTTCTCTAAAAGATACCACAATTCATAAACAAGAGTTTTAAAAGATATGCTCTATTTTTTGAACATGCTGGTATTGGACATAATTCTTGTTATCAGCAAATGAATTACAGCATCTTTCAAATGAAAACCTCACCATTCTATTTTACATAAAAACAAGTCACAAACCTTTAATTTTATCCAAAACACATGAAGTTTGAGCTCTAATATCGTAATGAGGGAGGATAATTAGTTCTGTACCCAAAAGTTGTGGAATTTCATAAAGTGAGCTAATTTTTTCTTATGCCCGCAAAACCTACATTTTCTAAAAAGCTTTTACATCCTTCTAAACGGTACTTTATGAGAAGAAAAAAATTCATAAAAAGACCAGATTACTGTTTAGATTAACAAAACAAGCCCATCGGAATAAAATGGACCTGCCTGAAGCTCCACCACCTATAGGTCTTACCTCCCACCCACCCTTAAATCGGCCACTGTTGCTGCTTCCTCCACATCTATAAAATTTTACCATCATATCTTCGGACACTAGCCATAATACATCTGCTAACAGAATGCTACCAAAATAGGCAGGTCTATTAAAAGGAAAGTTTGTATAAAACTATTGAAAAAAAGTCTTATTACTAAAAAATGCTACAAATTATAATTTAGGGTTGGAGGAAGTGTTTAATAAATATTTGAGACATTATTTTTAAGCCTTAGTCACACAACATACCTTACAGTGTCTTTTTCCTCATGTTGTTTGTTCCCACCTTTTTTGCGGGGAGTGTATCTGAACCAATCCCCAGCAATTTACGAAAATTCTGCTTCAGAAACTTGTGGATAAAGTAGCTGAACAGCATCTGTAAAAAAATAGTAAATTATTAATGTTATATAACACTAAATTATAAATTTTTGGAAAACTTGTAGTTTCACCAAATTTTTTTTATTTTTTATATTTCCTAAGCATGAGGTTCTTTTCATTCATGAAGAATCAATAGTCATCTTGGAAATTCATTTCATATGTCTTAAGTAATTAGTAGATTATATATTCAATTTGCAAAATAAATGGCAAAAGGTCTGACAGAGGTAAATAGTTAGTAGTTAGCATATAATTCAGGAACAAGTCAAATTATCACAAATCATCAATCCAGATTAGATTAAATAGATATTATCCTGATGAGGCCTGTAGTTTAAAACTTTGTTTTAAATAACAAACAATATTCAATATGGAATGAAGAATTTAAAAATAAAGATATTCAAAATGGTAATAATAATTTTGTAACTTTATAGTAAACTAGATTGAAAATGTACAGCATAAAAATGCACCGACATATTAAAGCCACCTAAATGAAATTGGGATTTTCCTCTTCCTCCTTACGAACTTCCCATGAGCATTGCTCAGGTGATGAGAACCTGAACACGTCTAAATAAAACAAACCAGATATATTTTATAATGTACTTACTGAAGACTACTCTCTTTAAGTTTAAAGACTTGAAGTTCTCTTTATTTCGAGGCCAAAATAGCTGAAGTTTGAGGCCATTCCTTAGGTCATGCAGCGACTGAGTATTCCCCGAATAGCTATCTCGAGTTCAGCTCCTCCTACCAATTTTAAATGACGAATCTGCAACAGAAAAGGTTGACACTAGATTTTTTAAAAAAGAAGCTAAGGAGTACAAATGACATGCACAATTTTGAGAAGTGAAGTTTAAACTTAAAAACTTGTGGAAAATTTCCTAAAAAGCTTGACTTATAGATTTTTATTGGCATTTTTATTCACTTATATGCCTATATCAGACTGTATCTCATTTTCAACGCTGCCACATTTCAAATCTGTTAAAATTTCAAGCTCTTGGCTTATCAAAAAATATATTTGTTTTGTTCGCCATATACTATCGGTACTTCTAGGTACAATTATAAAACAACTTTAAACAGCAGTTTTACTATTAATACAGCTCAAGCAAAAATGAAAATGAAACAATTTAAGCATATTTAACAAAAAAAGTATTAATTTTGATACATGCTTGCCAACTTCTGGCCAGAGCAATATGTGTATAGCACATCTTAAAAAAAAACTTAAAATCAAACCATGATCTTCAATAGTGTAGTGTTTAAAGTCTTAGAATAGACTAATTTATTTCATTAATTTACCATAATGTCCTGATTAGTCTCCATCTTTAAAAACTCCTCCACGAATTGGCTGCTTGTTTGCATATCAACAGGAAAATCAATATTATCCAGGATTGCACCAAAATGATCCTGGAAGCTGCCACTCTGAGGAGAACTAGCCACGACTTCATCACTATTAGTAGATGCAGCAGCAGTATTTAGCTGATTTAGTGTGTTGGAGTATATGTCGTTAAGTTGCTTTTTAACATCACGAGACACACCATGCAATAGAACTTGTCGAGCATATTTCTTTGAAGAATTATGAACGTCTTCATTATTGCTAATACTGAAGGTACCATTATCACAGATTCTTTTGGCCATTATCTTTACTCACGCAGTCAAGTACAATGATACTGTAAACCTTAGGGATAAAATAAGTTGTCTTAACTGATTATCTAATCACTATTTATTATAGGTTAATGAGGCAATTACTATCCAATAACAAGTTTTAATCAAAATAATGAGAAAATAAAACACATCCAATAAACTAATTATGGTTCTTTTAACAAATTTGCTATTAAGAAAAATAAAAATATATCCGCAATTTGAATTCGTAGTTTTTATTTACAATATTAATAATAATACTGATTATACTTTTGATAAAAAAAGTAGTTTTCAACACCAAAATTTTAAGCTGATAATTTTAAATTGTCGTTTAAAATATTTATATAAAGACCGTGATTAATTTTGTCATCAATTAAATACTAAATTACCTAATTCTGATGCTGAACACGTTTTAGAAATTTGTTTACAAAACACATGTGTTTTACTAAGATTTCTCAAATGAATAAATATTGAGCACTAGATCAATAAAAAAAAGAACATTTGAAATAGTAACAAATTAAGTGAAAAGGGGAAGAAAACTTATTATGATGATTAAAAAAAATAGTGTGCCATTTTGATTCTGCCTGATTCCTTGCCGCTTTTCAAAAAGTATAAAATGTCATCATAATTTTTAACAACTGAGCTAGAGTTTTTAATCTTTCATTTTTTTTAAGATTCTCTACAGAGCATGGAATGGAAAACTAGTAGTTCTGCCTAAAATTATACTTAATTTAACAAGTAGATCTTTTTCATGCTAGATATATCCAGCCAAATAAATTAATAAAATTTTTATTTATTATTGAATGCATCATTTTGTCTTTAAAGACCCTTTATTATCATACAAAATCACCAACTCAAAGGCTGGTGGAATACTCAAACCCTGTTGACTGTAAAAAGCTTTTGATTGGAAATTTAGTTAAAATTATTGTGTAATTTATATATTGGATTCTTAAATGAATAATTTCAACTGTTTATCTTCATCATTAGATCAATTAAATTAACCAATAGCACAAATGGAGGAATATCCTCTTGAAATAAGGATAGTTAGGTCTTCAAAATGAGTTGGAAGGACTAAATTTATTAATTAATGTATTATTATATACACATCACTGCAAGTAGATGCCATACCTGGTGGCAGTTTTAACAATTTAGAAATGCAATTTACTTTACACACACAGTCAAAATTACATATAATTTGAAAAAGATTGGTTACTACCCAGCAAACACGCCACGTGTTCGCCACTTTTCGCCACGTGGCATTTTGGTGGCGAATGTGGTGAATGTGGTAAAAAGGTGGTAAGAACGTGGTCATCACCACATTGGATATTGCCAAAACGTCATATAATCGTGGCCACAACGTATTCATTTCCGTGAGATTATTATTTATAAAATGTTATATAAGAAAGATTTTCTTCCATATCAAATTCATTTACTCATAAAACAAAAAAAGCAGAAGGATAAAACACAGAATCTGTGATTCTATTACGGAAGATGAATAACCCGCAGCATTATCAAATTAAGTAAAAAATAATATAAATATGCATTTATGACATATTAAAGGAAGAAGCAGCATAAAATTATTTATTTTTCCATTGTTATCTCTGTAAGTGAATTTATAATAATGAAAAAATATTCAGCCGACGTTTTACTCGATTATTTAATTAAAATTAATTACAGACGAAGGGTACGTTTTTAAATCCATCGATGGAATCGGAAATCCATCAATCCGTTTTCAAATTCATATGAAAGAATCGTAAAACATATATGTTTTACGAATCGTTAAGAAATCGATCGCAAACGTTATTAAAAAGTTGATTTCCGTGTATATTTCTCATGGTTTATTTTTCTTTACGTTACCAAAATGATAAGGAAAACAATCATTTTTCCTTCATACACGAAAACTGACAAATCTTGCTGGTTTGAGCTTGAGCGGTTCATAGTCTCGTAGCGTGGTAGCAGTGTCGCGAATTATTTTTTGTTGGCAATAGCTCATTTGAGTAACCGTCATTGTTAGTCTCTGCATCGTTTTGAATTTGTGAAACAATTTCGAATATTGCGATGAATTATGTCGCCCCAAAGGATATTTCAGCACAGTAGCAGTAAATGTATTCCATCTTTTCACTTTCCAAGGAAACCAGAGAATTGTAAGTACATTATTTAAGCATTGATTATTTATTGCACGTTTCAAACTACGTACTACCTAGAAATGAGTTCTTAATTGTATTTTACAGGAAAATCCTTGTCACCGTCCAATCAATTTTATGAAAGATGTTGGTTGTTCATCCGGAGCATTAAGTTTTACTATACGACCGATGTAGGGTATTTGTTGGGGGAAATCGTGTACGTAAAGTTATCCATACTGTGTAGATGGTGACAATCTGGAGATTATCTGCAGTTTTAAGCTCAGCAAAGAAACGTAAGTGATGCTTTTTGCCTTCTTTAGTAGATATTAAATATTTAATAACCTAATATTAATGCTTGCTTACAATTGTTGGTAAAATTCTCGATGATTTACCGTGTTATCGAGAATTTTACCTAAGTGTTTATTTACGTTACTCAAACATTTTCATTTCCTTAATTTGAATTAATTCAAACCTTCTTAAAACTTAATACAACTGTCATTGAAAGTTGTATTTCACTCTCGTTTGTACGTATTGCAGTATCATGGGAAGTTATATAGTAAGAAGCAAATTTTAATATAGTTATTCCTGTTTTATTTAGTGCAAGAAAAAGAGAAATTCCGGAACTTTAGTGTATTCGTTGAAGACTGATAGATTCTTAGACAGAATGATAGAATAATGAAGGGTTAAAGGACAAGATATGGGTTATAAGAAGAATTATCCTGGATTGAAGATAATATTACACGATCTTAGAATCCACTTAAGGCAGTTGTTCCACAAGAGGAAGACCTTATCCACAGCAGCAAAAGTGAATAACAAAAGTGAATGAAGAATTGATTTCATTTTCAATATCACAGATCGTTTTGCTTCTCTTTGCTGTATTAAGATTTCATTCCAATTCAGTTATGTTAAACCTAAATTCATTGTAATATGTATTTATTCACCAATGTATTTATGTATTAAAACAATGCATAACAATAAAAATTTCATTTACAGCATATTTTCTGGTGTATTCTTCATCCTTTACCCTTCTTTCAGTCTACTACTAAATCAATGACTACTCGAAGGAACTATTAATTTTCTTTACGATGTGTGCGGAATTTTCATGTGCAAAATATACACCTGAGATGTAACGAAACGGCAGTATTCCTAATCCAAATATTTGAATTGGCTAAAGCTTTGATATGTTTTATCTTTTGAAATATCTTTCAGGTACTCTTAATTTACCCCTTCAATGACTTCTAAGGAAGGTCAATTTATTACAGAAAAATTTATATTTATTGTTCTCAAAGCCTTTCAATTGGTTAATTTGGAAAATATGCAATGTGTTTTAAGTTAAGTACTTGAGTGCTCATTGGCTGCTTTCAGAGATGTCTTATATAAAGACCTTGAGATGTGATTTAAACTGAGACATTGTCTGAATAAATGCTGCAATGAATCTACTGTACATAGCACCCAGTAATATGGTATGAATGTCCTATATCTTGCTTATCCTTGTCTTAATACTGAATTCAAGTAAAAGACCATTTTTATCCAAACTTTTGATAAAGGTATGAATCTTGGGTAGCATCCTGATATTTTTTCTGAAAGAAAGTATTTCACGCCAATTTATAAAAGTTTATTTTTGTATGGAAAGGAGTGATCAGAAAGTCATTTTTCATTATAAGGGGTCCAAAATTAGCTGGAATATTTTATAAATTTTAGGATACAATATTATAGAAATGTGGCAAAATGTGGTGATTATGTGGTAGTAAAGTTGCAGCGCCACGTGGTGACCACATTCCTGCAACTCCATCTCGCCATGTGGTGGCCACGTGGTATTACAACGTAACTGCCACCAAACACCACGTGGTAGCCACGTGGTGACCACGTGGATTTGTTTGCTGGGTATAGCAATGAGGGGTACACACATCTCTCTGGAATTTGCCCCAAAGGTAGGGAAACCCCTCAGAAAACCTATCTTAGGCAGTTATAATGAACCTTTCAAGTAAGCAACTATTTCTATGATCTTGAGATCTTTAGTCTACAGAAATACCAATCAATTTTATTGATGCATGATGTATTACAATTCCATCAGCTCTTTCCTTGAGTGATTTAACTCAAGATGTGAATTATCCACCCCAGTCTGTGTCAATCTCAAGCTAAATAATAATAAATTTCTATGATCTTTTGCTCTGAAGTTTTTTCATGACAGTTTTATCTTTCTAAACCAGACAGGATATTTAAGAAAAATGCAAAATATCTTTTTTGAGTGGCAAATGTTTTATAGAAATGGGGATAGCCCTTTTTTATCTTATTCCAACAATGTTTAATAACTATTCAACCATTCTTACATTTACATTTCAGGAACCAATATAATGATAAAATCATATTTGTAATTATAATATCATATTTCCTAAGATCATAATTCTAATTTCTCATAATTTCTCTGATTATGCTTTGAATTAAGAAAGAATAACTTGTGTCATGCTACAAGTTACTGCAATCGGTAGGTTCATCACTAATCATTCACGGAAAGTAAAAGTTGTTACAGTTATATATTTTTATTAATTTAAAATTCCATGATATTTGTCTCAATGTTTTCTTTAAAGTTGAGGTTGTTGCATTGTTCACATTCCTTACACATTCTTATGAAGGAAGAAATTGATCCCTTCCACTTTAGGTTTATGAGGCTTTGTTGGATGAATGCTTTCTCCAAAATCTCTACTAAGAGAAAAATGGAAGAAGAGAATACATCTGCAGGTCTTTCTTAGGTTCATTAAACATCTCACTTTAATTCCTATGATATTCCTATAAATTTTCACTCCTTCCACTCCATGAGGAACTTACGTCATTCTTTGGAGATAACTATGAATTGCTCACAACCTGGGGGCAAAGATGGTTTAAGGTTTTCATTGAAATGTGGTTGTATAAGAAACAGGTAGAGTAGAAGAAACCCTCAAATTGGACGGTAAGTTGATTGCATTTCCTTCAAAGTGAAATTTGAATCAAAAGGATAAATAAATGATCGTTCTTTCCATTGTTAATCTCTTTATATCAATGTGTCTTGCTATCCTTCTCAAAATCTTAAAATTCAATTTTCTCATATAAAGAGGAAGGACAAGTGGAAGATCATAATATATCATTAATTATAACCAATAAATTCTTAACACAACGGGTGATTCTATTAGAGACTAATGATGGCTGAAAACCGATCTTTGAAGTACGTTACATTAATAATATGAGTCATTTATAAATTTTAACCAATGTATTGGGGAACTTTGTTTACTTGGAGACAATTATTAACTTTGTGTGTCTAATTTTTGTGGCAATCTCCCTTTCTCGAGAGACTTATTTTAAAAATAACTTTACCTTTATCGTACTCACTTTAAACTTAAAAGAGTTCACTACCGTATAATATTCGGGACTAATGTGAACGGAAAATGGAATCACTTTATCAAAAACGAGGTATTTCTGTCTCACAATGGAGAATGCATAATATCGACTATGTCGTAAACGATTTCGTAGATGTTCTGTTTTCTACGTATGGGGCATTTAGAGAAATGCATTTGGAGAAATCAGGAGAAATGGATGTTACAACCATAGAGTAAGGATGGTGTAGAGCGCGTATTGCGTTCTGCGCATGTTACAGGATTGAACGTAGGAGACCACGTGACTTTGGTCCGCTTTCGGAAATCTCGCCGGTAAGTTAAGTGTGAAATTCGTGTACTCAAGTTGGTTTTTTAAGTATTTATGTCCTTTACGGACAGCTGATGCTCTGAATTCGAGTTTATTTAGATGCTCTATAGTCTGGCTAATGTAACTCAATATTTATTTTCGGTATCTGGATGAAAATTAACCGTAAAAGATTAAAGGACTTGGGAATCATGGTTTTGAAATGCTGCGCATGGAACTGCAAAGAAAAGTACGTTAAAGAAATCACTTTAATTCGTAAGATTTGTGTTTATGGTGATTTTAATACTTATTTAGAATTGTTTTCTTATCATTTAACTTTCATTTGCCATTTACAGATTATGTAATAAGGTAATGAAGTAGCTTGCAAATAGGCGATTGAGTCTATTACTACAGAGTATTCCATGCGACAAAAATTGAATATAGCAGTTTTTACGGTTTATTCTTGTTTGTCGATGATTATAACAAGATAAACTTTGTTTTTCCGTTTAGAAATATTATTCTCTTCGGTGCATATTCAATATTATTGCTTGAATCGAGTTCATTGGAGCGCTCGAGTATATTAAAGTGTCGCAGGCTTTTCTCGTTATTTATAATTATTAATATTGACTTTATAGCTTCCCAGTAGATCATGAAAGGAGAAAACTATTGATTCTCAGTTTGAGGAGAAAGGATTTTGTGCTCTCAAAACCCTCTAAAATCTGGAAAATGGAAAACTTTCCTGGAACCCTACATAACGTTATTTTGCATATAATTATTTTGATTTACATAAATAACTTGCCAAAAATTCTTATATCAAACATCCCTTTATTTGCTGCCAATTGTAATATTTGTCAAGCAATTAGAAACCTTGGAGATTACACCGCATTAACCTAACAAGTTAACCTTACAAAATTGCACGTATGGCTTCTTAAAAGTAAATTACAATGCAATGCTAGGAAATATAAACTAATGAACTTCAACTGAAATAAATTTAAATTCAATTACAACATGTAGTAATGTGAAGTATCACGTAGCAGAGAAATGGACTCCTTTACATGTGAAGGATCTTGTTTTAGAAGCATCTGTGAAAAAGATCTCGGATGGAGAGATGGCCTGTTGCGTAAAATTAAACTTTCTGAATCTTTGTCTTACACTTACCTTCTGTAAACATAGCTGTATTGTTTTTAAAATATGTATTACTAAGAAATGAAACCTGAGGATGGCGTTAGCCGAAACCGGTCGTTTTTAAATAAATAACACAGTGTGGAAATTACGAAGTGCCTTATTTATTTCTTATTATGGCTTTCCACGAAGTCCGGCCTAATACCATAGAATTTAATATGTATTAATTTATATCTAAATAATGATACTTAAATACGAATGAATTCTAAATGTGAGAAGTTGTCAGTGATGTGGCAGGAGGATGTTTCCTAAAACTTTGTTAAAGAAGTGATTATTAAATATTATCAGAAAAATCACACTGTAATTTCATTCCATTCTAAATCATTTCCTTTATTTGGAGCTATACCTATACCAGTAGTTGATTCAACCGGAGGTATATCAAGGTACAGTTTCCAATTTATTCAATTTACAAATATTCGCAAAAATCGACAAACCTGTCTCGTTTTGAAGACTCGTAACTTTTGAATGGAGGAAGTTAAGTATCTTGTTCTTTCATTCGTTGAAATAAATTGAGTGCTTTTCTATTAAATTATTCATGAAAGTTCCACATTGTTTAAATATGAAAGAAAATGTTAACTGTGATATTCGACCACTTAAACCCAAGTTTGCCTTAGTTTTAAACGTTACTCTAGCTATATGTGTAATTTAAACATAACAACACTTAAACGTCATTTTTTCCAGAAATGTTCGAAAAAATCAACGAAAACTGGGAATTTATTCGAAACTTTCAGTTTTTTTGCTCTCTTCCTTTTCTTGCTTGATCTTGCTTTTCATCCGAGTAAACCTAGTCGAAATGATTCTCTTTTTGAAGAACTCGACGAGAAGTATCTTAATATTCTACTTAAACGTAATTTTCTCCGGATATGTTCGAAAAACTCAACGATAACTGGGAATTTATTTGAAATTTTGCTATTTTGTATTTATCTTGCTTTTTACTCGAGTAAACCTTGATGAGTTGATACTCGTTTCGAAGAACTCGACGAGAGTTATCTAAATATTCTTAAACAATGATAAATATATACCCGACGTTGATTATTATACTAAGAAAACTTTAAGTGGAAACTCTACTATCTATTAAAATAATATACGCATTAACTACGTAGTTCAGAGCTACTTAAAAACTCGATTTTTCAAGATGAAACTCCACAGCGTATTTGAATTGCCGCTAGAAAACGGAAAAGTCACGTGGTTTAATGCTGTAACATCGGCTCGGCTACTGCGCAGCCTGGCCAGCACTCTACCCCATCCTTACTCTATGGTTACAACGTATCGCTTCAAGAATTCATTTATTGAAACGACACGCGAAATTAATCGATTGGAGAGCCACCCGCTGCCACACGCCGAGAGGCTCCTTGTTGGGTGTAAAGGTAGCGAGGAATTGACGAAAAAGTACTGAAATTATTTTATGTAGAGTAATTCTTAATAAATAAAGATTATTGTTGTTTTGATTGAGCGCGATTGCTAATATAATAGCTTCCTTTCATTGATAAAACGTTGATTTTTGTAAAATTAAACTATTTGAATGATATATGATGGAATTCCATCAAACAAAATAGTTTATTGCGAAATTTGTATGCAAGGTTTAGAGAATTTTAAGGAATTGTCGGAGTTTTTCTATCTCCACTGAGGCAGCATCTAAGATCATCAAATTGATTTTACATAGTACCGAATTATGTTCATGGCTGTAAGAATATAACCATTGCAGGTTTTCATGAAATTAATGGTCGCCGAATCATGCCAATTCAGGATTGAACAATGTAAATAGCGTGCATTTTTTTCACTCACAGAATTTAAATTCGATTATTATTTTAGGTCTTAGGCGTCTTAAAGAGCGAATCCGTGGACTCAGTATGTTTAATGTCAAAGTTCCTCGACTTTGAGTCCTTTTTCCTCCAAAATTTCAAGGAACTATCTCAAAGCGAGAACCCACTCTCCTCGGCCAGTTTGTTTTCCCTTTTGTCCAGACTCTCGTGCATCCTTTACAAGATCTCAAATAAGGCCCTGGACCCTTCTTTACACAATCTTAGTGTTAATGATAAATCTTGATGGAACACATCTATGCTATATAATTCGTGAGAAGAGAACAAACTAAAATCAATTTTTCTTTGTGCCATGCCTTAGGGAAGGGGGGGAAGGGTACCTTGCGAGCCTTTTGTGGCAAGAATGTCATATTTTATGTATTTAAAGGGCTTGCGTTTCAATGCGGTGCAGAACCATACAGTGAGATGGTGATTTTATTAATTTTTTTATGTCAACGATGTGATTAAGATCTTGTATAGGACTCAAATGATCGTTAGTTGTCGCTAACAATCCGCATTTATTTATTATGAAGCTTCATTTTTCAAGTGAATAATATAAACAAGATGATTTACACCCCAGCCTTTGGGTAAAAACACACTGGAATAGGGAAGGTAGCCTAGCTATTCGCTTGCTGCGATGTGAAGCATCACACAATGGAGCAAGTAACCGAAAGGATGGCACATCATTCTGGGATGAAGCGCGCACACAGTCTTCTCCTGTTCTTCTCAAGTTTTGGTGAAACTATTGCTTAAATATAATCAAAATTTTTCTCATCCATAACTCCAAATTGAAGAGCAATCCTGATAACACTGGTTGGTACCAGAAGGGCTGGGTCATGTATGGAGGGGGAGAGATGGCTACGTCACATGGACCTTTGGGGTGAAGGGTTGGGAAATCCTCCTGCGACGGTGGAGGGGGTGGCCACGTCACATGGACCCTTTGGACGAAACCTGGGTTGGGGTGGCGCCAGAAGGGGGTGGTGGGTGGTAAAATTTGGGGAAGGGGATGGGGGTCTGTCTGGCCCAAGGGTCAAGGTAACTACTTACGTGGCTGAGTTACAAACACTTGCATAGATATAATTATTAAAAGTAACATATAATCCCTGTCTGCCACCACCAGTGATGAGTTACGCTTCCCCTAATTTTGACTCAGCGTTTAGTATTAAAGAATAACTGGATTCTGCTTCAAAAATTATATTACTTTGGAGTCATATTTTGTATTATAGTTTATTCGTTTTGTTATATACTTAAAGCATACATTCAGACATGCGATACCATCTTCAAATGAGTTATGTTTGTAATGTGTCTTATCCTCCGTAGATTATTGGAATTTAATAAGATGATAAACGCAAACCATTTTTCTTTCAGCGCTATTCCTTCCCCGCCCTTTTCTCACAGCTTTCTTGAACGCCTTATCAAATGGATCGTAAGTTCTGCTTGGGGTTTATTTATCACGAGTTCATTTTCTAAAGAACCGCCAATTAAAACTTCGCGCGTGAAGGCGATTTAGCCTCCCCGTCGACTTCCGCTCCTCCGGCAACTTACAATTTGATCGTCTTCTACTTTATTGCTTCAATCTTCACTACTGGGATTTGGAATACCTCAGCTGCAACAAGGAAGAGGGTGCAAATCCGATATTTCGATCTTAGGGATGTTTTAGAATCATTATTATTACAATTACACTACAAGTAGATTAAAAATCTGGCGGCAGTGGTTCAACATAGCTTAAATTCATACAGTCATACAAGCTTCAATTCATACAGTCGTATTTGATCAAGCAATATATAGATAATCCTAATCTAATTATACAGTGTAAATTGAGGGGTAAACACTACACCTGTCAGGCATTTGGAGGGAGGGAAAACATCCTTCTGACAGAAGTCAAGACATTCGTTTTTTACTCAAAAAATATATTCTGATTATTTTAAAGTTCGTGTCGAAGGTGTGGTGATGACCGGTAGGGTTATCAGCGACAGCATTAGGCTCTATAGTTGGGCTCGTTTTTTGAGAGGCGAGGTAGATCCAAAGTAGAATGTATTTGTTTTTAAAATCACAAATGTCCTGCTTAGACCACCAGATCCTTTCCTCTAATGTTCTGCATTAATGCAAAAGGAAAAAGTAATTTTCGCTTCAAGAATGATTAAGTGTCTCTGTGTATGTATTTTGTAAATTTTTTTGAATCTTATTTCAAATAAGATTGCTCGAATCAACAAATGTCGTTGACACTGAAATTCGGTAAAGACAACTCTAAATAGGTTCACCATAGATTACTTCTGTCGAGTTACCTGAAGCTGACTTCCTAAGGAAAAGCGGAAATAAAAGAAGGCTGACTGAACCGGGACTCGAACCCTGATCTTACTTATGCCGGGCCAAAGTGTCTGCCATTCCTATTGTTAAGTACTTCATGTTGCAGTCCCTAAAAGTAGTAGTTTCCTTAAAATCCTAGCGGGAAATATAAGCGTACAAATTAAAGTTCTTCGTTTTCGTGTCTTTCGAACGACTCGGCTGGAGAATTACGGAGAATGTGCCTTTTTACTTGGAGGGATTGTGTGCAATCCACTGCTGCCTCAGTCACACTAGGTGACGGGCAATTTATCCGCAACGAGAGATGCAGCTGCCTGTGAGATTAAACCCCCACTTTAACACTTCTTGAGGATTAACTCTCACCTTTATCTCCAACGCGGTCGGCGAGAATATTTTAGGGCGTGATGATGCTTCGGTTGATCGTGTTACTACATCTTGGAAGATCAAAGGTGGATGGAGGCCTTTAAGGCAGGAAAAAATGAAAAATATAGTAGTATCCATGTTTTCATTTAAATTTGGTGAAGAAAAATAATTAAATACGAGCAATAGCTTCATTCTCACTATCTGTTGAGTCAATAAAAAGTTTTATGAAGGTCCAGTTTTTCACTCCCTCTCGTAAAGAGCCTTCACACGACAGTTTATAAAAATAAGAAATGAAGTCAAAATGATCTTGTTTTTAGTCTCTCAGTAGGGAAAGGTCACATCGAAGCTATGTATGTGATACTGTGAGTCTCAGAATTACCGTTTTGAATTTAAGCCCACTTTTTGAAAATCGAAAAACTGTTAAATAAAACAAGGTTTTAAAAATAACACTGTAACTTTTACTATCCACATATAGGGTATCGAAGGTGACTAGTTTTGGCTAACGATAGCCATCTTCAAGTTCTTTGAAACCTTGTTTTATTCAATTTTCGTAATTCCACAAAATTACAGCCACCTCCGTGAATTTTATTTTGAAATTCATTCCTTTTCACCCGCCCCCCGATTCGCCCCCTCTGCCCCACGTCTACCATTCGTAGATAATAGAAAGCGGAACCCACTTATCGCCGGCGCCACTAGTTTCTCTTTCCGGAATGTGCTACCGTAATGCTACAGAAGGGATTAAATTCGTCCGTAATTCCTCTCATTTTCCTCTAGTATTCAAGTGTTTTCGTGATCGACTCCTGCCATGTCGCTCCGGGGACTCATATTTTTTTTACAACTTTTCGGCTGAAATAAACCGCGGCTTCCGGGCCCCGAGCGATGCGCCCCCTCACGCGATGAAGCTCGGAAGCTCTGCGAAAAAACGGAGGTAAATACCTCTCTCTCGCCCCGGAAGGTATTGACCAATTAAAAGTGTCCTTGAATAAGGAAAAGAGATCGGGGTAATCTCTGCGTTTTCCTTTAAGAGCTCGCGGTATCTTTGCGTGCAAATCGGGGGAAAAAGGATGGAGATGATGGCTGTGGGAGGGAATGTACGAAAGGATTGTTATGAGGGAGAATTTTATGGCATCGGAGCATGGAGCCCAGTAAATTGGTCCGGGGATAATCCGTACGCGGGGAATTCGTACGCGGGGAATTGATCCCCCGCGTTGATGTTGTACTACTGTTATTCAACCGTATATTAATCTACAAGCCCTGATTATTGTTTAATGCTATAAACAAATGGAATGCAACATTTTTAGTGGTAATTCAACTCAACCCATGAATTATAAAGTGCTGTTTATCCTTACGCAACAACTCAATCGTGGAGAAAACCACTCAGAGTTGAAATGAAATTTAAACATTTTGCTTTTGTTTATCGTATTTTTAAATAAAAGGATCATAATTACCACTAAAAATGTTGCATTACATTTATTAGAAGACTGAATAACAGTAGTACAACATCAGCGCGGGGGATCAATTCCCCGCGTACCAATCTGTCGGGAGATCAATTCCCCGCGTACGAATACCCCGAGTACGAATTCCCCCCGGATAAATTCACCGGCCACGCCGGAGCATAGTATATCGCGTGACCAATGATTTCTTGTGGTTCCTCGGGTAGCATCTGTTGGCAGGCGAAAGAGCATTTCGAAGAAAATGGAGCAGATAATGGATGAATTAATCGCGGTGAAAGGGAAGAGTTGGCTGCGGGAATGCTTGGCATAAATGATATGAGATTGCGCGTTGATGGCGGACGAAGTAAACGGTAGTTACTTACGTCTCTAAATTCTGGGAGATCTCTCATTCTCTGGGGTTCAATTTGCCGATTAACCTTCGTTTACACATTGATGATATACAAACCTCAAATTGTATCAAAACTCAGTATTTTTTCCTGTTTGCGTGAATATAATAATTCACATATTAGAAGTGGGATATTAGAAAATGACCTCATCAAACGTAGCGCTTATTTTTATTTAATAGCTCTCAATAACAGTCTTTATCGACCAATTACGAAAAAGTCAATCACAGTAAACGAATTTTCATGCCCGGACCCGGATTATTTAATCTTATTGTTAAAACAGAAGTTGCTCGGTTAATTTAAAAACGGTTCCTTATTCATCGCCTCATATTATTTGAAACTCTTGAAATCTTGAATCTTTTATCGATCATATTTTTAAAGTTTGTAAATAAGATGTATTGCAATTAATTAATGAAAATTCAAGAGTCGATGAAAATGAAGCTTGTGTGTATCGCGTTTTGTATTAATTTCACTGTTAAATGGTTTTGATTGCATAATTAAACTAGACGGATCTTTCGAATAACCATATTAATCTGTACCACCGCAGTTTTTAGAGTTATGTATTATTTTTACTGTTCATCTAGATGGCACGGATAAACTGGATGGAACTGAATATCCAAGAATCGTAAATACATTCGCAAGTGTCGTGAGGGAAAATGATGGAAGCTTTAGCTACATTTTCATTCTTCCGTTGCCTTATTAGGATTCTTATTCTAAGGCCCCTATCCGAGATTAGGAAATATAGGTCGTTACTCAGCTGATACAAAATCAGTAGTCAAATCGTCACCCGCCGACCACTAAGAAAGGCAAATAATGAGAGATAATCTTTCCCTTCAATTTCCGCCTCATCTTTCGGGCTGAACTTGATCAGCAACGAGCCGACTATATTTTCGAAGGCCGCGTTCATTCGTTTAACGAGTTATTTTCACTTTCCATTGACTAATTTTGTATCTCTTGTCTGGATTTGCCAAGCTAACAAGGAATAGTCCTTCCAGTATAGTTTGCGAATCCTCTCACATCGTTATCCTTTCATAAAACCACAAACTTCTCCAGTTTATTCCAGAAATAAGTTTTTATAACATTAATATTCGATTGAAATAATTGGTAATTTGATTTCTTAGTATTCCGTTAATTTTTAGTAATTATTTGTCTCGTTTTATCATTTATGTGCATTTATTTATTCGTACGTTTTCTTTTCCGAGTCACGTCTTTTCAGAGTATCTATCTCATTATTTCCTAAATGAATATTAATTGCTAAAACCTAAAATCTGATTTTGGGGCTTGACTACCATCACTCGAATAATTTGGAAAAGTCAAAGATGAAATACTTTAAATTTAAACGTAGCGCAGTGGGCTAGAATTGAAAAAACCTGGACAAAGGGCGATAAACGGTTTTTTTGAGTGCAGATATCGATACTTGTCAAAAACAATTAATCACTACAACTTGTCCGAAACTGCTCCGCCGGCAATATTGGTCCTGTAGATGGAGGGGGACAGTACTAACAACCTAATGATTGATTCCTAGCACGATCTAGCGTTTATTGTATTAAAAACTCGACTGGGCCGACCATCCCCTATGGCCAACCAGCCCCGGTCTCCCCTATACCTTGATTGGTGTAGAAATGTTGGACAAGGAATAAAATAATTTTTGAAGTGAAACTTCTTTGCGTTCGTTGGATGGAGTGTTGGTAGAGAAACCGCGTCACGCGTGATAAGTAAAATCTGGAGAGTGCCTTTTCTATACCTTTTCTCCTATACTTTTTCGTTGCATTGTTCATTTCTTTTGCAAAAATAAATTAGAAAGAATAGTCGTAGGAAATTGAAACTAGCATCAAAAGAAGAGAAATAGAATAAAGTTTCTTATTTTGGTCATGGAATATCGTTTGCGATTTGAAATTGCGAGAAGTTTGATAAAATATCCGAAAAGTTTGTGAAAATTCGAGGCTATAAACAACTCATCCCCCTGACGACCGATCCCATTGTTGATTCCGAGCTCAAGCGTAATTCCATAAGAAGACGTGGAAAATGAATTCCCAGATAAGATTCATTCTGTAAATAAGATAAAGACTATACGAGGACAAAATTTATAATCAAGGTTGTTATACTGATATTTATGAAATTTAACATCCCCATTGAGAATCAACGGGCACTTCTGCTGGTTATTGCTATTATTATTAAAGGATGCTTGAATGATATTTTATATTTTTGAGCGTATACAGAGGAAACCATTAAGCTTCATTCAATACAGCGTTATACAATATATAGCATTTAATGAGTGAATTAGAAATAGGAATCTCATGTTCTTTACGTGTGAAATATATCGTACACTCGTTGATGATTTCTTATAGCCCATTTCTTATCAAGTCATAACCAAGTATTCCAAATGAAGTGATCAAGTTCCGTACAGCTGAAAGATTCTTAACTTCAACGTACTCCGGAAGGGACAAATTTGTGTGCGGTCGATGCACGAGGAAAGGATATCGAAACAAGAAAAAACATTCCTTTCATCGGAGGTATCTTATTTGAACCTAGCAATAACTTCCTTTCATCTCCTCAATTCTCAAAGGTGGCGATAAACAAGGTACGCCCTGCGGTTACTCCCAACTCCCATAGTTGCCTATAAATATCAATCAAAGACGTCCTCCTTGAAATAGTGGTGTTTTAATAGGTTGATACACGGAATAAGGGATAAAGGGTTGTGTTATTACGGAGCTAATTTGAGGAATTATCGTAAACATTAGCTTTTTGTGTATCGAAAGAAAAGTTAATTTTTTTGTGAATAGTATTCAATAATGTCCATGACTATGGGTTTGTTTACATGGCAAAAAAATCTGATGTGGCCAACACATGACTTTCTCCATATTTATTGAAAATAGAGGAAGAGGAAGAAGAAAGAAGTAGTTATTCTTGAATAACTCCTAAATAATCAGAGTTACGAGAAAATGTTTCAAACAAAAGTTATAGTGAAGTACATTATCTATAACTTTTGTAATTAATTGTATATACCTACATAGCATTCTGACAGAGATATTTAAGAAACAAAAGTTTGTTCCGGATAAACCGCAACTTCCGGTTAAGCGGTATTCATCAACAACTAATCAACTCTTGGCATTGTTAGGAAAATACAAAATGTGAATTTTAGAAATGATCCGATAATAACTTTTTAGGATAGAGCGCCTGCAAACGTTTTTACCACAGACAGACATGTTCGGGAAAATAGCGAAAACGAGCTCTATGGGCCCCAAAACAACTATTTCCGTTGAAATCTGCAGGCCGAATTCTTTTGCGAATACAATACTTTCTCTATACTACGTATAGGGAGAAAGTAAAAATGCAATGCGAAGCGTCTTTCGCTCACTCTCTTGACTGAGCTCTGGCAGATTGATAAGGTTTTAAATGACTTTCTTATTTCTTTGTAATTTCATTTCTCGTCTATAAGAATAAAATTTAGAAATGGTATGACAAAGACATTCCCGATTATCTAATAGGAATTTTAATAAACGGCCATATTATTCAAAAGAAAATAGTTTAAACAATCTCATCCTTAACAGTTCTCGGTTCGACACCAGGTCAATTGGATATAGAATCGCTTTTTGCGTAAATTTGGGTTCCTTTATGTAGAAATTTGGGTTCCTACATCCTAAATTATCAAACCAAATTGAAATTTGCCAAGTGCCGTAATTTAAACATATCTATTATATATAGACGCTTCTCCGGATATATACCTATATATATATAGACGCTTCTCCGGATATACCTATGTATATATACGAGTAAAATGTAGCTTGCATACTGCAAGCAGATCGACAACACTAATTTCTTGTCGGCATCATATCGGGACGGCCCTCAATAGAAAATAAAAAGGGATTGAAAAAGTTCTTAAAATTCGCTGCAATTTAATCGTCTGGCATCGAACCTAGGCCTTCCTGGTCAACCTACTATGCAGCACCACAGAAAATCACCATCTCTTACTATGTGTGAAAATTCAAGCAGAAATAATGGCTCCAACTGCCTCAAAGGACGTCCTACTTTTCAATAATGTAAATGGCTCTCTGGATTCGAACCAAGTACGATCTAGGAAATCTAAAATATGCTTTTGAAATGTATTTATGTTCTCTATCTATATACCTAATTTCATGTTTTAATATTATTGGGAAGGGGTTCAAAAAAATTCCTAATTATCGGATAATTTACTGATTGTAGAGACGCCTGGTGTCGAACCCAGGAAATATTTTTAGCTGGGAATGCACATTATGACTTATTAGGACTTCATGTTATTTTTAAACAAATTTTGAAGTCGATATCATGCCGGGAAGTACCTAAAACCTTTTTCCGTTATTTCCATAAGAAATGCATTGAGGAATGTAAATGGCTCTCTGGGATCGAACCAAGGACCATCAGCGAATGTATAAAAATTTTATTATTAAATATATTTATGATATCTAAACCCATGCCTAATTTCAAGTTTCCATGTCATCGGGAAGGGGTCCAAAAAAAATTTTAAAAATCGCCACAATGTATTTTAAACGGCCGATTTTTGCCTCGACCTAGCATCGAACCTAGGATATTTTCCGTAAAACTCATTTATGTTTCCGATAGATCATGACCTTATATATCGGCTCCTTGAGTTTTAAGTTCCTACCTATCCGGCAAGAATTTTTTAAAAATTCCCGAACATCAACGCAATGCATTTAAATGG
This sequence comes from Sympetrum striolatum, assembly GCA_947579665.1. Classification (NCBI taxonomy): domain Eukaryota; kingdom Metazoa; phylum Arthropoda; class Insecta; order Odonata; family Libellulidae; genus Sympetrum; species Sympetrum striolatum. The sequence continues at coordinate 8,881,242 of OX388347.1, forward strand.
AAAAAATCGGGACTTTGGGGCCCTCTGGAATCGAACCCATGACACTGAGGTTCAAAATCACAATTTTTCTGGTGGTTACACGATATGGCCAATACATCGTAAAAATTTCAAGCCGATGACGCTTGTGGTTTAGGCTGTGAATTAGTATCCTATCTATATACCTATCTATCTATTATATATAGATGCTTCTCCGGATTCATTCATATATATATATAGATAGATAGGTATATAGATAGGATACAAAGTCACAGGCTAAACCACTAGCGTCAATGGCTTGAAATTTTTACGACATATTGGCCATAACGTATAACCTCCAGAAAAATTGCGATTTTGAACATCAGTGTCATGGGTTCGATTCCAGAGGGCCCCAAAGTCCCGATTTTTCCCGTTTAAATGCATTGCTTTGATTTTCGGGAATTTTTAAAAAATACTTCCCGGATAGTTAGAAAATCAAAACTCAAAGAGCCTATATATATGAACATGATCTATCGAAAACATAAATTAGTTTTACGGAGAATATCCTGGGTTCGATGCTAGGTCGGGGCAAAAATCGGCCGTTTAAAATGCATTGTGGAGATTTTTAAGATTTTTTTTGGACCTCTTTCCGAATGCATGGAAACTTGAAATTTGGCATGGGGTTAGAAATCATAAATATATTTCATAATCAAATTTTACATATTCGCTGATGGTCCTTGGTTCGATCCCAGAGGGCCATTTGCACTCCACAGTGCATTTCTTACGGGGATAACGGAAACACATTTTAGGTACTTCCCGGTATGATATCGACTTCAAACTTAGTATGAAATTAGATCAAGTCCTAGCAAGTCATTTTGTGCATTTACAGCTTCCAATACGTCCAGGTTTCGACACCAGGCGTCTCTAAAATCAGTCACTGAACCGATTTTTAAGAATTATTTTGAACCCTTTCCCAATAATATTAAAACTTTAAATACGGCATATATATAGAACTTATAGATACATTTCGAAAATATATTTTATTTTTCCTAGATCGTCCTTGGTTCGAATCCAGAGAGCTATTAAATTTGTGAAAAGTAGGTCTTCGTTTGAGGCAGTTGCAGCCAATATTTCTGCTTGAATTTTCACACCTATTTAGAGAAGATGATCTTCTGATGTGCTGCATAGAAATTTCACCAAAAAGACCCGGGTTCGATGCCAGACGATTAAATTGAAGCGAATTTTAAGAATATTTTCAATCCTTTTTTTCCTTTCCGGGACCGTCCCGATATAATGCCGTTATGAAAATAGTGTTGTCGATCTGCTTGCAGTATGCAAGCAACATTTTACTCGTATATATATACGAGTAAAATGTAGCTTGCATATTGCAAGCAGATCGGCAATACTTATTTCATATCGGCATCATATCGGGACGGTCCTCAAAAGAAAAAAAAAGGATTGAAATTTTTCTTAAAATTCGCCGACATTTCATCGTCTGGCATCGAACCCGTGTCTTTACTGTGAACTTACGTTGCAGCACAATAGAAGATCACCATCTCTAACTATGTGTGAAAATGCAAGCAGAAATATTGGCTACAACTGCCTCAAAAGACGTTCTAATTTTCACGAATGTAAATGGCTCTCTGGATTCGAACCAAGGACGATCTTGGAAATCTAAAAGATGTTTCTGAAAGATATTTGTGATCTCTATATATTTGCCGAATTTCAAGTTTCTTCATTATTGGAAAAGGTTTCAAAATAATTCCTAAAAATCAGATCAACTTCTGATTGCAGAGACACCTGGTGTCGAACCCAGGACATATTGTACGCTGTGAATGCCCAGTTCGATTTGTAAATATTTCTTCTTGTATCATGCAAATTTTGAAGTTGATAGCATAACGGGAAGTACCTAAATTTTGTTTCCGTTATCTCCGTAAGAAATGCATTGATGAATTTAAATGGCCTTCTGGGATCGAACCAAGGACCATCAGCGAATATGTAAAATTTGATTCTGAAATCTATTATTGATCTCCAACTCCATGCCGAATTTCAAGTTTCCATGCATTCGGAAAGAGGTCCAAAAAAAATCTTTAAAATCGCCACAATGCATTTTAAACGGCCGATTTTTGCCTTGACGTAGCATCGAACCCAGGATATTTTCCGTAAAACTCATTTATGTTTTCGATAGATCATGTTCATATATATAGGCTCCTTGAGTTTTGATTCTCTACCTACCCGGAAAGTATTTTTTTTTTAATTCCCGAAAATCAAAGCAATGCATTTAAACGGGAAAAATCGGGACTTCGGGGCCCTCTGGAATCGAACCCATGACACTGAGGATCAAAGTCGCTTTTTTCCTGGGGGTTTCACGTTATGGCCAATATGTCATAAAAATTTCAGATCAATGACGCTTGTAGTTTAGGCTGTGAATTAGTATCCTATCTATCTATCTATCTATATAGGTATATATATTGTGCCACCTTATTTTTCTGTACTCGGAAAGAACTGAAAAACATTCGGTAACTCAATAACTACTCTGAACAGCAATCAGCTCGGGATATCGAACATCGGGAAATCAATCAGAGAATGAGTTTCAACCATAAATATAATAAGTAATAATATTAAGAGGTCAAACAATATCATACAACAAAATAACACTTTAAATTGAACTGCTCATTTACAATTAGTACAAAATCACCCAATACGAACGTCGATTCGGGAAGACTCCGAATCTACAAGACGTCGAAACATTCTCTCCTCACAACAACCTTCTTCAAGAAGTCTCTTAGCAAAAGTGTCTTCGAGCAGCCCCAACTCCTCACACCAGAACCAATCTAGACTCGCCCTTGAGTTCACGGTCACACAGTGAACGGGACAGGAGCGCTGGCTGGCACGCCTTTCACACGTAACCGCGGAATAATCTCAGTTCGAACTTTTGACTCTTGACAAAGATTTTGTATTCTTCCACCATTTGGCATAAAAAGCGAACAGGAGTCGAATGCGCCACCCTTCGCCACCCTAAGTCACCATAAGTCAGATTCACTCTGGTCACTCCGGTCACGCCGTCACGTCGGCACGAAATTATCGACGAAATTGCCACATCCCCCCTTGCTTTTTGGAAAAAATATGTCCATCTTCTTTTTTCAAACAAACGAAGGGTTCATAGTTCTTTAATTGAGCCAATTGGGATAAGTTCACTGGCTATCAATAGGGAACACAATGGCACTGTCTTAATTATGATGGCCAGAAAGAAGTAACTGAGTTAACTGGACATCAACTAGGCACACAATAGCATTGTCTCTTTTATGATGCCCAGAAAGAAATAACAATTTCACTTGATCACAATATCACACCAGTGGCAGTCTCTATAGATTCATTATATTCCAAGCACATTATTTAGGCATCAACAATTTAGAAATTAATTGTAACATAAATATAAATGTGATATCATAATTATTAACTTAACTATCAATTAATTATATAATTGGCAGGATTAAACCCTTTGCAGTAGTGCAATTACAGAAAATAACCTTAGTAAATATAGAATGGAAGGCATATTTATTGGCAATACACTTTTTGCCAGAAATTAGGGCCAAAATTACACTAAATGAAAACATTGTGGACTGAGATGAGTTCCAAAGGGTTGCAATAACTTTCAGTCAAGAAGACAAGAGAGCAACAGAAAGACTTTTCTGTTTATTAACAAAAACTTCCATTTTACAAAATTGGGTGCCCGATTCTTTGGAAAACACAGTAAGGATCATTCTTTGGTGGGTTCTAATATCAACAAAAGACATAGGTAGCTTATGTAAAAAACAAGAAGTAGCAGACTCTTGTACCTGAATTCTGGAGAGACAATCTGCTGGTTTATTTAAATTAGCCTTAATATGATGTATTGTAAACTTATAAGAAGATAATTTTAAAACCATCCTAGCAATTTTTCCCAATTGCTTTGGATGATTAAACAGCCAGGTTAAAGCCCCATTGTCTGTATACAAATGGAAAGGTCTAAATTGTAAATAATCTTTAAATTTTTCAATACCCCAGATACATGCCATGCATTCCAATTCATACGCAGTTAGCTTCTGTTCATGTGGATTTAAAGTTCTACTAGCATATGCCACAGGACAGTATTTCCCATCAATATGGTGATTTAGAACTGCACCAAGAGCCACATTACTGGCATCGACAAATAAATGGAAATCACGAGTGAAACAAGACATTGATAATACAGGAGGGTTGGCTAAAGCATTTTTTAATTTATTGAAGGCGTCATTGTGAACAGTAGACCACACAAACCTTGCATCTTTTTTCTTGAGTTGATTTAGAGGGTGGGCAATCTCCGCATAGCCAGGAATAAATTTAGAATAAAAACCTGCCATACCTAGAAATCTGGACACTTGCTGAAGATTTAGCGGAACAGGAACATTCTGAATGGGTCTAACTCTTTCCGGGTCAATATGGAGACATCCCCCTCGAAGAACATGTCCAAGAAATGAAATAGAATTTTGACACAGCTTCATTTTTCCTGGATGAAGAGTTAGCCCAGCGTCTCGCAGTTTTTGGAGTACAGCTCTCAGATGGACTAAATGAGAGCTGATATCCTTTGAAAATATACAAAGATCATCAATATAAGGATAAACACAATTATATTTCAAATCACCAAGAACAAGATCCATTAAACGAGTGAAAACTTGTGGAGAATTGACAAATCCAAAAGGCAATCTGGTGTATTGAAATAGACCGAAAGGCGTTACAAAAGCAGTATATTTCTTAGAAGACTCACTCAAAGGTATCTGATTAAAGGCAGAATTTAGATCAAGAATAGAAAATATTTTAGCCTCAGACAGGTATTGAAATGCATGTTCTACCGAAGGAGTTGGATAGGGGTCTACCTGTACTTTTCCATTTAATTTTCGGTAATCCACCACCAATCTCCAACCTTTATCCCTCTTAGGAATAAGAAAAGCCGGTGAAGCCCATTGAGATGTGGAGGCCTCAACCACACCTTGCTGAATCAGAGATGATACAGAATCTTGTAGGATCTTGGCTTTGGCTGGAGGCAAAGAAAATGGATGCGACCTCACAGGAGTGGTATCTGTAAGCTGGATTTCATAAGCCATTACACCAGTAGACCCAAGTTTGGTAGTAATGACGTCTGGAAATTCATTAATAAGTTGCACCACGTCCTGTGGAATATCAGAATTATCAGAAGGGGAGCATGAGTTCACCAGTTTGTTCGATCCCAGATTGGTAGATAATGCAGGGGAATCCCTTTTAACGGAAGAGCTTGAGCTTAGCACCGGGTGAGCAGTATCTCGTGAACTGTTCTCAAGCTGCCTATCAATGAAGGGGATTATTTGAGTGGGATCAGACTGAAAAGTGAAATAGTTATGGCCTAAGATCATTCTAGTTTTTAACATAAAATCCCTACCAATTAGTACTGGAAATGGCAAGTCAACAAGGTAGAAATAATGGCTCCAAGAGAATGAGCTGACCTTGACCTTCACCTTAATTTGCTGAGTTAACGTAAATGTGGTTCCTCCAAGGCCTCGAATTTGAATTGGGGACTGAAGAGTTTTAACCGAACGTAACTGTAAATTGTTACAAGAATTAACATCAATCAGCGAATAAGTAGAACCAGAATCGATCAAGGCTTCAAGAGAATGATTACCAATTGTCACCTTAACAATTGGCAAAGCAGGAGACAAAGAATCTGTAGCATGGAACATAGTAATAGCCGGCCGATTCGAATTCGATTTTCGTCTTCGCTGACGACAATTGCCAAAAGTATGACCTTGACGATTGCAAAAAGTACAAGTGATTGCACGTGGCGAATTGGGGTTGAAAGTAGCCGAATAATTAGCGAAATCCATCAGCTGCTTCGAGGCGTACGACAATAATTGCTTCAATTCTAAAATATTAGTAGGCTTACTTCGGAAAACGAACGTACTTCGTGTGAGAGGATTTACTCCATCGAGAACAATAGAAACGAGCTCAATATCAGATAAAGACAACCCCAAAACCTTTGCCGAAACAGTTACAACATTTAAAAACTCCAAGGGAGGCTCGGATGGCATTTGATAACGTTTGACTTTAGCTGCAATCAAACGCTCGTACTCCCGGGAACTTACAAACTCTTGCCAAATTTCCGAGACCAGCATTTGAAAAGATAATTTCCTCTGAATAGCGGCAAACCAAAACATCCGAAAATTAACAGGTAATTTCGACGTCAGATATATCATAAGCGAATCAAATGGAATTAGCGATAAATCAGAGACATGAATGACCGAACTCAAAAAATTAAACAAGTTTTCGGATTCGACGTTTGCCAAGGGAAGAATATCCGAAAGTAATAACTTGACAGAATCCAACTTAATGGAATTAGCGGAATAATCTTCCGAGGACGCTTGCGTTGCAATTGAATCCATATTGGCAATCTCTCGAGAACTACCTCGATTACGACGATCTTTAGAGGAACTTAAATAACCTTTGGCGTAAGGATTAGGAGGTGGCATTAACACGAAACAATACTTACAATTGGAGCGCAATTAGAAAAAATCAAGAACGTCAGCATTGAAGATACGAAATAACAACATGTCAAAGAATCAAGAAGGAATACTCACGAACAGAGTCCATAAGATGTCGATAAAAGCAATTTTGCAAGAACAGAGTTGTGAATCAAACCACGCTCTGCTACCAATTTGTGCCACCTTATTTTTCTGTACTCGGAAAGAACTGAAAAACATTCGGTAACTCAATAACTACTCTGAACAGCAATCAGCTCGGGATATCGAACATCGGGAAATCAATCAGAGAATGAGTTTCAACCATAAATATAATAAGTAATAATATTAAGAGGTCAAACAATATCATACAACAAAATAACACTTTAAATTGAACTGCTCATTTACAATTAGTACAAAATCACCCAATACGAACGTCGATTCGGGAAGACTCCGAATCTACAAGACGTCGAAACATTCTCTCCTCACAACAACCTTCTTCAAGAAGTCTCTTAGCAAAAGTGTCTTCGAGCAGCCCCAACTCCTCACACCAGAACCAATCTAGACTCGCCCTTGAGTTCACGGTCACACAGTGAACGGGACAGGAGCGCTGGCTGGCACGCCTTTCACACGTAACCGCGGAATAATCTCAGTTCGAACTTTTGACTCTTGACAAAGATTTTGTATTCTTCCACCATTTGGCATAAAAAGCGAACAGGAGTCGAAGGCGCCACCCTTCGCCACCCTAAGTCACCATAAGTCAGATTCACTCTGGTCACTCCGGTCACGCCGTCACGTCGGCACGAAATTATCGACGAAATTGCCACAATATGAATGAATCCGGAGAAGCATCTATATATAATAGATGAATATATAGACGCTTCTCCGGATATACTTATATATATACGAGTAAAATGTTGCTTGCATACTGCAAGCAGATCGACAACACTATTTTCATGTCAGCATCATATCAGGATGGCCATCAAAAGAAAAAAATTGAATTGAAATTTTTCTTAAAATTCGCAGAAAATTCCATTGTCTGGCATCGAACCCGGGTCTTTACTGTGAACTTAATATGCAGCACAATAGAACAACACCATCTGTAACTATGTGTGAAAATTCAAGCAGAAATATGGGCTACAACTGCGTCAAAAGACGATCTAATTTTCACGAATTTAAATGGCTCTTTAGATTCGAACCAAGGACGATCTTGGAAATCTAAAAAATGTTTCTGAAAGTTATTTATGATCTCTATCTATATGCCGAATTTGAAGTTCCTATATTATTGGCAAAGGTTTCAAAATAATTCCTAAAAATCGGATCAACTTCTGATTGCAGAGACACCTGGTGTCGAACCCAGGACACATTGATAGCTGTGAATGCACTGTTTGATTTGTATGGACTTGATCTTTCTATACGCAAAGATTGAAGTCGATATCGTGCCTGGAAGTACCTAAAATTTGTTTCCGTTATCTCCGTAAGAAATGCATTGAGGCATTTAAATGTCCCTCTGGGATCGAACCAAGGACCATCAGCGAATATATAAAATTTTATTATGATATATTTTTATGGTGTCTAACCTCATACCAAATTTCAAGTTTCTATTCCATCGGAAAAGGGTCCAAAAAAATCTTAAAAATCGCCACAATGCATTTTAAACGGCCGATTTTTGCCCCGACTTAGCATCGAACCAAGGATAATATTCGTAGACATCTTTATGGTTTCCTTTAGATATGCACGGCATCTAGCGATCCCTTAAATTTAAAATCTCTCCTTTTCCGGGAAGTGCCTCAAATAAATTTTGGAAAATCCCCGCCATGTAATCTTATGGGGAAAATCGCGACTTTGGGGCCTTCTGGAATCGAACCCATGACACCGAGGTTCATAGTCGGCTTTTTCCTGGAGGTTACACGTCATGGCCATAACGTCGTAAAAATTTCAAGTCGGTGGCACTTGTGGAACATGGTTAGAATTTTGATCCCCTATCTATTATATATAGATGCTTCTCCGGATTCATTCATGTATATACCTATACGAGTAAAATGTTGCTTGCATACTGCAAGCAGATCGTCAACACTATTTTCATGTCGGCATCATATCGGGACGGCCATCAAAAGAAAAAAATGGATTGAAATTTTTCTTAAAATTTGCTGAAATTCCATCGTCTGGCATCGAACCCGGGTCTTTACTGTGAACTTACTATGCAGCACAATAGAAGATCACCATCTCTAGCTATGTGTGAAAATTCAAGCAGAAATATTGGCTACATCTGCCTTAAGAGACGTTCTAATTTTCACGAATTTAAATGGCTCTCTGGATTCGAACCAAGTACGATTTTGGAAATCTAAAAAATGTTTCTGAAAGTAATTTATGATCTCTATCTATATGCCGAATTTGAAGTTTCTATATTATTGGCACAGGTTTCAAAATAATTCCTAAAAATCGGATCAACTTCTGATTGCAGAGACACCTGGTGTCGAACCCAGGACACATTGATAGCTGTGAATGCACTGTTTGATTTGTATGTACTTGATCCTTCTATATGCAAAGTTTGAAGTCGATATCGTGCCGGGAAGTACCTAAAATTTGATTCCGTTATCTCCGTAAGAAATGCACTGAGGAATTTAAATGTCCCTCTGGGATCGAACCAAGGACCATCAGCGAATACGTAAAATTTTATTATGATATATTTTTATGGTATCTAACATCATACCGAATTTCAAGTTTCTATGCCATCGGAAAAGGGTCCAGAAAAAATCTTAAAAATCGCCACAATGCATTTTAAACGGCCGATTTTTGCCCCGACCTAGGATCGAACCAAGGATAATATTCGTATATGTCTTTATGGTTTCCTTTAGATATGCACGGCATCTAGCGATCCCTTGAATTTCAAATCTCTCCTTTACCGGGAAGTGCCTCAAAAAATTTTTAAAATCCCCGCCATGTATTCTTATGGACAAAATCGCGACTTTGGGGCCTTCTGGAATCGAACCCATGACACCGAAGTTCAATGTCGGCTTTTTCCTGGAGGTTGCACGTTATGGCCAATATGTCGTAAAAATTTCAAGGCAGTGGCACTTCTGGACCATGGTTAGAATTTTGATCCCCTATATCTATTATATATAGATGCATCTCCGGATTCATTCATGATATACCCAGATACCCAGATAGGATACTAATTCACAGGCTAAACTACTGGCGTCATTGACTCGAAATTTTTACCACGTATTGGCCATAACGTGAAACCACCAGGAAAAAAGCGACTTTGATCCTCAGTGTCATAGGTTCGATTCCAGAGGGCCCCAAAGTCCCGATTTTTCCTGTTTAAATGCATTGCCGTGATTTTCGGGAATTTAGAAAAAATACTTTCCGGATAGGTAGAGAAATAAAACTCAAGGAGCCAATATATATGGTAATGATCTATCGAAATCATAAATGAGTTTTACGGAAAATATACTAAGTTCGATGCTAGGTCGAGGCAAAAATCGGCCGTTTAAAAAGCATTGTGGCGATTATTATGATTTGTTTTGGACCCTTTCCCGATGGCATGGATACTTGAAATTCAGCATGAGGTTGGAGATCATAAATTTATTTCATAATCAAATTTTTCGTATTCGCTGATGGTCCTTGCTTCGATCCCAGAGGGCCATTTACATTCCTCAATGCATTTCTTATGGAGATAACGGAGACAAATTTTAGGCACTTCCCGGCATGATATCGATTTCAAACTTTGCACAAAATAAGATCAAGTCCTTTAAAATCATACTGTGCATTCACAGCGTAAATATATTTCCTGGGTTCGACACCAGGCGTCTCTTATATCAGTAGTTGATCCGATTTTTAATAATTATTTTGAGCCCTATCCCAATAATATAGAAACTTGAAATTCGGCAAATAGATTGAGATCATAAATAACGTTCATGAACATGTTTTAGATTTCCAAGATCGTCCTTGGTTCGAATCCAGAGAGCCGATTACATTCCTGAAAAGTAGAACGTCGTTTGAGGCAGTTGTAGCCAATATTTCTGCTTGAATTTTCACACATAGTAAGAGATGGTGATTTTCTGTTGTGCTGCATAGTAAGCTTACCAGGAAGACCCGGGTTCGATGCCAGACGATTAAATTGCAGCGAATTTTAAGAATATTTTCAATACCTTTTTTTTTTTCTTTTGAGGGCCGTCCCGATATGATGCCGACATGAAATTATTGTTGTCGATCTGCTTGCTGTATGCAAGCTACATTTTACTCGTATCTATTATATATAGATGCTTCTCCGGATTCATTCATGATATACCCAGATACCCAGATACCCAGATAGGATACTAATTCACAGGCTAAACTACTGGCGTCATTGACTCGAAATTTTTACCACGTATTGGCCATAACGTGAAACCCCCAGGAAAAAAGCGACTTTGATCCTCAGTGTCATAGGTTCGATTCCAGAGGGGCCCAAATTCCCGATTTTTCCCGTTTAAATGCATTACCGTGATTTTCGCGAATAAAAAAAAAATACTTTCCGGATAGGTAGAGAAATAAAACTCAAGGAGCCTATATATATGGTAATGATCTATCGAAATCATAATTGAGTTTTACGGAAAATATCCTAAGTTCGATGCTAGTTCGAGGCAAAAATCGGCCGTTTAAAAAGCATTGTGGCGATTATTATGATTTGTTTTGGACCCTTTCCCGATGGCATGGATACTTGAAATTCGGCATGAGGTTGGAGATCATAAATTTATTTCATAATCAAATTTTTTGTATTCGCTGATGGTCCTTGGTACGATCCCAGAGGGCCATTTACATTCCTCAATGCATTTCTTATGGAGATAACGGAGACAAATTTTAGGTACTTCCCGGCATGATATCGATTTCAAACTTTGCACAAAATAAGATCAATTCCTTTAAAATCATACTGTGCATTCACAGCGTAAATATATTTCCTGGGTTCGACACCAGGCGTCTCTTATATCAGTAGTTGATCCGATTTTTAATAATTATTTTGAGCCCTATCCCAATAATATAGAAACTTGAAATTCGGCAAATAGATAGAGATCATAAATAACTTTCATGAACATGTTTTAGATTTCCAAGATCGTCCTTTGTTCGAATCCAGAGCGCCATTTACATTCCTGAAAAGTAGAACGTCGTTTGAGGCAGTTGTAGCCAATATTTCTGCTTGAATTTTCACACATAGTAAGAGATGGTGATTCTCTGTTGTGCTACATAGTAAGCTTACCAGGAAGACCCGGGTTCGATGCCAGACAATTAAATTGCAGCGAATTTTAAGAATATTTTCAATACCTTTTTTTTTCTTTTGAGGGCCGTCCCGATATGATGCCGACATGAAATTATTGTTGTCGATCTGCTTGCATTATGCAAGCTACATTTTACTCGTATATATCTATTATATATAGATGCTTCTCCGGATTCATTCATGTATCCATATATATATCTATTATATATAGACGCTTCTCCGGATACACCTATATATAAGTTATATATATATATATATATATATATATATATATATAGGGGATCAAAAGTTTTACCATGTTCCACAAGTGCTAAAGCCTTGAAATTTTTACGACGTATTGGCCATAACGTGTAACCTCCAGGAAAAAGCCGATATTGAACCTCGTTGTCATGGGTTCGATTCCAGAAGGCCCCAAAGTCCCGATTTTCTCCATAAGGATACATGGTGGCGATTTTCAAAATTTTTTAAATTATACTTTCCGGACAGGTAGAGAATCGAAATTCAAGAAGCTTAGAGATATGGTCAAGAACTATCATAAACATTAATGATTACAAATGAGAACGTCCTGGGTTCGACGCTAGGACGATGCAAAAATCCCGCATTTAAAATGCATGGGGATAGTTTTTCATTAATTTTTTTGATGCACTTACCGGAATGTAAGGAACCTTTTGCTCAGCTAGAAGATATATATTAAGAATTGGTTTCAGAAAATAATTTCTGAAGCCCGTACTATTCCTGGGTTCGATGCCAGAGCACATTAACATTTCTCTCATAAGGAATATAAGGGAAATGTAGGACGTCGTTTGAGGCAGTTGCAGCCAATATTTCTGCTCGAATTTTCACACATAGTTAGAGATAATGATCTTCTATTATGTTGCATTGGAAGAATTACCAGAAAGATCCGGGTTCGACGCCGGGCGGCAAATATGTCTCCCGTTTAAAATACATTGGTTTAGTATTTCATTATTTTTTTGATGCACTTATCGAAATGATAGGAAGTTCGTACTCGGCTGGAAGATGTATGAAAAGAATTGGTTTTAGAAAAAAAATCAGATAACACCGTACTATTCCTGGGTTCGATGCCAGAGCACATTAGCATTTCTATCATAAGGAATATAAGGAAAACGTAGGACGTCGTTTGAGGCAGTTGAAGTTAATATTTCTACTTGAATTTTCACACATAGTTACAGATGGTGATCTTTTATGGTTCTGCATAGTAAGTATGACCGGGAAGACCTGGGTTCGATGCCAGACGAATAAATTGCAGCGGAAATTAAGAATATTTTCTAACCATTTTTTTTTCTTTTGAGGACTCACTCTATGTGATGCCGACAAAAAACTTTTGTTATCGATGTGCTTGCAGTATGCAAGCAACATTTTACTCGTATATATCTATTATATATAGATGCTTCTCCGGATTCATTCATGTATCCATATATATATATATATATATATATATATATATATATATATATATATATATATATATATATATATATATATATATATATATATATATATATATATATCTATTATATATAGATGCTTCTCCGGATTCATTCATATATATACCTATATAGATAGATAGGATACAAATTCACAGCCTAAACTACAAGCGTCATTGATCTGAAATTTTTATGACATATTGGCCATAACGTGAAACCCCCAGGAAAAAAGAGACTTTGATCCTCAGTGTCATAGGTTCGATTCCAGAGGGCCCCAAAGTCCCGATTTTTCCCGTTTGAATGCATTGCCGTGATTTTCGGGAATTAAAAAAAAATACTTTCCGGATAGGTAGAGAAGTAAAACTCAAGGTGCCTATATTTATGGTCTTGGACTTTCGAAAACATCAATGACTTTTACAAAAGTTATCCTGGGTTCGATGCTAGGACGACGCAAAGATCTGCCCTTTAAAATACATGGGAGCCGTTTTTCATTATTTTTTTAGATGCACTTATCGAAATGATAGGATGTTCGTGCTTGGCTGGAAGATGTATGGTACGAATAAGTTTTAGAAAAAAATTTTCATAAGACCGTACTGTTCCTGGGTTCGAAGCCAGAGCACAATAACGTTTCTCTCATAAGGAATATAAAGGAAAAGTAGGACGTCATTTGAGGCAGTTGTAACCAATATTTCTGCTTGAATTTGCATACGCGGTTAGAGATGGTGTTTTTCTTTTGTGCTGCATAGAAAGCATATCCTGAAAGACCCGGGTTCGATGCCGGGCGGTAAAAATATCACCCATATATAATACTATGGGGTATCTTTTCATAATTTTTTTATGCATTTATCGATATGTAAGGGAGCTCTTGCTTAGATGGAAGAGGTATATTAACACTTTGTTTAAGAAAAATAATAGATAAGACCATGCTGTTCCTGGGTTCGATGCCAGAGCACATTATAATTTCTCAAATAAGGAGTGTATGTGAATAGTAGGACGTCGTTTGAGGTAGTTGCACCTAATAGTTTTGCTTGAATTTTCACACATAGTTTGATATGGTAATTTTCTATTTTGCTGCATAGTAAGTACACCAGGAAGACCGGGGTTCGCTGCCAGGTGATTAAATTGCAGCGAATTCTACGAATATTTTGAATTTTTTTTTTCTTTTGATGTCCGTCCCGATATGATGCCGATATGAAATTAGTGTTGTCGATCTGCTTGCAGTATGCAAGCTACATTTTACTCGTATATATCTATTATATATAGATGCTTCTCCGGATTCATTCATGTATCCATATATATATCTATATATATATATATATAGAGAGGATACAAACTCACAGCCTAAACCACAAGAGTGATTGAGCTGAAATTTTTACGGCGTTTTGGCCATAACGTGTAACCACCAGAAAAATTGTGATTTTGATCCTCAGTGTCATGGGTTCGATTCCAGAGGGCCCCAAAGTCCCGATTTTTCCCGTTTAAATGCATTGCTTTGATTTTCGGGAATTAAAAAAAAATACTTCCCGTATAGGTAGAGAATTAAAACTCAAGGAGCCTATATATATGAACATGATCTATCGAAAACATAAATTGGTTTAACGGAAAATATTCTGGGTTCGATGCTAGGTCGGGGCAAAAATCGGCCGTTTAAAATGCATTGTGGCGATTTTTAAGATTTTTTTTGGACCCCTTTCCGAATGCATGGAAACTTGAAATTTGGCATGGGGTTAGAAATCATAAATATATTTCATTATAAAATTTTACATATTCGCTGAGGTTCCTTGGTTTGAACCCAGAGGGCCATTTGCACTTTACAATGCATTTCTTATGGGGATAACAGAAACACATTTTAGGTACTTCCCGGTATGATATCGACTTCAAACTTTGTATGAAATTAGATCTAGTCCTAGCAAGTAATTTCGTGCATTTACAGCTTCCAATACGTCCAGGGTTCGACACCAGGCGTCTCTACAATCAGTCGCTGATCCGATTTTTAAGAATTATTTTGAACCCCTTCCCAATAATATTAAAACTTGAAATTCGGCATATATATAGAACTTATAGATACATTTCGAAAAC
Source organism: Sympetrum striolatum (assembly GCA_947579665.1). Lineage (NCBI taxonomy): Eukaryota > Metazoa > Arthropoda > Insecta > Odonata > Libellulidae > Sympetrum > Sympetrum striolatum. Next base: position 8,896,481 of record OX388347.1, read on the forward strand.
ACATTTTATATTTCCTAGATCGGCCTTGGTTCGAATACAGAGAGCTATTAACATTCGTGAAAAGTAGGTCTTCGTTTGAGGCAGTAGCAGCCAATATTTCTGCTTGAATTTTCACACCTATTTAGAGAAGATGATCTTCTGATGTGCTGCATAGAAATTTCACCAAAAAGACCCGGGTTCGATGCCAAAAAATTAAATTGAAGCGAATTTTAAGAATATTTTCAATCCTTTTTTTCCTTTCCGGGACCGTCCCGACATAATGCCGTTATGAAATTAGTGTTGTCGATCTGCTTGCAGTATGCAAGCTACATTTTACTCGTATATCTATTATATATAGATGCTTCTCCGGATTCATTCATATATCATATATTCATATATATATATATATAAATAGAGAGGATACAAAGTCACAGGCTGAACCACTAGCGTCAATGGCTTGAAATTTTTACGACATATTGGCCATAACGTATAACCTCCAGAAAAATTGCGATTTTGAACCTCAGTGTCATGGGTTCGATTCCAGAGGGCCCCAAAATCGCGATTTTCCCCATAAGATTACATGGCGGGGATTTTCGAAAATTTTTTTGAGGCACTTCCCGGAAAAGCAGAGAGTTGAAACTCGAGGGACCGCTAAATGCCGTGCATAGCCAACGAAAATCGGAAAGATATCTTCGAATATTGTCCTTGGTTCGATGCTAGGCCGGGGCAAAAATCGGCCGTTTAAAATGCATTGCGGCGATTTTTAAGATTTTTTTTGGATCCTTTCCCGATAACATGGATTATTGAAACTCGGCACGTCGATAGATATCATGAATTTATTTCATAATCGAATTTTACATATTAGCTTATGGTCCTTGGTTCGATCCCAGAGGACCATTTGCACTTCCCAATGCTTTTCTTACGGAGATAACGGAAACAAATTTTAGGTACTTCCCGGCACGATATCAACTTCAAACTTTGCATGTACAAAGATCAAGTCCATACAAATCAAACAGTACATTCACAGCTATCAAAGAGTCCTGGGTTCGACACCAGGTGTCTCTGCAATCAGAAGTTAATCCGATTTTTAGGAATGATTTTGAAACCTTTGCCAATAATATAGAAACTTCAAATTCGGCATATAGATAGAGATCATAAATAACTTTCAGAAACATTTTTTATATTTCCAAGATCGTCCTTGGTTCGAATCCAGAGAGCCATTTAAATTCGTAAAAATTAGAACGTCTTTTGAGGCAGTTGTAGCCCATGTTTCTGCTTGAATTTTCACACATCGCTAGAGATGGTGATGTTCTATTGTGCTGCATAGTAAGTTCACAGTAAAAACCCGGGTTCGATGCCGGACGATGGAATTTAGGCAAATTTTAAGAAAAATTTCAATCTTTTCTTTTTTTCTTTTGATGGCCGTCCGGATATGATGCCGACATGAAAATAGTGTTGTCGATCTGCTTGCAGTATGCAAGCTACATTTTACTCGTATATATATCTATTATATATAGATGCTTCTCCGGATTCATTCATATCTATATATAGATAGGTATATAGATAGGTATATAGATAGGTATATAGATAGATAGGATACAAATTCACAGCCTAAACCACAAGCCTGATTGAGTTCAAATTTTTACTGCGTATTGGCCATAACAATTAACCGCCAGAAAAATTGTGATTTTGATTCTCAGTGTCATGGGTTCGATTCCAGAGGGCCCCAAAGTCCCGATTTTTCCCGTTTAAATGCATTGCTTAGATTTTCGGGAATTTTTAAAAAATACTTCCCGGATAGGTAGAGAATCGAAACTCTAGGAGCCTTTAGATATGGTCATGATCTATCGAAAACATAAATGGGTTTTACAGAAAATAACCTGGGTTCGATGCTAGGTCAAGGCAAAAATCGGCCGTTTAAAATGCATTGTGGCGATTTTTAAGATTTTTTTTCGACCCTTTCCCGATGGCATGGAAACTTGAAATTCGGCATGGAGTTGGAGATCATAAATATATTTCGTAATCAAATTTTACATATTCGCTGATGGTCCTTGGTTCGATCCCAGAGAGCCATTTACATTCCTCAATGCATTTCTTATGGAGATAACAGAAAAAGGTTTTAGGTACTTCCCGGCAAGATAACGACTTCAAACTTTGCATAATATAAGATCAAGTCCTTGCAAATCAAACTGTGCATGCACAGCTACCAATGTGTCCTGGGTTCGACACCAGGCGTCTCTACAATCAGTAACTGATCCTATTTTCAATAATTATTTTGAACCCTTTCCCAATGATATAGAAACTTGGAATTCGGCATATGGATAGAGATCATAGATACATTTCAAAAATATGTTTTAGATTTCCTAGATAGTCCTTGGTTCGAATTCAGAGAGCCATTTACATTCGTGAAAAGTAAAACGTCTTTTGAGGCAGTTTTAGCAAATATTTCAGTTTGAATTTTCACACATAGTTATAGAGAGTGATCTTCTGTTTTGCTTCATAGTAAGTTCACCTTGAAGACCCGGGTTCGATGCCAGACGATAAAATTGTAGAGAGATATTAAGATATTTTCAATTTTTTTTTCTTTTGAAGACCGTCCTGATAGGATGCCAACAAGAAATTTGTGTTGTCGATCTGCTTGCAGTCTGCAAGCTACATTTTACTCGTATATATATATATATAGAGAGGATACAAACTCACAGCCTAAGCCACAAGAGTGATGGAGCTGAAATTTTTACGACATATTGGCCATAACGTATAACCTCCAGAAAAATTGCGATTTTGATCCTCAGTGTAATGGGTTCGATTCCAGGGGGCTCCAAAGTCCCGATTTTTCCCGTTTAAATGCATTGCTTTGATTTTCGGGAATTAAAAAAAAATACTTTCCGGATAGGTAGAGAATCAAAACTCAGGGAGCCTTTATATATGTTCATGATCTATCGAAAACATAAATGAGTTTTACGGAAAATAACCTGGGTTCGATGCTAGGTCGATGCAAAAATCTGCCGTTTAAAATGTATTGTGGCGATTTTTAAGATTTTTTTTGGACCCTTTCCCGATGGCATGGAAACTTGAAATTCTGTATGGGGTTAGATATCATAAATATAATTCATAATCGATTTTTATGTTTTCCCTGATATTCCTTGGTTCGATCCCAGAGGGCCATTTACATTCCTCAATGTATTTCTAATGGAGATAACGGAGACAAGTTTAAGGTACTTCCCTGCATGCTATCGACTTTAAACTTAGCATGAAGGAAGAACCAGTCTAAACAAATCAAACTATGCATTCATAGCTAACAATGTGTCCTGGGTTCGACACCAGGTGTCTCTGCAATCAGAAGTTGATCCGAATTTTAGGAATTATTTTGAAACCGTTCCCAATAATATAGAAACTTGAAATTTGGCGTAAAGATTGAGATCAATAATAAATTTCAGAAAAATTTTTTAAATTACCAAGATCGTCCTTGGTTTGTGTCCCGAGAGCCATTTACAATCGTTAACATTAGAGCGTCTTTTGAGGCAGTTGTAGCCAATATTTCTGCTTGAATTTTCACACATAGTTAGAGATGGTGATCTTCTATTGTGTTTCATAGTAGGTTTTCCAGTAAGACCCGGGTTCGATGCCAGACGATGAAATTTCAGCGAATTTTAAGAAAAAAAATTAAATCCTTTTTTTTCTTATGAGGACCGTCCCGATGTGATGCCGATATGAAATAAGTATTGCCGATCTGCTTGCAGTATGCAAGCTACATTTTACTCGTATATATATATATAGGTACGAGTAAAATGTAGCTTGCATACTGCAAGCAGATCGACAACACTAATTTCATAACGGCATTATATCGGGACGGTCCCGGAAAGGAAAAAAAGGATTCAAAATATACTTAAAATTCGCTTCAATTTAATCGTCTGGCATCGAACCCGTGTCTTTTTGGTGAAATTACTATGCAGCACATTAGAAGATCATCTTCTCTAAATACGTGTGAAATGAATCCGGAGAAGCATCTATCTATTATACGAGTAAAATGTAGCTTGCATACTGCAAGCAGATCGACAACACTAATTTCATATCGGCATCATATACCGGGACGGACATCAAAAGAAAAAAAAAATTCAAAATATTCGTAGAATTCGCTGCAATTTAATCACCTGGCAGCGAACCCCGGTCTTCCTGGTGTACTTACTATGCAGCAAAATAGAAAATTACTATATCAAACTATGTGTGAAAATTCAAGCAAAACTATTAGGTGCAACTACCTCAAACGACGTCCTACTATTCACATACACTCCTTATTTGAGAAATTATAATGTGCTCTGGCATCGAACCCAGGAACAGCATGGTCTTATCTATTTTTTTTCTTAAACAAAGTGTTAATATACATCTTCCATCTAAGCAAGAGCTCCCTTACATATCGATAAATGCATAAAAAAATTATGAAAAGATACCCCATAGTATTATATATGGGTGATATTTTTACTGCCCGGCATCGAACCCGGGTCTTTCAGGCAATACTTTCTATGCAGCACAAAAGAAAAACACCATCTCTAACCGCGTATGCAAATTCAAGCAGAAATATTGGTTACAACTGCCTCAAATGACGTCCTACTTTTCCTTTATATTCCTTATGAGAGAAACGTTATTGTGCTCTGGCTTCGAACCCAGGAACAGTACGGTCTTATGAAAATTTTTTTCTAAAACTTATTCGTACCATACATCTTCCAGCCAAGCACGAACATCCTATCATTTCGATAAGTGCATCTAAAAAAATAATGAAAAACGGCTCCCATGTATTTTAAAGGGCAGATCTTTGCATCGTCCTAGCATCGAACCCAGGATAACTTTTGTAAAAGTCATTGATGTTTTCGAAAGTCCAAGACCATAAATATAGGCACCTTGAGTTTTACTTCTCTACCTATCCAGAAAGTATTTTTTTTTTAATTCCCGAAAATCACGGCAATGCATTCAAACGGGAAAAATCGGGACTTTGGGGCCCTCTGGAATCGAACCTATGACACTGAGGATCAAAGTCTCTTTTTTCCTGGGGGTTTCACGTTATGGCCAATATGTCATAAAAATTTCAGATCAATGACGCTTGTAGTTTAGGCTGTGAATTTGTATCCTATCTATCTATATAGGTATACGAGTAAAATGTTGCTTGCATACTGCAAGCAGATCGACATCACCATTTTCATGTCAGCATCATATCGGGACGGCCATCAAAAGAAAAAAATGGATTGAAATTTTTCTTAAAATTCGCTGAAATTCCATCGTCTGGCATCGAACCCGGTTCTTTACTGTGTACTTACTATGCAGCACAATAGAACATCGCCATCTCTAACTATGTGTGAAAATAAGGGCAGAAATATGGGCTAAAACTTCCTCAAAAGACGTTCTAATTTACACGAATGTAAATGGCTCTCTGGATTCGAACCAAGGACGATCTTGCAAATCTAAAAATTGTTTCTGAAAATTATTTAGGATTTCTATCTATATGCTAAATTTGAAGTTTCTATATTATTGGCAATGGTTTCAAAATAATTCCTAAAAATCGGATCAACTTCTGATTGCAGAGACACCTGGTGTCGAACCCACGACACATTGATAGCTGTGAATGCGCTGTTTGATTTGTATTGACTTGATCTTTATAAATACAAAGTTTGAAGTGGATATCGGGCCGGGAAGTACCTAAATTTGTTTCCGTTATCTCCGTAAGAAATGCATTGAGGAATTTAAATGTCCCTCTGGGATCGAACCAAGGACCATCAGCGAATATGTAAAATTTGATTACGAAATACTTTTATGGTATCTAACCTCATACGGAATTTCAAGTTTCTATGCCATCGGAAAAGGGTCCAAAAAAAATCTTAAAAATCGCCACAATGTATTTTAAACGGCCGCTTTTTGCCTTGACCTAGCATCGAACCCAGGATATTTTCCGTAAAACTCATTTATGTTTTCGATAGATCATGACCATATATATTGGCTCCTTGAGTTTTAAGTCCCTACCTATCCGGCAAGTATTTTTTAAAAATTCCCAAAAATAAACGCAATGCATTTAAATGGGAAAAATCGGGACTTTGGGGCCCTCTGGAATCGAACACATGACACTGAGGTTCAAAATCACAATTTTTCTGGTGGTTACACGATATGGCCAATACGTCGTAAAAATTTCAAGCCGATGACGCTTGTGGTTTAGGCTGTGAATTAGTATCCTATCTATATACCTATCTATATATATATATGAATGAATCCGGAGAAGCATCTATATATAATAGATATATGAATGAATCCGGAGAAGCATCTATATATAGGTACGAGGAAAATGTAGCTTGCATACTGCAAGCAGATCGACAACACTATTTTCATGTCGGCATCATATCGGGACGGCCATCAAAAGAAAAAAATGGATTGAAATTTTTCTTAAAATTCGCTGAAATTCCATCGTCTGGCATCGAAGCCGGGTCTTTACTGTGAACTTACTATGCAGCACAATAGAACATCACCATCTCTTACTATGTGTGAAGATTCAAGCAGAAATATGGGCTACAACTGCCTCAAAAGACGTATAATTTTCACGAATGTAAATGGCTCTCTGGATTCGAACCAAGGACGATCTTGGAAATCTAAAACATGTTTCTAAAAGTTATTTATGATTTCTATCTATATGCCAAATTTCAAGTTTCTATATTGTTGGGAAAGGTTTGAAAATAATTCCTAAATATCGGATCAATTTCTGAATGCAGAGACACCTGGTGTCGAAGCCAGGAAATACTGTAAGCTGTGAATGCAAAGTTTGATTTGTAAGGATTGGCTTTTCTATCATGCAAAGTTTGATGTCGATAGCATGCCGGAAAGTACCTTAATTTTGTTTCCGTTATCTCCGTAAGAAATGCATTGAGAAGTGCAAATGGCCCTCTGGGATCGAACCAAGGACCATCAGCGAACATCTAAAATTTGATTATGATATATATTTATGATATCTATCGACGTGCCGAGTTTCAAGTATCCATGTTATCGGGAAAGGATCCAAAAAAAATCTTAAAAATCGCCGCAATGCATTTTAAACGGCCGATTTTTGCACCGACCTAGCATCGAACCATGGACAAAATTCGAAGATGTCTTTTTGATTTTCGTTGGATATGCACAGCTTCTAGCGGTCCCTCGAATTTCAATTCTCTCCTTTTCCGGAAAGGGCCTCAAAAAAATTTTGGAAAATCCCCGCCATGTATTCTTATGGGGAAAATCGCGACTTTGGGGCCTTCTGGAATCGAACCCATGGCACCGAGGTTCAAAATCACATTTTTTCTGGCGGTTACACGTTATGGCCAAAACGTCGTAAAAATTTGAAGTCAATCACGCTTGTGGTTTAGGCTGTGAATTAGTATCCTATCTATCTATCTATCTATATAGGTATATACATGAATGAATCCGGAGAAGCATCTATATATCTATTACGAGTAAAATGTAGCTTGCATACTGCAAGCAGATCGACAACAATAATTTAATATCGGCATTATATCGGGAAGGTCCTCAAAAGCAAAAAAAAAGGATTGAAAATACTCTTAAAATTCGCTTCAATTTAATCGTCAGGCATCGAACCCGGGTCGTATTGGTAAACCTACTATGAAACACAATAGAAGATCACCATCTCTAACTAAGTGTGAAAATTCAAGCAGAAATATTGGCTAAAACTGCCTCAAAAGACGTTCTAATTTTCACGAATGTAAATGGCTCTCGGGACTCGAACCAAGGACGATCGAGGAAATTTAAAAGATGTTTCTGAAAGTTATATATAATCTCTATCTATATGCCGAATTTCAAGTTTCTATATTATTGGGAAAGGTTTCAAAATAATTCCAAAAAATCGGATCAACTATCGGTGCAGAGACACCTGGTGTCGAACCCAGGACACATTGATAGCTGTGAATGCACTGTTTGATTTGTATGGACTTGATATTTCTATATGCAAAGTTTGAAGTCGATAACGTGCCGGGAAGTACCTAAAATTTGTTTCCGTTATTTCCGTAAGAAATGCATTGAGGAATTTAAATGTCCCTCTGGGATCGAACCAAGGACTATCAGCGAATATGTAAAATTCGATTATGATATATTTTTATGGTATCTAACCTCATACCGAATTTCAAGTTTCTATGCCATCGGAAAAGGGTCCAAAAAAAATCCTAAAAATCGCCACGATGCATTTTAAACGGCCAATTTTTGCCACGACCTAGCATCGAACCAAGGATAATATTCGTAGATGTCTTTATGGTTTCCTTTAGATATGCACGGCATCTAGCGGTCCCTTGAATTTCAAATCTCTCCTTTTCCGGGAAGTGCCTCAAAAAAAATTTCGAAAATCCCCGCCATGTATTCTTATGGACAAAATCGCGACTTTGGGGCCTTCTGGAATCGAACCCATGACACCGAGGTTCAAAGTTGGATTTTTTCTGGAGGTTACACGTCATGGCCATAACGTGGTAAAAATTTCAAGTCGGTCGCACTAGTGGAACATGGTTAGACTTTTGATCCCCTATATATAACTTATAGGTTTATCCGGAGAAGCGTCTATATATAATAGATATATCTATATATAATAGATATGAATATATGATACGAGTAAAATGTAGCTTGCATACTGCAAGCAGATCGACAACACTAATTTCAAATCGGCATTATATCGGGACGGTCCTCAAAAGAAAAAAAAAAGGGATTGAAAATATTCTTAACATTCGCTGCAATTTAATCGTCTGGCATCGAACCCTGGTCTTCCTGGTGAACTTACTATGCAGCACAACAGAAGATCACAATCTCTAACTATGTGTGAAAATTCAAGGAAAAATATTGACTGCAACTGCCTCAAACGACGTTCTACTTTTCACGAATGTAAATGGCTTTCAGGATTCGAACCAAGGACGATCTAGGAAATCTAAAAAAATGTTTTTGAATTGCATCTTTGATCTCTATCTATATGCCTATTTTCAAGTTTTAATATTATTGGGAAGGGGTTTAAATTAATTCTTAAAAATCGGATAATTTACTGATTGTAGAGACGCCTGGTGTCGAACCCAGGAAATATTGGTAGCTGTGAGTGCACAGTATGACTTATTAGGACTTCATCCTATTTCACACAAAGTTTGAAGTCGATATCATGCCGGGAAGTACCTAAAACTTTTTTCTGTTATCTCCATAAGAAATGCATTGAGGAATGTAAATGGCTCTCTGGGATCGAACCAAGGACCATCAGCGAATATGTAAAATTTGATTATTAAATATATTTATGATATCTAACCCCATGCCGAATTTCAAGTTTCCATGCCATTGGAAAGGGGTCCAAAAAAAATCTTAAAAATCGCCACAATGCATTTTAAATGGCCGATTTTTGCATCGACCTAGCATCGAACCCAGTTTATTTTCCGTAAATCTCATTTATGTTTTCGATAGATCATGACCATATATAAACGCTCCTTGAGTTTTGTTTCTCTACCTATCCGGGAAGTATTTTTTTTTAATTCCCGAAAATCAAAGCAATGCATTTAAACGGGAAAAATCGGGACTTTGGAGCCTCTGGAATCGAACCCATGACACTGAGGATCAAAATCGCAATTTTTCTGGTGGCTGCACGTTATGGCCAATACGCCGTAAATATTTCAGCTCAATCACTCTAGTGGTTTAGGCTGTGAGTTTGTATCCTCTCTCTATATATATATATATGGATACATGAATGAATCCGGAGAAGCATCTATATATAATAGACGAGTAAAATGTAGCTTGCATACTGCAAGCAGATCGACAACACTAATTTCATATCGGCATCATATACCGGGACGGACATCAAAAGAAAAAAAAAATTCAAAATATTCGTAGAATTCGCTGCAATTTAATCACCTGGCAGCGAACCCCGGTCTTCCTGGTGTACTTACTATGCAGCAAAATAGAAAATTACTATATCAAACTATGTGTGAAAATTCAAGCAAAACTATTAGGTGCAACTACCTCAAACGACGTCCTACTATTCACATACACTCCTTATTTGAGAAATTATAATGTGCTCTGGCATCGAACCCAGGAACAGCATGGTCTTATCTATTTTTTTTCTTAAACAAAGTGTTAATATACATCTTCCATCTAAGCAAGAGCTCCCTTACATATCGATAAATGCATAAAAAAATTATGAAAAGATACCCCATAGTATTATATATGGGTGATATTTTTACTGCCCGGCATCGAACCCGGGTCTTTCAGGCAATACTTTCTATGCAGCACAAAAGAAAAACACCATCTCTAACCGCGTATGCAAATTCAAGCAGAAATATTGGTTACAACTGCCTCAAATTACGTCCTACTTTTCCTTTATATTCCTTATGAGAGAAACGTTATTGTGCTCTGGCTTCGAACCCAGGAACAGTACGGTCTTATGAAATTTTTTTCTAAAACTTATTCGTACCATACATCTTCCAGCCAAGCACGAACATCCTATCATTTCGATAAGTGCATCTAAAAAAATAATGAAAAACGGCTCCCATGTATTTTAAAGGGCAGATCTTTGCATCGTCCTAGCATCGAACCCAGGATAACTTTTGTAAAAGTCATTGATGTTTTCGAAAGTCCAAGACCATAAATATAGGCACCTTGAGTTTTACTTCTCTACCTATCCAGAAAGTATTTTTTTTTAATTCCCGAAAATCACGGCAATGCATTCAAACGGGAAAAATCGGGACTTTGGGGCCCTCTGGAATCGAACCTATGACACTGAGGATCAAAGTCTCTTTTTTCCTGGGGGTTTCACGTTATGGCCAATATGTCATAAAAATTTCAGATCAATGACGCTTGTAGTTTAGGCTGTGAATTTGTATCCTATCTATCTATATAGGTATACGAGTAAAATGTTGCTTGCATACTGCAAGCAGATCGACATCACCATTTTCATGTCAGCATCATATCGGGACGGCCATCAAAAGAAAAAAATGGATTGAAATTTTTCTTAAAATTCGCTGAAATTCCATCGTCTGGCATCGAACCCGGTTCTTTACTGTGTACTTACTATGCAGCACAATAGAACATCACCATCTCTAACTATGTGTGAAAATAAGGGCAGAAATATGGGCTAAAACTTCCTCAAAAGACGTTCTAATTTACACGAATGTAAATGGCTCTCTGGATTCGAACCAAGGACGATCTTGCAAATCTAAAAAATGTTTCTGAAAATTATTTAGGATTTCTATCTATATGCTAAATTTGAAGTTTCTATATTATTGGCAATGGTTTCAAAATAATTCCTAAAAATCGGATCAACTTCTGATTGCAGAGACACCTGGTGTCGAACCCACGACACATTGATAGCTGTGAATGCGCTGTTTGATTTGTATTGACTTGATCTTTATAAATACAAAGTTTGAAGTGGATATCGGGCCGGGAAGTACCTAAAATTTGTTTCCGTTATCTCCGTAAGAAATGCATTGAGGAATTTAAATGTCCCTCTGGGATCGAACCAAGGACCATCAGCGAATATGTAAAATTTGATTACGAAATACTTTTATGGTATCTAACCTCATACGGAATTTCAAGTTTCTATGCCATCGGAAAAGGGTCCAAAAAAAATCTTAAAAATCGCCACAATGTATTTTAAACGGCCGCTTTTTGCCTTGACCTAGCATCGAACCCAGGATATTTTCCGTAAAACTCATTTATGTTTTCGATAGATCATGACCATATATATTGGCTCCTTGAGTTTTAAGTCCCTACCTATCCGGCAAGTATTTTTTAAAAATTCCCAAAAATAAACGCAATGCATTTAAATGGGAAAAATCGGGACTTTGGGGCCCTCTGGAATCGAACCCATGACACTGAGGTTCAAAATCACAATTTTTCTGGTGGTTACACGATATGGCCAATACGTCGTAAAAATTTCAAGCCGATGACGCTTGTGGTTTAGGCTGTGAATTAGTATCCTATCTATATACCTATCTATATATATATATGAATGAATCCGGAGAAGCATCTATATATAATAGATATATGAATGAATCCGGAGAAGCATCTATATATAGGTACGAGGAAAATGTAGCTTGCATACTGCAAGCAGATCGACAACACTATTTTCATGTCGGCATCATATCGGGACGGCCATCAAAAGAAAAAAATGGATTGAAATTTTTCTTAAAATTCGCTGAAATTCCATCGTCTGGCATCGAAGCCGGGTCTTTACTGTGAACTTACTATGCAGCACAATAGAACATCACCATCTCTTACTATGTGTGCAGATTCAAGCAGAAATATGGGCTACAACTGCCTCAAAAGACGTATAATTTTCACGAATGTAAATGGCTCTCTGGATTCGAACCAAGGACGATCTTGGAAATCTAAAACATGTTTCTAAAAGTTATTTATGATTTCTATCTATATGCCAAATTTCAAGTTTCTATATTGTTGGGAAAGGTTTGAAAATAATTCCTAAATATCGGATCAATTTCTGAATGCAGAGACACCTGGTGTCGAAGCCAGGAAATACTGTAAGCTGTGAATGCAAAGTTTGATTTGTAAGGATTGGCTTTTCTATCATGCAAAGTTTGATGTCGATAGCATGCCGGAAAGTACCTTAATTTTGTTTCCGTTATCTCCGTAAGAAATGCATTGAGAAGTGCAAATGGCCCTCTGGGATCGAACCAAGGACCATCAGCGAACATCTAAAATTTGATTATGATATATATTCATGATATCTATCGACGTGCCGAGTTTCAAGTATCCATGTTATCGGGAAAGGATCCAAAAAAAATCTTAAAAATCGCCGCAATGCATTTTAAACGGCCGATTTTTGCACCGACCTAGCATCGAACCATGGACAAAATTCGAAGATGTCTTTTTGATTTTCGTTGGATATGCACAGCTTCTAGCGGTCCCTCGAATTTCAATTCTCTCCTTTTCCGGAAAGGGCCTCAAAAAAATTTTGGAAAATCCCCGCCATGTATTCTTATGGGGAAAATCGCGACTTTGGGGCCTTCTGGAATCGAACCCATGGCACCGAGGTTCAAAATCACATTTTTTCTGGCGGTTACACGTTATGGCCAAAACGTCGTAAAAATTTGAAGTCAATCACGCTTGTGGTTTAGGCTGTGAATTAGTATCCTATCTATCTATCTATCTATATAGGTATATACATGAATGAATCCGGAGAAGCATCTATATATCTATTACGAGTAAAATGTAGCTTGCATACTGCAAGCAGATCGACAACAATAATTTAATATCGGCATTATATCGGGAAGGTCCTCAAAAGCAAAAAAAAAGGATTGAAAATACTCTTAAAATTCGCTTCAATTTAATCGTCAGGCATCGAACCCGGGTCGTATTGGTAAACCTACTATGAAACACAATAGAAGATCACCATCTCTAACTAAGTGTGAAAATTCAAGCAGAAATATTGGCTAAAACTGCCTCAAAAGACGTTCTAATTTTCACGAATGTAAATGGCTCTCGGGACTCGAACCAAGGACGATCGAGGAAATTTAAAAGATGTTTCTGAAAGTTATATATAATCTCTATCTATATGCCGAATTTCAAGTTTCTATATTATTGGGAAAGGTTTCAAAATAATTCCAAAAAATCGGATCAACTATCGGTGCAGAGACACCTGGTGTCGAACCCAGGACACATTGATAGCTGTGAATGCACTGTTTGATTTGTATGGACTTGATATTTCTATATGCAAAGTTTGAAGTCGATAACGTGCCGGGAAGTACCTAAAATTTGTTTCCGTTATTTCCGTAAGAAATGCATTGAGGAATTTAAATGTCCCTCTGGGATCGAACCAAGGACTATCAGCGAATATGTAAAATTCGATTATGATATATTTTTATGGTATCTAACCTCATACCGAATTTCAAGTTTCTATGCCATCGGAAAAGGGTCCAAAAAAAATCCTAAAAATCGCCACGATGCATTTTAAACGGCCAATTTTTGCCACGACCTAGCATCGAACCAAGGATAATATTCGTAGATGTCTTTATGGTTTCCTTTAGATATGCACGGCATCTAGCGGTCCCTTGAATTTCAAATCTCTCCTTTTCCGGGAAGTGCCTCAAAAAAAATTTCGAAAATCCCCGCCATGTATTCTTATGGACAAAATCGCGACTTTGGGGCCTTCTGGAATCGAACCCATGACACCGAGGTTCAAAGTTGGATTTTTTCTGGAGGTTACACGTCATGGCCATAACGTGGTAAAAATTTCAAGTCGGTCGCACTAGTGGAACATGGTTAGACTTTTGATCCCCTATATATAACTTATAGGTTTATCCGGAGAAGCGTCTATATATAATAGATATATCTATATATAATAGATATGAATATATGATACGAGTAAAATGTAGCTTGCATACTGCAAGCAGATCGACAACACTAATTTCAAATCGGCATTATATCGGGACGGTCCTCAAAAGAAAAAAAAAAGGGATTGAAAATATTCTTAACATTCGCTGCAATTTAATCGTCTGGCATCGAACCCTGGTCTTCCTGGTGAACTTACTATGCAGCACAACAGAAGATCACAATCTCTAACTATGTGTGAAAATTCAAGGAAAAATATTGACTGCAACTGCCTCAAACGACGTTCTACTTTTCACGAATGTAAATGGCTTTCAGGATTCGAACCAAGGACGATCTAGGAAATCTAAAAAAATGTTTTTGAATTGCATCTTTGATCTCTATCTATATGCCTATTTTCAAGTTTTAATATTATTGGGAAGGGGTTTAAATTAATTCTTAAAAATCGGATAATTTACTGATTGTAGAGACGCCTGGTGTCGAACCCAGGAAATATTGGTAGCTGTGAGTGCACAGTATGACTTATTAGGACTTCATCCTATTTCACACAAAGTTTGAAGTCGATATCATGCCGGGAAGTACCTAAAACTTTTTTCTGTTATCTCCATAAGAAATGCATTGAGGAATGTAAATGGCTCTCTGGGATCGAACCAAGGACCATCAGCGAATATGTAAAATTTTATTATTAAATATATTTATGATATCTAACCCCATGCCGAATTTCAAGTTTCCATGCCATTGGAAAGGGGTCCAAAAAAAATCTTAAAAATCGCCACAATGCATTTTAAATGGCCGATTTTTGCATCGACCTAGCATCGAACCCAGTTTATTTTCCGTAAATCTCATTTATGTTTTCGATAGATCATGACCATATATAAACGCTCCTTGAGTTTTGTTTCTCTACCTATCCGGGAAGTATTTTTTTTTAATTCCCGAAAATCAAAGCAATGCATTTAAACGGGAAAAATCGGGACTTTGGAGCCTCTGGAATCGAACCCATGACACTGAGGATCAAAATCGCAATTTTTCTGGTGGCTGCACGTTATGGCCAATACGCCGTAAATATTTCAGCTCAATCACTCTAGTGGTTTAGGCTGTGAGTTTGTATCCTCTCTATATATATATATATATGGATACATGAATGAATCCGGAGAAGCATCTATATATAATAGACGAGTAAAATGTAGCTTGCATACTGCAAGCAGATCGACAACACTAATTTCATATCGGCATCATATACCGGGACGGACATCAAAAGAAAAAAAAAATTCAAAATATTCGTAGAATTCGCTGCAATTTAATCACCTGGCAGCGAACCCCGGTCTTCCTGGTGTACTTACTATGCAGCAAAATAGAAAATTACTATATCAAACTATGTGTGAAAATTCAAGCAAAACTATTAGGTGCAACTACCTCAAACGACGTCCTACTATTCACATACACTCCTTATTTGAGAAATTATAATGTGCTCTGGCATCGAACCCAGGAACAGCATGGTCTTATCTATTTTTTTTCTTAAACAAAGTGTTAATATACATCTTCCATCTAAGCAAGAGCTCCCTTACATATCGATAAATGCATAAAAAAATTATGAAAAGATACCCCATAGTATTATTTATAAAAATATATAATTTATATATAAAATATCACCCATATATATATATATGGGTGATATTTTTACTGCCCGGCATCGAACCCGGGTCTTTCAGGCAATACTTTCTATGCAGCACAAAAGAAAAACACCATCTCTAACCGCGTATGCAAATTCAAGCAGAAATATTGGTTACAACTGCCTCAAATTACGTCCTACTTTTCCTTTATATTCCTTATGAGAGAAACGTTATTGTGCTCTGGCTTCGAACCCAGGAACAGTACGGTCTTATGAAAATTTTTTTCTAAAACTTATTCGTACCATACATCTTCCAGCCAAGCACGAACATCCTATCATTTCGATAAGTGCATCTAAAAAAATAATGAAAAACGGCTCCCATGTATTTTAAAGGGCAGATCTTTGCATCGTCCTAGCATCGAACCCAGGATAACTTTTGTAAAAGTCATTGATGTTTTCGAAAGTCCAAGACCATAAATATAGGCACCTTGAGTTTTACTTCTCTACCTATCCGGAAAGTATTTTTTTTTAATTCCCGAAAATCACGGCAATGCATTCAAACGGGAAAAATCGGGACTTTGGGGCCCTCTGGAATCGAACCTATGACACTGAGGATCAAAGTCTCTTTTTTCCTGGGGGTTTCACGTTATGGCCAATATGTCATAAAAATTTCAGATCAATGACGCTTGTAGTTTAGGCTGTGAATTTGTATCCTATCTATCTATATAGGTATATATATGAATGAATCCGGAGAAGCATCTATATAATAGATACGAGTAAAATGTTGCTTGCATACTGCAAGCAGATCGACAACACTAATTTCATATCGGCATTATATCGGGACGGTGCTCAAAAGAAAAAAAAAAGGATTTAATTGTTTCTTAAAATTCGCTGAAATTTCATCGTCTGGCATCGAACCCGGGTCTTACTGGTAAACCTACTATGAAACACAATAGAAGATCACCATCTGTAACTATGTGTGAAAATTCAAGCAGAAATAATGGCTACAACTGCCTCAAAAGACGTTCTAATTTTCACGAATGTAAATGGCTCTTGGGACTCGAACCAAGGACGATCTTGGAAATCTTAAACATGTTTCTGAAAGTTACTTATGATGTCTATCTATATGCCGAATTTAAAGTTTCTATATTATTGGGAAAGGTTTCAAAATAATTCCTAAAAACGGATCAACTTCTGATTGCAGAGACACCTGGTGTCGAACCCAGGACATATTGTAAGCTGTGAATGCACAGTTTGATTTTTATAAATTTGCTCTTGTGTCATGCCAAGTTTGAAGTCGATAGCATGTCGGGAAGTACCTAAATTTTGTTTCCGTTATCTCCGTAAGAAATGCATTGAGAAGTGCAAATGGCCCTCTGGGATCGAACCAAGGACCATCAGCGAATATAAAAAATTTAATTATGAAATATATTCATGATATCTAACCTCATGCCGAATTTCAAGTTTCCATGCCATCGGAAAATGATTTAAATAAAATCTTAAAAATCGCCG
This sequence comes from Sympetrum striolatum, assembly GCA_947579665.1. Classification (NCBI taxonomy): domain Eukaryota; kingdom Metazoa; phylum Arthropoda; class Insecta; order Odonata; family Libellulidae; genus Sympetrum; species Sympetrum striolatum. The sequence continues at coordinate 8,913,900 of OX388347.1, forward strand.
CAATGTATTTTAAACGGCCGATTTTTGCCCCGACCTAGCATCGAACCATGGACAATATTCGAAGATGTCTTTTTGATTTTCGTTAGATATCCACGGGCTCTAGCGATCCCTCGAATTTCAACTCTCTACCTTTCCGGGAAGTGCTTCAAAAAAATTTTCGAAAATCCCCGCCATGTATCCTTATGGAGAATATCGCGACTTTGAGGCCTTCTGGAATCGAACCCATGACACTGAGGTTCAAAATCGCATTTTTTCTGGTGGTTGTACGTTATGGCCAATTCGCCGTAAAAATTTCAAGTCAATCACGCTTGTGGTTTAGGCTGTGAATTAGTATCCTATCTATCTATCTATCTATATAGGTATATACATGAATGAATCCGGAGAAGCATCTATATATCTATTATATATAGACGTTTCTCCGGATATACCTATATATATATATATATATATATATATAGGGGATCAAAATTCTAACCATGTTCCACAAGTGCCACCGACGTGAACACCGACTGATGACTTTACCACGTTATGGCCATGACGTGTAACCTCCAGGAAAAAGCCGACTTTGAACCTCGGTGTCATGGGTTCGATTCCAGAATGCCCCTAAGTCCCGATTTTCCCCATAAGATTACATGGCGGGGATTTTCGAAATTTTTTTTGAGGCACTTCCCGGAAAAGGAGAGAGTTGAAATTCAAGGGATCGCTAGATGCTGTGCATATCTAAAGTAAACCATAAAGACATTTACGAATATTATCCTTGGTTCGAGTCTAGGTCGGGGCAAAAATCGGCCGTTTAAAATGCATTGTGGCGATTTTTAAGATTTTTTTTGGACCCTTATCCGATGGCATAGAAACTTGAAACTCGGCACGTAAATAGATATCATGAATATATTTCATAATCAAATTTTAGATGTTCGCTCATGGTCCTAGTTCGATCCCAGAGGGCCATTTGCAATTCTCAATGCATTTCTTACGGAGATAACGGAAACAAAATTAAGGTACTTCCCGGCATGCTATCGACTTCAAACATTGCATGATAGAAGAGCATGTTTTTACAAATCAAACTGTGCATTCACAGCTTACAATATTTCTAGGGTTCGACACCAGGTGTCTCTGTAATCAGAAGTTGATACGATTTTTAGGAATTATTTTGAAACCTTTCCCAATAATATAGAAACTTGAAATTCGGCATATAGATAGACATCATAAGTAACTTTCAGAAACATGTTTAAGATTTCCAAGATCGTCCTTGGTTCGAGTCCCGAGAGCCATTTACATTCGTGAAAATTAGAACGTCTTTTGAGGCAGTTGTAGCCATTATTTCTGCTGGAATTTTCACACGTAGTTAGAGATGGTGATCTTCTATTGTGTTTCATAGTAGGTTTACCAGTAAGACCCGGGTTCGATGCCAGACGATGAAATTTCAGCGAATTTTAAGAAACAATTAAATCCTTTTTTTTTCTTTTGAGGACCGTCCCGATATAATGCCGATATGAAATTAGTGTTGTCGATCTGGTTGCAGTATGCAAGCAACATTTTACTCGTAATAGATATAGATGCTTCTCCGGATTCATTCATATATATAGCTATATAGATAGGATACAAATTCACAGGCTAAACTACAAGCGTCATTGCGTTGATAATTTTACGGCGTATTGGCCATATCGTGAAACCCTCAGGAAAAAAGCGACTTTGATCCTCAGTGTCATAGGTTCGATTCCAGAGGGCCCCAAAGTCCCGATTTTTCCCGTTTAAATGCATTGCCGTGATTTTCGAGAATTTAAAAAAAATACTTTCCGGATAGGTAGAGAAATAAAACTCAAGGTGCCTATACTTATGGTCTTGGACTTTCGAAAACATTAATGACTTTCACAAAAAATATCCTAGGTTCGATGCTAGGACGATGCAAAGAACTGCCGTTTAAAATACATGGGAGCTGTGTTTCATTATTTTTTTTGACGCACTTCTCGAAATAATAGGAAATTCGTGCTTAGCCGGAATGTGTTAGGTGAGACTTGGTTTAAGAAAAAAATTTTCATAAGACCGTAATATTCCTGGGTTCGATGCCAGAGCACATTAACATTTCTCTCATAAGGAATATAAGGGAAAAGTAAGACTTCGATTGAGGCAGTTGCAGCCAATATTTCTGCTTGAATTTTCGCACATAGTTAAAGATTAATATCTTCTATTATGTTGCATAGGATTTTCACCAGAAAGACCCGGGTTCGATGCCGGGCGGTAAATATGTCTCCCGTTTAAAATACATAGTGTTAGTATTTCATTATTTTTTTGATGCACTTATGGAAATGATAGGAAGTCCGTGCTTGGCTGGAAGATGTATGGTTAAAACTGCTTTAAGAAAACAGTTTTCAGAAGACCGAACTATTCCTGGGTTCGATACCAGAGCACATTAACATTTCTCTCATAAGAAATATAAGGGATAAGTAGGACGTTGTTTGAGTGAGTTGCAGATAATATTTCTGCTTGAATTTTCACAGATAGTTAGAGATAGTGATCTTCTATTGTGCTGCATAGTAACTATCAACAGGAAGACCCGGGTTCGATGCCGGACGAATATATTGCAGCGAATAATCAGAATATTTTCAATCCATTTTTTTTCTTTTGACGGCCTTCCCGATATGATGCCGACATGAAATTAGTGTTGTTGATCTGCTTGCAGTATGCAAGCTACATTTTACTCGTATAATAGATATATAGATGCTTCTCCGGATTCATTCATATATATAGCTATATAGCTATATAGATAGGATACAAATTCACAGGCTAAACTACAAGCGTCATTGCCTTGAAATTTTTATGACGTATTGGCCATAACGTGAAACCCTCTGGAAAAAAGCGACTTTGATCCTCAGTGTCATAGGTTCGATTCCAGAGGGCCCCAAAGTCCCTATTTTTCCCGTTTAAATGCATTGCCGTGATTTTCCGGATTTTTAAAAAAATACTTCCTGGATAGGTAGAGAAATAAAACTCAAGGAGCCTTTATTTATGGTCTTGGACTTTTGAAAACATCAATGACTTTCACAAAAAATATCCTGGGTTCGATGCTAGGACGATGCAAAGATCTGCCCTTTAAAATACATGGGAGCTGTTTTTCATTATTTTTTTGATGCAATTCTCGAAATAATAGGAAGTTCGTGCTTAGCCGGAAAGTGTAAGGTAAGAATTGGTTTAAGAAAAAAATTTTCATAAGACCGTACTATTCCTGGGTTCGATGCCAGAGCACATTAACATTTCTCTCATAAGGAATATAAGGGAAAAGTAAGACTTCGATTGAGGCAGTTGCAGCCAATATTTCTGCTTGAATTTTTGCACATAGTTAAAGAATAATATCTTCTATTATGTTGCATAGGAAGTTTAACCAGAAAGACCTGGGTTCGATGTCGGGCGGTAAATATGTCTCCCGTTTAAATTACATGGGGTTAGTATTTCATTATTTTTTTGATGCACTTATCGAAATAATAGGAAGTTCGTGCATGGCTAGAAGATATATGGTTAAAACTGGTTTAAGAAAACGGTTTTCAGAAGACCGTACTATTCCTGGGTTCGATGCCAGAGCACATTAACATTTCTCTCATAAGAAATATAAGGGAAAAGTAGGACGTCGTTTGAGGCAGTTGCAGATAATATTTCTGCTTTAATTTTCACAGATAGTTAGAGATGGTGATTTTCTATTGTGCTGCATAGTAAGTATCACCTGGAAAACCCGGGTTCGATGCCGGACGAATAAATTGCAGCGAATAATCAGAACATTTTCAATCCATTTTTTTTTTCTTTTGACGGCCTTCCCGATATGATGCCGACATGAAATTAGTGTTGTCGATCTGCTTGCAGTATGCAAGCTACATTTTACTCGTAATAGATATAGATGCTTCTCCGGATTCATTCATATATATACCTATATAGATAGATAGGATACAAATTCACAGCCTAAACTACAAGTGTCATTGATCTGAAATTTTTATGACATATTGGCCATAACGTGAAACCCCCAGGAAAAAAGAGACTTTGATCCTCAGTGTCATAGGTTCGATTCCAGAGGGCCCCAAAGTCCCGATTTTTCCCGTTTGAATGCATTGCCGTGATTTTCGGGAATTAAAAAAAAATACTTTCTGGATAGGTAGAGAAGTAAAACTCAAGGTGCCTATATTTATGGCCTTGGACTTTCGAAAACATCAATGACTTTTACAAAAGTTATCCTGGGTTCGATGCTAGGACGATGCAAAGATCTGCCCTTTAAAATACATGGGAGCCGTTTTTCATTATTTTTTTAGATGCACTTATCGAAATGATAGGATGTTCGTCCCTTGGCTGGAAGATGTATGGTACGAATAAGTTTTAGAAAAAAATTTTCATAAGACCGTACTGTTCCTGGGTTCGAAGCCAGAGCACAATAACGTTTCTCTCATAAGGAATATAAAGGAAAAGTAGGACGTAATTTGAGGCAGTTGTAACCAATATTTCTGCTTGAATTTGCATACGCGGTTAGAGATGGTGTTTTTCTTTTGTGCTGCATAGAAAGTATTGCCTGAAAGACCCGGGTTCGATGCCGGGCAGTAAAAATATCACCCATATATAATACTATGGGGTATCTTTTCATAATTTTTTTATGCATTTATCGATATGTAAGGGAGCTCTTGCTTAGATGGAAGATGTATATTAACACTTTGTTTAAGAAAAAAAATAGATAAGACCATGCTGTTCCTGGGTTCGATGCCAGAGCACATTATAATTTCTCAAATAAGGAGTGTATGTGAATAGTAGGACGTCGTTTGAGGTAGTTGCACCTAATAGTTTTGCTTGAATTTTCACACATAGTTTGATATAGTAATTTTCTATTTTGCTGCATAGTAAGTACACCAGGAAGACCGGGGTTCGCTGCCAGGTGATTAAATTGCAGCGAATTCTACGAATATTTTGAATTTTTTTTTTCTTTTGATGTCCGTCCCGGTATATGATGCCGATATGAAATTAGTGTTGTCGATCTGCTTGCAGTATGCAAGCTACATTTTACTCGTATATAATAGATATCCGGAGAAACGTCTATATATAATAGATAGATAGATAGATAGATAGGATACTAATTCACAGCCTAAACCACAGGCGTGATTTACTTGAAATTTTTACGACGTATTTGCCATAACGTATAACCTCCAGAAAAATTGCGATTTTGAACCTCAGTGTCATTGGTTCGATTCCAGAGGGCCCCAAAGTCCCGATTTTTCCCGTTTAAATGCATTGCTTTGATTTTCAGGAATTAAAAAAAAATACTTTCCGGTTAGGTAATGAATCGAAACTCAGGAAGCCTATATATATGGTCATGATCTATCGAAAACATAAATGACTTTTACGAAAAATATCCTGGGTTCGATGCTAGGTCGATGCAAAAATCTGCCATTTGAAATACATTGAGGTAAATTTTCATTAATTTTTTTCATGCACTTATCGAAATGATAGGAAGTTCTCGCTTATATGGAAGATGTATATTATGCATAGTTTTATGAAAAAATGTAGATAAGACCTTACTGTTCCTGGGTTCGAAGCCAGAGCACGTAAAAGTTTCTCTCATAAGGAATATAAGGGAAAAGTAGGACGTCATTTGAGGCAGTTGCACCTAATATTTCTGCTTGAATTTTCACACATTGTTAGAGATAGTGATCTTCTTTAGTGCTACATAGAAAGTATTACCAGAATGACCCGGGTTCGAAGCCAGATGGTAAATATATCCCCCTTTTAAAATGCATTGAGTTAGTTTTCATTATTTATTTTGATGTATTAATCGAAATAATAGGAAAATCTTGCTTTGCCAGAAGATGTATATTAATACTCAGTTTAAGAAAAAAATTAGATATTACCATGCTGTACCAGTGTTCGATGCCAGAGCACATTAAAATTTCTCTCATAAGGAATATATGGGAAAAGTAGGACGTCCTTTAGAACAGTTGAAGCCAACATTTCTGCTTGAATTTTCACACATAGTTAGAGGTGGTGATTTGCTGTTGTACTGCATTGGACGTATCACCAGAAAGACCGGGGTTCGATGCCAGACGATTAAATTGCAGCGAATTTTAAGAATATTTTTAATCTTTTTTTTTCTTTTAAGGACCGTCGCGATATGATGCCCATATGAAATAAGTGCTGTCGATCTGCTTGCAGTATGCAAGCTACATTTTACTCGTATATATATAGGTATATCCGGAGAAACGTCTATATATCTATTACGAGTAAAAAGTAGCTTGCATACTGCAAGCAGATCGGCAATACTAATTTCATATCGGCATCATATCGGTACGGTTCTCAAAAGAACAAAAAAATGATTCAAAATATTCTTAAAATTCGCTGCAATTTTATCGTCTGGCATCGAACCCGGATCTTACTGGTATATTACTATGCAGCACAATAGAAGATCACCGTCTCTAACTATGTGTGAAAATTCAAGCAGAAATATTGGCTACAACTGCCTCAAAAGACGTTCTAATTTTCACGAATGTAAATGGCTCTCTGGATTCGAACCAAGGAAGATCGTGGAAATCAAAAACATGTTTCTGAAAGTTATTTATGATCTCTATCTATATGCCGAATTTCAAGTTTCTATATTATTGGGAAAGTTTTCAAAATAATTCCTAAAAATCGTATCAACTTATGATTACAGAGACACCTGGTGTCGAACCCTAGAAATATTGTAAGCTGTGAATGCACAGTTTGATTTGTAAAGACTTGCTCTTCTATCATGCAAAGTTTGAAGTCGATAGCATGCCGGGAAGTACCTTAATTTTGTTTCCGTTATCTCCGTAAGAAATGCATTGAGAATTGCAAATGGCCCTCTGGGATCGAACCAAGGATCATGAGCGAACATCTAAATTTTGATTATTAAATATATGTTCATGATATCTATTTCCGTGCCGAGTTTCAAGTATCCATGTTATCGGGAAAGGATAAAAAAAAATCTTAAAAATCGCCGCAATGCATTTTAAACGGCCGATTTTTGCACCGACCTAGCATCGAACCATGGACAATATTTGAAGATGTCTTTTTGATTTTCGTTGGATATGTACGGCTTCTAGCGATCCCTCGAATTTCAACTCTCTACTTTTACGGGAAGTGCCTCAAAAAAATTTTCCAAAATCCCCGCCATGTATTCTTAGGGGGAAAATCGCGACTTTGGGGCCTTCTGGAATCGAACCCATGACACTGAGGTTCAAAGTCGGCTTTTTCCTGGAGGTTACACGTTATGGCCATAACGTCGTAAAAATTTCAAGTCGGTGGCACTTGTGGAACATGGTTAGAATTTTGATCCCCTATATATATATATAGGTATATCCGGAGAAACGTCTATATATAATAGATATAGACGTTTCTCCGGATATACCTATATATATATACGAGTAAAATGTAGCTTGCATACTGCAGGCAGATCGACAACACTACTTTCATGTCGGCATCATATCGGGAAGGCCGTAAAAAGAAAAAAGAAATGGATTGAAAATATTCTGATTATTCGATGCAACGTATTCGTCCGGCATCGAACCCGGTTCTTCCTGGTGATACTTACTATGCAGCACAATAGAAGATCACCATCTCTAACTATCTGTGAAAATTCAAGCAGAAATATAATCTGCAACTGCCTCAAACGACGTCCTACTTTTCCCTAATTTTTCTTATGAGAGAAATGTTAATGTGCTCTGGCATCGAACCCAGGAATAGTTCGGTCTTCTGAAAACTGTTTTCTTAAACCAGTTATAACCATACATCTTCCAGCTAAGCACATCGGTGTATCGTCGGTGGCACTTGTGGAACATGCTTATACTTTTGATCCCCAGTGTATATATATATAATTATATCCGGAGAAGCTTCTATATATATATACGAGTTCAATGTAGCTTGCATACTGCAAGCAGATCGACAACACTATTTTCATGTCGGCATCATATCGGGACGGCCATCAAAAGAAAAAAATGGATTGAAATTTTTCTTAAAATTCGCTGAAATTCCATCGTCTGGCATCGAACCCGGGTCTTTACTGTGAACTTACTATGCAGCACAATAGAACATAACCATCTCTAACTAAGTGTGAAAATTTAAGCAGAAATATGGGCTACAATTGCCTCATAAGACGTTCTAATTTTCACGAATTTAAATGGCTCTCTGAATTCGAACCAAGGACGATCATGGAAATCTAAAAATTGTTTCTGAAAGTTATTTATGATTTCTATCTATATGCCGAGTTTGAAGTTTCTATATTATTGGCAAAGGTTAAAAAATAATTCTTAAAAATCGGATCAACTTCTGATTGCAGAGACACCTGGTGTCGAACCCAGGAAACATTGATAGCTGTGAATGCACTGTTTCATTTGTATGGACTTTATCTTTCTATATGCAAAGTTTGAAGTCGATATCGTGCCGGGAAGTACCTAAAATTTGTTTCAGTTATCTCCGTAAGAAATGCATTGAGGAATTTAAATGTCCCTCTGGGATCGAACCAAGGACCATCAGCGAATATATAAAATTCGATTATGATATATTTTTATGGTATCTAACCTCATACTGAATTTCAAGTTTCTATGCCATCGGAAAAGGGTCCAAAAAAAATCTTAAAAATCGCCACAATGCATTTTAAACGGCCGATTTTTGCCCCGACCTAGCATCGAACCAAGGATAATATTCGTAGATGTCTTTATGGTTTACTTTAGATATGCACGGCATCTAGCGATCTCTTGAATTTCAAATCTCTCCTTTTCCGGGAAGTGCCTCAAAAACATTTCCGAAAATCCCCGCCATGTAATCATATGGGGAAAATCGCGACTTTGGGGCCTTCTGGAATCGAACCCATGACACCGAGGTTCAAAGTCGGCTTTTTCCTGGAGGTTACACGTCATGGCCATAACGTGGTAAAAATTTCAAAACAGTGGCACTTGTGGAACATGGTTAGAATTTTGATCCCCTATATATATCTATTATATATAGACGTTTCTCCGGATATACCTATATATATATACGAGTAAAATGTAGCTTGCATACTGCAAGCAGATCGACAACACTAATTTCATAACAGCATTATATCGGAACGGTCCCGGAAAGGAAAATCAGGATTAAAATATTCTTAAAATTCGCTTCAATTTAATCGTCTGGCATCATGCTCGGGCCTTTTTGGTGAAATTTCTATGCAGCACATCAGAAGATCATCTTCTTTAAATACGTGTGAAAATTCAAGCAGAAATATTGGCTGCAACTGCCTCAAACGAAGACCTACTTTTCACGAATGTTAATAGCTCTCTGGATTCGAACCAAGGACGATCTAGTAAATATAAAATGTGTTTTCGAAATGTATCTATAAGTTCTATATATATGCCGAATTTCATGTTTTAGTATTATTGGGAAGGGGTTCAAAATAATTCTTAAAAATTGGATCAGTGACTGATTGTAGAGACGCCTGGTGTCGAACCCTGGACGTATTGGAAACTGTAAATGCACAAAATGACTTGCTAGAACTTGATCTAATTTTATACAAAGTTTGAAGTCGATATCATACCGGGAAGTACCTTAAATGTGTTTCCGTTATCCCCATAAGAAATGCATTGTGGAGTGCAAATGGCCCTCTGGGATCGAACCAAGGACCCTCAGCGAATATGTAAAATTTCATTATGAAATATATTTATGATATCTAACCCCATGCCAAATTTCAAGTTTCCATGCATTCGGAAAGGGGACCAAAAAAAATCTTAAAAATCGCCACAACGCATTTTAAACGGCCGATTTTTGCCCCGACCTAGCATCGAACCCAGGATATTTTCCGTAAAGCTCATTTATGTTTTCGATAGAATATGGTCATATATATAGGCTCCTTGAGTTTCAATTCTCTACCTACACGGGAAGTATTTTTTTTTAATTCCCGAAAATCAAAGCAATGCATTTAAACGGGAAAAATCGGGACTTTGGGGCCCACTGGAATCGAACCCATGACACTGAGGTTCAAAATCGCAATTTTTCTGGAGGTTATACGTTATGGCCAATATGTCGTAAAAATTTCAAGCCATTGACGCTAGTGGTTTACCCTGTGACTTTGTATCCTCTCTCTATATATATATATGAATATATATATATATGATACGAGTAAAATGTAGCTTGCATACTGCAAGCAGATCGACAACAATAATTTCATGTCGGCATCTTATCGGGACGGCCCTCAAAAGAAAAAAAAAGGTATTGAAAATATTCTTAAAATTCGCTGCAATTTAATTGTCTGGCATCGAACCCGGGTCTTCCTGGTAAGCTTACTATGTAGCACAACAGCAAATCACCATCTCTTACTAAGTGTGAAAATTCAAGTAGAAATATTGGCTACAACTGCCTCAAACGACATTCTACTTTTCAGGAATGTAAATGGCGCTCTGGATTCGAACCAAGGACGATCTTGGAAATCTAAAACATGTTCATGAAAGTTATTTATGATCTCTATCTATTTGCCGAATATCAAGTTTCTATATTATTGGGATAGGGCTCAAATAATTATTAAAAATCGGATCAACTACTGATATAAGAGACGCCTGGTGTCGAACCCAGGAAATATATTTACGCTGTGAATGCACAGTGCGATTTTAAAGGACTTGATCTTATTTTGTGCAAAGTTTGAAATCGATATCATGCCGGGAAGTACCTAAAATTTGTCTCCGTTATCTCCATAATAAATGCATTGAGGAATGTAAATGGCCCTCTGGGATCGAACCAAGGACCATCAGCGAATACAAAAAATTTGATTATGAAATAAATTTATGATCTCCAACCTCATGCCGAATTTCAAGTATCCATGCCATCGGGAAAGGGTCCAAAACAAATCATAATAATCGCCACAATGCTTTTTAAACGGCCGATTTTTGCCTCGACCTAGCATCGAACTTAGGATATTTTCCGTAAAACTCAATTATGATTTCGATAGATCATTACCATATATATAGGCTCCTTGAGTTTTATTTCTCTACCTATCCGGAAAGTATTTTTTTTTATTCGCGAAAACACGGTAATGCATTTAAACGGGAAAAATCGGGACTTTGGGCCCCTCTGGAATCGAACCTATGACACTGAGGATCAAAGTCGCTTTTTTCCTGGGGGTTTCACGTTATGGCCAATATGTGGTAAAAATTTCGAGTCAATGACGCCGGTAGTTTAGCCTGTGAATTAGTATCCTATCTGGGTATCTGGGTATCTGGGTATATCATGAATGAATCCGGAGAAGCATCTATATATCTATTACGAGTAAGATGTTGCTTGCATACTGCAAGCAGATCGACAACACTCTTTTCATGTCGGCATTATATCGGGACGGCCATCAAAAGAAAAAAATGGATTGAAATTTTTCTTAAAATTCGCTGAAATTCCATCGTCTGGCATCGAACTAGGGAATTACTGTGTACTTACTATGCACTACAATAGAACATCAACATCTCTATCAATGTGTGAAAATTCAAGCAGAAATATGGGCTACAACTTCCTCAAAAGACGTTCTAATTTTCACGAATTTAAATGGCTCTCTGGATTCGAACCAAGGACGATCTTGGAAATCTAAAAAATGTTTCTGGTTATTATTTAAGATCTCCATCTATATGCCAAATTTGAAGTTTTTATATTATTGGCAAAGGTTTCAAAATAATTCCTAAAAATCGGATCAACTTCTGATTCCAGAGACACCTGGTGTCGAACCCAGGACATATTGCAAACTGTGAATGAACAGTTTGATTTGTAAAATCTTGTTCTTGTATCATGCAAAGTTTGAAGTTGATAGCATGCCGGGAAGCACCTAAAATGTGTTTCCGTAATCTCCATAAGAAATACATTGAGGAATGTAAATGGCCCTCTGGGATCGAACCAAGGACCATAAGGGAATATGTAAAATTTTAATATTAAATATAATTATAATATCTAACGCCATGCCGAATTTCAAGTTCCTATGCTATCGGAAAAGGGTTAAAAAAAAATCTTAAAAATCGCCGCAATGCATTTTAAACGGCCGATTTTTGCCCCGACCTAGCATCGAACCAAGGATAATATTCGTAGATGTCTTTATGGTTTCCTTTTGATATGCGCGGCATCTAGCGATCCCTTGAGTTTCAACTCTCTCCTTTTCCGGGAAGTGCCTCAAATAAATTTTTGAGAATCCCTGCCATGTAATCTTATGGGGAAAATCGCGACTTTGGGGCCTTCTGGAATCGAACCCATGACACCGAGGTTCAATGTCGGCTTTTTCCTGGAGGTTACACGTTATGGCCATAACGTCGTAAAAATTTCAAGTCGGTGGCACTTGTGGAACATGGTTAGATCTTTGATCCCCTATGAATGTATATATATATATATATATATCTATTATATATAGACGCTTCTCCGGATATACCTATATATATACGAGTAAAATGTAGCTTGCATACTGCAAGCAGATCGGCAATATTATTTTTAATGCGGCATCATATCGGGACGGTCCTCAAAAGAAAAAAAAAAGGATTGAAAATATTCTTAAAATTCGCTTCAATTTTAGCGTCTGGCATCGAACCCGGATCTTACTGATGAACTTACTATGCAGCACAATAGAAGATCACCATCTCTAACTATGTGTGAAAATTGTAGCAGAAATATTGGCTACAACTGCCTCAAAAGACGCTCTAATGTTCACGAATGTTAATGGCTCTCGGGACTCGAACCAAGGACGATCCTAGAAATTTAAAAAATGTTTCTGAAAGTTATCAATGATATCAATCCATATGCCAAATTTCAAGTTTCTATATTATTGGGAAAGGTTTCAAAATAATTCATAAAAATCGGATCAACTTCTGATTGCAGAGACACCTGGTGTCGAACCCAGGACACATTGATAGCTATGAATGCATAGTTTGATTTGCTAAGACTGGTTCTTCTATCACACTAAGTTTTAAGTCGATAGCATGCCGGGATGTACCTAAAATATGTTTCCGTTATCTCCATAAGAAATGCATTGGGAAATGTAAATGGCGCCCTGGGATCGAACCAAGGACTATAAGCGAATATGTAAAATTTGATTATGATATATTTTTATGGTGTATAACCTCATACCAAATTTCAAGTTCCCATGCCATTGGGAAGGGGTACAAAAAATAATAAAAATCGCCACAATGCATTTTAAACGGCCGATTTTTGCCCCGACCTAGCATCGAACCATGGACCATATTCGGCGATGTCTTTTTGATTTTCGTTGGATATGCACGGCTTCTAGCGATCCCTCGAATTTCAACTCTCTCCTTTTCCGGGAAGTGCCTCAAAAATTTTTTCGAAAATCCCCGCCATGTATTCTTATGGGGAAAATCGCGACTTTGGGGACTTCTGGAATCGAACCCATGACACTGAGATTCAAAACCGCAATTTTTCTGGCGGTAATACGTTATGGCCAATACGTCGTAAAAATTTCAAGTCGATGACGCTTATAGTTTAGGCTGTGAATTAGTATCCTATCTATCTATCTATCTATATCCTTGAATGAATCCGGAGAAGCATCTATATTTAATAGATATATATATATACATTCATAGGGGATCAAAATTCTAACCATGTTCCACAAGTGCCACCGACTTGAAATTTTTACGACATATTGGCCATAACGTGTAACCTCCAGGAAAAAGCCGAGTTTGAACCTCGGTGTCATGGGTTCGATTCCAGAAGGCCCCAAAGTCGCGATTTTCCCCATAAGATTACGTGGCGGGGATTTTCGAAAATTTTTTTGAGGCACTTCCCGGAAAAGGAGAGAGTTGAAACTCGAGGGATCGCTAGATGCCGCGCATATCTAAAGGAAACCATAAAGACATCTACGAATATTATCCTTGGTTCGATGCTAGGTCGGGGCAAAAATCTGCCGTTTAAAATGCACTGTGGCGATTTTTAAGATTTTTTTTGGATCCCTTTCCGATGGCATAGAAACTTGAAATTCGGTATGAGGTTAGACACCATAAAAATATATCTTAATCAAATTTTACATATTCGCTGATGGTCCTTGGTTCGATCCCAGAGGGACATTTGAATTCCTCAATGCATTTCTTACGGAGGTAACGGAAACAAATTTTAGGTACTTTCCGGCACGATATCGATTTCAAACTTTGCATATAGAAAGATCAAGTCCATACATATCAAACAGTGCATTCACAGCTATCAATGTGTCCTGGGTTCGACACCAGGTGTCTCTGCAATCAGAAGTTGATCCGATTTTTAGGAATTATTTTGAAACCTTTCTCTATATTATAGAAACTTGAAATTCGGCATATAGATAGAGATCATAAATATCTTTCAAAATCATTTTTTAGATTTCCAAGATCGTCCTTGGTTCGAGTCCCGAGAGCCATTCACATTCGTAAAAATTAGAACGTCTTTTGAGGCAGTTGTAACCAATATTTCAGCTTGAATTTTCACACATAGTTAGAGATGGTGATCTTCTATTTTGTTTCATAGTAGGTTTACCAGTAAGACCCGGGTTTGATGCCAGACGATAAATTTCAGCGAATTTTCAGAAAAAATTAAATCTTTTTTTTTTTTTCTTTTGAGGACCGTCCCGATATAATGCCGATATGAAATTACTGTTGTCGATCTGCTTGCAGTATGCAAGCAACATTTTACTCGTAATAGATATACACTCATTCATTCATTAGGGATCAAAAGTCTAAGCATGTTCCTCATGTGCCATCGACTTGAAATTTTTACATCCTTATGGCCATGACGGGTAACCTCCAGAAAAAATCCGACATTGAACCTTGGTGTCATGGGTTCGATTCCAGAAGGACGCAAAGTCGAGATTTTCTCCATAAGGATACATGGCGGGGATTTTCGAAAATTTTTTTGAGGCACTTCTCGGAAAAAGAGAGATATGAAATTCAAGGAATCGCTAGATGCCGTGCATATCTAAAGGAAACGATAAATACATCTATGAATATTATCCTTGGTTCGATGCTAGGTCGGGGCAAAAATCGGCCTTTTAAAATGCATTGTGGCGATTTTTAAGATTTTTTTTGGACCCTTTTCCGATGGCATAGAAACTTGAAATTCGGTATGATGTTAGATACTATAAATATATATCATAATCGCATTTTACGTATTCGCTGATGGTCCTTGGTTCGATCCCAGAGGGACATTTAAATTCCTCAATGCATTTCTTACGGAGATAAGGGAAACAAATTTTAGGTACTTCCCGGCACGATATCGACTTCAAACTTTGCATATAGAAGGATCAAGTCTTAACAAATCAAACTATGCATTCACAGCTATCAATGTGTCCTGGGTTCGACACCAGGTGTCTCTGCAATCAGAAGTTGATCCGATTTTTAGGAATTATTTTGATACCTTTACCAATAATATAGAATCTTGAAATTTGGCAGATAGATTGAGGTGATTAATAACTTTCAGAAACATTTTTTAAATTTTAGAGGTCGTCCTTGGTTCGAGTCCCGAGAGCCATTTACATTCGTGAACATTAGAGCGTCTTTTGAGGCAGTTGTAGCCAATATTTCTGCTTGAATCTTCACACATAGTTTTAGATGGTGATCTTCTATTGTGTTTCATAGTAGTTTTACCAGTAAGACCCGGGTTCGATGCCAGACGATGAATTTTCAGCGAATTTTAAGAAGAAATTATATCCTTTTTTTTTCTCTTATGAGGACTGTCCCGATGTGATGCCGATATGAAAATAGTATTGCCGATCTGCTTGCAGTATGCAAGCTACATTTTACTCGTATGATATATGAATGAATCCGGAGAAGCATCTATATATAATAGATATATATAGGGGATCAAAATTCTAACCATGTTCCACAAGTGCCACCGACTTGAAAATTTTACGACGTATTGGCCATAACGTGTAACCTCCAGGAAAAAGCCGACTTTGAACCTCGGTGTCATTGGTTCGATTCCAGAAGGCCCCAAAGTCGCAATTTTGTCCATAAGAATACATGGCGGGGATTTTCGAAAATTTTTAAATAATACTTCCCGGAAAGGTAGAAAATCGAAATTCAAGGAGCTTACAGATATGGTCAAGAACTATTATAAACATGAATGATTACTAATGAGAACGTCCTGGGTTCAATGCCAGGACGATGCAAAAATCCCGCATTTAAAATGCATGGGGATAGTTTTTCATTAATTATTTTGATGCACTTACCGGAATGTAAGGAACTTTTCTCTCAGCTAGAAGATATATATTAAGAATTGGTTTAAGAAAAAAAATTTCTTAAGCCCGTACTATTCCTGGGTTCGATGCTAGAGCACATTAACATTTCTCTCATAAGGAATATAAGGGAAAAGTAGGACGTCGTTTGATGCAGTTGCAGCCTTTATTTCTGCTCGAATTTTAAAATATAGTTAAAGATAATGATCTTCTATTATGTTGCATAGGAAGAATTACCAGAAAGATCCGGGTTCGCTGCCGGGTGGCAAATATGTCTCCCGTTTAAAATACATTGGTTTAGTATTTCATTATTTTTTTGATGCACTTATCGAAATGATAGAAAGTTCGTACTCGGCTGGAAGATGTATGAGAAGAATTGGCTTTAGAAAAAAAAATAGATAACACCGTACTATTCCTGGGTTCGATGCCAGAGCAAATTAGCATTTCTCTCATAAGGAATATAAGGGAAAAGTAGGACGTCGTTTGAGGCAGTTGCAGTTAATATTTCTACTTGAATTTTCACACATAGTTACAGATGGTGATCTTCTATGGTGCTGCATAGTAAGTATGACCGGAAAGACCTGGGTTCGATGCCAGACGAATAAATTGCAGCGGAAATTAAGAATATTTTCCAACCATTTTTTTTTTCTTTTGAGGACTCACTCTATGTGATGCCGACAAAAAACTTTTGTTATAGATGTGCTTGCAGTATGCAAGCAACATTTTACTCGTAATAGATATAGATGCTTCTCCGGATTCATTCATATATATAGCTATATAGGTATATAGATAGGATACAAATTCACAGGCTAAACCACAAGCGTCATTGACTTGAAATTTTTATGACATATTGGCCATAACGTGAAACCACCAGGAAAAAAGCGACTTTGATCCTCAGTGTCATAGGTTCGATTCCAGAGGGCCCTTAAGTCCCGATTTTTCCCGTTTAAATGCATTGCCGTGATTTTCGGGATTTAAAAAAAAATACTTTCCGGAGAGGTAGAGAAATAAAACTCATGGAGCCTATATTTATGGTCTTGGTCTTTCGAAAACATCAATGACTTTCACAAAGAATATCCTGGGCTCGATGCTAGGACGATGCAAAGATCTGCCCTTTAAAATACATGGGAGCTATTTTTCATTATTTTTTTTGATGCACTTATCGAAATGATATTAAGTTTGTTCTTTGCTGGAAGATGTATGGTAAAAATAGGTTTAAGAAAAAAATATTGATAAGACGGAACTGTTCCTGGGTTCGATGCCGGGGCACATTTAAATTTCTCTCATAAGGAATATTAGGGAAAAGTAGGACGTCGTTTTAGGCAGTTGGAACCAATATTTCTGCTTGAATTTTCACACATGGTTAAAGGTTTTGATCTTCTTTAATTCTGCATAGAAAGTATTACCAGAAAGACCCGGGTTCGAAGCCAGACGGTATGTATATCCCCCATTTGTAATATATTGAGTTAGTTTTCATTTTTTATTTTGTTGTACTTAGAGAAATAATAGGAATTTCTTGCTTTGCTAGAAAATGTATATTAAGACTCGGCTTAAGAAAAAAACTTAGATACGACAATGCTGTGCCTGGGTTCGATGCCAGAGCACATTTACATTTCTCTCATAAGGAATATAAAGGAAAAGTAAGACTTCGTTTGAGGCAGTTGCAGCCAATACTTCTGCTTGAATTTTAGCACATAGTTAGAGATTAATATCTTCTATTATGTTGCATAGGAAGTTTTACCAGAAGGACCCGGGTTCGATGCAGGGCGGTAAATATGTCTCCCGTTTAAAATACCTGGGGTTAGTATTTCATTATTTTTTTGATGCACTTATCGAAATGATAGGAAGTTCGTGCTTGGCTGGAAGATGTATGGTTAAAACTGGTTTAAGAAAACAGTTTTCAGAAGACCGTACTATTCCTCGGTTCGATGCCAGAGCACATTAACATTTCTCTCATAACAAATATGAGGGAAAAGTAGGACATCGTTTGAGGCAGTTGCAAATAATATTTCTGCTTGAATTTTCACAGATAGTTAGAGATGGTGATCTTCTATTGTGCCGCATAGTAAGTATCACCAGAAAGACCCGGGTTCGATGCCGGACGAATAAATTGCAGCGAATAATCAGAACATTTTCAATCCATTTTTTTTTCTTTTGACGTCCTTCCCGATATGATGCCGACATGAAATTAGTGTTGTCGATCTGCTTGCAGTATGCAAGCTACATTTTACTCGTAATAGATATAGATGCTTCTCCGGATTCACTCATGATATACCCAGATACCCAGATAGGATACTAATTCACAGGCTAAACTACTGGCGTCATTGACTCGAAATTTTTACCACGTATTGGCCATAACGTGAGACCCCCAGGAAAAAAGCGACTTTGATCCTCAGTCTCATAGATTCGATTCCAGAGGGGCCCAAAGTCCCGATTTTTCCCATAAGATTACATGGCGGGGATTTTCAAAAATTTATTTGAGGCACTTCCCGGAAAAGGAGAGAATTGAAACTCGAGGGATCGCTAGATGCCCCCCATATCAACAGAAAACCATTAAGATATCTACGAATATTATCCTAGGTTCGATGCTAGGACGGGGCAAAAGTCGGCCGTTTAAAATGCATTGCGGCGATTTTTAAGTTTTTTTTTGAACCCTTTTCCGATGGCATAGAAACTTAAAATTCGGCATGGCGTTAGATATTATAGTTATATTTCATAATAAAATTTTACATATTCCCTTATGGTCCTTGGTTCGATCCCACAGGGCCATTTACATTCCTCAATGCATTTCTTATGGAGATTACGGAAACACATTTTAGGTGCTTCCCGATATTATATCTACTTGAAACTTTGCATAACATAAGATCAAGACATTACTAATCAAACTGTGAATTCACAGGTACCAATGTTTTTTCTGGTTTTACCACCAGGCGTCTCTACAATCAGTAAATGATCCGATTTTTAAGAATTTTTTGGAACCATTTCCCAATTATATAGAAACTTGAAATTCGGCATATAGATAGAGATCATAAAATAACTTTCGGAAAAATTTTTTAGATATCCAAGATCGTCCTTGGTTCGAATCCAGAGAGCCATTTAAATTCGTGAAAATTAGAACGTCTTTTGAGGCAGTTGTAGCCCATATTTCTGCTTGAATTTTCACACATCGTTAGAGATGGTGATGTTCTATTGTGCTGCATAGTAAGTTCACAGTAAAGACCCGGGTTCGATGCCAGACGATGGAATTTAGGCAAATTTTAAGAAAAATTTCAATCTTTTTTTTTCTTTTGATGGCCGTCCGGATATGATGCCGACATTAAAATAGTGTTGCCGATCTGCTTGCAGTATGCAAGCAACATTTTACTCGTCTATTATATATAGATGCTTCTCCGGATTCATTCATGATATACCCAGATACCCAGATAGGATACTAATTCACAGGCTAAACTACTGGCGTCATTGACTCGAAATTTTTACCATGTATTGGCCATAACGTAAAACCCCAGGGAAAAAGCGATTTTGATCCTCAGTGTCATAGGTTCGATTCCAGAGGGCCACAAAGTCGCGATTTTCTCCATAAGAATACATGGCGGGGATTTTCGAAAATTTTTTTGAGGTACTTCCCGGAAAAGTAGAGAGTTAAAATTCAAGGGAACGCTAGAAGCCGTGCAAATCCAACGTAAATCAGAAAGACATCGCCGAACATGGTCCATGGTTCGATGCTAGGTCGGGGCAAAAATCGGCCGTTTAAAATGCATTGCGGCGATTTTGAAAAATTTTTTTGGATCCTTTACCGATAACATGGATACTTGAAACTCTGCACGTCGATAGATATCATAAATATATTTCGTAATCAAATTTTACATGTTCGCTGATGGTCCTTGGTTCGATCCCAGAGGACCATTTGCACTTCTCAATGCATTCCTTACGGAGATAACGGAAACAAAATTAAGGCACTTACCAGCACGCTATCAACTTCAAACTTTGCAAGATACGAGAAAAAGTCTTTAAAAATCAAACTTTGCATTCACAGCTTACAATATGTCCTGGGTTCGACACCAGGTGTCTCTGCAATCAGAAGTTGATCCGATTTTTAGGAATTATTTTGAAACCTTTCCCAATAATATAGAAATTTGAAATTCTGTATATAGATAGAAATCATAAATAACTTTCAGAAATATCTTTTAGATTTCCAAGATCGTCCTTGGTTCGAATCCAGAGAGCCATTTACATTCGTGATAATTAGAACGTCTTTTGAGGCAGTTGTAGCCAATATTTCTGCTTGAATATTCACACATGGTTAAAGATGATGATCTTCTATTGTGCTGCATAGTTAGTTCACCAGTAAGACCCTGGTTCGATGCCAGACGATGAAATTTAAGCGAATTTCAGAAAAATTTCAATCCTTTTTTTTTTCTTTTGAGGAGCGTTCCGATATGATGCCGATATGAAATTAGTATTGCCGATCTGCTTGCAGTATGCAAGCTACATTTTACTCGTATAATAGATAGATGCTTCTCCGGATTCATTCATGATATACCCAGATACCCAGATAGGATACTAATTCACAGGCTAAACTACTGGCGTCATTAACTCGAAATTTTTACCACGTATTGGCCATAACGTGAAACCCCCAGGAAAAAAGCGACTTTGATCCTCAGTGTCATAGGTTCGATTCCAGAGGGGCCCAAAGTCCCGATTTTTCCCGTTTAAATGCATTACCGTGATTTTCGCGAATAAAAAAAAATACTTTCCGGATAGGTAGAGAAATAAAACTCAAGGAGCCTATATATATGGTAATGATCTATCGAAATCATAATTGAGTTTTACGGAAAATATCCTAAGTTCGATGCTAGGTCGAGGCAAAAATCGGCCGTTTAAAAAGCATTGTGGCGATTATTATGATTTGTTTTGGACCCTTTCCCGATGGCATGGATACTTGAAATTCGGCATGAGGTTGGAGATCATAAATTTATTTCATAATCAAATTTTTTGTATTCGCTGATGGTCCTTGGTTCGATCCCAGAGGGCCATTTACATTCCTCAATGCATTTATTATGGAGATAACGGAGACAAATTTTAGGTACTTCCCGGCATGATATCGATTTCAAACTTTGCACAAAATAAGATCAAGTCCTTTAAAATCACACTGTGCATTCACAGCGTAAATATATTTCCTGGGTTCGACACCAGGCGTCTCTTATATCAGTAGTTGATCCGATTTTTAATAATTATTTGAGCCCTATCCCAATAATATAGAAACTTGATATTCGGCAAATAGATAGAGATCATAAATAACTTTCATGAACATGTTTTAGATTTCCAAGATCGTCCTTGGTTCGAATCCAGAGCGCCATTTACATTCCTGAAAAGTAGAATGTCGTTTGAGGCAGTTGTAGCCAATATTTCTGCTTGAATTTTCACACATAGTAAGAGATGGTGATTTGCTGTTGTGCTACATAGTAAGCTTACCAGGAAGACCCGGGTTCGATGCCAGACAATTAAATTGCAGCGAATTATAAGAATATTTTCAATACCTTTTTTTTTCTTTTGAGGGCCGTCCCGATAAGATGCCGACATGAAATTATTGTTGTCGATCTGCTTGCAGTATGCAAGCTACATTTTACTCGTATCATATATATATATATTCATATATATATATATATAGAGAGGATACAAAGTCACAGGCTAAACCACTAGCGTTAATGGCTTGAAATTTTTACGACATATTGGCCATAACGTATAACCTCCAGAAAAATTGCGATTTTGAACCTCAATGTCATGGGTTCGATTCCAGAGGGCCCCAAAGTCCCGATTTTTCCCATAAGATTACATGGCAGGGATTTTCGAAAATTTTTTTGAGGCACTTCCAGGAAAAGCAGAGAATTGAAACTCGACGGATCGCTAGATGCCGTGCATAGCCAACGAAAATCAAAAAGACATCATCGAATATTGTCCTTGGTTCGATGCTAGGCCGGGGCAAAAATCGGCCGTTTAAAATGCATTGCGGCGATTTTGAAGATTTTTTTTGGACCCCTTTCCGATGGCATAGAAACTTGAAATTCAACATGAGGTTAGATATCATAAATATATCTCATAATAAAATTTTACATATTTGCTGATCGTCCTTGGTTCGATCCCAGAGGGTCATTTAAATTCCTCAATGCCTTTCTTACGGAGAAAACGGAAACAAAATTTAGGTACTTCCAGGCGTGCTATCGACTTCAAACCTTGCATGATACAAGAACAAGTCTTTACAAATCAAACTTTTCATTCACAGCTTACAATATGTCCTGGGTTCGACACTAGGTGTCTCTGAAATCAGAAGTTGATCCGATTTTTAGTAATTATTTTGAAAGCTTTCCCAATAATATAGAAACTTGAAATTCGGCATATAGATAGAGTTCATAAATAACTTTCAGAAGCATGTTTAAGATTTTCAAGATTAACCTTGGTTCGAATCCAGAGAGCCATTTACATTCGTGAAAATTAGAACGTCTTTTGAGGCAGTTGCAGCCAATATTTCTGCTTGAATTTTCACACATAGTTAGAGATGGTGATCTTCTATTGTGCTGCATAGTAAGTTCACAGTAAAGACCAGGGTTCGATGCCAGACGATGAAATTTCAGCGAATTTTAGGAATTTTTTATTCATTTGTTTTTCTTTTGAGGACCGTTCCTATATAATTCCAACATAAAATTAGTGTTGTTGATCTGCTTGCAGTATGCAAGCAACATTTTACTCGTATATATATAGGTATATCCGGAGAAGCGTCTATATATAATAGATATATAGGGGATCAAAATTCTAACCCTGTTCCACAAGTGCCACCGACTTGAAATTTTTACGACGTAATGGCCATGACGTGAAACCTCCAGGAAAAAGCCGACTTTGAACCTCGGTGTCATGGGTTCGATTCCAGAAGGCCCCAAATTCGCGATTTTCTCCATAAGGATACATGGAGGGGATTTTCGAAAATTTTTTTGGTGCACTTCCCGGAAAGGTAGAGAGTTGAAATTTGAGGGATCGCTAGAAGCCGTACATCTCCAACGTAAATCGGAAAGACATCGCCAGATATGGTCCATGGTTCGATGCTTGGTCGGGGCAAAAATCAGCCGTTTAAAATGCATTGCGGCGATTTTGAAGATTTTTTTTGGATCCTTTCCCGATAACATGGATACTTGAAATTCAGCACGTGAATAGATGCCATGAATATATTTCAAAATAAAATTTCACCTTTTCGCTGATGGTCCTTGGTTCGATCCCAGAGGGCCATTTGCACTTCTCAATGCATTTCTTACGGAGATAACGGAAACAAAATTTAGGTACTTCCTGGCATGCTATCGACTTCAAACTTTGCATAATATAAAAGCAAGGCCTTACAAATCAAACTATCTATTCACATCTTACAATATTTCCTGGGTTCGACACCAGGTGTCTCTGCAATCAGAAGTTGATCCGATTTTTAGGAATTATTTTGAAACCTTTACCAATAATATAGAAACTTGAAATACGGCATATAGATAGATATCATAAATAACTTAAAGAAAAATGTTTTAGATTTCCAAGATCGTCCTTGGTTCGAATCCAGAGAGCAATTTACATTCGTGAAAAGTAGAACGTCGTTTGAGGCAGTTGCAGCCAATATTTCTGCTTGAATTTTCACACATAGTAAGAGATGGTGATTTGCTGTTGTGCTACATAGTAAGCTTACCAGGAAGACCCGGGTTCGATGCCAGACAATTAAATTGCAGCGAATTATAAGAATATTTTCAATACCTTTTTTTTTCTTTTGAGGGCCGTCCCGATAAGATGCCGACATGAAATTATTGTTGTCGATCTGCTTGCAGTATGCAAGCTACATTTTACTCGTATCATATATATATATATTCATATATATATATATATAGAGAGGATACAAAGTCACAGGCTAAACCACTAGCGTTAATGGCTTGAAATTTTTACGACATATTGGCCATAACGTATAACCTCCAGAAAAATTGCGATTTTGAACCTCAATGTCATGGGTTCGATTCCAGAGGGCCCCAAAGTCCCGATTTTTCCCATAAGATTACATGGCAGGGATTTTCGAAAATTTTTTTGAGGCACTTCCAGGAAAAGCAGAGAATTGAAACTCGACGGATCGCTAGATGCCGTGCATAGCCAACGAAAATCAAAAAGACATCATCGAATATTGTCCTTGGTTCGATGCTAGGCCGGGGCAAAAATCGGCCGTTTAAAATGCATTGCGGCGATTTTGAAGATTTTTTTTGGACCCCTTTCCGATGGCATAGAAACTTGAAATTCAACATGAGGTTAGATATCATAAATATATCTCATAATAAAATTTTACATATTTGCTGATCGTCATTGGTTCGATCCCAGAGGGTCATTTAAATTCCTCAATGCCTTTCTTACGGAGAAAACGGAAACAAAATTTAGGTACTTCCAGGCGTGCTATCGACTTCAAACCTTGCATGATACAAGAACAAGTCTTTACAAATCAAACTTTTCATTCACAGCTTACAATATGTCCTGGGTTCGACACCAGGTGTCTCTGAAATCAGAAGTTGATCCGATTTTTAGTAATTATTTTGAAAGCTTTCCCAATAATATAGAAACTTGAAATTCGGCATATAGATAGAGTTCATAAATAACTTTCAGAAGCATGTTTAAGATTTTCAAGATTATCCTTGGTTCGAATCCAGAGAGCCATTTACATTCGTGAAAATTAGAACGTCTTTTGAGGCAGTTGCAGCCAATATTTCTGCTTGAATTTTCACACATAGTTAGAGATGGTGATCTTCTATTGTGCTGCATAGTAAGTTCACAGTAAAGACCAGGGTTCGATGCCAGACGATGAAATTTCAGCGAATTTTAGGAATTTTTTATTCATTTGTTTTTCTTTTGAGGACCGTTCCTATATAATTCCAACATAAAATTAGTGTTGTTGATCTGCTTGCAGTATGCAAGCAACATTTTACTCGTATATATATAGGTATATCCGGAGAAGCGTCTATATATAATAGATATATAGGGGATCAAAATTCTAACCCTGTTCCACAAGTGCCACCGACTTGAAATTTTTACGACGTAATGGCCATGACGTGAAACCTCCAGGAAAAAGCCGACTTTGAACCTCGGTGTCATGGGTTCGATTCCAGAAGGCCCCAAATTCGCGATTTTCTCCATAAGGATACATGGAGGGGATTTTCGAAAATTTTTTTGGTGCACTTCCCGGAAAGGTAGAGAGTTGAAATTTGAGGGATCGCTAGAAGCCGTACATCTCCAACGTAAATCGGAAAGACATCGCCAGATATGGTCCATGGTTCGATGCTTGGTCGGGGCAAAAATCAGCCGTTTAAAATGCATTGCGGCGATTTTGAAGATTTTTTTTGGATCCTTTCCCGATAACATGGATACTTGAAATTCAGCACGTGAATAGATGCCATGAATATATTTCAAAATAAAATTTCACCTTTTCGCTGATGGTCCTTGGTTCGATCCCAGAGGGCCATTTGCACTTCTCAATGCATTTCTTACGGAGATAACGGAAACAAAATTTAGGTACTTCCTGGCATGCTATCGACTTCAAACTTTGCATAATATAAAAGCAAGGCCTTACAAATCAAACTATCTATTCACATCTTACAATATTTCCTGGGTTCGACACCAGGTGTCTCTGCAATCAGAAGTTGATCCGATTTTTAGGAATTATTTTGAAACCTTTACCAATAATATAGAAACTTGAAATACGGCATATAGATAGATATCATAAATAACTTAAAGAAAAATGTTTTAGATTTCCAAGATCGTCCTTGGTTCGAATCCAGAGAGCAATTTACATTCGTGAAAAGTAGAACGTCGTTTGAGGCAGTTGCAGCCAATATTTCTGCTTGAATTTTCACACATAGTTAGAGATGGTGATCCTCTATTGTGCTCCATAGTAAGTTCACCAGGAAGACCCGGGTTCGATGCCAGACGATTAAAATCAACCGAATTTTCAGAATATTTTAAATCCTTTTTTTTTTCTTTTGAGGACCGCCCGATATGATGCCGAAATAAAAATAATATTGCCGATCTGCTTGCAGTATGCAAGCAACATTTTACTCGTATATATATATAGGTATATCCGGAGAAGCGTCTATATATAATAATAGATATATATATAGGGGATCAAAATTCTAACCATGTTCCACAAGTGCCACTGTTTTGAAATTTTTACCACGTTATGGCCATGACGTGTAACCTCCAGGAAAAAGCCGACTTTGAACCTTGGTGTCATGGGTTCGATTCCAGAGGCCCCAAAGTCGCGATTTTCCCCATAAGATTACATGGTGGGGATTTTCGAAAATTTTTTTGAGGCACTTCCCGGAAAAGGAGAGATTTGAAATTCAAGAGATCGCTAGATGCCGTGCACATCTAAAGTAAACCATAAAGACATCTACGAATATTATCCTTGGTTCGATGCTAGGTCGGGGCAAAAATCGGCCTTTTAAAATGCATTGTGGCGATTTTTAAGATTTTTTTTGGACCCTTTTCCGATGGCATAGAAACTTGAAAATCAGTATGAGGTTAGATACCATAAAAATATATCATAATCGATTTTTACATATTCGCTGATGGTGCTTGGTTCGATCCCAGAGGGACATTTAAATTCCTCAATGCATTTCTTACGGAGATAACGGAAACAAATTTTATTTATTTATTTATTTATTTATTTGACCCTTTATTGGCGAGGTTAGGCCCAAGTGGGCCTCTCTTCCACCTAACATCGTAGGTCGTCATAATATGAATAATTATAAATTAAATTAAAACAAAAAGACAGAGTAGATTGTGGGGAAAAATCTTTGCAACTGAAGGTTGCTAAAGAAAAACCCACGTTGCGGGAAAACACCCACAGAGAAGGGGGGTGAAAAAAACCCGCGAAAACACAGTAAAAATGACAATTAAATACAGACAATAATAAAATTACATACATAATATACGTAAATCAATTAATTTACAGAAGAAAGAAAAAAAAATAAAAATATCATTCATTTCCTACTAAATAGTATTTGTCAGAGAAAAAATAATAAATAAATAAAGGTCAGCCAGCGGCGTCCGTCCACTTTTTCAAATTTATCTCAGCAGAAAGAGAGTGAGATGAACCTGAAAATGAAGAGAGAAATAAAGGGTAGATGAGATGTATACATAGCTATTCAGATTTGAAAAAAAAAACACTAAGGAAGAGTATTGATTGGGTGTAACGACGATTTGAAGGAATGATGGAAAGAGCTAAGTAGGTATTTGTTGTTCTGACCGATAGAGTTTTTCAAAGATCTCACGTTTAAATGAAAAGAAAGATGATTGTATTAATTTTGGTTGAGCAACTTCATTCCAGTATTTTGCTCCGATGACAAGGAGAGATTTACTGCAAATTTCGGTTCTATGAATTGGTATCATGAGTTTGCCAGTGGGACGAGTTCCTAGTCCTTGCGTGTTGTTCAGTATAGTAAAGTAATTATCGAGGTACCTGGGGCAACATTCATTGAGAACTTTATACACGAGATTAAGAGTGTGAAGTTTTCTTCTTGACTGGGGACGAAGCCACTTTAATTCTTTTAAAAGTGGGGAAACATGATCAAATTTTTTGGCGTTGAAGATAAATTTGACCGCATGATTAAAAGCTCTGTCTAATTTAATGGTGACCGTTTTGTTTGTTTCATTCATTAGTGTGTCACAATAATCAAAGATAGGAAAAATTAACGCTTGAACAAGTAATTTTTTCAGCTTAAATGGTAAAATATACTGCAATCGTTTCATATTTTGAAGAGTTGAATATGATTTCCTGCAGACTTCCGCTACTTGAGGAACCCAAGTAAAGGATTGATCTAAAAGTATTCCTAGATTCTTTACAGATGAGCTGAAATCGATTTTAATGTTGTCAATTTTTACTTTGGGTAGTGTAAGAGTGTTGATGTTTCTCAGTATCTTGGGATAGCCAAATATTATACTCTGAGATTTACTTGGATTGATTTTAAGCGCCAATGAGTTAAGCCATGAGTGTAGGAGGGTGATATCATTATTAATTAGGTGGATGGCTTCAATAGAGTTTTGCGGTTCCGACGATAGATATATTTGTAGATCATCGGCGTATAGGTGGTAAGAAACGTGTTTCAAGTAAGAGGATAGATTTTGGAGGTAAAGAGAAAATAACAAAGGCCCGAGAATAGAGCCCTGCGGAACGCCATGATTGTTTATTATTACAGAAGAGTATATATTGTTAGCGAAGCACGTTTGGGATCTATTTGTTAGATATGAAGAAAACCATGATAAGGTGGAGGGAGAGAGGTTAAATATCCTTAGTTTGGCAAGGAGTAAATCAATCTGGACTGAGTCAAAAGCTTTGCTGAGGTCAATTAGGGCAAGAAAAGTGATTTTCTTTTTGTCCATTGCGATCCTTATGTCATCAGTGACTTTAGTAAGTGCCGTAGAAGTACTGTGGTGGCGTCTAAAACCAGACTGGTAAGGATCGAAGAGATTATTCTCGGTCAAAAACCTTGAAAATTGGATATGTACTAGGCGTTCGAGACTCTTGGATAATGATGGAAGAATACTTATTGGGCGGAAGTCGTTCAAATCGGATGGAGTACTCTTTTTAGGAATAGGATGTATGACAGATGTTTTCCATTGTGAAGGAAAGATTCCGTGAGAAAGGGAGAAATTAAAAATATGTGTTATGTGGGGGAGAAAGGCATAGTGAATTTTATGGATGAACTGGATCGGAATGCCATCCATGCCTGTAGCTGAGGATTTGATGGCCAAGAGAGATTTTTTAACTTCACTGGAGGACACTGGCTTAAATTTGAATTCAGATTTAGTTAGAGGTGTTTGAGTAGTTATGGACAACAGCGACTCTCGGAATTCATCGGGTGTTAATTTCGTGTAGTTGTCAACAAAATGTTTGTTCATACTATCAGAGCTTAAGTTATGCGGGAACAAGTATTTACATTTACCAACACCTAGCTTCGATAATCCTTTCCATAAGGACTTGCCAGAGGAATGTTTAAGGAGTTCATCTGCAAATTTAGCTTTGGCTTTTTTAATTGAACTTTTTACTTTATTTCGAAAATATTTGAATCTCTCATAATCCGTAATTAGTTTGGATCGTTTATATTGATTTTGAAGTTTGTCTCTATGTCGCATTAAAGACAGAATTGACTCACTTATCCACGGAGTAGGTTGATTTTTTACGCGTCTGGTTTTAAGAGGAGCATGCTCGTTAATTAATTCACTGAAAAAAGTATTAAGCATTTCAACCTTTCCGTCTAAATCGTTAATAAGGAAAATATTATCAAGCGGGAGTTGCGAAATCGAATGATATAAAGCTCTTAAGTCTATATTATTTAAGTTACGGTAAGTTATTAGTTTTGGCGATGTCCTTTTCGAGCGTATTGCGTAGTTGATATACAAGAGATCGTGCGCCGAAATACCGGGTGCTGATAATTGCCCATGATTTAAGACTTTACTCCGATTGCTTACGAGGATCAGATCCAATAATGTGGCAGAGTGGTTAGTGAAGAACGTTGGATTTAAAGGGAGAATATCAAAGTTCAAGGAATTGAATACAGATCTCAATTGATTCGATTCGGGACTATCAACACAGAGGTTTGTGTTGAGGTCTCCCATAATTATAACATCATCGTAAAGATGTAAGAGTTCAGACAAAGCGTCTTCTATGTCAGATAAAAATCCTATTTTTGGAGGCTTATAGATTATGCAGTAGAGCAGTTTTTTCTTTTTTAATCTAATTTCAAGCATGATATATTCGGGACGACCGCAATAGTTAGGTTGAGAGTGAGAGATTAATTTATATTGAAGGCCCTCTCTTATATATACACATACGCCGCCACCTCTTTTACCAATCCTATCGTTTCTGATTAGGTTGAAGTTAGGAATGTTAACAATTGAAGAGGAAATATTGGGTTTTAACCATGACTCACTAACACCTATTAAATCGATACCGTCCACAGTGCCTATAAGTTTAATTTCATCTAAGTGTGCGGGTATGCTTTGCGCGTTGATGTGCACTGCCATGAGAGATCTTCTGTGGAAAGAAGCTAAACGGTGGAGACTTTCGGGTGCTGAGTACTGATCGAAGTTGCGGTAAGAAGGAAGTATTTCAGAAGAGAAAGTGAGGGTAGAAGAGTTTGGGAAGAATGCACATGCATTGGGATTCAATGAGTCATTGTAGTTTGCTGGGAAAAACTGAGTGGCAAGAGGACTCAGGTAAGAAGCGATGGGGGGTGAAACGAGTTGTTTTGAGCATTTCAAAGCATGAAAAAGGGAATTCTGAGAATTGTGAGGGAGCATGATTACGCCAAGAAAGAATAACTAAGTCGAAAATAAATGAGAAACGAAACGAAAAACCACTGGTTCAAAGAACAAGAAGCGTTAATCTAAAAAAGGAGCGTATGAAAAATATACTCAGGAGAATACGTCAAGGATGAACTTTACTATGCAGTAAACAAGGTATATTAAATAGATATAATAATAATAAATATATGGAAAATAAAAATAAAATAAGGAATACAAAAGTATATAAAAAAAAGGAAAAGAGGTGAGAGGAATGTAGAAAGTACTATTGACAATTTAAGGGAAAAGGGTAGAGAGAAGGTAGCTATGATTATGGGAATAAGAGAAAGAGAGAAAATGATAAAAGAGAGAGAGAAAAGTCCTCGGGAAAAAAGCCCTCAGAGCTTTTTACTTAACTTTTTGCCGGAGTGGCTATTGCCGGGAGCTGTTTGGGGGTTGCCGTTGACGGGTGTGTGGCTGCGAAGATTTTTCTGATGTCCTCTAGTGTTGTGGCCGTGTGCTTGATTCCGTTGGACCCAAGAACAATTATTCTCCCGTCCGATGTCCACACATTTTCTCGGCCAAAGGATTCTTTTGCTTCATCGAGCACTCTTTTCCGGTAGTTGGTGAGGCTCTCCGTAATGAGGAATCCGGTGTTCCGCAGCCGCTTCTTATTTTTCCACACCAGGTCCCGATCGGCGTATGAAACAAATTTCACGATGGTGGGCCTGTGTCGATTGTGGCCGCGATTCCTTTGCCCAACTCGATGAGCCCTGTCGATGGATTGCACAGGAATTTTAATTCCAATTTTCGCATCAAAAAAACCAATAACATTATTAATCGATACTTCTCCTTCGTGCTCCGGGAGCCCGTGAATAAGAAGGCAGTTTCTGCGGCTATACTGCTCTAAGGCATCCAACCGCTTCTCCTGCTCCTCCACTTGCTCACGGAGCCTTCGTATCTCCATCACGGCCGTCTTTACGTCTTCTTTGATGGAGGCCATCACCTTCTCCAGGACATCGTCAGGGTTTTTGTTGTCTTTCGGACTCTCCGTTTTCTTCAGTTGCTCTTTGATTGCAAGTGATATCTTCGGGGAGAGCAACTCTTCTACTTTCGAGACGATGGATGCGGCCTCATCGTCCACCTTGCGTGCCCTTGCCTTGGCCATCCTCCGGGTTGGGTTACCTGTTGGGGGTGAATGGGTTAGCTCTGAAAGAGAAAGCGATTAGTACATCCGAACACTACGGCGGTCGGAGAGAGACTGATTTTAGGTACTTCCCGGCACGATATCGACTTCAAACTTTGCATATAGAAAGATAAAGTCCATACAAATGAAACAGTGCATTCACAGCTATCAATGTGTCCTGGTTTCGACACCAGGTGTCTCTGCAATCAGAAGTTCGTATTCGTAGCGGTTAAATCTCTTAAGCCACCGAGGCAAGTATATGTAATTCGCAAAGCTAATTTTTCGGAGTTTAGGGTTTATATTAACGAGTGCAAGGATGATTTTTTCCGCTTCTTGGGTGCAAATACAGTAAATGATAGTTGGATAGAGTTTCTCCGGATAATCAAAGAAGGTTTAATTAAATTTGTTCCCACTAAGAGCGTGCGTGAGCGTAAAGAGCCACGGTGGACGCAACCTAAATTACGAGCATTACATAGGAAGCAAAGAGTCATTCACTCGCGATGGAGAAAACTCAAAGCATGCGGAACGAACCATGAGCTCGAAGAACTAAACTATAGAGAAGTGCGAAAGTTAGTTAAGGAAGAAGCGCGAAAAGAATACCAGGAATACAGATCTCGAACCCTATTAGAATCATTAGGTGGCGATCAGAAAGAATTTTGGTCATACGTGCGTGAGACCCGTGGAGGTCAGTTTTCTGTGCCTAGCCTCATAAGCGCAGAGGGAATTGCCGTAAATAAATCAGAAGATAAAGCTAACTTACTTAACAGGCACTACCAGAAATGCTTCACTGTAGACAATGGTCAAGTTAAGGATTTTACCTCGCGCATTGATTCAGAGATGTGTCCCATCGAGATATCGGTTGATGGAATTGGACAATTATTGCGAGATATTGATAGGAAAAAGGCGCCAGGACCCGAAGGTATTCCCGCTGTTGTAATAAAAACTTTAGCCGATGAAATTGCTCCGCTTCTACAGATTTTCTATCAGAAATCATTGGATGAGGGAACCGTCCCAATGTCGTGGAAAAAAGCTAATGTCACTCCGGTGCCTAAGAAAGGGCGCGCGTCAAAACCAGATGATTATAGGCCTATTTCATTAACTTCAATTTTTTGCAAAATAATGGAGCATATTATAGCGAGCTCTATCATGCGCTTTCTTTCCGAAAAGGGAGCAATCAGTCAGAGCCAGCACGGATTCCGTAAAGGTAGGTCTTGTGAGACCCAGTTAGCGCTTTTTATGAATGACGTATCTAAAGCAGCAGACGGCGGTGTTAGATCAGACGCAGTTTTCCTAGATTTCAGGAAAGCTTTCGACACAGTTTCTCACGAAAAGCTTATCCAAAAGCTGAGTGCCTACGCGATCGACGAAAAAGTTATCAGATGGACCAAATCTTTTCTAGAAAACAGATCTCAGCGAGTTGCGTTAGATGGAGTTTTATCCGAAGAAATAAGTATCTCATCAGGAGTTCCACAGGGAAGTGTTCTTGGTCCAATCTTATTTCTAATTTACATTAACGACCTCGTAGATAACGTAAAGAGTAAGGTTAGATTATTTGCCGATGATACCCTGATATACAGAGAGATTTTGACAGAAAACGATTGTAATGTGCTTCAAGACGACCTGGACGTAATATCAGGATGGTGTAAAGATTGGCAGCTGGATTTAAATATAAATAAATGCGTTGCCATGAGTTTTACGCGCTCCACAAACATAATTCCCACGCAGTACCAAATCTCAGGTCATCCATTAGAGTTAGTTCACGACAACAAATACCTAGGAGTCACGTTTAGCAGTAACTTATCTTTTAAAGAACATATTCGAGATGCGATAGGAAAAGCGAATAGAATGCAAAGATTAACTGGTAGAACGTTGAGAGGATGCTCATCGAGAGTCAAAGAAATAGCTTACTTTTCTCTTATTCGTCCAAGTCTTGAATACTGCTGTGCGGTTTGGGACCCACACGAAGTAGGTTTAGTCTCAGATTTAGAGATGGTCCAGCGTAGAGCAGCCCGATTCGTTTGCGGGGATTTCAGGTTTGATAGCAGCGTTACGGCAATGATAGAGTCCCTCAGTTGGAATTCACTACAGATGAGAAGATCTGAATATCGTCGGAAACTTTTCGAAAAGTTCAATCGTTCAGAATTTATAGACGAAGTAAGTGAAATGTTAGTGCCAGTAAGGAGCGAACGCGATCTCCGAGAGGCATCGACGAAGCGTTATAGGGAAGTAATCGCAAGGACGGATAATTACTTTTGGTCGTTTTTTCCCCAAGCTATTAGAGATTCTAATAGGTAGGAATGAATAATGGTGGTGTATTACACCCCCTGCCATACGCCTCTGGCGGCTCGCGGGGTATATATCTAAATCTAAATCTAAGTTGATCCGATTTTTAGGAATTATTTTGAAACCTTTGCCAATAATATAGAAACTTCAAATTCGGCATATAGATAGAAATCATAAATAACTTTCAGAAACAATTTTTAGATTTCCATGATCGTCCTTGGTTCGAATTCAGAGAGTCATTTAAATTCGTGAAAATTAGAACGTCTTTTGAGGCAATTGTAGCCCATATTTCTACTTAAATTTTCACACTTAGTTAGAGATGGTTATGTTCTATTGTGCTGCATAGTAAGTTCACAGTAAAGATCCGGGTTCGATGCCAGACGATGGAATTTCAGCGAATTTTAAGAAAAATTTCAATCCATTTTTTTCTTTTGATGGCCGTCCCGATATGATGCCGACATGAAAATAGTGTTGTCGATCTGCTTGCAGTATGCAAGCAACATTTTACTCGTACCTATATACACACTCACTCATTCATTCATAGGGGATCAAAATTCTAACCATGTTCCACAAGTGCCACCGACTTGAAATTTTTACGACGTATTAGCCATAACGAGTAACCTCCAGAATAAATACGACATTGAACCTCGGTGTCATGGGTTCGATTCCAGAAGGACCCAAAGTCGCGATTTTCTCCATAAGGATACATGGTGGGGATTTTCGAAAATTTTTTTGGTGCACTTCCCGGAAAAGTAGAGAGTTGAAATTCGAGGGATCGCTAGAAGCCGTGCATATCCAACGAAAATCAAAAAGACATCGCCGAATATGGTCCATGGTTCGATTCTAGGTCGGGGCAAAAATTGGCCGTTTAAAATGCATTGCGGCGATTTTGAAGATTTTTTTTGGATCCTTTACCTATAACATGGATACTTGAAACTCGGCACGTCGATAGATATCATGAATATATTGTATAATCAAATTTTACATGTTCGCTGATGGTCCTTGGTTCGATCCCAGAGGACCATTTGCACTTCTCAATGCATTTCTTACGGAAATAACGGAAACAAAATTTAGGTACTTCCCAGCATGCTATCGACTTCAAACTCTGCAAGATACAAGAGTAAGTCTTTTCAAATCAAGCTGTGCATTCACAGCTTATAATATTTCCTGTGTTCAACACCAGGTGTCTCTGCAATCAGAAGTTGATCCGATTTTTAGGAATTATTATGAAACATTTCCCAATAATATAGAAATTTGAAATTCGGCATATAGATAGAGATAATAAATAACTTTCAGAAACATCTTCTAGATTTCCAAGATCGTCCTTGGTTCGAATCCAGAGAGCCATTTACATTCGTGAAAGTTTGAACGTCTTTTGAGGCAGTTGTAGTCAATGTTTCTGCTTGAATTTTCACACATAGTTAAAGATGGTCATCTTCTATTGTGCTGCATAGTACGTTCACCAGTGAGACTCGGGTTCGATGCCAGACGATGAAATTTCAGCGAATTTTAAGAAAAATTTCAATCCTTTTTTTTTTCTTTTGAGGACCACCCCGAAATGATGCCGATATGAAATTAGTATTGCCGATCTGCTTGCAGTATGCAAGCTACATTTTACTCGCATAAGATACTTTCACTCGTATTATTAATAAAAAATATTTAGCTTCCGGCGCAAGCCCAGATTTACTTAACGTAATTGACTCTTAATGGTTAGGTTCGCCACCGATCGGTAACATTTTCCCTCTCTTTTGAACTCTCTTTCGTAGAAAATCGTATTGTAGTAGCAGTGATTACCGTGACTGATTGCAGTGTTGGTTCAATTTGAATCACTGGTGGGCTCAACTCAGACTTATTTTGTGACAATTTTGAACTTTGAATCGTCCTTAATGTCCGAAATTAGGCTTTAACTAATGAAATCTTCTTTTCGAAGTCTATGTCCTTCGTTTTATTTTGCATTAAATAATTAGAAAGAATTGCAATCGAAATTAGGTTATTCGTATAGCTTTATCTCGAAATTCACTTATTTTGAAACAAATATAAACTGTTAACGCTTAAATTTATCAAAAATATGGCCTTTTTATATGATATCTCGTAATATTCCTGTGATTGCGTTGCGTGATCTTTCTTTGAATTGAGGACACAAATATGAACGAATCGTAATCGAAGTTGGATTCATGTCATTGTCTAATTAGTAGTCTGGCATTTCTCGTAACAAATGCAATCTTTTAAGTCTTACTTTTATCTATAGCTACATATAAGAGCCACTGTTTCCCATGACGAAGCAGATATACGCGATTCTTGAGTCTATTCTGTAATATTTAAGTTGCATTTTAATCATATAAATATTATCTACGGTTTATGCCACAATATCTTCGTTGGGATATTAATTTTAAACGCAAAAACGGACTTGAAGTGCTGTGTTTTCCAATTGGTAGTGAGTTGTCGTATTTTGGAATTTTTCGCAATTATTTCGAATGTCAAACTCATTTAATATATATCAATGAATATTATGTATGAAAGGTATGAGTATGAAAGGTAATAATTATGTTCGATTCATAACATTTAAAGACTCTGAATCTTTAATTTATCAGTATAGTATCTTTTCTTAACATACCTTTCTTTAAAATTGGCGGCAAATTGAGCCTATTTTCGCCTTTTATGCACGTACCGTTATTAGTTTATAATTTGGTCACTAGGGTACTTCCTGAACTCGCTACTTCCGATATATGGCGAACAATGGCGAAATAGAAAGAAACGTGGCTGTGCGAGATTCTTAATCTGCTTATTTCTATTGCATCCTACGCGATATTGAGATGACATTTTCGTCAAATTGTGTTTAAATGTCCAGAGAATGTCGTTTTACGTTAGATTTGCAAATTCGGGTTGGATTAATTGTTTAAAACTAAATGTAAACAAAGTCACGTTGACAGCTTAATAAGAGAATTGTTGTGATTCCGTTGCTAAAGACTTCTGCTCGGTTACAGTGCGATAAGACCATGAATTGGTGAGTGTATATGTTCTTTATTTGCAATCATTGCCATAGAAACTTAGTTTATTTGTTATTTTTCTATTTGTACAATGGTTGCGGTGAACTCTTACTTTGTCGTCGCCTTTGTTTTCCAGTTATATTCTATTACTTCTTGGTGATCCTTTAATGTTTGTGCATCAGATTGCGCTTTTGTCATTGTTTTTCGTGATTATGCTGTATTTTAATGGTGGAAAGTGTGTTTTGTAGTTATTGTTATGTATATTACGTCGTATACATAGTTTGTGAGCGGCGCTTCGACTGATGGACGTAAGAAAAACAAAGACGCATCGTCATGCGCTAATCCAGTCGTATAATTAGCGTTTACTATATATGTAGAATGGTTGATAAGGTGTAACGAGCGTAATTTCAAGCATTGAAAGTGAATTTAAGCAGTGATTAGATTCATAATTTTTAAATTATCTATTTTTCAGTTATGAAAACTTGTATAGGTACAGTGGCGGAAAAAATTATCGCAACACTTTGCGAGCGCTTCAGTGGCTTTCACAGAAACTATTTGGAATTCTGTTTTCTGTGACTGACTGGCAACACCGAGGAAAGCCTCGAAAAGCGGTAATATTTGAGTCGGAGCCTAGAACTTACACAAATTTCCTCTCTTCCGAACTCTTCTTAGAGCCTTCGCGCGAACTCTCCCCGAGTTGGTCATCTTTATTTCGGCGTTTCTCTTTCACAGATAGTTATCGTATTTATAGAACGATAGGTTAAATATATATTTATTCCAATTTCAATCTTAAATGCAATAAGATACATGGACAATAATTTAAATTTAATTCTTAATAATGTGAAGAATACTATTCGGTTTTCATAATGTGTAGCAATAAGGAATAAGTGGTATTGGAGTAGGAATACGCGATGTGGCGATTCTCACCTTTAGAGAACGAGAATTTTGGAGTCTAGAGGAAAATGATGTTTTGCGAGATTATAGCGAGAACAGATGGCCTATAATGGTCTATTTTTCTGGATAATTTGTGCGCTAATAAGGCGTTATTTTGGTAGTTTGGTTTCTCACTCGAGCATACGTCTTACGGCTGCCTGCTGGATATTAATGTAAATGTAATTCTTCAAACGTCCAGTTCAAACATAGGATATTCATAATTTGTGATAAACATTCCGAGGAGGATTTTTGATTACAATTCTTATGTTTTCAATTCAGCAATTACAATTCGATAAGTCGTTAGAGCGATTACTGAGTTACTAACTATGGCACAATGTAAAATTTGTATTTTGTCTACGGAATATAATTTTTCGCCAACTTAATCATGCAGACGAAGGAAATTCGTAATATAAATTTATATACACTATTTGTCACCTAGAATACATGAAATCATTGTCCGTCCGGAGTTAAAAGAAAAAATACCAATTCCAAAGTTAAAAAAACATGATTTCATAAAAACCGAACAATTTCTGCGCATATATCGGACTTGTCTTACATTTTGTAACAGGGAGCTCGCTGACCTTGGTCATTAGTCAATTGTGTTGCCTTCGCGCGGAGAAATTCACAAAGAAATTCAAAGAAAGGCTTTGATAATTCGCGAGGAAAGTCTTTAACCACAAGTTGATCCCTTCAAAGTATTGCAGGAGCCAATACAAAACAAACGTTGAAATGCATTACCTCGCGTGGAAAAGCTTTAACCATATGTCGAGCACTTCCAAAGCAAGTATTGTAGGTGCCAGGTATATTTTTCCTTTTCGTGCCTATTTAGCTAGACTCAGGACCCTCATTTTACAATCGCCCAGTAGAAACTATCCTCTGGCTAATTCAAAGCTCCTTCCTCACCATGGTGCTAAGGAAATGAAATGTTATTGCACTCGTAAAAATATTCCCAAATAATATTATTATATTAGCGTATTTTAGTAAACAAAGACTTCCTAATAAACAACCCAAGTTTTTAGTACTGATACGTATTTTATGAACGTCTGACTTTATTAAGTTAATTATCCAGGATTATGCTGCCATAATAAAATTATTAATAAGCTGCTAAAATGGACTTCTCAGATTGTTTGGAAGTGTCATAAATATAACTAGTTGCTAATTAAGAGGTGATTTTGCAGCTGTCTGACACAAATTATTGGCATAGGAAGGGCACGAGCTCGAATTCCGCTTAAGTTAAATGAGTTTTTTATCTTAAACTTCTCTTGTTCGGGAAATGAACGAATGTAAGATATGATTTCCACATATATTTATACGCCCCTGTGATGAATATATATATTTACCAGAGAGATGCAATTCATTATGGAAAAATAACCATTGGATATGAAACATTCGGAACCAATTCATCATCAATTGTCGGTCAAGAACATGTTTCGTGTGTCGGTGGAAATTCCTCTTCTACGAAGGATTCGAGGTCGTTCGCTGAAAGACAATGTCCTTTGACTTATTTTCCACAATTAGAGGTATTTGACAGGGCCTCCTGATTTCTGGAAGCACGATGAACCTTTCGCTTTCAGTGCAGCGGATTTTCGAAAGCCTATGCGTCACTCGCAACAACAAACCGGTCGTAAGGCAAGGAGCTCTGGCTTACTTAGGCTTATTGGCCACTATTTCTTCATTTATGTCTTCACGTCGATAGACGGACAACCAGCGCACCGCGCAAGCGAATCTTTTTCATTTTTACGCTTAAAAAAAAGCATTGAGAACTATTGACATTCTTATGCATATTATTATTCATTGTTTGTCTACAACCAGGACAATTTGCGGGTTCACACTTTCCAATTTTCTGCGGTAGTTCCAAACCAATTATATACATTTAGATTTATATATATACCTAGCGAGCTGCCAGATGGGTATGGTAGGGGTTGTAATAAACCATCATCACGTAATCTACTCTACCAGCCTCTCTTATTGTCAGGGGAAAAAAGCGACCAAAAGTTATAATGTTTTGTGATTACCTCCCTGTAACGTTTTGTCAATGCTTCTCAGAGTTCGCGATTAGGTCTTTAGTTGCACTAAAATTTCAATTACTTCGTCTTTTGGTTCTGAACCGATAAAGCTTTCGAAGAGCTTCCGTCGGTCATTAGATCTTCTCACCTGGAGCGAATTCCAATGAAGAAGTGGATAACTCTATGTCTATGAGGCTGAATCATATAGAGGAGAATGAAGGACAATGGATATATTACTAATCATCCTATATTTTTCTTGATTCCAATATAATTCTAGATTATTAATCATAGTGCATATGTGCACACTGTTACCGAGTCTGAGAGAAATACGAATACATATAAATATTTTTCCACTTGCTCTAAATTATATTAAATAGTCTCCTTCTCTTAAAAACATGAAAATTGAGTAATATTACGGGGATGAAGGTCTATGGCGGAGCTGACATTCTTTCATAATCATCTATGTGTAAGAATCTACGGATTCTATCGAATGTGGACATGAATATATAGATGATAATGAATGATTGCTTTGTCGCAGGGGCGCAACCAGGATTTGTCTATGTAGGAGAGGGTTTTAGACAGTAAAAAGAGCGAAAACATTTCTACATTTCAGGGCCGGTATATTCATGCACGCTACATGATAGAAGATGTTAAATTCTTTGAAAAAACTAAAATGCATAGAAAACTAGGATATGTTCACAATTATGTGGCAAAATTAAAAACTTTTTGAGATTTTAGTTTGTAAAATTAATAATTGAATAATAATGATGAATAATAATCCTCAATGATATTTGGATTTCCAGTTTTGATAGGGCCATTTTCTCTTTTATTGTCATTATTTTACTAGGTGTAAGGTTTTTTTTTTATTGCAAATATTAATTTCGAGTGCCTTTGAGAGTTTTTTTGAAATCAAAGGAAGGTTAATTAAACTTTCCTTTAACTAATAAAATCGATTGTGGCAGGCTTTACCGTGTGGAAATCCATAACCGGTATCGATCTGTGCCGAAACCGGTCGTTTTGCAAATAAATCTGTGGAAAAAAGTATTTGTTAAACCTTATTCTTGACATCCTCCTTTCCTTTAACTGTTAGTGAATGTGAGAAGAAATAAATTAGTAGTAGTGATTTAGGAGATGATATTGAAACGTAAGTATTTTGGAGGTAGCACTGCAATTTGGACAACCCAGTTACTTTGATGGAAACCGAAGACCAATCGTAGCGGAGACGGATGAATTTTTCCTCTTAAATTATATGTTGTTTTATAAATACGATATATTCTGATTATTAAGTTAAAATGTCGACAGCACAGAAACACCATAAAAATATGTCTATGTAAGACCCATTCAATCCGCCTTTCGGCGTGTGGCAGGGGAAACAGG
Source organism: Sympetrum striolatum (assembly GCA_947579665.1). NCBI lineage: Eukaryota > Metazoa > Arthropoda > Insecta > Odonata > Libellulidae > Sympetrum > Sympetrum striolatum. Next base: position 8,955,189 of record OX388347.1, read on the forward strand.
CATCTTAACTCTATTTTCCTAATCAATTTCTTTTGCGTATCATGCGCGGAAAAAATGAATTCTTGATACGATTCCTTCTAGCATTTATTTCTCTAATCTTCCTCGCAGTATCAGAGCGGCCCACATCAACAGGAAGGTCGCATTATACCGATTGCATCATTTGAGAACCTAATTTTTCTGAATTTACTTAGTAAATTTATCCTTTGAATTAGTCTTCTATCTCTTAATGATTACCATCCCGCGTACTGCAACATCTGAGTAACACTCACCGTTTTATCATGGCAATTCTGTACAAATCGTATCGTGTACAACCAATCAAGCAAATGCCGTACACGAATTGTAATACAAAAGTTATAATCAGTGTAATCGCGAAACAGTATTCTCTCGTTTGGCTAGGTTGAATAAGAGGAATATGAGTTTTTTTCTTTGAAACACGATGAGCATCCCCTCAACGATCTACTAGTTAATCTTTGCATTCTATTCACTTTTCCTATCGCATCTCCAATATGTTCTTTCAAAGATAAACTACAGCTAAACGTGACACTTAGATATTTTGTGTGGCACACTAACACTAAGGGTTGTCGCGAAATTTGTTGCTGCGTGGAAATAACGTTTTTGGATGATATCTAACATCCTTACGCTTTATATACATCATTCACAAAAAACTCTAGGTGCGTCTTACAAGATTTATCTTTATGGAATCCGTGTTGGATCCGAATGATTCCTATCTTTATGGTAAGAAACTGAATAATAGAGCTTTCTATAATATGCTCCATTATTTTGCAGAAATTCGAAGTTAACGAAAATTACCCATAATAATCTGATCATTCTTAGGCCCCGGAGTGACGTTTAATTTCTTCCACTACATTGGGACAGTACCCTCATTAATTGATTTCTGATAGAATTTCCTATCGGTGGGATCCAATGTGCGAAATGACCTAAGCTGTCGAAGCACTTTTAACAATACTACTACTACTACTACTATTTCCTATCAATCTGTTGCAGTGAATTTCCACTAGCATCAACTTATATCTCTATGGAAATCATCTCCGAATCAATGCGCGAAGTAAAATCGTTAACTCGACCATCATCTTATTAGAAACATTTCTGGAAGTACGGATTAAGTAAGTTAGCTATTTCTGCCGATTTATTTAAGGCAATTCCCTCTTCGCTGATAAAGCTAGACATAGAAAACTGACCACCACGAGTCTCTCACACTTATGACCAAAATTCTTTCTAATCGCCAACTAGTGATTTTAACAGGGTTCGAGATCTATATTCCTGGTATTCTTTTCGTGATCCTTCCTCAAATAGCTTTTGCACTTCTCTATAGTTTTGATCACCAAGCTCATGGATCTCACCGCACGGTTTAAGTTTTCTCAATCGCGAGTGAATGACTCCTATGCAACGATTCAAACTTCTTCCTCGTCTCACCTACTGTTTAGACGGAACATATTAAACTAAATCTACTTTGATTATCCGTAGAAACTCTACCAAACTATCGTTTACTGTATTTTCACCCGAAAAGCGTAAAAAATTATCCAAGCCTTCGTTCAAATAAAACCTTAAACTCAGAAATAATTGCTTTGCGAATTACATACACTTGTCTCACCGGCTTAAGAGATCTAACCGCTACTACTTTCATGCCTGCCATTATGACATCATGGTTTGACTGTACCGTCAACTACAGCGAGGCTAGTTATTATTTGTGGTTGGGAAGTGGCTAGTAAATCTAAATTGATACCTTGCCTCGCACGATTCGTTCGAGTTTTAGTCATATTTACCTTATCTAAAGCATGCAACGAAAAAGTGTGATGTATTTCGTGAATTTTTTTCCCACTGCTAGTGCTGGAGAATTTTAGATTATCCCAATGAATATTGGTTAGGTAAAAATCTCTTCCTACGGCGATGATTGGATCCTTTATTTTCTCGAAATTTTTATGTAAGGCCTCGGATAAATCAACAATACAACCTATTTTTTCATCGGGAGGACTACACAAAGAACAAACATTAATCTTACTTCCGTTTTGTCTTTGAATCGAGCACCAAATGATTTCGCTCCTGCTATTTTCTACTAATTCATCGCGCTTACTAATTAAATGAGTCCATACTGCTATAAAACCTCTACCGCTAGATTTACATAGTCATATTTTCAGTATATCACATAATTGGGGGAAATATCTCACTTTGAGTAATATCCTCGCGTAACCAAATCTTTCTAGAATGATTTCCGCGCAAGTTCTCATCGTAATGTTAAAGATTACGTACCTGTTTATTACGTAAGCTCTTGCAATTTACTATTATTATTTTTAGATCTCTCAGTTCGCACATTAAAACATGGTTTTCTTTTTCGAATAACCTTTATCTTTTTTTTAAGTGAATTTTTCTTTTTCACCATTGCAATTTTTCTATGTTTTGGGGCTAAGCTCATGCCCACCCACTGCTTATTTAAGTGGGCGTTAGTAACTATTTCTACTGCTAAATTAAAGAATAACTTTGTCTGCGTATATTCGCTCTATTCTCTATTCTATTCGCATCCAAAGCGCAAAACAACGTAGCAAACGACATTTAAACTACGGTCTTCATGGAGGGAGAGGGGTTGGGAGTGTTTCGGAAGAGTCCGTAAAGTGCACACAAATTTTAGTTAAATCACCGAACAATAGCTGAGTATGGTGTCTAATATATGGATCTAAGTAACCTTGAGAAGTATTTTAACATACGGAAATCAAGATGATCAAATTGGAAGCGGAAAATTTTATTCATCGCTACGGAGAAAGTAGAGAAGTGAATACCGGCCTCTTGGAAACTTAATACAAGTTTAGATTATGCTGCCACAAGTATCTTCGTAAGTGTGGCCCGTTCTACAGTGTAAAATCTGTGGGGCACCTGTAATTCGTCCAAAGTGTGTGATTATGTTTACACTACGAGGCGAGTACGGAACATCTAATGATTGATTATCGGACATTCGAATCATCATTTTTTATTTGCATTAAAGATTCCAATTGTTGGTATAATTTCGATTGCATTCTAGCTCATTAATCAAATATATTACAGCTCTGGATAAATTAAATTGAAATTAACTGTTGTAGAGTAATACACTCACTGAAGAGGAAAATCGTATTAGTGGTGTGATGAATGACTGTAACATCAATAGAGATGTGGTACCGTTGCAATTTATTATATTTTTTCAGTCAGTATGGTTAAAGTGCATTGATGTCTCATGAGAAACACCATTTGTTATTACACAAATATTACTCCCTATTACATATAGCCTGATAGACCTGAAAATTGTTTATTACCGATTCCACTATTTAAAAGTTAATAATAGTGATGACAATTACTGTCAAAACGTTAATTGCTAAAAAGCTCTTGGAAAAGTTGAACTCCTTCAACACACGGATTAGATTGGATTCATCGAAGGGATATTTTTAATACCTTAAGCAGTGGAAAACTACACTGCTCGAGAGAAAATAGAAAGGTAAGAATAGGACGCATCTTAGTGGTTTATGAATTCGAATTTTTAAGTGTTGAATTCTCTTTGCAAGAATTCAATTCCATCACAATTCTAGTATGTAGACCTTTAATTCGCGAAATAATACCTCAAAATGTTCATTTTAACGTCTGATATTCCGCTATCAAACAATCTTGTTAGTAACTATCTCCCAGTGTATTATATTAACATTCTACACAACCTTTTTTATCACGACTAACTTTGAATAATAAATGGCAAAATATGAAGACAATGAGGCAAAGGCACTACTTGGAAATCTCGCGAAGGTGAGTCTTAAATTTCTGCATATAAAAACGAAACTAAAAGTCTATTTTCCATTCGTATGGACTTTGAATATTCCCGGTTTTACTGCCTCTATACAGAGTTGCCGAATTGTCGGAGTTAGAGTGATTTCAGTTAGTTTCCACGTAATCCGCGCTCTGACGCCAACTGGTGTTGCGATAATTGTTTCCCCCACTGTACATACTATTATGATTATGGAATTAAGGCGATTAGAGTTTACGTATTCCGTTATCACTTAATGTTGCGGTGATACGGAAGCGTCTGTTTTAAACACGGTAAGGGGATTCTTAAAAAAGGCGATTTTTTGCGAAGATAAGAAGCGTTTAATCGAACAACAATCAAACTACACGTAACTTGCAGGCAACTGCGGGTTAGTGCCTCTCTCGGCGTTGGTCCACAAACCGTGACAATTATCTGGCGGATCAGCAGTTGAATTTAATTCGTCTCCCCCCTCTGGAACTTAAAGTTTAAATTATTTAGGGTGTCCCAATAAGTAGAGATAATGGAAAGTACAGGGGTAGAGCTCCTCTTGGTCTAAAGCTAAAAGAAAGCTGTGTATAACATGGAAATTACAAAAGCAATAGTTCTATAACTAAAATAAAAATTAGTAATAAAATCAGAAACAGGAAAAACTGCAATAGTTAACCATGAGAAAACAAATAATAAAACAAAACGTAAGATAGAACATTCAGACAACATTACATAAAATATAATAATAAAATTAAATAGAACAGTTATGTGCTGACATCAAACCTCCTAACTAGGAAGTTAGATATGTCTATCTTTAGATGCGATTCCGAGGTTCATTAATTCCTTTTAAAGGCCCTGTTCACCTTCTTGATTTTTGAAAGTACTCGGGTGAAAAGAATTCTACTCGAGCGTTAATTAGGGAGTCTCTATGTAATTAGTTTTAATTAGAGTCGATGCTCTTCAGAGTGCTGTTTCCGTAGTTTCCCTTTGATTCCTCACTTTCATTAGATGGACCAGTTTTCGACCTTAATTACGTTTTAAGCTCTCTTCTGTTGTAAAATTATTAGAGGCTCACTCCTTCACTGACGCATCGCTGCCTTTTATTTTCACGGTGTTTCCTCGAAGGAAAACCCATTGCATTGGAGACAATTTGCCGATAAAGAAAGTTAAGTTTTACCAATGCGGCTTCCCATTTATCTGGTTAATCAACGACCATAATTTTCCTCAATTCCTGGATTAATTCCGTGAGATTTTCCCCAAAAGTATTTGGAACGAAGTAAAGCCACTGAAAACCCGGAAAGTGGTCTTCGCATTCCAGATATGTTCCACTTGAAGCCGCTGCTTCGTTGTTTTTCCAACTGGTGAATGTTGCCAACAAGAGGGAATGAGTATTTCTCATAGGGATTCACCCTGATGACATCCATTTCAGTTTTATGATAATTGGGGAACGTAATCAGGCAATATTCTCCTCTTTTTACTTGAAGACGTCTCTCGTGTAAGCGTTAATTTCTAGATATGACCTCAACTCAAGAAGTGAATTTCAGAGGGTTCAGCCTAAAATCACCTTCTAAAATTTGTGAAAATTCTCGTAAGAACTCCTTTTGGCGTACGTCATCTAGTTTCGCCTAGCAGCTGCTATCATTGCGAGTTGAAAATACGAGTACATTCAAAATGTCTCTATTCAAAACTCGAAAAAACCCTCTCCACCGTTACACGCCGTAAGGCTGCTTTCAGGGTAGATGTATTCGCTCGCAGAATTCGGATACTGAAAATTTAGGAATATTTCTCTGGATTTGAAATTTAAATCGTAATCCCCCGTGCTTGATGATTTAGGAGAGGTCGTCTAACTTGAGATGAAAATATAAGATCTTTGAGATTTCTTATATTAAAATGACACGTCCCAGTGTATTTGTTTCCATTACCACCCATAAAATAGGTCTAGATTGGGCCTCTAAACACGCCACGTAGCACCGAAACACTGTGTTTGTTTCCGATACAAGGAGGATTTTGCATCTGTAAGCTCAGAGTGGTCATTAATCGAAGGAACAATACATGCGTGACTTTTATGCATCATAAGAACCACATTATTTTTGATCGAACTAACTTCTTTTTTCAACAAGGTAAACAGCGATGGACTATCAAGTCTCTTATACCTTGTCAATTTACAAGGCTTCTAGATATGGAATCTGAAGAGACTGTTTCATTTCACCTGCTACCCTGTGATTGCGGTGGACTTTTCCTAAGCGCTGCGCTTTCCGGCTGGGCGCCTTAGAATCCCCAAATCCGGTTTCGGTGTCATTTTGGTTAGGTTGAGTCGAAAATTTGGCTTCTTTTATGTTTAATTCTGGCAAACCATATTAAAAACTTATTTTAATACACTTTAAGATATGAATTTGAGACCATTACTTTAGATAATAAATGTGGAATTGAGAAATTTAGGCACATTAGAGACATTGGTCTATATTATATTTTTACCAGTAAAAATAACTCTCGCGAACTTTATATTTTCTATGCTGGTCGAAAATAATGTTAACAGAATTGAGAAATCTTCTCATCTGCCAATTTTAGCCGGCCCTTATTTTATGGGCCCTGAGTTAATTACGGTTTACGGCACTCTAGTGCAATGCCAACATCTGTACGCATCCGCCCCTTTGCTAGGGCTATTGGGCACGAGCCTTCGGAGTTGTTGGGAAAGAGAAAATCTACATCTACATTAATACCCTACAAGCCGCCTTTCGGCGTGTGGCAGGGGGTGTAAACACCAGTTGAATCTAAATTACTTCCTTATTCGGTTATTGTCACGTATTGTTCGCGGAAAGAATGAATCTCTAAAACGATTCGTCCTAGCATCTATTTCTCTTAACTTACGGTCATTATCGGATCTACCGAGGTAGCAGGGGGGTTGCATGATTCCGATTGTATCTTCTGAAAACGTATTTCCCTGAATTTATTAAGTAATCACAGCTAGCTTCCAATCTACTTTCTTTCAAGGATTCCCAACCTACGTCTGAGAGCATTTTTGTAACGCTTGCTTTTTTATCGTAGCATTTCTTAACAAAACGAATCGCTTAACGCTGCACTTTCTCGAGTTCGCGAGTACACGTTTCATCCTCCGGATCCCATATACTTGCCGCATATTCCAGAAGGGGCCTGACCAAGGTAAAATAACATCGCTCTCTCACCTTTTCATCGCATTTACTGACAATGCGCTTTACAAAGCCAAGTCTTTTACTTACTTTGCCGCAGATTTTTCGAATATGCGTGCTCCAATTTAAGTTATTAGTAATGTTGCTCCCGAGATATTTAACTGAATCTACTACTTTGATACTAATTCCATTAATTTTGTATGGGTGGTTTGGACGCATTTTTTTCTTTTCGAAGAAATTAACTATGGAGCATTTACTTACGTTAATATCTAATTCCCATTTTTCGCACCACCTTTGGATGAGGACTAAATCGTTTGAGAGAGATGTCCGGTCTTCCTCGTTTGTTATTTCCCTATATATAACCGAGTCATCCGCAAAAATCCTCACATTACTAACTATCTCGTCACTCAAGTCATTGATATAAATAAGGTAAAGAAGAGGTCCAATTACACTGCCTTGAGGTACGCCAGAGGTAACTTTGACTCTATTTGAGCTAACGCCATCCAGTACAACTTGTTGTTCCCTCTCGTGGAGAAAATCCTTAACCCAGTCGACTACTTCCTTGTTAATGCCCGCTAGTTTTAGTTTGTAAATTAGTTTGAAATCTAGGAAAATAGCGTCCACTTGCTTTTTACATTCGGTAGACTTTAAGATATCGTGTACATATAGAGCAAGTTGGGTTTCACATGATCGGGACTTTCGAAAACCATGCTGGTTTGCGTCGAGGAATTCATTTCTATCTAAAAATCCCATGAGTGAGCTTACGACGATATGTTCCATTACCTTTCCGGACAGCGAAGTTAGTGATATGGGTCTATAATTTCCTGGGTCCTCCTTTAATCCGCTTTCTTAAACAGGAGTAATATTAGCTAATTTCCAATCGGATGGGACCCTACCTTCATTTATAGATTTACAAAATATAATTTTGAGATAAGGGGCGACGCTTTCTGCCAGTTCTTTAAGCACTCTTGCTAGAATGCCTTCTGGCCCTGGCGACTTATTTGGCTTAATTTTGCGTAATATTTTAACTATACCGTCCGTCGTAAAAGTTATATTTGGCATGGAATATTAACCTTAGGGAGGATCTCTATGTTACAATCTGATGTGAATACGCTATATATATACGCTAAATATAAAATAATTTGGAAGTTTCAGTTTTAGTCTTTCTTTGAAGGCAAAAAGTTATTTTCTTGTGCTTTTGGTTTTCGGATATCCTGCCACAGTATTTTGGCTTCAAGGGACTCAACGAGATACAACGACGATCCGTTTGCCCTGGGGCTGTTATTTGGATATCTCGAGCTAATCCATCACATAAAGTATGAGTAATTTATTAAAATAAGAAAAATATGGATAAATGGCGTCTAAATAAGATTTTTAGAAAATTTGATTTTTTTTACCAAGAGTGATAGGAATCTTAAATGTTTTTATGCCGAAAATTGCGTATCTAAGTAGTGAATTGGGTACTTTTCATCATTCAACATGGAGAATTTAGCAACATATCCTTATTTATTTCCGTTTTTAAAATAGTCTTTTACTTGACGTTTATTGAAACATAGGATTGTCTTTTGTGAAATGCATTTTTCCGAAATTACTCGATTGATGATTCATCAAGTAATTATAAAAGTGAAGGAAACCAAATCAATCTTGGATCGAAAGAATCATCTGCTGAATTTTTTGATTCGCAAGTTGAACTTAGAAGATTAATCTGATGTGAATGATTCTCTTAGGTACTGCCTTGCTCCATATCCAGAAGGGATTTCCGTTTCGGAAGACACCTGCGACGTGAATTCGCAATCTCTGCTAGCACATACAGCGTCAAGAATTGTAGCTTCAATATCAACAGTACAGGCCTCAAAGCGTAAAATCAAATGCTCTCTAACCTGCAAATATGGTTTCTATGGAAGCTCTGGCCATTCACTGTATAAGCAAGGATGGCAACAGGAGGGAAAATCGTACGAGTTCTTATTCGAGAGATCTCTCGTTCCTCTCCGTTTAGTCAACGATAATACAGGTGAATAGCACTAATTCAGCGTTTCACTCAAACTTAAACTTAGAAAAAAGACAACTTTCATCTAGTCATTTCAATAATTTTGGTTATTATATTACATTTAAATAATAAGGTCAAATCCGCGGCCATCCTCAACATGTTTTGGCAGCCAATTCGCCTTCAATGGAAGAAGGAGACGAAGAGCATTCCGAAGATGGAATAAATTTTCCATTTTTTCAAGCTACTGCTGGGATACTGCCTGTCTCTACGTAAATTTGTATCATTGGTACTATATGCCTCCAACAGAACATAAAGTACTTATTCACGGAACAGGAATATCAAAAGATGCGATTCTTCCGTTGGAAGAGCTATCAGAAGAAGCCATGGAAGCTAGAAACAAAGATACCAGGAGGTTTCGGGTAAGATTCACGAGGAAACACTCGAGATTAGCCACTAATGGGGATTTAATAAAAAGGCTGCTGCTAACATCAGATGCCAGGTTTACCATGTAAGGCACATTGAAATCCAAGAAGAAAAGGATCTTAACAACAGAGTTAAGAAATCTCCTGATCATCGACGACCGAGAGAGTGAGTTATTTAAATCCGAGGATTCAGATGAAGAATCTTCTGACGACTGAGTGGGAGGAACTTAATAAGGTAATGAAATACGTTAATTACAATTAATAATTGAGATGTAAGCAGCCATTCCGACAATTAAGGTAATATGTATAAAATTCACAGGAATATTAACAATTTTAAGAGTTTTCATACGTATTAAACTAACTAACAAAATTGGCTTCTTTTATGTTTTATTCTGGCAAACCAAACTTATAAAACTTATTTTAATACACTTTAAGATTTGAGTTTGAGACCATTACTTTAGATAATAAATGCGGAATTGAGAAATTTTGGCACATTGCGGATTTTGTTTGTTATATTTAATATGGTTTGCCAGAATTAAACATAAAAGAAGCCAAATTTTCGACTCAACCTAACCAAAATGACACCGAAACCGGATTTGGGGATTCTAAGGCGCCCAGCCGGAAAGCGCAGCGCTTAGGAAAAGTCCACCGCAATCACAGGGTAGCAGGTGAAACGAAACAGTCTCTTCAGATTCCATATCTACAAGCCTTGCAGATTGACGTGGTATAAGAGACTTGATAGTCCATCGCTGTTTACCTAGTTGATTTCCTTACTTTATCTCGAAATTTGTCCGAAAAAGGTTTCCGCCATTTTGTTGCTTTAAATAACCAAAGAATCATCTTAGAGCATGAAACAATCAGCGAATTGAAAGACAAAGAGTAATGCTGGATTACTGCTGTTTGTTTTTACCAACAGCTTTTCTCAAAAGCAATTATATATAAACGAACTTGAACGTTTTTCCGAAAAATCCGAAACTTCCCGTTTTCGTGAAAATTTTTCAAGTTTGACGCCCTGTATCTATTTGACGCCTGAAAATTTTAAAATACGACGAGCGGGAACATAAGATTCAATCATTTTGCAATAACTATGACAAGTTTCAATAACCGCACTCAAAAAACCATTTTTAGCCCCATGTCCGGTTTTTTTCGATTTCAGCCCACTCTTCACCAACTCAAGTGATAGGTAGAGTAAGCGCGGTAAATTCGGACCCCTGCTGATAATTCGGACCCTCAGTGTAATGTCGTAAGGAGATGCAGCTAGCAAACGGAAAACAGCGTAAACCTTTCCTTGGCATTGCCGGATGCCGGGGCTCCGCCATTGTTCAGTTAGTGACTCAACTCAGGCAGTGACGAGTGTTTTTTAATTTTGTGACTCCTGGAATATTCGCAGTGTTCCTGTTTATCGTTTTATTCGTCGATTATCGGCAAGGTAAGCACTTAATACTAATGTAGTATGTAGTATATTAGTTGGTATCATGTTTAAAGAAACAATTCTACCCCGTAGTTTTTTAGTGAGGTTAGTTTTGGTTTGCACGCGATAGTTTCTAATTAGGACCCCCTGGAGTTTTTAATTCGGACCCCTTCTAATTTGGACCCCCGGTAAAAACGTTCCGTTATTAAAAAGCTAATTCATAATTATATATTTTCAGATTTAAAAATCATGCCGAAGACTTACATAAGAAATAATAAAAGTTTATGGTCGGAGGAAAATATGATAAAAGCTATAGAAGCTACTAGATCGAAAAAATTGGGATGGAAAAAGGCTGCCAAGACTTGTGAAGCACCTAAGATCACACTGATGCGTTTGTCAATGGAAAAATATCGCGAACCAGCAAAAGCAGTCTCTGTTAGGGCAGGAGGGCCTACCGCGTTGCCTTCCGAATTGGAGGAACAGTTGATTCAATTCAAACAATCATAGGCTTTTACAAAACAGCTCATTAATTTTGATATTCTTGTATTTTGGCATCTAAAAGTCAGATTTGTACACAATTTGTTAATAAATTTATTTTTTAAATGAAAGAAATTAATTTCTTAAATGAAATAAATTTATATATTCATTTAACTATGCGTTCTTTCTACACAAATCATTATCCATTAGACTTCTTGGGGTTCCGAAATACGAGGATAAAGGGGGGTCCGAATTTAGAGCACTTTTTGTAAAGTGCCTATTTTGTAAACTTTTGCAAAGATTAGCGAAGTCGTATGAAATATATTTTTTTAATATTTCACACATAGAGAATGTTAGTTTCGTTTTTTGTTTAAATTGGAATTCAGAGTACTTTAGTATAAAAGTAATTCAGCAAAAACCAATTGGGGGTCCGAATTTACCGCCTTTCCTCTATTCCTAGTGATCGGAGATAAGGCGCGTGGTGGAGTCAAGAGTCCGTTATAGGTTACATACTTCGTTGAATGACTTTAGATATGAGGTGGTGGAGGCATGCGGTAGAAACCGGGGAAGGAACGTAGAAATCGGAGCTTTGAAGCGTAGCGAGCTTTTTAGTACACCCGAGGCTTGGTGGCGCTGCGAGCGGTAACACAGACGGCTCAAATAGACGAGTGCTTGAGCTGTATTAGTTTGATCAGTGTACAATATAGCGCATTCAGGACGAACTCTTTCTCTCGGAAATTTTGCAGGTGGTTGCTCCGTGCTTATTCGGAGAAAGTTGTTGTTTTGGAGGCAACAAGAAAATAATAAGAATTTGTATTACGCAAGTAGTCGATCGTGGTAGCACATTTCGACTTTTTATTCGAAAAATTGTGAATTATTCTTTTAAAATTGCCTCTTCTTCAAGAATACTATCAGATGGTTTGTATTTATTTGAAAGTCAATCATGAAGCCGCTTAATTTATGATTATTGCACTTGGCTTATCATTTAGTTTCAAATTCACTTAGAATCATTGTTTTCGTATCACAGTTTAGGATTGTTGGACAATCTGTTTCCGTAGTAACGCTGTATTGTTGTGTGATTATTGGACATTCGTTGCTGCATTGTTGTCATCTTAAAGCTTAAAAAACGTGAAAATAAACTCAATTTCAATCGGCGATTCATTCTCGTTTTAACTTAATAATGAAATTTCTACCATTGGTATTTAGGAGTTGCGTGTAAGACAAACTTTTCGGTTAAACTGCCGTACCCTAAAAAGACATCGAAATCATCGGCGTAATTCAATCCAGGAAATGCTTCATTCATTCCGAAAAACAACGATTTCTTAGTTGCCATAGAGACAACTTTTTATCGACTTGAAATTTTGAATTTCGAAAAAACGTTTTTCGCGATATACCCTATTTTGCCCTGAAGAAAACTCAGATGAACAGGAGATGTGTTAAAGTTTTCTACTAACCGGACATGTTTCCATATAAATATAAAAAAATAAAGGCTTTAAATTTAGAAAGATACGATAAATGGAGGTACATCATATAATGTTAAAGCGCATTTTATGTATTTCAGGGAGAAATACCGGCTTCATTCAGATACTAAAGAAACATACGAACAAGGTAATACTTGGAGGAAACATTTAATGGAGTAAAATAACTACCCTGCGAAATTTTTTCGTATGTTTTACAGAGTCATGAAAAAATTCTCAGGCTTATTGGAAAATATTGCCAATAGCTGAATACACCTTGATAATCTATATATATAAAGCAGAAATTCTGTGGGTTTGTGAGTTTGTTTGTGGGTTTGTTTGTTTGTCTTGGATTGGAGTCCACACCGTTTGTCCGATTTGTCTCAAACTTTGCATACGTGTCCATTTATATCAGGAAGGAAGTACTGTTGCATTTATATTCAACAATTTTGCTGGGTTCGAACAAGGATCGCTCAGATAGATTTTCATAAGGAATACACGTAATCTTCACTTTTATCGGTTGCAGGCTTTATTTCTTTTGAAGAATTAAATTAGAAGAAATAGTCGTACAGAGTAGAGACAAACACCAAAAGAAAGAAAATCAAATAAAAATTCTTATTTTGGTCGTGGAATTTTACTTTCGATTAGAATTTGCGATAATATTGGTAAAATATACAAAACTTTCGTGAAAATTCGAGGCTGTAAACAACTCATCCCCCTGACGACCGATTCCATTGTTGAATCCGAGCTCATGTTTTATCCCGTAAAAATACTCGTGGACTTTAATCCCATAAAGCTGATGATTGAAGAGTACGATATATTACATGGATAACGAGAAATTTTCTGTAAGAATGTAACCAGCAATTGCAGGTACGTAATTAGAGTCAGGAGATTGTGTGTCTTCGATTTTAGTACAAACCGTTTGCCGGATTCGCGTCAAACTTTGCGTACGTGTTTTCTGGGACCAGGAAGGACGTACTGCCTCAATTTTATTCGATAATTTTGCTGTTTTCGAACCAAGATCACTGTAATGGGTATCCATAAAAAAATGAATCTAATCTTCACTTTAATCAGTAGCAGGCTATATTTCTTTTGAAGAATTAAAACAGAAAAATAATCGTGCGGAGTCGAAACAAGAAGCAAAAGAACGGAAATTAAATGAATGTTCAAATTTTTATCGTGGAATATTGTTTCCGAATCGAAATTTGGAGAATTTTGATAAAATAAGCGTGGATTATCCAAAATTGTTGAGGTTGTAAACAACCAATCCTCATCACGATCCTTGCGATTGTTGTGCCGAGCTCATGAATTTTTCTGTACAGTAAGAATAGCTTGGGATTTTAGACCTTATTCTAAAGGGAATTTTGTTATTGCATTGCACGACCGGCAACTTGAATTTAATCTACTTTTATAATCCCCGTTGAGAATCAACGGGCGCTTCAGCTAGTTTATTATATTTTGATGCTCGATAGGAAAGATGAGGGGTTGAGGTATTTTCGCTTATAAATGTTTTACCTTCTCACAAAAATGACTTAATCGGTTACTCCAGGAAACGATGCTTGTGGAACTAAACCATAGTTTCAGTGATAACGAAAAAGGTATCCAACCCCTTAGCAATGATGGATGAGATAAGTTTTAAACAGCGATTATGATCATGGAATATCGAAATTTTGACAATATACGCGTAACTTATCCAAACATCTCTGAGGTTGCAAACAACCAGTCTCCCTGACTGACGACCGATCCCATTGTCGAATCCACGCATTTCCCTGAGTAGAAAAAATAGCTTGGGATTATAGTTAAAGGTTATTTACTCATGGCACGACCGACAGCTTGAATTCAATCTACATCTATGTTACCCGTTAAGAGAATCAACGGGGGCTTCAGCTAGTACCGTCATATTCCCAGCATTGATTTCTAATTGAATTATCAACGCGCTTAATTTGTGATTATTCGTCTTGGTTTATGACTAGTTAGCTAATTTGGGATTAGAATTATATTTCGTATCATTGTCAGCGATTCTTGGAAATTATTTTTCCATAGTAACAGCATTGCTGTTTTGTTGTTGTTCTAATTTCGCCGTTAAACGACGACTTGAATTTCATCTACGTCTATGTACAAAGACGAGTGTTGGAGATCTCTGATTCATCAGCAGCCTCTCGTCTTCCATGGATGGCTTCGGAAAAATCTCCATCGCTGTGAGTGAATACATCGCGGCGATTTTTAAGGTTTAAAAATAATATTTTCCCGATGCCATGGCAATTTAAAACCAGGCATTTGAACAGCAAATACATTTTATATACGCAGTTTATCCTTTCCCTAATGATCCTCGGTTCGATTCCAGAACGCTAATTAACATATTTCGAAATATGTTCGGTTCTGACAGAATTTACTGTGGAATTATCTATATATATAAAAATGAATGTGTGTCTGTCTGTCTGTCTGTCTGTACTCGATAGATTCAAAAACCATACATCCAATCGTCGTGAAAATTTGGGAAATTATTACGTATATCCCTGGGAAGGTTTTTGTAGATTTTTATTTTAATCGGAGTTCTCAGTTCGACTCCAGAAGGAAAAACAGTTTCCATAAGAAATACATGTAAACTTCGATTTTATCACTTGCATGCTTCCTTTCTTTCGCAAAATTAAATTAGAAATAACCAACGTATGGATTTAGAAGTACCACCAGAAGAAGGGAAATTGAATAAAGTTTCTTATTTTGGTCATGAAATATAGTTTACGATCGGAAATTACGAGAATTTGAATAATTAGATGATAATTTTTATGAATTTTGAGGCTATAAACAAACTATTTCTCAGTTACGACGAATGCGATTGTTGAATTTTCTCATAAGAACACATTGAGAATTTATTCCAGTATTCAAATGATGTTTGTTTATAGCAACGTAAATATTTACGTATATTATCGTGGAAACGGTTTTCGATGTTTAATGAAAATGATATTTTGATACATTCAAGAGATTGTGTGTACTGGACAACTTGGTGAGTTGATGACGTTACAGAATTTGATTACAAATGTAATCTATTTTCAGCATTTCAATTTATTTTATGTCTTTGACTAGACTGAATTTCATTCTTAGGTCTTCTTCAGTTGAATATGTGTTCTGTTTGAGATTTACGAAAAGCGAAGTGTAGAGTAGCACATGATTTAGCATATCATACTCCGAACTGAAAAGGTACTGTGATAATATATTTTCTTATATACCGAATGAAAGTAATGTAGATCGTATATATGATTTCATTGTAATAGCCTGCCATTCAAATTGCGAATGGATTTTCTACGTGAAAAATAGAAGTACGATACATAAATTGATCCCATTTCTGCAGAATTTATATTTTTTCAATGAATGTTAAAATATTACAAATTAAATTAAAATTTAAAATATTTTAAATACATAAATTGTATTTCTTTTAAGATTTCAACAAATTAATGTAAATTACAAAAAAGTACATTAATGCATTTCACGTTCGATTTTTCGCCAGCAAATTCTCATAAATACAAAAATGCAGTCAAAAAACTTTTGCAATTATTAATACGAGAATAAATTATTAATACGTGAATAAATAAAAATATTATTCATTTCCAGCTGAGGAAAATAATTGGGAATACGTTTTATTTAACCCTACAATTATGCCACCAAAGCGAAGTGCCATTGGTCGATCTACAAATCAAGCAAAAAGGAGAAGAGAAGAACGAACATTAGAAACGAGTGAACTGAGGCAAGCAAGGCAAGAAAGAGATCGAGATCACACTGCTCTTGCTCGATCATTAGAAACGAGTGAACAGAGGCAAGCAAGGCAAGAAAGAGATCGAGATCACACTGCTCTTGCTCGATCATTAGAAACGATTGGACAGAGGCAAGCAAGGCAAGAAAGAGATCGAGATCACACTGCTCTTGCTCGATCATTAGAAACGATTGGACAGAGGCAAGCAAGGCAAGAAAGAGATCGAGATCACACTGCTCTTGCTCGATCATTAGAAACGATTGGACAGAGGCAAGCAAGGCAGCAAAGGAATCAAATTCACAGGACACAGACAAGACGAGCGATGAATTATGATTTGAAATTATGTGGTTTCAATTACAATCCAATTTACAATTACAGTCTTCACCCAAGTGTAATTATTGGAAAAATGGGTAAAAAGTGTGCGTATTGTGGTGCTCAAAAATTTAAAAATGAAACACCAGGTATGTGCTGTGCAGGTGGAAAAGTAAAGTTACCAGACTTGCGTTCACCACCTGAACCATTATTAACTTTAGTATCAGGTGAAACAAGTCAATCAAAACATTTTTTGAAAAATATACGCAAGTACAATTCATGCTTCCAAATGACATCGTTCGGAGCAACGAATATCGTTAGCGCAAATTATATGCCAACGTTTAAAGTACAAGGGCAAATTTATCACCATGCTGGATCACTACTACCCTTGCCAAATGCTGATCACAAATATCTTCAGATATATTTTATGGGAAATACTGACGAACAAATCGACAGACGGTGTCAACTGAATATGAGTACTAAACGCGAGATTGTCGCTGAATTACAAAATTTGTTTGAACAACATAATGAATTAATTAAATTATTTAAAACCGCCATTGAACAAATGCCATCTGACGATTACAAAGTAATAATAAAGGCAGATAAAACACCTATTGGTCAACATCGAAGACAATTCAACGCACCAACGATCGATGAAGTGGCAATTGTCATAGTTGGTGAAGAATTTGATTCTCGCGATATAATTCTTCATCGTAGAAATGGTGACATCCAGCAAGTATCAGAAACCCATCGTTCTTATGATGCATTGCAATACCCCATTCTATTTTGGCAAGGAGAGGATGGATATCATTTTAATATTAATATGAGAAATCCTACAACTAATGTGGACATTAACAAGAAGGTCAGTGCTATGAATTATTATGCACATCGAACGATGATTCGTGAGAATGTTGATAATCATTTATTGAAATGTAGACAATTATTTCATCAATACATTGTTGACATGTATGCAAAAATAGAAAGTGAAAGACTCCTCTACGTACGACTAAATCAAGTCAAATTGCGTTCTGAAGAGTACATCCATTTACGTGATGCAGTTGTAAATGATGGCAATCTCAGAGAATTGGAAAAAATGGTCATTTTACCATCCACATTTACAGGAAGCCCAAGACACATGCATGAATATGCACAAGATGCAATGACGTATGTTCGTGCATATGGTCGTCCAGATTTTTTCATCACGTTTACATGCAACCCAGCATGGGATGAAATAAAGGAGCTTTTATTAACTGGACAATCACCATCAGATCGTCATGATATTTCTGCACGTGTATTTAAACAAAAATTAAAATCTTTAATAGATTTTATTGTCAAACACCATGTATTTGGAGAGACGCGCTGTTGGATGTATTCCATCGAGTGGCAAAAAAGAGGTTTACCACATGCACATATTTTAATATGGATGATGGAAAAGATAACACCAAACAGAATTGATGAAATCATCTCTGCAGAAATACCAGATATTGAAATTGATAAACACTTGCACGATATTGTCTCAAAAAATATGATTCATGGTCCATGTGGCTCACTAAATAATAATTCACCATGCATGTCAGATGGAAAGTGCACAAAGCGGTATCCTAGAGACTTACTTGCTGAAACTATTTCAGGTAAAGATGGATATCCACTCTATCGACGACGATCTACCGAAGATGGTGGAAAATCCATTAAACTAAAAGTACTCAACAATACTATTGATGTTGATAATCGTTGGGTAGTACCATATTCTCCATTGCTACTAAAAACGTATGACGCACACATAAATGTTGAGTACTGCAATTCAGTGAAAGCTATAAAATATATTTGCAAATATGTGAACAAAGGAAGCGATATGGCAGTGTTTGGAGTGGAAAATACAACTGCATCTAACGATGAAGTCACCCAATATCAACTGGGACGCTACATAAGTAGCAATGAGGCTGTATGGCGTATTTTATCATTTCCCATTCATGAGCGATATCCAACGGTTGTTCATTTAGCAGTACATCTTGAAAATGGACAGCGTGTGTATTTTACATCAGATAATGTACGTGCAAGAGCAATATCACCACCGCCTACAACATTAACTGAATTTTTCACATTATGTAGAAATGATACCTTTGCAAGGACACTACTGTACTCTGAAGTACCAACTTATTTTACATGGAATGCATCAACAAGAAAATTTCAGCGTCGTAAACAAGGTAGAGTAGTACAAGGACACCTAAATTTATATTCCACAGATGCATTGGGTCGTCTGTACACTGTACATCCAAATAACGCAGAATGCTTTTACCTAAGATTATTATTAATCAATGTTCGTGGGCCAACATCTTTCAAAGAATTAAAAACGGTCAATGGCCATGTGTGTGCTACATTTCGTGAGGCTTGCCAGAAATTAAATCTCTTAGAAAACGATACTCATTGGGATATTTCACTCGCTGATGCTTCTAATACAGCTCAACCACAGCAGATACGTACACTATTTTCCATCATACTAACTACATGTTTTCCTGCTAATCCAAAGGATCTTTGGGAAAAATATAAAGACTATATGAGTGAAGACATTTTACATCGCATGCGTAGAATAAATGCTAATCCCAACATTCAATTTACATCAAATATATACAATGAAGCATTGATGTTAATTGAGGATGTATGTTTGACAATAGCCAACAAATCACTGACAGAATTGGGAATGATTGCTCCAAATAGATTTGGTAATGACATTTTCGATCGTGATATACAACGAGAAACGCACTTCGATGTTAATGAATTACAAACATTTGTTCGAATTAATCTACCGAAATTGGTATTAGAACAACGAACAGCATATGAGACAATTATAAATGCAATATCTAACAAGAGTGGTGGTTTATATTTCTTAGATACACCTGGAGGCACTGGAAAAACTTTTCTTATCTCAATAATTCTGGCAACTATAAGATCACAAAATAATATTGCACTTGCTATTGCATCATCTGGAATAGCAGCAACTCTTTTGGACGGTGGTCGAACAGCACATTCAGCATTGAAGTTGCCATTAAATATGCAGGTAATTGAAACTCCAACATGTAATATTAGCAAACATTCTGGGATGGGAAAAGTACTAAGATCATGTCAGATTATAATATGGGATGAATGTACCATGGCACACAAGAAATCATTGGAAGCACTCAATCGCACATTAAAAGATTTGAGAGGAAATGAGCAGCTCTTTGGTGGTGCACTCATTTTGCTAGCAGGTGATTTTCGACAAACATTACCTGTTATACCACGGTCAACACCTGCAGATGAATTGAATGCATGTCTCAAGTCATCAGTGTTATGGCGGTATGTGGAGAAAATATCTTTAAAGACCAATACGCGTGTTCAATTACAACAAGATGAATCATCTGAACTATTTGCAAAACAATTGTTAGATATTGGGAATGGTAAAATGGAAATGGACGAATCCACACACTGTATTACATTACCAGAAAACTTTTGTCACATTGTAAAATCCACTGATGAATTGATTGTCAAAGTTTTTCCAAATTCATCTCTGAATTATAAAAATAATCAATGGATTAGCGAGCGTGCTATATTGGCAGCCAAAAACATTGATGTGAATTTAATAAACTGCACAATTCAAAATGAAATACCCGATGAAGAAACAACATATAAATCTATAGATACTGTTGTCAATCACGATGAATCAGTTAATTATCCAATAGAATTTTTAAATTCATTGGATCTACCAGGAATGCCACCGCATATTTTATCTTTGAAAATTGGTTCCCCAATCATCCTTCTACGAAATATAAATCCACCGCAACTATGCAATGGGACTAGGCTATCAGTAAAAAAATTGATGAATAACATAATTGAGGCAACCATTTTAAATGGAAAACACCAAGGGGAACATGTACTACTACCACGCATTCCCATGATACCAACAGATACTCCATTTGAATTCAAACGTCTGCAATTTCCTGTACGACTAGCCTTTGCAATGACCATTAACAAAGCACAGGGACAATCATTAAAAATATGTGGATTGAATTTGATAAATCCATGCTTCTCACATGGACAGCTGTACGTTGGGTGTTCACGAGTTGGAAAACCATCAAATTTATTTGTTCTTGTACCAGATAGGAAAACAAAAAATGTTGTATATTTACAAGCACTACAAAGATAAAGTTCACCATCACCTATTTATATCTATGTTTTGTACATATGTTATATTCAAATGACTTATATGTAGGGATAATTTTATTGTTAATTTTCATTTTGATGTATTGTATAAATTTGAACATTAATAAATTATGTTTTAGATATCAAAACTGCCTTTTTGTTCAAACACAACAACGTGTGAACGGGTACAGCTAGTCTACTATATTTTTGGTCGCGGAGCCGAAAAAGTATCGACATTTACTCTCATTTTAACCAAATTTCGCACACTTAACCTTAGTACGATAGAAAAGAAGACTTTTATTCTGTTAATGGTGCCGGGTTCGTGTCCAGAAGGTACGACGAAAGCCTTCCATAAGAAATTCACGTAAAGTTATTTTTTATTATTTTGTGTTATTTTCATAATACAAAAACACACACACGTAAAATAATACTCGTGCATTTGAAAAGTTGTTTTTCGCAAGATACGGGAGGCCTATGGCATCCGCAGTTCAGCTGTTTGTTTGGTGGGGGAGAAGTGGATTATGGGAAGGAATTGAGTTGTCGTAAGGGAACGAAGAGATACGAAAGTAGAACAAGTGAGCGCCGGAGTGCGTATATTTAACAAGACGAATGAGCATCTAATAGAAATGCGCGCATAAAACAATTGAATGGTGACTGAGAAGCTGCTTAATGTCGTTATAGCTTTGTTTAGCAACTTCGTTTTAATCATCATTATCCGTGTAATTGTAATTAAAGTCATTGTCCAAGTCTAAAATAGAAATGCCAAATATTCGATAAAAGAATGTATGGATAGAAAGTAACATATATATGTATTAATGTTGATGTGAAAACATCCGATATTAATATTGACTAGTGAATTGTTCAATCAAAAATTACGGTATTACAATTAAATTGAAATAGTGATTGTTAACTGTTATAATACAGTATTTGTCTATTCGGTCGTTAAAACAATAACGCATTAGTATACATTGTTGCTGTTCCATTGATTTTGACGGCAACATTTTCCATTTCATTGTAAAGAAAGAAATCGATCATTTAAAGTATTATTCACAAATCCTTATTTATAAATCTACAAAATAGAAATAAATTTATGATTTATGTGAAAGTGTAAATGAATTTCCATTTCTTAAGTTTGCTAATGCTTTTCGAACTATGAAATAACGGCTCTTCTTCCCAATACATTTCTTAATGTCTTTCCCTTAAATTCGTACGAAAGTTCAACAATCACCTTCGTCGTTAGGGAATTGTTTACGCCCACGAAATCACACGAATATTTCGTCATTTTTGTCTGAATTCTCTCGATTTCGACTCGATTACGTTATTTCATGGCCAAAATAAGAATCTTCATTCAATTTCCTTTCTTTTGGTGTTCATCTCGATTTAACAAGACCATTTTTTATAATTTGATTAAATAAAAAATGTGTGCAATCGATCGAAATGATCAAATAAGGTATGAAGCGGATGTACCAGCTAATGATCGACTTCCGATTGCAATTTTCATTTTCTCCTTGGACTTAGAAAACAAAGCTTGTTATTTCTTTGAAATTTGAAATGAAATCTTCGTGATTAGTATTAAAGAACGTGATCACTGTTGCGTGTGATCCTTCTGTCGCATTCCGTGATAAGATGCATCAAATTAATACGATGCACGAGCACGAATTGAGAAGATCGCAAGCGGTCTGCAAGCGTAGTAAGAATTAAAAAGAGCGTACAAATCCGATTACGAGTTCTGTGCTAATCTAAAAGCTGTCCTTTGGCACTTATCTTACGTTTGAAGAGGTAACGCGTATTTCCGTGGGACATTGCTCAGTTGGACACGAAGCGAAAATGGAACAGAATGCATCGATCAAAATCAAAGCAACTCGCGAGTTCATTTTCGGATTGTCGAATCGCTCGTCAAACAATCGAGTGATGCAAAATTAGGTCTGCGTCTCTTCTCGACTTTTAAAAGCAGCAGCTCCGACTCGACGACAACTGATTTGATCACGAATGGACAAAAACGTGCTCGTGATTTCAGCGAAGGGCGCGAAGATTTGAATTGTTTGTCGTAACAATAAACATTCACATTCACCAGTAACATTAAAGAGTGTGTTAGGGAAGGTAGGATTCTACGAATTCTATTTCTGAAAAGAAATACGCATAATTCATGGTATTGCTACGTATTTACGTTAAAATGTCGTTTTGGTTCACACCGTTTCTCGTTTCGTTCAACACGATTCCTTCAACGTTTTGTAAGGAAGGTGTTTTGGAATTTGAGACACGCGGTTCAAAATAGTTATTCAATCACAATTGTTTCGTGCCGTTATTTATTGCTCTTGGCAATAACAATGAAGTTCGTATCTATGGGTTTGTTTACACGGCAAAGCAGAGCATCTTCAGCGAGCTTTTTAGTACGCCGTGCGGCGCTGCGATCGAGATGTGCCAGAGGTAGCGCACGAAACACTCTCGGTATAGGAAACTTTGCTGCAATCACTTTAGCCAACAAGGACTCGCGAAATTCCCTGTATTCGTGCCATTTGCGAACGAAAGTTGTGGAACTTTGATCTGTATTTTAGTTTACGATTAATTGGTCGTGTGGTGACGGAGTGATGACGAACCAAAGTTTCGAATTACGTTTCTTTAGTCTTCTCGTGCTCATTAACATCATTGTTTTTCACGTCTTCTTGACATCACGGTCTCTACATCGATGTCAATGCAATAAATATTTTATGGTCATGCTACGAATGAGCTACATACGTCACGTTGGATAATTCACTGGTAACACGGCTTAGGCCCAGCGCACACGGAGCGACTATTTAGTGACTACAGTTGCAAACCAGTTGCGTCTGCAACCAGATTGCAACTGAAACAAAACTTCTGTCCGCACACGGGTGTACTGACAAAGGGCTGGTTGTGGATCAGTTGCGTCTATCGCGCTATCAGTGGAGTGATAGCGCGTGATTATTTAGTGATAACAGCGTAGATAATATTCAGTGATAACAGCGTAGATAATATTTAGTGATTCTTAAAAGGTCTGTGAACTAGAATTCATTTATGCTATTAAAATACTTCAGCTATTCATGTAAATACTATATGCGAGTAATAAAAATCGATAAATAACAATTTTTTTACGTTTTGCACGGATGAAAGCCATGGGAAAAAATAAGAAAAAGTGAGCCTTGAATATTAAAATAACCGATAAATTAAGAAAATTGCTCCAATGAGTACGGTCAATTTTCTATCCAAAAATCAATTGAAACAGAAACATTTGTACAGAACAATCAGAGTAGAAAATCATTTCCACTTACAGAAATGAAATGGACATATCAGAGCCATCTTCCGACTCGGTACCTTCTAATTTTCGGAGTCATTATCTGCATCACCCAGAATTAAAAGACTTCGTAAATCTCCAACTTATTCTCTGCTTTTCTTTTTGGGAAGTTCATGTACACTGGAAATGATGGGTTCGGATGTTAACAGAAGCCTTCGGAATAAGTCATCATTAGCTGCCACACTGGAATGTTTCTCCCTGAATCGACGAACGTCTTTATTCCTCGCCTCCAAAGCATCTTCCGAAAGCTGACCGATTGGAATTATAGCATCTTTTGCTATAGATGCTCCATGAACCAAAATATTATGGACGGTTGGCGGCATATAATACCAACTATAAAGCCGTACATAAAGTCTTGCGGTGATATTGCAATAATTTTCACATTCTAAATAATTTATTGAGTAGCCACTTGAAAGCGCTTTCAGAATCACAGAAAAACGTAGAATCAGCTCCTCCTCAATCCCTGAATGGAAACTATGTTCAATAATAATATGATATACAATGAAACTGCTTGAGTGTAATTCAATTGTAATTATATCTGATTAACCAGATTGTTGGCCGTCCTTTTAATTGAAAGGAAATCGGCTTGCCCATCATACTTTGTAATCGTTCGATTTTTCACGTATGTCTTCATACTTATTAAGCTACCGATTAAACGGTCGGCTAGTGAAAAGCGTGTGCGGAGGCTCTGTGTTCGTGTTTTCAACTCATCGCCGAAAGAAGATGCCGACAGTAAATTGTTGAAATGTTCAAATAGAATATTTCCTCTGCTTACATGGACGCAGTATAATTCACAACAACCAAGGATTCTTGATCATTCATGTTAAGATACACACTAAACGGCCGTCAAAACAGCGGCAAAACACCACGTGATCTCCTGCAACTGAACTGCAACGCAACTGCAACCGCGGGCCCACGGTTGTATGCGACTGGTTTCAGACTGTTTTGAAATCGTCATAAACCAGTCGCTTCGTGTGCGCCTACCCACTCCAATACATTGCCGAGGTCGCAGAACAGTTGCGCGCGCAACTGGTTTGCAACTGTAGTTGCAGAACAGTCGCACCGTGTGCGCTGGGCCTTAATGTAGAGCTAATTGGTATGCACGACTAAAATCCCACTATACAGGGAAATGCGTGGATTTAGCCATCGCAACGGTCGTCAGGGGGTCGTAATCCGCCTGAAAATGTTTGGAATGGCGTATCTCGACTATTTGTTTGAAACGACATCTTCCTCGTAAATGGTGCGTTTTTATTCTGTGGGCGAATTGCTTATGCCGCCGTACACGGCTTTGAGTTAAACATAGAACGTAACACGATGCCTCTTGTCGAAATAATAGGAAGTTCTTGCTTTGCTAGAAGATTTATATTAAGACTCGGCTTAAGAAAAACATTTAGATAAGTCCATGCTGTTCCTGGGTTCGATGCCAGAGAACATTGCAATTTCTTACATAAGGAATATATGGGAAAAGTAGGACGTCGTTTGAGGCAGTTGAAGCCAATATTTCTGCTTGAATTTTCAGACATGGTTAAAGATAATGATCTTTTATTGTGCTGCATAGGAAGTATCACCAGAAAGACCCGGGTTCGAAGCTAGGCGGTAAATATATCTCCCTTATAAAACACATAGGGGTAGTTTTTAATTATTTTTACATTCACTTATCGAATGATAAGAAGTTCTTGCTTAGAAAGTAGATGTATGTTAAGACTCGGTTCAAGAAAAAAATTATTTAAGACCATGCTGTTCCTGGGTTCGATGCCAGAGCACATTACGATTTCTCACTCAAGCAATACATGTGAAAAGTAGGACGTCCTTTGAGGCAGTTGAAGCCATTTTTTCTGCTTGAGTTTTCTCACATAATTAGAGATGGTGATGTTCTGTTGTGCTGCATAGTAAGTATCACCAGGGTTCGATGCAGGACGGAGAAATTGCAGCGAATTTTAAGAATAATTTCAATACTTTTTTACTTTCGATATGATGTCGACTTGCGTTACAGAATGCAAGCAACATTTTACTCGTTGGTCTAAACGAGTCCAAAGATGCACTTCATATTCAAGCAAATCGGAGCGAAAGAAACCGAATATTTCGACCGAAATCCCGATTTTCTCCGTTTTTTGAACGAAAAATCGCTTTTCCGGGCCTTTTTTTCAAAATTTTCTCCGCCCCCGACTTAATTTTCAAAACCTTCGACAAATCCCAGCCCACCCACACTCGTCTACCACCTCATAAGCCCACCGAAAACCATCCTGTGCAACACTCCCGAATCATCCTCTAACTAACTCCGGACTACGGATTATTTCGTCTCTGCCATCATCGTCCGAGAGGAGGTCTCTCTCTACCACTCGCTGATCACTTCATCGTGACGTCATCACCGCTGGAGAAAGGGGCCGATTGAAGGGTGACTTTCTTTCGGGAGGTCGTCCGTTTTTCGTTCCATTGATAAACCGAGAAACAAGTGTGCCGATGGAAATCGAAGAGGGCATGTAAAATCACCATTTTTTTCTTCATCGCGTCGATTTTAAATTAATCACGTGAGATGGAAACGCTATCGATTTTAAATTCCATTGGATGGAATTCGGAGATGGTCCACGAATCACACACGCACTTTCCGGGATTACGAATTTAAGGGATTGGTCCGACGGAGTGTTTACAAATCGATATCTTCTCTATCGTAAGGAATAATGCACGTCGATTGCAGACGTTTTTTCTTTCGCGGAATTCAATCGCAAACTCCAAGTCGAGATGGGCACCGAAAGAAAGGAAATTAAACGAAGATTCTTATTCCGGTCGTGGAATATCGCATTCGAGTCGAAATTGAGGGAATTCAGACAAAAATGACAAAAATTTCGTGTAATTTTGTGGACGTAAACAACTCCCTAACGACGAAGGTTGAACTCTCGTGCGGTAAAATGTTCGTGCATTTCTTACTAGAGTCGTTGACATCGGATGGATACGGGTGATTGCTTTATAAATTTGCGTGTTTCATACGAGTGCTTGCGTATTGCAATTAAAGCGATTTTTTAACCGGATATCCTGCGAATGTATTGGTAATATAATAATACATTTAAAAAAATCTGATGTGGCCAACACATGAATTTCGCCATATTTATTGAAAACAGAAGCTTATGCCGGAAATATATAAATAATTCCAAAACATTGAATGTTACAGGACAATGTTTCATACAAAAGTTGTAGTAAAATACATTATCTATAACTTTGGTACAAAATTGTATATACGTACATTGCATTCTGACAGAGATATGTATGAAAAACTTCAATTTCTGGATAAAGAACTTCCAGTTAACTATTATTCAAGAATAACTCCTAAATAATCAGTGTTACGAAAAAATGTATCATACAAAAGTTGTAGTAAAGTACATTATCTATTAATTTTGTTCGAAATTGTATATGCCTAAATTGCATTCTGACGGAGGTATTAAAAGAAACAATCTTTTGTTCCGGTTTAACGGGAACTTCCGGTTGAGCGATATTCACCAAAAACTAATCAGCTTTTGGCATTGTTAAGAAAATACTAAATATGAAGTTTGGAAATAATCGGATAATTACTTTTTAAGATAGAGCGCACACAAACTTTTTTACCACAGACAGACACACAGACAGAGATGAGCGGGAAAATAGCGAAAATGAGCTGTTGGGTTCTCTATGAGTTCCAAAACATCTATTTCCGTAGATCTATTACAGTAGAACCCCGGTAGTCCGGACGAATTCAGGCACATAGGCGTCCGGATTAGCGAGGTTTTAAAAAAATAACGTAAAAAACCTTTTTCTCAAAAATTACATTGTATAGATAATGCATGTATATATTACATAAGGTATTTCAACATATGAAGTGAATGAATATTATCAGCGAGCAGTTTTTTGATCAGAGTCAGTTTTTTCTTTTGCGCGACCGTTCTTATTTTTAAATCAAGTGCGCGGTCCCTAAAACGTCTAAAGAGCATAATTTCATGTGCTTCATAAATTTGCTCCTCGGCCCACTTTAATGATGTATTGAGTGCCGCCAAAGCCTCAGAATGAGAAATTTTGACGGAGTCTACAGGGTGGTGGTGGTAGTGGTCGTCATCATTATCATCTTCTCTCGTTACTGTTCTGATAATTTCGTCATCTGTTAAAGCTTCGTTTCGAGCCAAACTGTCGTCAGCCTCAGCAGCCCACCGGAGAGCTTCAGGGTTAGATATTGGGTTCGAATTTTGTAACTGATTAATTAGTGGCGCAAGCTGAATTTATTCAGTTTGCTCATTTTCTAAAACTTCAGAACCAATTAAATTTGGGAGTAAATTTTTCTACGACTTGCTGATCAATAATTTAGACACAGATGCCCAACAGTTAGCTAGATTTAACTCGACATCTTTTAAATTTACCTTTTTCAGTGCATTTTCCAAATTTTAATTGTTCACAGGATCATTAAGAATATTTGTAAGAAGCAACTTACGATATCCTAACTTAATGCTTTGAATAACATTCTGATCCATGGGTTGGATCAGCGCAGTCGTGTTAGGGGGTAAAAACATTGCGGAAATTTCACCGTCATCAGTACACAATTCTTCTGCAGAAGGATGGCCAATAAAATTATCAAGCAACAATAAAGCACTTTGTGGTAAATTGACGGATTTCATATGTTGTCGAACTGCTGGAACGAATTCTGCATACACCAATCCAAAAATAATTTTCGTGTGACCCAAGAGTTTTTTTGCCCTCGATTGCACACAGGTAGTGTGACTGACTTGAATGCACGGGGAGTTTTGGCTGTTCCGACAACAAACAGAGGAAGCTTATGTTTGCCAGTCACATTTGCACACGACATAAGTTTAATCCTCGCTTTAATTACTTTCTCATTGATTACATGCAGTAAAATTGTTTAGCTTTTCTCTCTTATAAACACCAACTCTATAGCCCATGCATGGTCATCCTCATTGGACGTCTATCAAAGGGAAGGATTGTTTCTTACGCCTCTTCTCTCATAGCATTTTAATGAACGTGATGTTTTGAGAAGTGATACCCTGCTGCAACTGAAAATTTATTGTCTTTCGAAATTGTTTAGTCTTGCATATAATAAGCAATTCTCTAATGGAAAAATGCTGTCTCAGAAAAGTATCACAACTTAGATGTATTATCACAATAAACGAAATACTTCGCCTTCCATCACATCATTGCAGCCAATGGAGACATTTTTCAAATAGTCAGTCCACCTCTCGTTTCTTGTTACTAATATGCGTGTTAATATGTTCACAAGAAGAAGTTGCGGGTTTGCATAACTCCCAATGGACCGTCCGGATTACCGAGGGTTCCGGATTAGCTAGTGTCCGGATTACCGGGGTTCTACTGTACAATACTTTCTCTATACTACGTATAGGGAGAAAGTAATAATATAAGTTTCTACTCTTTAGATGGCTAAATATTTATACAATAATATTTTATATAATATTATGATATGATATAATATTTTTGAATACATTTTCGAAAAATAAATGGATTTGATCCGAAAATAAACGTGGAAAATCTTGCCTTCAGGAATTTCTTGAAATTTTCTGATTTTCTGTAATTTCTAATCTTCGTTAACTACGTTCTGAGAAGCAATTTTAGATGCTGAAATTTCTCTCTTCTCCAAGAAATTCATTTCTTTTCGATGGATATGCAGAATTTCGCGAATGAAAGAATGGTGGGAATCATTAAGGTGTCGAGGAAACTTTGTAACTTCATTACCTGAAAATGGCCGAAACCGGTCGTGTTTCTAATAAATGCGTGGAAAAAAGTATTTGCAAATCTTTATTCTTAAAACTTACTATACAATTAGATAGATTTTATAATTGCTGAAGGTGCTTGTACTTTTCTCTTCTTAGCTTATGCCACTCTAAGGTCGCCGCTTTCCCAGTGGGGGAGAAAGCAAACAAACAATGCCTATCGAAGACAAGCGTATGTAATCAATCCATTGTTGCTCTTACTACGGTCATCTGTGACGTGATGGGGCGATCAGACGTGCATACTTATTCAACACCACGCGCCGCACACCGACGAGGGGACGTTGTCGGATGTAAATAAATCTCGATGAGACCTCTTTTATCCGGTGGCCACCGAATGCGAAGCTAAGCTAAGTTGAGCGAAGTGACGCCGAGCGGACTACGCTTGGACAATCGAACCAAGTATATGCCGGCGTATAAGTCGACCTTTGGAGCCTAATAAATGTTTAATACCATTGTGTTTCTGTTTCGTAGCACATTTTTATTTGTGTAGCCTGTGTGATACCAACGAAAGAAACTTGAGTAAATGTTAAGCAGAGGCGAGATGTTGACATGGCAGCTGAAAGAAACACTTATAGCGTCTTATGCAGTAAATATTACTTATGCTATCGTATATTTAGGGATACCGTAGATTTTCTTCCCATAAAAGCTGGGGAAGTGGTATTGCCTTATGTTGACATGGCAGCTGAAAGAAACACTTATAGCGTCTTATGCAGTAAATATTACTTATGCTATCGTATATTTAGGGATACCGTAGATTTTCTTTCCATAAAAGCTGGGGAAGTGGCATTGCCTTATGTTTTGGGTCGACTTATTTGCTGAACATAGGCTAAAACCTGAAATTCACCTCAAAATCTTAGGGGTCGACTTATACGCCGGCATGTATGGTACTTATGAATGCACCTGCGGCCATAGGATACGAAACGGAGTTGAGAATTGTTGTATCACTCAGCTTCACTCGCCTCAGTATCTGATTCTATATTCTTCAGATTCGTATTTGCGAGAATATCGGTGAAATATACGAAAATGTTGTAGAAATTCGAGGTTGTAAACAACTCATCCCCCTGACGACCGATCCCATTGTTGAATCCGATGCGTTATCATGTAAAGATACTCGAGAAATTAAGGACCATGAGGCTGAATATCGAAGTGATTAAATTAATTATTGGAAAATTAAATATTTTACATGGATAACTAGAGTAAGGATAACTAGACTAGGATAATTCCGTGAGAAGGTAACCAGCAATTGCAGGAAGTGTTTGAAACATTTTTCTGTAACACTCATTGCTTTGGAGTTATTTATGTATTACCGGCATAAGCTTCTGTTTTCAATAAATACGAAGAAAGTCATGTGTTGGCCACATCAGATTTTTTAATTATGTTCTTTTGAAACCGGGCTCCTTCGAAGTCTTACTTTGTATCGAAAATATTACATTATTATAAATTAATAAGACGATTTTGAATATAAGATATTATTATAATATATTTTTCAGAAGTAATCTACCTCTCGCTATTTTTACAATCTATTCTATTTATGGAAATTTTACATCACATTATGTTGGAGAACTCGTTCTTTTAATTATTTTATTTTCTACAAGGTGGCATTCAAATTGTGAATTTTTCGTTTTTTTGCGTGTTAAAAGTACTAATCCGTTCATTATTCTGATAAATATTGCCGGTAGCTTTAAACTGAGTCCGCATTCGACAAGAATATCTCCACTTTTAGATTCAGGATCAGAATCTCTGATCACCGAAAAGAATTTCCTTTTATAGGTATTTAGCTGTCGAGATGATAAACTCTTAAAGCGAATGTGGGATAAAATACGAGAAAGGGTGTTGGGCTCGCACACAAGGACGAAGTGCTCTGAATTGCGTCAAATACTGAATGATGAAGCAAATTGAAGTAGGAGTTGGCAATATTCGTATTTTTTATATTTTCGCAATTATTTCGAATTTCATATTCATTTAATTTTAATAAACATACTAAATTTAATGATTGTGTACCGTTCATCTCTTTTTAACCCTCTAAAGCTTTTATTTATCAGTGTATAACATTTTCTTTACATGTCTTTTTTGAGTTCCGCGGCATTTTGAGCCAATTTCCGCCTTGAATGCACGTACACGCCTATTTAGTTTATAATTTGGTCACTAGGGTACTACTTCCTTAACTAGCAGGTAATATCCGGTTTTGCGGTTATGGCGCAGTAAGAGGGAACGTGGTATTATCAGATTCTTAATCTGCTTATTTCTATTGCATCTTACGCGATTCCGAGGTGAAATTGAGGTGAAATTGTGTTTAAATGTCCAGAGGATGTTGTTTTATATTAGTTTTGAGAATACGAGTCGGTGAATTACTTAAAAGTGAATGTAGAACAAAGTCACTTTGACAGCTGAGGAAGACTATTGTTGTGTTTTGGTGGCTAAGGACATCCTTTTGGTGACAAAGACGTGGAAACGTTAATCGGTGAGTGCAGTGGCGCAGCCAGGATTTGCCAATGGGGGGGGGGGTCCAAGGAAACGAAAAATGCCTAACTTACAGGGGCTAGTATATTCATGCTCATTACTTACTACAAATATGTGAATTCCTTCAAAAAATTAATGCATTGAAAACTAAAGGAGTTTAACGCTTGTATGGCCAAATTATTAATCTTTCCAAGATAGTAGTTTACATAACCGAATTATAGGAAACTTATCATAAGTGTTGTTTGGAATTTTAGTTTGGATACACACAGTATCTATTAAAAAGTCATTTTTTTCTTTGCTGAAGTTTTTTTAGTGTTGCAGCTATAACCTTCCCGAGTCTTAGAGCGTTCTTTCTTCCAAGAGGTTGCGAAGCGTAAGAAGGAAAAAATTAGTAACGATTATTTGGCAAGCGACATAAAACGTAATATCCACTCATTAGATCCCCACATTGATGCGCCCATGCTTATTTGAATATCTTTCGTTATTAGACTATATCATCACCAGGTTTCTTAGGAGTGACTTCATCCCTTGTTTTTAAGTTAACTCCTCTTCCAAGAAACAAAAAATCATTGATATCAGATGGTTCTGCTTTGTTAAAAAAACATTTATATCAGAATTTTCTGGTAGGCTTAGAATTAAGTCTGATTTCGTTATTTATGTATTATGTATGTATGTATGTTATGTATTCAATTGAATGCGTCACAAACCGAACATTAAAAATTCGGCTACATTAAAAAATACAGTATAATTTTGATTATATGTAGTTGATATTATAATTGAATTTGCAGAATTAAAGTTACATACCGAGGTGAAAAAATGAAGTCGTCAACTTACAATTATTTAGAGTAATTCATAGTTAGGTTGTATAACCAGCAGAGAGCTGACGCAAACCCAGTCTTACGCATTGTGTTCAAAGAAAACAAAAATTTTCCTTGAATTGAAATTTTGAGGGGGCATTGCATGTTCACGTGGTTGACCGGATAAGTCATGAGATTAGTTGGATTTTATTACCAAAGAAAAAATTCGCTCCACCTAAAAGGAAGCTAAAGAATCTAAGCCACAGTTTTAACAGTTAATCAAATTTATTTCAAGCCATCAAGTCACTGTTCCGATAAATCTGTGCGTACCTTACGCACACAATACCTTTCAGCTGACTGATTTGTTTCTAAAATGGTATATTATTAATAATATAATCGAAAATTATTTTTTAATGATATATTGTCATTATTATTATTATTGTTATAATTGTTATAATTGCAACACTTCTTCAAATATCTACGGAAATTCTGTTATCGAATTATTTTCGTAAACATACAGCAAATTAACAAGTAATCATAAAATAAGGATCAGTATATTTTATATCAGCCCGAGTAATCGAGAGTCTACTGTACAGACTTTTAAGCGTCCAGAATACTTAATAAAGTAACCATAGGATAATTTAACCTTTGGAATTGTCGCTAAACTCATCTTGAGATTTTCCCTCCAATAACAGCCCTAAAATAAGACAAACTTAATTTACGTATCTATTTATGGTCATTTCACAAAAAATAACATAAACATTAACTTACGTTTTTCCGACAGAGGCCTTGAGCTATTCGCGGCCTGTGAAAAAAAATTTTGGATGTCCATCTGTACCTTATGAAATCCAAATTAAACTCTCCTTCGATCTGTTTACTGTGAATTTCTTAAAAACACTACTCATGAGCCTAGCTTTGCATTCACACCCTAAAAACTGTCACATGCAGAAGATCTAACTGAGCGTTTTATCAATCTCTTTGTCTCTTAAACGTAATCTTAATCTCTGTTTTCAGGGTGTAACTTTCGAATTAGTTCTCGAATGTTCCCTAGTATTTTTGCGAGGAGTTAACGAATCAGCACTTTCGAATTTTTCTCATGGGCATCTTATCTTAAGGTGTGTGTCATCGGTGTCATCTAACTCAAGGATAGGCTTAAGAAGTGCACGCCTTGAGCATTAAGTGCAAAACACTCGTATCTCATTGATATCGATGTCGGCTCTAGGCCTGCTCTACTACCGAAAACATCACCTTAGCTGAAATCGGAGCCATATTATGCGAAGCTTTTGCTGAATTTATCAAGCAAACACGTGAATAGCAGTGTATTTCTAACTTGCTTGATGATTGCGTGACTTGCGTGATGATTGGGGTTTTGTACTCTTCAGCAGAAAAAAAAAACGTTTAGAGCTAGTCTAAGGACTTGAATCTTGGGGGGGGTTTGAACCCCTAAAACTCCCCCCTCGCTGCGCCACTGGGTGAATGTATATGTTTGCTAATTGTAATCAACGCATAACTTATGTCATTAAGTCAGTTATTTTACTCCTTAAGTGAGAATTGCATTATAGGGTTTAGTGAATGCATGTTTTTTTTTTGAGATAGCTTTCGATTTTGAGTGTGTGAGACGAGAATTTTAGTTAACTCTCAGCACCCCGATTATGTAACTGTGAGAAGGGTGAGAGCGACGTCGTTGCCAGGGGCAACGTCATACGCACGACGAAGGGTGATATCAGCGACTATCCGTGAGAGCACTTTTTCTCACCTTCGCGCCGTCGTACGCGATGACGGCTGGGAAAGGCCGTGAGAAGCAGTGAGAAGCGTCATAAGAAATCGATTATGGACAATAAATTTGATGATTAGCCTAATACTATTGTTTTTATGATTTATTATGCGTTAAGTGTAAGTTAAAAAGCATTTATTTACCATACAATCAGTATACTGAGCATAAAAATTGTTGTGTTGACACCATAAGTACGGGGTAACGTCAGTCAACTGTCTCTGTTTTGGAAACGACGGACACGTAAAATATTGGTAATTTCTGTAGTTTCTGTAGCTGCAAAACTACTGTGTAGACTCATGTAGTCTCTTAAATACTTGAGTTGACTTTCGTTAGCCCTCCCTCCTCGATTCGCTTTCTTTCTGAAATTATTTGTAGAAAACTCGTAGAGATATTAATTCTTTCTTAAACAGCAGAATATTATTCGATATGCAAATGGAAATCTTGCTTCAACTTCACCGTATAAATAAGAAAAAGAACTTTTAGTTGTCGCTTCAAGCTTTGGGAATCACTTAATAATAATATGTAATGCTATTACTATTTTACATCTCAACCTAATAACTTTTAATACGAATTAGTAATCTAGCGAACTTATGGGTCTTAACAAATCTAATGACTTTATATTGCAGAAATTTCAGTTGATCCTAGCCACACACTTTTAAAGTGTGTATATTTTACTTTCTGTCCAAGTTTTGAATTTGATAATAGTCCAAGAGCATCAATTGAAACAATATAAACATAGAATCCGTCTCGATATCTTCAAAACAATTCATCATATTTATTTAAAATACTATGTTAATGGCAACTTTGTTGTGTTGAAAATCAATGTGCATACGTAAATTGAATTACAATGAAATTATTAAAGCAACTTTTTATTATTACAATTATATGAATATATAAGGATCACGATTGTTAATAGCGAGAAACGGGATAATACGCTTAACAGCAGAATTTTAAAACATAATTACCTCCGCTACCATTTCAAGATATCTAAGTAAATATTTTTTAAATTAAATACTTCATTATTATTATTATTCAAACACGCGGTCTAGAGAAAGTTTTAATTCAATCTTTTGGGATGGGAAAGTAATGCAAAGTGTCACCTGAATCTACTTACTGTATCCACGATAATTAATATGATATTGAAGATACGAAATTACATCTTAAACGTAATATTTACTTCCAAAGAGTAACATAATTTATTTATGTTAATTACTCTCACTTGAACGGCTTCCATTGCTTGCGCTGTTCAAAAAAGGCTCAAAACACCGCCGGCGCTTTGGTGTGCAATTGTTTGGTTATGTGTCAAGGTTTTTCATTGGTTCTTCAGATTTTATAATACTACCAACACAGAAATATAAAAGTCTTAACTACGGTCGTCCTAAGTGCTATGACGGTGTGTAACGTGATCTCTCGCTGTCGCCGACCGTCATAGCAAGCGGTGTTAGCTGCCAGCCGCCGTCATAGCTCTCACATTTACGTAATCAGGGTGCAGGTCTTGTATCGCAAGTTTTTTGATTAAATGTAGTAGTCGTTGTCAGTTACTCGCGATAAAAGATCAGTGATATTATTTAAGTAGTTAATTAGTTGTTAGGATGTTTTTTAGTTTGGGATGGTCTCCACGATGACTCCCGTTTCGTCGGACGGCCGCTGAGGCGCTTGCGTCGCGGTCCTTGAGCGAGAGGACCTCCGCTCGAAGGGTTCGCCTCGCAGTCCCCTTGTCTTGCGCAAACGGAAGTAGACGAGGAATCCCCGTGGACGAGTGGTCTCCGATGGCAGTGCTTCGAAAGCTGTGAACATAAAAATCTGGTTAGCGTGATTCGAACCTGGGACCTTGGCGTTGAAGCGTGGCATGCAAGCATTCTAACCACTCTGCCACTACGGCCGCTTAATCTTTGTTATAATTTATAATATAATCAACCACCGTTTAGGAGTCTTATTATAATTAACTAATTATGTGGTTATTGCGACATATTTATGTTAAAATGTCGTTTTAGTTCATAGCATTTCATGATAATGTTAAATACAACATGATTACTATATTTCTTAAAAGTTTTATTTGGAAGCTGATTTTAAATTTAAAACACACGTATTTGTAATCACAATAAAGTTCGTTACTTTGGGTTTGTTTACATGGCAAACAATGCAATGCAAAGCGTCTTTTGCCCAGTCTCTTGCTATAAATTGAGCTCTGACTGATTGATAAATGCTTTTCTACTTTGTTTTCCCCCCTCCATTTATCTTCTGTATTTGTTTTCTTATGCGCGTATTAATAATTTTCGTCATCTGTTAATTTTTTCAGTTTCCACTGTTTAAATATACATATTTAAATACGTAGTCTTTATTTTTATTAATCGTTTGTGTTGTTCGTGTTTTATTTTTCTCTTCGCTCGTTTTTTAATTTCGTGGAGGAAATTGGAGAAAGTCTTGTTTATCACCTTATGGAGAAAGTCTTGTTAGTTCTCGTAGTTTCGATTCAAAAAGTAAATAACGTGTCCACAAAAAGAATTTTCATTCAATTTTCGTTCTTTTGGTGCTTGTCTCGACTCTTTAAGACTATTCCTTCTAATTTATCTCTTCAAAACAAATAAAGCCTCCATCCGATAAAACTGAAGTTTGCATGTATTCCTTATGGAACCTTATCTGAGCGATCTTTGTTCGAACCCTGCGAAGTTATTGAATTAAATTAAGAGGGTTTTTCCATCCTGATCTCAGAGAACACGCGTGCAAAGTTTTACGCGAAGAGACCGAACGGCGTCGACTAAAATGAAAGACAAACACACGAACTGGCAGAATTGATGATTCATATTTAGACGATTTAAATCAAGTATGAGGGAACATTGGAGCAGAGCCTATCTAATCACTTCGTCATTTGATTGAAGCGTATTACCTTCGGGGACATTTGCACTCTTTGCAGTTCCTTTAAAATTCGGTGGAACTATTGCTTTAACGTAATCTAAAATCTCACTTCCATTCTTAATTACTGAAAGAACCGTTCAGGATGTTTCTTCAGCGTTTGATACAGATTACGTTAATCACCAAAATACTCGTGAATCACAGGATGAACATGAATCGTGCACATGTTTCAATAAAAACCACTTTTTAGCAGAATTATCACGAATAACGAGCTATTTATCGCTATAACTGGCCATTTTCATACAAACTAACGTCACTGTGCGAGTGATAACCGGCTAGTGAAACGAGCGATCTGCTCCAATGTGTTTTTAGCCTCGGTCGCTGGGAATAAAAGCTGATAGACTGAAACATTAGGAACCCAACATCTAATCCATCTCGAATATCTTAATGTAAAAATAGAGAATATTTTGCGAGTTACTGATGATTTCAAAGTGCGTGGAAGAACCTATTCGGAACATGAATTTGAATTCTGCGGTCCAGTTGAAAAGTTTCGCTCCCGCCATTTCTATTGCATCCAAAATAGACAGTTCGATCACTGTGCCTGCCCAATGGGGAAGAGACACAATCTAATTCTTTCTTTATCCCCAGAACGTGTCGAAATCGTGATTTTCCCGAGATCACGACAATTCCAGGAATCTCGAGATTTCCCGAGATCCTGAGAATTTCTCGAATCTCGAGAACATTCCACAGGTGTTTTATACAATGTGATATTTTGTGCATTACCCTCGGAAATTAATATTTTTGTTCGTTAAATAAATATATTCTGTTTCTCTTTCTTGCAGGATAATGAAGCAGTATTTATCTTCTGACACATCAACGGTGAGCACTCAAAAGATTTCTATTCTCATTTAAGAACTTCCTTCCCATTGAACACAGTGCTCTTGTCTACTTCTAAAGGTCGTATGGAAACGCTTCGATTTTGAATTGGAAATCTGTTGAAATTGTCGCATTTGTCAATTATTCGTCTAATTATAAAGTTCAGCGCTAAAAAAACTATGCAGACTATTTTCTGCCCTTTTAAACACATCTATTCTTGTAGTCAGCATCAGTAAAAACTGCATCAATTCAGATTTTCTCGTATAACCGTTTGGTCTCGCATTATTCATTGCTCTAATATCACATTCTTTATTTTGTTTACCATAAATGCAGTGATTGCCCTTATTATTTATTTTACATTTTATGTACCTCGTTATGACTGCTCTTATTTGAAACGCTAATTTGTCTTACCAGTTTGAAATTAAGCATGTTTACTTTTATTGTTTAATTATATCTATTTCATTTTACTGCTATTTATGCGTACAATCATCCATATTCTCAAATTACATAAATGATTAGGATTCTATTTCTGCAGAATATACCTTACTTCTCGAATCGTAATGAAGTGTCACTTATTGTCTTATATTCGTATCCAATACTGCTGTGCTGCTATCATTTATGAATGCGAATTGGTCGCAGCCATTAACGGAATGCCATGTTCCGCGTGTGAGGTAATAGAAGTAATTCAAATCGTTTCCTCTTTTTTGCTGAATTTTAACGCTCTCTCTGGGTTTGAAGCGGGTTCCGCATATTGGGCTGCCCATCTCCGCTCAACGGATGAGAGACGCTCCCTCGGACACTATCGCACTCGTAAGAAGCGTCTCCGTCTTCGAAGAAAACTTTTGTTTGCAGCCCAATGGTGAAAATATGCTTCGCAATCATATTGAAACTTTGAAATGCGCACTTTTCCTTTTATCACTCATAAATTAATGTTTAAAGATGACGACTTAAATTCAAATATATCAAATACTTGCAATTTTAGTGTACGCAATTTAAGGAAAAGTTTGAAGATACTTTGCACGTACGGACGTGCACCAAATTCCAAGGAAATCGGACTTGAAAATGGTCTGACAGGTTCCCGGCCCTGTCAGACCTTTTTCACGTCCGTTTTCCTTGGGATTTGTACGCAATTTCTTTTAATACGGACGCTGTATTTGGAATTTTTACTGGGCGTTGTTATGGAGACCTTTCCCAAGGTAAGTTCAATCATAAGATGGGGGAAAGAATCGCCCTCTTCATCAATCCATTCAATCAATCATAGCATTAATGAGAGTTATTTCACAGACAAGAAATTATTTATGGATTGCTGACAATGTTTTCGATAGCTATCATTTGAATGTGTTTTCTTAAGACCAAGTCTCACGAAACGCTTCATTAGAATAATATCAATTGTATGTTTGGTTTCATGCTCACCTCCCCTTACAGACAGGTGGGACTATCTTGGTTTTATTGGCGAATTGGCTAGTTATTGATCTATTTATTCGCTTAGCAGAAATTTCTCTGAATTAGGATTGATAGATTTAAAAAATACCAAAAATGACGTTGGACATGCTAACAGTTACTATGAGATAAGAACATTATCATCGCTTCTGATGTATTTACCCCTTTTTAGACCCATAGTAAAAGGTATTGTATAAAGCAAAATGTCAGTAAACCTTGGCTGAACAGATTTAAGTATTCGGGTTGCAATTCAGATTTTAAAATAAATACTTTTTATGCTTTTAGGGTGCGCCACAGGGTTGTGTAATTAGACCCATATTTTATTTTCTGTACTCAAGATGTGATTCTTTAATATATATGCTCACGCTGAATGCACGCGAGTCAAAAATCGGCGTTCTTTGCTTTATTAATTTGCTT
This sequence comes from Sympetrum striolatum, assembly GCA_947579665.1. Lineage (NCBI taxonomy): Eukaryota > Metazoa > Arthropoda > Insecta > Odonata > Libellulidae > Sympetrum > Sympetrum striolatum. The sequence goes on from OX388347.1 coordinate 8,995,774, forward strand.
CGAAGAATAAAGCTCGACTTCCGGTTCACCGATTAACTCTAAAAACTAATCAACTCTGACAGCACCCACCACAATGCTATATATGAAGTTTGGTATTGATACAGCTATTAGTTTTTACGTAAGAGCGCCTACAAGCACACACACCAAGTTTAGATTGAATATAGAGTTCGAAAATACTGTCGTAGATAAATATTTACATCTTATATATGGAGAAAATCATGTGCTGGCCACATCAGATTTTTACTTTCTCCATATATTTAGTGTAGAGAAAGTATTGTTTTCATGAAAAAAATCGACTTCGAGATTTCAACGGAAATACATGTTTTGGGGTCCCTAGAACACGTTTTGATCATTTTCGGAATGATGTCTGTGTGTATGTGTGTGTGTCTGCGCTTGTGGGCGCTCTAACGTAAAAACTATTATTCGTATCTATATCAAACTTTATATATAGCACTGTGGTGGGTGCAGTCAGAGGTGATTAGTTTTTGGAGTAAATCGGTTAACCGAGAGTCGAGCTTCATTCTTCAAAGCTCATTTCCGGTTTTCACAATATCTCCATAAATATGATATTTAGGGATATTATTTTACTTATAAAAAGTTTTAGAAAATGTAATTTACTATAACTTTTGTATTAAACACATTTTCGTATCACCGGTTGTTTAGGAGTTATTCATGAAATACTGACAAACAGGAAGTAGCTGATTATGTACTTTGTGGGCGGTTTAACATGAAAACTATTTGTTGTATCAACACCAAATTTCATATATCGTAATTTAGTTGGTGTCGTTAGAGTTGATTAATTTTTGGAGTAAATCGGTTATTCGGAAGTTGAGCTTTACTTTTCGAAGCTCGTTTCCGTTTTTGCAAATTATCTCCATTAATCTGATATTTCGGTGTATACTATTATTTGTAAACGTTTTAGAAATTGTGTTGTACTATAACTTTTGTATGAAACATATTTTTATATAACTGATTGTTTAGGAGTTATTCATGAAATACTGATAAACCGGAAGTTGCTGATTATGTACGTTGTGGGCGCACTGGGCGCTGGGGGGAAAGGCCAATTTCATCGTTTTTCATCGAAAATGTCCCGAAAAACATTATTTATAATGTTTGTGTTGGAATAATTGAATACAAAGTTGCGCTGTGTTTGTTTTGCTTATGTGTTTCGCCGCTGATGGCGCTGTGTATGTTCCGTTTTTGGGTGTCGCCGTGGTCTGAGCCTGCAAGTGGCACTCCCTCTGAAACCCTCTCTGATGTCTGTTGCCTTTAACAAATCTATTGAGAATATTTTATCTTGTACTTCGGAGCGTGCCTATGATTTACTTCCCTCAACCCTACAGTTTGTGACGTATAAGATAATAATATATAAATTAATCACTCATCTTCCAAGTTTAGATTGAATATAGAGTTCAAAAATACTGTCGTAGATACATATTTACATCTTACAAATATGGAGAAAGTCATGTGCTGGCATGACTGGCACTGGCATAAAAATGCATTGCGACGATTTTTTAATTTTTTACTTTGAACCCCTTCCCGATAACATACGAGCTTAAAACTTTGCATGTCTTTAAAGATCATAAATAAATTTCATATACGCTGCTTTAAGTTTCGCTGATTGTCCTTGGTTCGATCCCAGAGAGCAATTTACATTACCCTATGTATTTCAGATGAGGATGATGGAGTCTCATTTCAGGACCTTCCCGGTGTGATATGGACTTCAAACTTTGCATTAAATAAGATCAGGTCCTAACAAGTTGTAATGTCTATTCGCATCTGCCAATAGGTCCTGGGTTCGACACCAGGTGTCTACAAAAATTAGAAATTGCTACGATTTTTAAGATTTTTTTCAACCTCTTCCCGATAACGTTGAAACTTAAAACTTGGCATTTGAATAAAGATTATAAATACATTTAACATGGGTGCAGTACGCGCATGGTCCACAAGTGTCACTGACTTGACCTGAACCAAACATCATGAGGGAATTTTTAAACGCTGTTTAAAGTTTCCCTGACGACGTTAATAAAGGTTTATGCTAACATTTATGAAATCTTGATTAAGAAAAATTGGTGCTTTCTCGATTTCAAGCGATATTTTTCATACTTGTATTTCGATATCATTAAAAAATTTGACAAAATAAGATAATAGAGAGGGAATCGTTCCGATTCATAATACCCATATATTCCGGATCTTTTCGGATTTTCTCTATTCGTAATAAAATGGTGTTAATTGAACTTTCTTCTCTTTTCTAGAAAGAACTAGTATCTCCTGCGACAAAACAGCAACCTTACGAATCTAGTGAATACAATATTTCATTTATTTCTTACAATTCTGTTGCGATATGCATTTGTTTTCTCCGGTCTTGGAAGCCATGTTTATATTCGATAGAATGTACTCTTTCAAATGAATAGGTTTCGGAAGAATTGTGCTCGTTTTAATGTTCACAATTAATGCACAATAATCTCAAACACCATCTAGTTTGCTAATTAGAGAGGCTTACAAATTATTATTACTTCGATTAGCTTAAGATTATTTCCTGATTTGTGTATCCCTTTCGGTTATTTTCACTTCTGTTTATCTTTGGATTGCAAATCTTCTAACCTCCGTTACTTAATTACTGTCTTTGTCCCTTCGGAAGAATTCAAGTTGAAACGTTCAAACTTTTCTCATTGTGGAATCATCAATATTTATTCTAATAATTGTGTTCTTTTTCATTGACGGTTCGTTCTAATCCAGATTTCAGTCGATTGAAGACATTCGTATTGCTTAGTCGTTGTCACAGTTTGATTCATTGAATTGGTGAAAGAAAGGAGAATCTTGATGGAGTGAATTTTTGGAGTTTGCGTTGATTCACTTTCCCTCCAAAATAAACAAAGTTAGAAATTACGAATTTATTCAATGAAAACATTCGCATTTCCATGTCTCGAATTCTCGATAGCTTTTGTATGCTTTCGCCTCAATCTTATGCTACCAACACCACACAAATACATTGGAACTGCCTTTGTTTTAGGAGGAACTAACAATTTTATTTCTTTAATGCACAACTAGCGGAGGCGCCCGTTGATTTTCATTGGAGAGAATGGAAGTAGCGTTAAATATGGTAGTCGTGTTCTATAGAAGATAATATAACCAAGATCGGGTTTTAGTAGTTGAATCGTATCATTACATCCATAACAATAAATCCATTGCATTACTACAACAATTGTTGCCATGGGATTCATGCGTAAATATTGATGTCTAAATCAATGATGATATGAAAATACCCACCCTAAACAAACCAATATCAATAACGCAAAAATCTGTCGTTTACTTATCATTAACCTGAGTAAGAATTGTGCGGTAGAACGTAGGGGAAAAACGAGTGAAATCATTTTTAGAAAAGCGAGCGACTAACCTTGTGAAATCCGCGACGCAACCCTTCCACATCCTACATCTCCTACTTTGACTTCGTTCGATGGTACAGGTAAACGAAACTTGCGATACCGTACGATATTCCCTAAATCCACTTTCGTCAATCGCAGAATATTTGTCGATGCACATTGATAAAATGAAATACTTAATTCAGCAGAGTATATTATAAACATCCGCAACTCACTTGGTTTTTTCACGCATTCACAGAAGGCAATTTCATGCAACAAACTACTATAAAACCCATTTATTCCGCGGAATATTTAGTAAACAATTGCGTTGATATAAATAAAACTTGGTTGCTACGGACACTTCAATAAAATTCGGAAAACCATCGTAAATACTTCAAACATATCATTGATACCTGCAACTGCTGATATCCCGTGAGATATATTCCTCTTCGTATTTATATTCTAATATAAACTTATTCTTCGTATGTGTTTGAAGTTGGCATGCATTCTCAATGTTTTCTTACGGATAAACTCATGAGCTCGGATTAAACAATCGCCTAAATCGTCAAGGGAATGAGACCACCTTAAAATTTCGATGAAATATTCACGTACATTATCAAAATGTGCGCAATTTCGAGTAGCAAACGCTATTTCACGACCAAAATATAAATCTTTATTCAATTGACCTTCCTTTGCTGCTTGATTCAACTTTCTACGACTGTTCTTTCTAATTTAGTTTTGCAAAAGAAATGAACCCTGCAACAAAAAAGATGAACTTTGCGTGCATTTCTTATGGAAACGTTTTTATCCGTCTGAGTACGAATCGTGGACTTGAAGTAAATAAAAAGTAGCCTTTACTCTGCGCGGGGTCTACTTTTAATAATGTCGAAAATTTCATAGTTTTGAGACTCTCGGTTCTCGAGTTTTAGTATGTTCTCGAGAACATACACTCAAACACACCCACACTCTATTTTATGTGCATAGATTTATTTCGAATACCAAGGTGTATGCAGCATGAGAATGGAAATAATCTCAAAGAATTCGTCTTCATTCTTTGCTGATCTTCACGTAAAATTAAACCAATTTAATTTTCTTTTGAAATCCAGCCTAACTCGCATTTATACATTCCCATGGATAGAAAACATGCACGTAAAGTTCATTTTGTTCGATTGCAGACACTTTTTCTTTCGAAGGATTAAATCAGAAATAATGGTCAACTGATGATGATTTCTAATTTACAGCCTGTGAGGCCTGGTATAGCAGGGCAGGCAACTTAATCCACAAGACGATTTAAACACTTCTGACAGGCAATATAAAATAACAAGGCGGATTGTGCCGAGTTGCTGCCGACCGAAGGTTTAGTTTCAAAAGATAAGCAATGGTCTTCCCTTTCCCCCTCTATTATTTTTTTCGAGAGATAGTCTGGGATTTAAGCAAAGAATTGTAAACAACAGGAAAGGCTCAGAAAGAAAGGAAAATGAAATATAGAGAGAGCCTCTTGAGACATGCGCTTATCGGTGCCCAAGATTATCTTTGCCTCCCAGGGAGTAAAGAAAATTTTCACTAGAGAAAATGCATCACGATACTCGGCCAAATAACCCGGAAAATGCTACTAAATGCCTAGTGCGTGAGTACTCAATACTCGACCTTGGATACCCTACCTGTGATGTTGCAACGTTCTTTTATTTTCCGGTTACGCAACGGGGGCCGCACGAATGGGCTTTGAGGGCCGCATGCGACCCGCGGGCAGCGGGTTCTGCTCTAGGCATTTGCAATAGATACACTTTTCATCTGTTTTTGTATTGTACTTATCGCTCTGACATCGCCTGAACTCCTACTTCCTCTCTTATACTCCTTATTTTATCTGTTCTTGTACACCCATTAACTGCCCGAAGAAATTTCATCTCAGAGGATCTGTTTTAATTCTTTTTGCGCGAAGGAAGTGAAGGAGAAAAAGTCTGCCGTAGCCGGGGATCGAACCCGATTGCCGGTCGGTTGCTCTAACCGCTAAGCTATCACGACAGCACAATCTCCCCTCACTTCCAAGGGCTATGATGGAGGAGGAATGGAGGAGGGTCCATCAAAGACAATGGCATTGCCCTCCGACCAACGGACATCGCGAGATGTACCAAGCCATCAAAGCACTCCGGAAAGCCCCGGAAAAGGCATAGGTGAATGAGATGAATGAAGTTTACGTAATACACATGTTCAATGTAATCGCGCAATTACATTAAACATGTGCATCATGTAAACGTCATTCATCTTATTCAATTCTTTTTGTTTAGCTGTCCAACATTCTGATCCACACATCATAGTAGGGACTCCATCACCTGTTAAAACTTAATTTGGGTTTCTTTTCTGGTTTTACCTTTTAAGGTTCTTCCTATTGTCCCGCTTATCCTCTGGAAGATGTTAAATTTATTTGTGATGTCTTTATCATCTTCATAAGTTAGACAACATCCTAAATATTGGGAATGGGTTACCTGTTCGGGTACTTGGTTTTCAATAACAATCTTTGTTCTAACTGGATAGCTTCCTAAGAATGCCATCGTTTTCGTTTTAGCTGTCGAAATTTTTAGGTTATATATTTTACTCAGTTGATGATAAAGGTATGCTAAAGATTCTATTGATTAATCAGTGAAAAGCAGCAGTTTTGTGGGCAAAGGGTTTTCTGCGTGATGGATTGATTACTATTAAGAAGTGGTACGAGGGTCTTGCCTCAATAGACATTTACTTAGTTTATAATTGTTAGAATGGATAATACGTAGAAGAGGTGCATTTGTTTTTCTAGAGGGAAATTGATGAACTGCTCATATATTATGGATTATTAAATAACTTATTGATTTGACATTTTGAGGGGCTTCAAAAATTTCAGAGAATTTTAGGGTCGTATTGACCCCGCGTGACTAATTCCGTAACTTAATTAGACGCGACTTATAGCTAAGAGCATTGATTAATTGCTGCCTTATTGTCTTGCTCCAACATTTAGCGGATATCTCTTATTTTCTTCTTTTCAATGATATTAGACAATCTAAACCATTGCGGGGGATTATTGAAATAATAATTATTTCGTGCAGAGTCCCAAGATGCACAAATTCCAGACAAATTTGGTTTCATCTTAAAGAAAAAATTCCTCGAAATCGAAACAATTTTTCTCGTGAGGAAATACAACTGCGAATGGGAATTGAAATGTTCACAGTTCAATTGGCAATATCCATGTATATTTAGACTGTTTTACATCGAATTATTGTCATAGCAATGCCAACTTCGCATAGCTATGACAACCACAAAACTTTCAATTCTATCATATGTTGGGGAATTGCATGGAATTAATGCTCGAAAATGATGCTCTTGCGTACAAAATGGGTAAATATGTTTAATCACAGTTCCACTTTCCCCATTGAGAATTAACGGACAATTTATTTAGCATTGTCAGCTAGTTTTAATCATAATTCTAATGTACCTTCATAAATCATCCTGTTGCTACCTGCGAATTGCGTGACCGAAACTAAAGCTTCGAGTCGATATCACATCGAAAAGGTACTCAAACTAAATTCCGTGTTTCTCTTAAATTGGATGGTAGAAATGGTGCCTAGGGGTCGAACCAAGGACCACCAGGGAAACGGACAACTTCTTTTAAATGACATGTTCATGACTGCTGTTCACTTGCCGGATCATGGATTTCTATATTTTCGGGAAATGTTCCGTAGAAACATTTGAAATCTCCGCCATACATTTAATATACTGGAGAATTTATAAAGATTTAAGCAATTTTTAGTGTCTATTTTTGTATGTGCTAGCGCATTTCCCCTTCTAAAATGATGAAATTAAAAGTAAAATTCTGTTACAAAAGAGAATGCGAGCGTAAATAAAATAGGATTTTTAAATAAAGATAATAAATATTTTTAAATAACCCGTAAAGATATTGGATTTTTCCGTAGAAATACGTTAATTCTAATGCTTTTAAACTCCGACCTTAAGTATACGGAGTTTCTATAGATTTCTGACGTATTTACTTTATAGATATCATACGTACTCATAAATCGATGCAATAAAAAGTAAATAACAGTAACGGAGAGGAGCACAAATACCTTTGAAATATTTCTATTTGAAATTATATTTTCTTAACAAAATTTTTCATGTTATTTTATTTTTTTTACTTTTTAACAAACTCATGCGTGATGATAAATATTTAAAATGTTATGTTTTAACAAGTAGCTCTTAAAATAACAACATTTCTTGTAAACAACTTGATACCACGTAAGTTTCCTTGAGTCAATGCTTAATATCAAATGATTTGACATTTCTATTCCCATATATTCTAACGGGAGTTCAACAATCACCTTCGTCGTTAGGGAATTGTTTACGCACACAGAATTGCACAAATATTTCGTCATTTTTGTCTGAATTCTCTCAAAATAACGCTAATAAGATATTCCACGACCAAAATAAGAATCTTTATTCAATTTCCTTTCTTTTGGTGTTCATCTCGATTTCGTTCGTCCATTATTTCTGATTTGATTCCGCCAAAGAAAAAATGTCTGCAATCGATCAAAACAAACTTTACGTGCATTTCTTATGCGAGAGACGATTTGAGTCGTCCAGAGTCGAACCAACGATACTCCGGACGAACAAATATCGATAAGTAATACTCAATTGGACCTTTATCGACTCCCATATGATGTACCGTTTGACGGGAAGTGCATGAAATTAATGCTTTAAAATGTCTCCCGAGTATTTCTTACGGGAATTATTTATATCGGAGAGTTAAATATATACACAACCATGATTATTATATAAGATCAATGTGGACTTCGCTTATTGTATGTTTAGACTGCTTACCTTCTGATGAGTTCGCTCACTTCATGATAGCCTCGCTTACATGAACATTTAAAGTACAACCTCCCTTACCTACGTAATTTATTCCAAATCCCGCATTTTTACCTTTACTGAAAGAAAACGCAGTGAACGATTCATATTTGGAATATCTTCTGGGCAAGTGGGGTTCGAGTCCCAGTTCTCACTTTTTTCACCTTTGCTTATCTTAAATGTGGCTGCAAAACTTCTGTTTAAATCTGTACAGCGTGTCACTGGTGACGTCACGTCTGTACGATAAACTGTGTGCACTGCGCAGTTTAGGCAGATTTTCGCGCAAAGCATTCAGACCCCATTTTGCAACGATAATCTACGCAGTTTACGCAGCTCAGTTTTGCTTCTCTCTACACTTTCTTGAGGGAATTCGCTCAGTGAATTCGAAATGCATTTTCGTCCATATTTTGTTTTCAAATCGTTTATATGTTTGCAACCAATTCGCCGGCTTTTCAATGGATCACAACGAGCATAGTGCATTTCCTTTCTCTGCAGTGATTGATTACGAGCTATTTTATGCCATAACGATTGCTTCTTATGAAATCGGAGATTGAAAATGTTTCTTCGCGACTTTTAAAATGCATTTATTGCAAATCTACTAATATCGTAACGAGTGAACTCGTCATGAGGAAAAGGAAGTGATCAATAACTTAGCGCACTAATCACATGCTCAGCGAAGCAATCAAAAATGTAGCGATGCAACCACATTCTTAGGGAAGTGATCATTAACTAAGCATGTAAGCGGAAAAATTTTTGTTTTACGCAATGCAAAATTGGAAGTTCATTAACTTCACCAAGTAATTTCTTTCTGAGTGATCACTTCGCTAGGTTTATGATAAATTCGCTTACTCAATGATTACTCCGCTTACTTAATGATTACTTCGCTTACTTAATGATGACTTCGCTTACTTAATGATGACTTCGCTTAGTTTATAATTACTTCGCTAACTTAATGATTACTTCGCTTACTTAATGATTACTCCTCTTAGTTAATGATTAGTTCGCTTATTTAATGATTAGTGAGCTCAGCATGAAACGAATTCGTTTAGCATATGATGAGTTACTGATTAATTCGCTAAGTTCAATTTCATATGCATATGGTGACTTAGCTAAGTATTTGATTAGTGTGCTCATTTTATGATTAGTTAGCTTACCGTCTCTTATCGTGTTTTCCTACTGAATTAGACGTGATTCCGTGTCGTGATTTGTTTCAAAATAGTGAGGGAACACTGTGAACTATAATTTGGTGTTATTTTCCATTTGGAAACTCAAATGTGTGTGAGAAATTAGCTTCCGAGGGAGACTTTTCCACTTCCAGGATCGTTTAAGCAAGAAGGACGTACTGAGGTAATTTAAATGCACAATGGAATGTATTTTATGATCATTTCGCTGAGTATGTGATTAATAGGCTTAGTGTATGATAACTTCGCTTAATTTATGATTGGTTCGCTTCGCATCCGATTAGTTCGATTAATTTATGATTATTATTAATTCGATATGCATGTATATTATTCACGGTTTTTGGGTTCTCTTCCACGTTTTTTGTCGGACGACGTTTCGACCGCATACCAGCAGCCGTCTTCAGGTCGAAAGCATGTATTTACTTCGCTAAGTTTATGATATCCTCGCTTACTTAATGTATACTTCGGTTAGTTTATGATAACTTCGCTTAGTTTATGATTACTTCGCTTAGTTTATGATTACTTCGCTTAGTTTATGATTACTTCGCTTAGTTTATGATTACTTCGCTTAGTTTATGATTACTTCGCTTACTTAATGGTAACTTCGCTTAGTGCATGATTACATCGCTTACTTAATGATTACTTTGCTTAATTAATGATAACTTCGCTAAGAATGTGGTAACATAGCTATGTTTTTTATTACTTCGCTGAGCATGTGATTACTTCGCTTATTTTATGATAAGTGCGCTTAGTTTACGATTAGTTATCTTAATATACGTGATTTTTAAGCTTATTTGAGGATTAGTCTGCATGATTTACGATTGGTGCGCTTAGTATGCGATTGGTTCGCTTAGTTCTTGATTTATCCGCTTAGTCATTACGATTATCTTGCTTGGTTACTGATTGATTGGCTTAGCGTATCTTGAGTCGCTTAATTCACTTACTCAATGATCACTTCGCTTACCTTACTCTTAATTCATGATTATTTGGCTTGACATTAAATGAAATGGTTTAACTTGCGATGAGTTATTTTGTGTTGAATTTTGTAAGCACAAGATTGTGTTCCGTTTAGTTCTTGATAACTTCCCTTAATTTATTTTTCAGCACACCTTTGGCAGCGTAAGACAATGGGGGAAAAGGATGATTCTAAAAGGTGATCGGCAAAATGCGATTGTCTAGATTCGTTGAATAAAGCTTTATAGTGTTCAAAGACACGTTTGTTGATGCTTCTCCCGGATTGACCGATGAAGGAAGTACAATCAGTCTAATCTATAAACCCCGGATACCTTTCATCAGTCGCGCCTATAACACGAGCAGTCGCGCGTTGTATTCCAAAAAAAAGATCGTTTTTCGACCAAAATTGTAAAGTTAATGAACTAATTATTATATCTGAGTACTAAAATTACGGTAATAATATAATTTAAGAGGATAATTTAAGAAATAAACAACTTTTAGTAAAAAATATTATTATTCACCTTTATTTATTTACATGCGTTCAGAGAATACCTAAAAAGCTAGATGTCTATTAGTTTCAAAATTTTAATGTAGTAGCTGTATGTGATAAATAGGCAAATAAATAAATATTTGGTCAAGGATCACAAGCGCATTTAACTCGTCGACATAATTTTACGTTATTTGCGTAAAAGATTTTTAACTCTCAATTTTTCAATTCAAATAAAAACAGATACAGTTCCGTTTATTTGTATTTTATCCAAATAAAAATGGAATAATTTTATTATGCTTTGCAAAGCACCAATTTAAAATTCAAAAATTATAATCCATTACGTAATTTTATTTTCGGTAAGAGTTTGATAATTTAAGGAAAGCTTCGAACTGTTCTCTAGACTTTAAATTACTCGAGGTAAAGATAATTGTGCATTTCAAGGGATGTTAACTCCATTCCATCCACGTTATTGCTTGATCGGCCCACATCGGTAGTCCGTTGCAAAGCTTTTAGTGGACTCCTGCTTCGTCTCATTGGTGAGCAATCTCCCCGCCGTCTTTATCCACCTCTGTGCTCGTGTGCACCATCAAAATCCGGGCACTGCTAAGAGGAGGAATTTAGCGTTGAGGTAAGGATTTCCTCCCCACGTAGTCTTCCAACTTCTAGCAATTAAGCGTACCCTTTCAGCGTGCATTTTCGTCCCTCGCATGACAGATTTATGCTCAGCTGAATGTCACTGGAATCCTTTTCGGAATGCATTTGTGTGCCTCGTTTCGTGACCCTCAAGCGCCTCTTCACATTCAAGACGGTGCATTTATCAATTGCCTTGCATTCGAATGCAGTCTTTATTCCATTTGCTTAATTTTTAGCTGCGTTTATTTTAAAAGGCCTTCTCATCGCCCAAGGGACTTATTATCGTCTTCCTCTCTTTGCTGCACTTGTCGTGTTATTTAGTTCATGGCATATTATTTAGTTACATTTAGCTTTTTGTGTGGATGAGATGTGGTGATATCTGTAAATAGGTCAGTATGAATTGCCACATCCCATGTACCCTAATTCTCCGACTTTGGATGGCGATGCGAAAATTGCTTTTCCTAATCATACATCCATACATATATACATACATACTTATACATATTTACATATACTTACGAGTAAAATACTGCTTGCAAATTGCTAACTATTTTAATATTAAAAATAATTTTCCGAAATGTTACACCTCTCAGTTCCGAACATCACTTTATCGAACCCAGGGTCGCTATGGGGTTAGTCCAAAGCGTATATTATGGATACAGAATCCTTACTCATACCGTGTAGCATTTATTATATCTGTAGAAAGTACCCAAAGTAAAATTCTTAAGTCGGTGCGGCAGTATTTGATCGACCGGCGACGAACCGAGGATCATATGGAACGATTTATTTCCTATAACCGTAAGCGGAATAGCAAAGCATACAAAGAATCTCAGGTTGATACTCATTTTAATTTAAGTATTTTACAAAGCCATTTTGAGTTTCTTTATTATTCCTTAAGGGGGAATTTTCGTAAATCCCCGGCATCGAACCAAAATGCAATTTGAGGAAAAGAGATTCATCTTGTAATGGGATAGGTCCATCCCACCATGAGGTGGGAGAAGTCAGGTGCTAAATGCGAGGCGGCCATAGCCCATGGGTTTCCCTGGAAACCCCCTTTTCCGAGGCATAAATTAGCATGCACGGGGACAAATTGAATGCGACGTCAGAGGGGATGGCGAATGCTCCTCAGAACCTCTTCGCGACCTCCCCAACTCGCCCTAATGCACTTATTCATCGACGGAAATTTTAAAGGCGGAGGAGACGCTTTCAAGTTGGGCCATTCGTGTCTGTAGTATTGAAATGTGTGCTCGTCTTCGGAGGGCACTTTTATCGCGCGCACTTGCGAAGCTTTAGAAGAAGCCTTCCTTCCCATGGACTGTCCTTTCCCTGATCTGTCCTCGGTGAACCCTTCTGAGGTAATTTTCCCAACCAATTGCGCATCCGGGTTTCATTAACTTGGGCGTTTTAATATAGTTTTCAGTGATTAATTTGGAACTACTGATACCTCGAGTACATTTAGGGTCAGTTAATCCTCGTCTTTTATCTCGCTACCTGATGCCGCATGAATTTCTGTGGTTACTTTCCGTAGGCCCCTTTTCAACTAGCGATGTATCGTACGATGGATAGAATCTTATCGATCGCACTATATATGGATAGGTGTGAACGGGAATTAGAAAAGTGTTAGAGTTGGCAAGCAAAGATGTGAATGTGATGAGTAAAAAAATCCCCTGGTAAGATTGGAGGAGAGATACATGATATAAGAACAGGGAGATGTGAATTGGCGGAATATCGCCACGTGCGGGAGGTTGTGGTGCTTTCGACATTTTAGATACGTTTATTTAGCGAATTACTTAATCCATAGACAAAATTGGGATTACTTTGATATTTGGTTCAAATATTCCCTCGATGTATTACAGAAGCACTTCGAAATGCATGTGATTAGAGAGGAAAGCTTCGCTCAAGTGCATCTCAGGAAAACGCCGTATGTCCCTCGGGATGTAACTGAGATGTTTCGCGGATGTATGTCTGATGATTGCGATCATTTCCGATGTGCCATTTTTTAGTTGCATTACTTAGCGTAACGGACCTTTCCTTTCCGAACTCTGAATCCTGGGAATCTACGAATTGCCGATATACCAGCCATCAATTTTTTATATGTATTATAGTCCATCAGCAACATCTTCCAAATTGCCAGAACGTTCCTAGAAATGTTGCCACATAACTGAATAGGATGAGCTCGGCTCATAAATTAAGTTATTGTATTTCATGCCTTTTAATACTCCGCAAAAAGGCATATCCGAGCACCCGATGGTTGCCGGTCGAAAGGCTCTACGCTACACATCCAAACGAATATTACGCTTCTCAGCGGAGCATCCTTTGATAAGCTCTTCTTTCTTTTGGGCATTCATCGCTGCTTTTCATCTTCCCACTTTGCAACTTAAGGCCCTCCGTCCACGAGGCTTCGCGTCATAGACGCGTACGCGTAGCGTAGCTTGTCGCGACGTGACGATTACGCCCGTTTTCTGTACACGAAGCGTACTGAAGAACTAAACTACATGTTGCTTTACCATGAAAATGGAACTAATGTTTTGACAATATGGATACTGATGAACCCAAGGCAATGGAAGTATTGTAGTTAAAAAATAATAAAAATTAAATGTTTTTGACTGACCATTTCAATGCTTTTGCCACTTCACTCCAAGCATTCTCTGTTATTTCTTTCCTGGAGTATTCTGGCATAGTATGATTGTATAGACAACCATATTTCTCGACTGTCAGAACAAGATGAGTTGCTTCCGCCATCTTTCAAGCTTCACTCCAACAAGCAAAGTACGCCTCGCTACCGACACTGTTGATCGCCTGGCTACATGACGAAAGCGTGCTTGGACGGAAGTGCTACGCTGCAGCGTCGTGTATGGATGATCATTTAATTACATTGTCTGCTGCTCACAGCCGTACAGCTAGCGATGTCGCGTCTATTCCTCTACGCTTCTGTGACGCCTCGTGGACAGAAGGCCTAATGCGCGCGGTTATCCTCTGCTCGAACGAGCACTTTTCTTCCCACATCATGTCGTCTTCTCTCAACCGCACCCCTTCATTATTTCCATGCATATGCATGAAGTCGATTTATGCGTCGCTGCTTTTGCTCTACTTGACGAGAGGGTTCTATCAAATAATTTCCGAACGAGTGTCGTTCCTCTCTATTTTTCGCAACCTCTTTTGTTTACTTCCAATGGAATTCCAATCCAATAAAAACGAGAAATATAAACGTTGAGTTATCGATATGCCTTGCATGCTTGTTATTTTCTTAAGATAATCGTAGTGTAAATATATTACTACATTAGTTTATTTATGTTTAAATGCGACGACGACGACGTTTTAAAAATCATGGTTTCCTAAAACATGAACATTTATAACTTTTTTAAATTCAAAGTAATTCGAATTGTGAATCCGAGTTTTAAACATTGAAACTAACTCGCTGTAATCTTTCGCAACTTCCAGAAAAGTCTCTTTTAATTTTAATATTTCACTCATATCTTTGTCTCTAACCGCAAGAATCGAACAATAAAACTACCTGGGGGGCCGTAATATGTCTAAAGTCTAACCTAAAATAATCGTATTTTCCTTATAAGTCATATGCTCCGCAGCCAGGGCAGTATGATGCTCGTCAAAACGATTAAGTGGTGTCCGAAATTATTATAATTATAATGATAGGCCCAGTCAAAACGGAGCACTCGAGGGCTTTTAATGCTAGCAATATGATTGAGAGATGCTCCGGATCAGCATTTGGACAGCGCGTTCGAATTTGATAAAAGCGGTCCTGGGTTCGATTCCCGGTGGGACACTACGTGCGAAATGATTTCCACCGTCAAATCACTTATTAAATACTACTACACATAAAAGCGAGAAAAATTGAGCGTTGAGTTATCGATATGCCTTGCGTGATTGTGATTTTCTTCAGATAATCGTAGCGTAAATATATTACTACATTAGTTTATTTATGGAAATATTGTTTGAGCAAATTCACAAACATCACGCATTTTTAAATATGACGAAATCTTTTAAACTGCGACGAACGATGTTTTTAAAATGAAGGTTTCCTGCTATATGAACCTTTCTAACTTTTCTTTTAAATTCTGACTAATTTAACGCAACTTATACGTCAATTTAACAATAAATGTTATAATATATATATGTGTTGTAGTCGTCAATACTAAAGGGATACGGAAATGATGTTAAGGTGGAAAATGTTGAGTCTCGTAGTAACTAATAAATATAAATAATAAGTTTTTGTTTTCTTTGACTGATGCATTTTTTGTATTTATGTTACTCTATGGGAATCTACCCAGAGCATAATACATTATGTATCATCATATACCATCTATACATTTTTAAAGCTATCGTACATGTAATTCGACAGCTATTCTTCATTATTAATTTATTTTTATACAGTTAAAGGTAAAAAAGAGCATATCTCCATCTGAAAGGCGTTAGTATTGGCAGAAGCTATACTCATGTGTCTAAGGGAATCATTTATGTATTTCCAAAATATATGCTATGGAAAATGTTCAATATTCATCACTTCACTTTGCATTGATCGTATTACAAGTCTGATAGGCCGTGTTGCAGTTTATGCGATTCAACTTTGGACACATTTCCATTCCGCTGCATTATTTATTGGTTATTAGGAACGTTTCTTAATGGAACTGACATTGTCAATTAAGTAAGAGGAGGAACGCCGACAAAGACGGCTTTTGGAGATTTTAAACCTGTAATTAATCAGATATAGGCCAACTCCGACTTTGCTATTAATTTTTACATTAATTGAAAATTGTTTTGTATTTAAAGAAAATAACTGATGTTTAATTGTACCTTGAGTAGAACGTGATAATTATTCAAAACCCTATGTACCGATAACAATGAACTTTT
Organism: Sympetrum striolatum; assembly: GCA_947579665.1. Classification (NCBI taxonomy): domain Eukaryota; kingdom Metazoa; phylum Arthropoda; class Insecta; order Odonata; family Libellulidae; genus Sympetrum; species Sympetrum striolatum. Next base: position 9,012,132 of record OX388347.1, read on the forward strand.
TGCTGTATCTAGAAATTTGTTTATAAATTATCTATGGATGACAAAACACCAATTGAATGATGCTATAAGTATATAGACATGCCTAAAATATATGTTAAAACAGCTTTAGGAGTTTCCTTCCTTCTAGGATACATGTCATTCGTGTTTACCTGATTTCGAGTAGCTGTTCTGATTGAAATTGTACTTGATTTTGACTGAGTGCATAACGTAATCATTTTCTAAATTGTACCCTATGTTACCAGATCATGCCCCCACTTGCAGTGTTATGACCATAACAATAAAAAGTTTATAATGAGACATAAATCCGCTTTGCTGCAGTACGGCTGAAAACGGTTTTCAAGAATTTTCCTCCAGCATAAATAATGTTCCATAGATTTAATAGCATGGCAGTATTTTTATCTCATTTTTGGGAATGTTAATCCACTGAAATATTTTTATTTTCTCCCTCTTATACTGTACATTTACCATTTATATTGATTCCGATCAATTATTTATGTATGTGTAGTTTCGTATGATGACATTGTCACCGGACTGCTGGCTTATTAGTTATTCTACGAGTGATGCTACACTACTTGGCTTCCCCTATGCTCTTAGTGTAAAGGACCGACTAGTGTTGTATTCGTGAATTAGTGATGGTACAAAACGTTTTGTCAAGAATTGCTACGATAAATCAGTAAGCATTTCTCTATAACGTGGGGCAATTTGGAAGATGGCTTAATTTACCCAATAATTTCAGAAAGTTCTTTTTCCGATGCTGGCACAGATATAACGCCTCCTTCCTAATACGTAGGCAGTACTGAGAAACAAATCACTGAAATCAATGCTAGGACTACAGCTTGCTGAGTACAGATTATATGGTATTTTTCTTTCTCCCATAATTTTATAACGCGTCAAAAACATATTCTTGAGAATATTATTTTCTTCGAATTGCATGAAAATTGAGGATATCGTATGATTTTGTTTATTATTACTTGTTCACCATTAAAACATAATAATGAATTCATTTACCAGTAATATATAGAATCACATTTTACCGAACCCGGAATTTCAGCATACACTCAAAAGCACAGTAGTACAATGTTAATGCATGTATTTTTTTCTTTAAGGAAGAGCCTATCCATAGATGATAACAAGCATACACTCTGACACTCCAATATTCCTGTTCACATTAATATGAGGAATACACAGCAATCGTGCTTATCTCGTAATAATCCTCCCACAGTTCCTCAAGGAAAATATTTCCTATGACTCTCTCTCATTCTATACACGTATTTCTGCGCTCACATCCTTCCATATAACGACTCCTTCGACTTGGGCGCAGTGGACATGAGTGTAATCCCATTTCACTAAGTGTGTGTCGAGAGGAGACATTCGCTCATTAGCTCACAATGGTGAGGGATCGGAAAGAGATATCCGCTGACCCTTATTCGAAGGCACTAACGAAACCGACCGTTTCCAAGCTGTCTAAATAAACCCCCTCGGGTTTAATTCAAATAGGCAGAAAAGGTTCGTCAGGATCTCGCTAGGCTGAGTGGCTGCATGGCAATCAATTCGTGGATATTTATTATTTCTGGGAAATCCCCTCTCTGTAAACAACGCGAAGTAGAAGCTCTCCGTAGAATCATTCCATACAATTCTGAGAAGCGATCTTTTTTCATTACCTCTTATAATTCCTGTCGGTGAGATTTCTATATATGTAATTACGAAGTGCAATATCTTATGTCTTAACATTTAGATCTGCGATACGGTGTGACACTGAATTGTTGTAACCTGAATAAACAGGACAAATATTTAGAAGCAGATAAATTCCCATTGCGATATTTGTGCTATAGAACTATCAATCAATCTGATCAATAAATAATAATCAGATAACAGTAGTAAATACGACAGCAAAACCATTACTATACGAGAACTAACTTTCACCATCTATTGTAACATAGACATGTGACGTTAAGTTAATGCTGTCGAATATTAAAGTATATCCGTTACTATTTTTATATAAAGTCAACATTTTTGACTAACTTCTTATATCTTAAATAGTCTGATGATTATGATTTATATCGAATACAGAGACTCTTGTTTTAAATACCCTCTAAGAATATGACGTATGAGTTATGAACAATTCCTCGAGATATCTCTAACAATCCTATCTTATAGCCTTGCCGACATTTGTGGCAGGGGCGGGAGTCAAGAAAAACGAAGATTTATCTCTCTAGACGAATCAATTTTAAGGGGGAAAAGTGAGGTTCTCAACAGCGGGGGTAGGAAAAGATAATAACGAGGGCAGAAAACGAAAACAAGGGAAAGGATTCAATGGAAATATGAGAAAGGGAGGATAGAAAGATAAGGGGATAGGATAAAGACGGGGTTTGAAAATACGGCTTACTTAGCCATGCTAATATCCAATGCGAAATCTTATGTTTTAGTAATTTTTAATTATTCTGCTATTAAATCGTCGAAAAAGAGGAATACTTAAGGTCATCGAAAATAGAAGTACAGTAAGCGCCATTTAAGATGGCCATCCGCTAAAAATATCTTTATTTATTTAAAAGCGCTCGATCATTATTAAAAGGCACTGCGGTTTCCCAAATTTTGCCGGTAAATAAAGGGAACTGCAAACGGCACAATATAGGCTGCTCCGTCACTTTCACTTCGTCGCTTCCTTCCAAACTAACTGTTTCAGAGTTTCAGAATCACATCTAAAAAAATCTTAAGCATATTTCACTATATTCATCTTATAAATATTACAGTTTATTTCCACTTACCGTTTTACCGTTATTCCCTTAGCAGCGTGCTGAAAAATTGCTTTACAGCTGCAGAAAAAGTAAATTTCTCACAAACAGACCATTTTCGAACGCACAAAGTTACAGTTACACACGACAAATCTCGTTAGAAGCGAAGCTTTTCCATTTTACGGAGGTGGTACAAATTGGGTTCAATATAGGAAACTCTCCTCTATACCACAATTACTATTATTTCGTTTTATTTTATCCACTTCACATTTTGTACCTTTCTTTAACTTACTTGAACAGCCGTGGAATAGTGATCCTCGTACACTTAACAATATCCAATCATAATTCAGAATGAGAAACTTAAGACAACTGAAACTAAATATCACATATCTTAAAGTAGTTATCTGTGAGGTCCTTTGAGGATATCATTATCACCGCTCTTGGTCTCAGCAATTCAATTGTCTGGAAGACTTATCTAAAAGACAAAACGTTTTGGACGGAATTCAAATTTTTCTCGAGATAAGAGCGTACTTTGGTAAAAAGACTTTTGTCTGGAAGGCCCTCGCTTTAATCCATTTTCGCGGGCCGTTTCTAAGCCTCAGAGTGTTTACAGAAATAATTAATAAATAAATCAGCTTTTAGTTTTCAGCTCTAGGTAAACGTTACTCAAACTTTCAAATCAAACTATAAATTCTCCGGAAACCTGAACAGTAAAAAACGAAATCTATAAACGAAGTAATCTTAACCACAACTGAATATAAACCCGGTTTCTATAGCAAAGATTACGGCGAAACCACATGCATTATCGCTCGTATCATTCATTATCATTCCTTCCAAATATTTCGTTTTGTCCTGTTCAGGTTTTCGGTTAATTTATTTATTTATTATTATATACGCCCAAAGTAGAATTTACTCTGGTGGCAGCCCCAACCGTTGTCCGAGAACAACGTAAATCAAACTAATGTTCCAATATTAACACACAGTTAAACATAAACAGTATTCAAACAGATGTCTCCCCCCATCAAAATATAAACACGAAAACCACATTTCACAGTGTTCATTTCCAGGCTATAATATCACTTTATTTATTACGTTTAAAATTACGTAAACAATACCAAACAACTATATTCAATCCACTTGATTACATAAATTAAAGCATTTACGTTTATATTCATTTATATTTTTATCGATTAATTCGATATTGAAACGATTACCGTAATTTTCCATGAATAGTACGCATATTTTTCCACGAAAAAACGTCAAAAAAGTAGGGTGCGTATTAAACATGGTTACAAACATCATCTTTTTATTCGGACTGTAGATGACATTTGAAGTAAATAACTTAACATACACATATGTATTCTGATTTTAAGTTTATTCTGAAAATAATACAGCTGAATATTAATAAAATTATTAAATAAAAAAATGAAGAGAGGAAGAACCTGTTACTGATAGATCGTCACATTGGGAAATCAAAGGGGTACGTAAGAGCAAAGCCATCCATTAGCAGCATTCCATGCTTGCGCGGTGATCTGAAGGGGGGCTGAACGGTCCGGCAGATGACCATACGTGAATAATAGCGTAGAATTCCATTCTCTAAAAGCCAAATGCGTATTATGCATGGTGATAAGAAAATTCTCACATTGTGCTCGTAATAACGTGGGTGCGTCTTATAGTGGGTCCGTATTATAATAGGAAAATTTCGGTAATTATATAAAATATGGCCCCACGTTGGGCGCCAAGTTGAAACTAATTTTTAAGATTCTAAGAAGGACCCCCAGGCGTCAAAGTTATAACGATTAAAAAATGCAAAAGACAAAAATTTGGTCTCCCATTTAAAAAAAAACGAATTAATTAAAATCATCGCGAAATAAATATTAGATGAAACGATTTGTGGGTCGCTCTGAAGGAAATTAAAACCATAATTTCTCTTATTACATCGACAGGAATCTATTCAACCAATTTCTACAAGACAAATCAACCTCAAAAACTGATAAAAACCATACCCCCAAAAGAAACACAACTTACCCAAGAAAAGAAACACCGTAGCCCACATAACACACATTCACACACAAAATAACAAGATAATTGGGGGACGAATTGAGCACACAAAGGGAGGGAGCACTATTCACAGGAGTGGTTCAGGTTTTGCGACGTGGAGGAGTCCTCTATTTCCATTTCCGGCAAATTTTGAATCTAACTGAAAATGCTGCAGTAGAAACCCGTATATAAATAACGAAATCTAGAAATGGAGGAATCTCAACCTGAACTAGAGTGTTACCCACTTTCAATTGTGAAATTCACGGAGAAATTCATTTTCAGTCGTTCTTACGTCCTTTTCTCTGCCTACATTCCATAACAATCTTTTCGTACGGGCAGCGCATAGGTGAGGAGAGAGCATAGCATCTTGACCCGACAACTCGGAGTGCGACAACTAACCGGACGAAAGCTCATCGCGCGAACAACAAACCACTAAAACAATTGAAATTATATTACATACTGAACGTTGAAACAATTGAGTGGTAGTCTTTTTACCGATTACTGATTAAACTAGTTAATAAGTCTTAAATGAGTGTTCTACCTTTTGGTAGTTTCATGCGCACTCCAAAATCCCTATTAATCGCCATCTCCTACATTTCTTTACAGTTAACCCCTCCATGTCATCCTTTTGTCTTTGTCTCTGCTCTTCCCCTGAATTCAATTACAGTCTTCACCAATCCCTCTCTCCGAAATATTTGACCCACGAGTTATTAACTTGGTGAAACTGAACTGATTGAAAATCTGAACTTATATACTAAACATAATGCATTATCACCTAAATATCTGCTTTATTTAATTTTACGACGTAAATAATGCACTGCAGAAAAATATCGAGTAGGGATAAACAGTGAATGCAATACTCGTGGAACCTGTAATGTTGTTCCTGGGGTGAGAGACAGCTGAAATATATTATCCCTGAATTGCTCAATAAATATTGTATCCATAGTGATGCACATTATTTTATCAGTGCAAGAAACATTGAAAGGGTTCTAAAATATCTTTTGTTGAGAAATATACGTATAGAATGGTGATTCTTTATTGTTATATGGAGGTGGTTTATAATACCAGTGTAGTAGTTTAGTGGATATGTTTTTATGGAGCTGTTTTGTTCGCTCAACTTATGTTTCTTTTTTTCCAATTATTTTGTAATTTTGGGTTCCGTTCCGATAGGCTTTGCCCGATGGAATTTTAATGTTCTCTTTGGGTAAATAAATAATAAAGATATCGCGCGATGAGCTGTCGCCCGGTCACCGCGCATCCATTGCCGAAAGAGTCCTATGGAATGGAATATAGATTAGGAGTGGAGGAAGAAGGGCTTTTTAATTCAATGCGTGAGTTGAAAGAGGGTGCAAATACGCGATCTATTTTAGGCCACTCAAAGAAAGGTGCGAGGACACTAGGGAAGTTAGATGTCACTTGGGCAATGGGGTGTTCAACCTGAGACTGCGAGGCGTCGATAAGGGACAGGTAACCCTAGTGGAGGGAAAAGTGGGTGCCGCAAGGTGCTTCCTCGGACAGACCCAAGATATAGTAGGAAGCCAAGATTAATGCCTTTATATTTACGAGAGGAGGAATGTGAACTCAGGGCTATGCCTAGGATTAAAACGCAAGATTGTGTTGGGTCTTCTTCAGATAGGTAACGCAATGGCTTTTACAAGTAAGAGAATAGTCCATACAAGGAATCAGTACGAGCGGTTTTAAAGAAAGAGGAGACTAAAGATCGAAATCACTTATAAATTTGGAGAACTTTAGAATTTACGACCTTAAAGTTGGCTGCAAACGTATTGAAATGGTGCAAGCTACAAATTAAGACCTGCCCTAAGTGAAATAGCGTCGCCCACCTTTTTTTTTTTGGGAGAAAAAATTATGGTCGACGGTTAAACCTAGTGAGTGTATTTGACAGAGTTGGTTAATAATTAATTACATCTATCTGCCAGAAAACAGTTGATTTTCACGAAAGAAATTTTCTATACTAGAATCTGAAAAGTTCGCATAAAAGAAAAAACGTAAAATTTAAATCAGTTCTGGAATATGATGATAAAACAAGTGTTGATTCATTATGGTCCATACAATATGCTGAGCCATCCTAGAATTCCTTACCTGCTCCCGGATAGTCATGTGGACACCGCGTTTGCCTTTGGTGAAAGCGGTCCCGGGTTCGATTCCGGGTGGGAGCTAATGTGCGAAAGGACCTAAGATATCGAAGCACTTTTAACAATACTACTACAATTCCTTACCTATCATGTTGCAGAAAATATTCATTCTTATTCGTAAATCTTTGCTCATATGATAATGGATTTATTAACGCAAAACAATGAGAAAAGATATTTGATAAACGATAAAATATTTACGTTATCTAACTATTTTCATTGAAGCAACGTGACGAGTGATTGCCTGTTATCTTCATTAATTCGACTTTAAATATTTCCCCTATTTTGGGAGATGTGCGACGTTTGGCTCTCGAGTTATTCATAACTTCAGATCGAAAACAATATCCTCCATCTAAACCACCCGCTCCCACCCAAACCTCCACCCCACCCGCTCCCATCCCTCCCTTAACCCCACCCGCTCCCTTCCCTCCCTTTACCCCACCCGCTCCCATCCCACCCTCTACCCCCAAACTCCCCACCACCCGCTCCCACCCAACCCTCCACCCTACCCGCTCCCCTACCACCCTCTACCCCTCCATCTACACCACCCGCTCCCACCCAACCCTCCACCCAACCCGCTCCCACCCAAACCTCCGCTCCCATCCCTCCCTTTACCCCACCCGCTCCCTTCCCTCCCTTAACCCCACCCGCTCCCTTCCCTCCCTTTACCCCACCCGCTCCCATCCCACCCTCTACCCCCACCCTCCCCACCACCCGCTCCCACCCAAACCTCCACCCCACCCGCTCCCATCCCTCCCTTTAACCCACCCGCTCCCATCCTACCCTCTACCCCACCCGCTTCCAACCAACCCTCTACCCCACCCGCTCCCATCCATCCCACCGTCCACCCCACCCGCTCCCATCCCACCCTTTACCCCCCCGCTCCAATCCCTCCCTCTACCCCACCCGCTACCATCCCTCCCTCTAAGCTCCCTACTCCTTTCGCACCCTCGAAAGTCAACCACCCTATCCCTCTCGCTATCCCGATCATTCCCACATTTCCTTGCCACTGCTTCACCTAGACCCTTACACCCATTCCCAACTTTATGGCCCATCGACTTCGAATCCTCTGCCCTTCCCAATACAATCCCTTTCTCTATAACGCCCACTACGCACTCAATTCCGCCCCTCTCCCAATCAATTGCTTCCTTCCCTTCTTCTACCATAGCCATCTCCCATCATTCATTCTTTATTCTCTCTTCTGAATTAGACAATAGGTAAAATAGGGGTAATTGAATGTAAAGGTACAAAGTTCATAAATTATACATATCCCCGCCTTACACATCGTAACATATCTATATATTCAGCAATAGTTGATTTGGCTAAGGGCGCAATATTTTATATATTATATACATTTAAAGTCATGTAACACTATACAAATTCCGGCCTTGCAAACCTGTATACTATACATAATTGAAAATATAGTTTGGCTCGGGAGAAAAATATTGTTTTTCACTTCTTATTCATCTTCCAAATCAGACATCAAGACAAATATGGGTAATTCAACGTAAAGGTACAGAATCTATAAATTATTCATATCCGCACCTGACACATCGTAACATATCTATACATTCTGCAATAGTTTGGATAAGAGCGCAAAGTTTTTTAAATCCATATTATACATAAATCAGGTCATAGAACACTATGCAAATTCCGGCCTTACAAACTTGTATACTATACATAATTGAAAATATAGTTTGGCTCGGAAGAAAAAAAAATGTATTCCACTTCTGATTCGTCTTCCGGGGTAGAGCGATGCTTTAGAGGTTGGGGAAGGACCTCAACTCCTTCTCGCCCCTGGATGCGCTGTGCAACTTCTTCCCTCTTCTTTTGCTTGGGCCGTGAAGTCTTTTTCCTGCATTTTGAAGGGCACCATGAAGTCCTATGGATGGAAAATTAAGGAAATGAATATTTAATGTAGGATCCTATCTAATTATTTTGTATGAATAGAAAAGTAAATAAAAGCATAGTTCCAAGAAAAAAAGAATATTGTTCACGCAAACGAGCGTTCTTTTGTTTATATCGTCTGCTGGAAGACGGAAGCGACACCTGGCGAGATTGCTGCTCTCATTCTTCTTCCGACAGTCGTCAGTTGCCAGTCAACAGTCCGTCAGAGGCAGTCATTCTTCAGTCTTCAGTCAGTCATTGGCAGTCAATCGGCAGCCAGCCGTAGTCCTTCGGCAACCAGTCGGCAGCAGCCATCAGTCACTCTTCAGTCAATCATCACTCAGTCATCGATTTGAAGCATTCATTGTTATTTAAGCAATAAACCTTATTTGTTAAATTCGACTTCGATTTATTCGAACAAATATTAATACCTAGACTGTATCATTATATACACAGAAGTAGATTGAAAATTAAGCTATTCAATTCTACCTTCTATAATTTATGTTTTAATTTGGCTTAACAATGCACTGAAATATTTTTCTAGCAACTAAATAAAGAAATATGGTAATATAACAGCTAGGAAGTATCATTTAATTCCGTGGAAAATACATTTTAACATATCGGGATCATTTATGTTTTTGGTAAATAGATTTCACTTTATCACTTTAACTTTTTAATTCCGTCACTCTTGACGGCGGAACTCGCTAATTAAAATAATAGTTCTTGTAGGACGAATCCTTCCGACAGCTTTTAAAAGAGTGAAAATTCTAGTAGGTTACCTCGATTTTGAATCTTTTAGTAGCCGAAATACTTAAATTTACGGCGGTAACATCGCGATTTTTTATATACTTGCGTCATCTTTTCATTAAAGGGAAAATATCGTTACAACAGATTAAGTAGATAGCCAAGAGTTGACCCTTAGTTAGTGGTTACAAAAACATTAAGTAATTATTCGTGTGGAGTAATAATGACCCAAAAATTCTTTGAACTTTCAAGACCTCTTTCATAGTTAATCAATTGATTCAATTTATTATTGTGCATGAATGATTCCTTTAAAGAAATAATTCAAACATTTCTAAGTAATATATTCTAGCATCAAATATACATTAAATAAAATGCTTAAACGCGTATCAAAATTGCAGTAACTTTAAAATTTATAATTTTTACTATTAAGAATTGACCTAAGAGTTAAAAACTAATTAAATATGTAGTAGAGGATTCATTTAGTTAATAGTTCCTTAATTTAGTAAAAATATTGCGCGAAAATAAACTTTTGAATATTTTTGAAACTTTCACTTAAGTGGTTTCCAAACTATGACAAAACGACAAGTTATATTTAAAAATGGAACTTTTATCCTTATCAGTGTTACCTATATTAGTTTTATTTAATGAAATTATTTTTATGATGCTAAATTTTTGGCGTATTAATATTATTTTAACTAAGCTTAACTAAATTGACATTCTTTAACCTTTATCCAGCCTATAAACTGCACAAAACTGGTGTATCAACTTTCAAAAACTAATTATTCAAAAGTTTTTTGCGTAATTCTTTGTTACTGTAATAGAATTAAATAAATATAAATTTCCTCAGTGAGCTATAATAAAGCTTTTTAACCCTAAGAGCATTTTAATAATTTCAGTTGCATTTAAAAAATGTTTGGTAAAATCTTTAAAATATTCACGAAAAATTATATTTTGAAAATTTTTTTCAGTTGGCGATGCAATCAGTATTAGTAGTAGTATTAAAATTTTTTGGCGCGTCAACCGCTAGGTTATTTGCGCCACGCGTTCAGTATTTTTTGATTCTTAGCAATTAATTAGTTTTTGTAAAGTCACTTATACATTATTGAAATTTGGTTTAGATCATTATTAAAATATATTTTCGTAAAATTGGTAACACTGATAAAATTGCTTACTTTTTACTTGAATTTAACTAAATTCGCAGATTATACCATAGCAAACATCTTTACATAACGAAAATTTGTTTGAAATACCTTCATTGGTTTCCTCATTACCGAAGGAAATACACTTCATATTGACCACACGCAAATAATTAAGGGTTAATATCAGAGCATGTAATGAACAAAGAACTGCAATTTACTGAAATGAAATGCATCTTTGTCGGCGGGTTATTTTTAATAAGTTAAGAATTATTTCTACCATTGGACTCTCCAATGAATATGAAAACTCGGTTTTCTTTATGGTTGCCGTTGGTGATTTCTCGTAAAACAATGGAAGAATATTAAAGAAGGTACAAAACTCGATCCTAAGTTGTAATTCAAAGTAACAGAGCAGTCATTAATGACTGATTAAAAATATAACAGATTCTTTATTCCTAGCCATTGTACGTAAGGAAAGACACACGGCTGAATTACTTTACCGATTTATTCTAAAAGTCGTAAATTGAACCGTGAAAAACAATAGCAATGTTAATTCTCGAAAACTAAATCATTGGCATCTATTTAGAATACGTAATTGTATTTAGAAAATTCGATTCAAACTGAGCTATGACTTGCCTATAATTTCCAACAAAATTAGGTCTAGCAAGTACCCAAAACTTTGCATGTTATTTTGTATGCACCAGAAACGTCGATCCTATGGCTGGAGGCAACCCGGCTGGAAACCCGAGAGAACTTTCTACATGTTATTTTGTAGTCAATATATAAGTTAGTTTCAGGATAATTTTGATAATACTTGTAGTATACCTTATCGATTAAAAATCTGAATACAATACAATTTAGTATCGGAAAGCAAAAACCATAAGCTACAGCTTTATCAATGTATCAGTGTAGTAATTATTTCGTAGGATAGAAATAAAATCACTTTGCAGTTTATAAACTGTGTTTTTACTAAGAATCGACCATCAGATCGTAATTTTTTAATAGAAGATAGTGCAAAGAGTTTAATTATTTTAATTTCTTTTCAATGGCGTACCACCAAGTTAGGCTGAATCATTTCGATTATAATTCAATAGTACGGACGTAATTTGCCAATGTTGAATAAATGTAACCGAATTCGATGTAAGAATTACGAAACATTTTTCGAATCCATTAGGCGAAGAACAGTGTTTCAGAGTAATTGAAAATTCTCATTACCTCAAATTCTCTCTCATTAATTCTCATTCATTTCTCAGTAAGTTGGAATTCCGGCGTCTCCATGAGCATCTTCAGTGATGGTTTTTCTCTGCGCCAGTAGCTTTTGATTGAGTTGTTCTCCTGGGCAATATCGATATGAATGAATTAGAGCTCTCCTCAAACCTTTAGAAAAAAATTGAAAATGAAAATTAATAATGCATCGAAAGAAAATAATCATTAAACTATGTTTAACTAAATAGTAGTATTCTAACTACTAGGATTCTATCCAATATACCTCCGAGCCATGTCCTGGAAAGTGGAAAACCTTGGTTCGAATCCTGAACAAGTCACCTTTTTTACTTACTCTACAACACTTTGGTTAAGTCGCACGCTTTCCTTTACTCTAATTTACTTAACGCAAAATATCAATCAGAGAGAATCAATTCAGGAATTCATTCTTTAAAATGAGAATTATTATGTGACACAATTCAAATCTGATGAAAAGACAATCATTTACGAAAGAATATTACCATTATTTGATTGTTTTCTTAAGACTGTTTTATTTCCAAATCGAATTAAAATACCTCAAATAGCACATCTCTTTATTGAATTATAAGGTTATTTGGTAAGAAATACACATAATTTTGCTGAGAGAGATATTGAACTTAAGATCTTATTTCATACACTTGAGAAGAACTGAAAACCCTTTGAGAAACGATAAAAATTCAAGCTTCTGGAACTATTCACACGAGCGGTGTTTCATTTCACACTGAATATGCACGTAAAATCAGCGTAGTCGATATGATCTCCATTTAATTACTTCATGACAATCCATGAGTGTTAAAAAGGTGGGGAAAGTAAAGCTGAAGCTTAAGTGGTAATTCAAAGTGAAAGGACACTCATCGGTGACCGATTTAAAAAATTAATCATTCTTACTTCCTTATCATCCGTTCAAACATGATCAACAACTGAATTAATTCGAAGATTTATTCTAAACGTCAGATATGAAAGTTTGAAATTTAAGTCGATGATTCAATAAATGTAAATTTTTTGAAATAGAGTTGTTTTGAAAGCAAGAGTAGTTCTGATAAAGAAGGTCAAGGTGAGGGCAAAATGCTTTCTAGTATGTGGAACATGAAAGTGCCTTGTAATTTCAAAACAAACAGCTGTCCTTCAGTTTTACCGAATTCCTGTTCTTCAGTTCAATTCTTAACAGGAAAAATATCGATACATTTATTTTTTTAAATAACCATTCATGAACTACGACAAATTTAATCCAATGTTTTACCATTGAAAGAGGTCTTAAAAATTCAGAGAATTATGTGGTCATTTTTTCTCCAAGAGACAAATTACGTATTTTTTTACGGGACTAATTCAGGGTTAAGAATTGGAATGGGAGATTATCAATAACATTTTTCCATTCGAATTTTCAAAAACATCAATATAAAAATCAACTCACGCCTTATCCTTGTTTACCAACTTTTAGATAATCCGCTGTCTCGTAACCTTGGTCGTGACTTTCACTTGCCTCGGAGATTCACTTTCCAAATCGGTGAGAAAAACCAGCGGAGTATTAATCAAACGAGGATAATTCCAAATATCGGATACCTGAAAATAAAGAAATGTAGCATTATTAGGTATAGTCTTTAAGAGTTCTCATTATTTTATTATAAATTAAAAGTCATCACGTAATTATAAATTCAATTACCGATAAAGTATTGAAATCATTATATCGGCAAAACTTGCCTGAATCCGGGTGTAAAGCTATTGAAAACATCCATCGAGATAATACATGATTCATCTACTTCATCAAAATGTTTACGAAAAAAGGGTGAAATATGCGATATTTCAGTCGAAAGTTTAAGGTTTTTGTTTCGCTTAAGAATACACAAAGTTCGAATTACGTAGTACAATTTGTTCTCGTATTATTGATGTCGACGAGATTAAACCAAATGTGATAAAAACTATCCAATTCATCACGAAATATACGAAAAAGAGCAAAAACGCGAAATTTCGATGGAAAATTTAAATGTTTTTCGACTAAAAATACTCAAAGCTCGTGAAAACCTTAGTCAAAATTTTACTTGTTTAAAGATTGCAACGATATTTCAACAAATGTGTAAATATATTCCAATTTTTCAAAACGCTTACGAAAAATAGAGCGAAAATTAGAAATTTATGTCAAAATTTAAATCATTCCGCCTTGAAATGCTGAAAATTCGAGATAACCCACTCAAATGTGTACTCTTTTGAAAGGAAAAAGCAATAAGTTAAATACATCATAAATAAATACCTATAATAAATTAGGCGTTGTATACAGTATTAAAATCATTACATGAAATCGGCTTACTTGATGATAAAACCTGATTAAATGGAATTTTTTGAAAGCGATATTCTTATTTTGTTACAAATTATTCCTCTGATTTATCGCTTAAAAAATACAAGTGATATTATTGAAAAGAATGAAATTTCTGTGGCTTGAATACGAAAGAATAGATAGTAAAAAACGAAAAAGTGAACAATTATTGTGACAAGTTACGTTGCACCTTTGTACTGTTTCAAATTATCGATAGTGGTTATGATATGAGCTAAATATGATGCATTACAAAAATTGTTCGTAAGAAACTTAATATAAGGTCCTTCCATACCAAAAAAGGTTTGTCGTCAGTTTAGTTAAAATTAGTTAATAATTGTTAATACCTTTGTAATCGCTGCTCGGTTCGACTCTGAATGATTCAAATCGTCTATCATTAGAGGTGCACGTAGAGTTCGTTTTGATCGATTGCAGACATTTTTTCTTTCGCGGAATTAAATAAGAAATACTGGTCGTACGAAGTCAAGATGAACACGAAAAGAAAGAAAATTGAACATAGATTCTCTTATCGGTCGTAGAGTATCATTTTCAGACCGAAATGGCGATAATCAGACAAAAATGAAGGAACGTTTGTGTAATTTCGTGGGCCTAAACAATTCCCTAACGACAAAAGTGATTGTTGAACTCAACTCTCATTCGTTTATTGTCAGACTTTTAATGATTTAAAATGAAAATTTCTGTTGAAGGATCCAATAAATTGTCTGGATTATTTATATTTTCGGTAAATAAATTTAATATTACATATTTTGTAACTTAAACTTATTCCGTCGTCTTTGAAGTTGTAATTCACTTGAGTGTTTAAAATTACTCTCCGAACAAATGGTTGATAATTACCACAATTACGTACGAGTGGAACATTATACTAGCTAGAACCAAGTACATTTTTAAGATTGAGATCGTACAATAGACGTACTTCAATATTTACGTGTTTATAAAGTCAGAAAGGTGAAGTACAGCGAGTAATTAAGAGTAATTCGGGGTAATTAAAAGTTCTCATTACCCTAAATTTGAACTTCGTCGCGACGTCTTCCTCTCCGGTGATGCATTCTCTCTGCGTAGTCACATCACACCTTGACGATATGAATCGATTGCAGATCTCCATTAATCCTTAAAGACAAACAAATCCAAATTAATAATGCATCGAATAACAAAAAAGGTGTTTACGAGAAGTGAAAAATAGTGACTTGACTGGGAATCGAACCCGGGTCTCTCACTTTCCGGACGGCTATTCTCAGCACTACACTTCCGAGCCGCTTACTGGGAAGAAGACCTACGTTCGAGTTCCAGCCAATCCACTATTTTTTCATCTTGCTCAACATTTTTTAAGTCACACGCTTTCCTCTGCTAAGTAAAACTTCGTTACCATCGTATGTTGAAAAATAATTAAGTATTTTGCTTAAGAGATATGAATCTGTATGTATAACAAAAATTATAATTTTCCAAATGAGGAAATCCGTTGTTTTGAAATAAAATTTCCGTTAAAGATTTTAAAAATCTGGTTACCTTAATAAGTAGAATCAATCGGAAAATCAATTCAGAAATTTAACTTCTCAACGATTATTGTCTCACTTTCTGAATTGGGACAGTGAATCAGCGGAGTCATAATTCCATAAACATTTCTAAATAAATCCAATATATCATCTGGATTATTAATATTTTCGGTAAATAAATTCAAATTTGATAGCGTTAAATTCTATTATTCAATAGGCTGATCAGATCAATACTGACGTACGCGAGAAAAGGCTTGGCAATACTGGTTTCCCACCATATTATACTAATTAATTGCGTTCGAGAGAAGAACTACAAAAACATTTTAAGAGTTCCGAAAATAACCTCTGTGTAACCTCTAAATTACGGAGTAATTAAAAATTCTCATAACCTTAATTTTGAAATCCGACGTCTCGATGTGGATCTCCGGTGACGTTTTCTCTCTGCGTAGTCACATCACACCTGGGCAGTATCGATATGTGAATCGATTGCAGATCTCCATTAATCCTTAAAGACAAACAAATCCAAATTAATAATGCATCGAATAACAATAAAGGTGTTTACGAGAAGTGAGAAATAGTGACTTGACTGGGACTAGAACCCGGGTCTCACACATTCCGGACGGGTAATCTAATCGCTCAAAATTACCGTCATTCTAACCACTAAAATACTGGTATCTTATCCAATAATCTACCAAGCTACATCCTGGAAAGTGGTGGGCTTAGGTTCGACTCCTAGCAAAGTCACTATTTTTCACTTTTTGTACAACGCTGCTTAAGTCATAATAATTAAGTATTTTCCTTAAGATTTGTGAATCTGTATGTAAAACAAAACTAATAATTTTCCAAATGAGGAAATCTGTGGTTTTAAAATATCATATCCGTTAAAAATTTTAAAAATCTGGTTACCTTTATAAGATGTATCAACCGGAGAATCAATTCAGAAATTTAATCCTTAAAATTAGAATACATGTTTCACTAAAATTTAATCCGATTCTCAGAGATTCGTTTGTGACAAAAGGTCATAAGCGATTGATTAAATGACGCTCTCAATACCGATTCTTCAAACTTGAATAAGATTCCTGAAAAAACTTATTTCAATTTTAAAATTGTAAATTAATTCGGTAAGAAATGAATGTTTTTCTGGTGAGAGAGATACTGAACTGAACATTCATTCCGTAGACTTGAAAATAACTGAAAACTATCGCGAAGCGATAAGGAGTCAAACTTCTCTACGATTATTGTCTCACTTTCTGAATTGGTACAGTAAATCAGCGGAGTAATAATTCCATAAACATTTCTAATAAAATATCCATATCTGGATTATTAATATTTTCGGTAAATATATTTAAAGGCGTAAAATTCTATTATTCAATACGATGATCAGATCAATACTGACGTACGCGAGCCCGGCTTGACAATGCATGAGTATTTGAAAAGGTAGGGAAAGTAAAGTTGAATCCTAAGTAGTAATTCAAAATAAACAGGACTGATGACTGATATAAAAAATAACTCATTCTGAATTCCTAACCATCCGCTCAAACATGATCAACGACTGAATTAATTCGAAGATTTATTCTAAAAGTCGGCAAATGAAAGGTTGAAATTTGAGTCGATGATTCAAAAAATGTAAATGTTTTGAAATAGAAATGTTTTGAAAGCAAGAGTAGTTCTGATAAAGAAGATCAAGGTGAAGGCAAAATGCTTTCGCGCATGGGTAAAAAGAAAGTGCGTCGTTAACTCAAAACAAACAACTGTCATGTGACCTTCAGTTTCGCACCGAATTTCTGTTATTTAAATCGGTAGGTTGAGTTGTAGAATTTGCTATACATTAAAAATAACGAGGCACTTAGGATGGGAATAAACTTAGTAAATACATGAATGAAGAAGTTCTCTTACAAGTGATCTAATGAAGAATCGCTTTAATAGAGCATTGATGAATCTATGTGTCGTAATGTAATTAGAATTCCCGATGTCCGTTACTGTTGGTGACGTATCGTATTTAACTCGAAAGGTTTTGAAACAAAATCTTAAACCTCTTATTCATTAACAGCCGCATTCCAAATTTTCTTTCGTTATGAGAGTATTATTTACAAATATTAACTTTCGATAGAACTGATGCTCGCAGGAAAACAAAATTGGAACAATTTCGAAGTTAAAAAAATACTTACGGCTCCAACAACGACGTTTTAGTGCATAGATAGATTATTAATAGCTTACTCTCTGGATGTAGCTTTGCAATCGCCTAGTATCCAGTTACAAGCAAAATATTTCAACAAAAAGGCTTTGTCGGTTAAAGCAATAACATTTACCGACTATACGTCTGATTTTCGTCGACATAATGGCCCACATATCTTTGCTATAGCCGGTTCAATCTATCCTTTTCGTGTAGATCTATTATAATGTGAAAATTAAAAGAAATAACTTTGAGTGACGGGTTTTTAAGTCCTAATCTTAGAATCTGGAACGTCGAGTACCGATATGACTCATCTATGACACTTACATTTCAACAATCCCTTACATTTCACGCTACAGCAATTATACCAAAGACTTTATAAAAAAGAAGACAAAATCTAATTAGGTATCTGAGTAACTTACCATTCGCTGAAAATCCTGAGTGAAGTCTGCGATGGATGTTGAAAACTGAATTCTGGCCTCTTCCTAAAAATATATACATTCTCGAATATTAATTATTGCTAAAAGATTATGCGACAATAAAAAAAATCGGCACTCTAAAAAACATTGACGAACTTGGACCGAATTGGCAAATTCATATCTCTAACGGCCTTTCCAAAAATCAGTTTGGCAGCACTTCCGCACCGGAAGAAATCTAGACAGGAACTGACAAAAAAAATCACCTGCGCAACCGTAGATCGAAATTACCGTCACCTGATTGGTCGAAATTTAACCGTCTGACATTCTGGCCCCGCCCATCAACCGCCTTGGTAATTTTCCACGACTGTTGCCATTGCTAACAATTATATTTAGACGAATTTCAAAAAGTATCAATTTCAATATATGTTTTTAAATTTTTTTTGCAAAACATTATTTTCGTCCAAAATCACCCATATATTACGCGAACTCGAAGAAGTGGTAGAGCGAAATCTTTTAAGTTTGGATATTAAATATATATTCACAAAAAACTTTAGGAATCTACATTTTTGCAAAGATGTATGTTTCATATATCAGTATTTTCGACATAGAGATAACGATAAAAAAAAATCACCCATAAAAGACGTCATCGTAAGGAAAAAGAATGTATATCGGTGTATGGGATTGTAGACCGATAAATATATCCAGCAGAGAAGAGAAGCAGCTAAGAATTCGCGAGATTAGTGACCTTCAAATTTCCTACTTAATGTAAAAGACTCTGAATAAATAACCCTTCCACCAAAGACTTAGCCCAACTGCAAAGAATTTCCAATTACCAAACATCAGAAGGGTCGCATTTAAAGCTCATCGAAGGAGCATCTCATCTGAAGTCTTTCATGTTGAAGACTTCTCAATATCGTAACCTATTTGTTTATACTTTGCACCTGGTTTGATTTAGGTTGATAGGGAAATATCCTATGCAATAAACTTCCCAAAAACATATTGAAATTGCCGAGACCTCCAAATTCATTATCTTTTCTGAATTAGTACAAATCACGTCTGAAAGTTATAAAGTACATGCAGCAGCTTAAGTAACTGAGTTAGGTGACTGTGTCTGCTATTGTTCAAATGGAAAGGATTAAGTTGGACGGAAAGATATCCATTTTCTAAAAAAAGCTTATGCTTTACTTTCAGCATCCCCTCATTATGATACCTTTTCTCTTGCTCATCAACTGCGCATTCTACGATTCCTTCCGAAAAAGTTTCGTAATGATTTAAAATCATTGAAACGAGCCAAAGATATCCCTAAGGACCCCGCTCTACTCATTGACTTTTCTCACAGGATAAAGGACTAACGAATTCATTAAAGAAACAAGATTAGATAAATAGAGTAGAACAGTCAGCATCGTTAGATTTCTTCATCAAAATTCTAATTTCACTAAGGATGAAGTTTACTACGGCTCACCACCTTGATAAAAAGTTCGTAATTATTTTTTGATCGATTGAACAATGAAATATCTTGCCTATGTAAGTACTATCAATCAAGTTATGTTTGTAAATACTAAATAATCTAGAATACGAATGTATTTGCACTCAGAATTCTGATATCTGAGAGCCAAGTAGAACTACTCTTTGCTTACACACGAGGTGAAATTTCATATTCACATACATCTAGATTCAAATCAATGCACCATGTCATTGTACTTACAGTAGAATCCTGTATTTTGCTATTGTAACTTGATCGATGGATTCCCAATTCCCGTGAACTGCAGCACGTAATCAATGAATTATCAGAAGTATCTTCTTGGGAATTTTTCGATCACAGATTTAGAAAAACACACTTTTCGACACTTGATTTACGACATTGCTGTGAGTCGAGTCGAGGCCTTCAACTGTCGAAAAACGTTCTTCATGTATGTTTCCCATACGTATACTCTAACGAAACACATGCGTCATACTGAAATCTAGAGAAAAGGACTTCTTTCAAACAAACCAACTTCACAATGACGCGCAATTTTGAGGCACTTTGAAAATTTTTGCCAATGTAGATAAAGCCATTTCTCAATGCATAGTAATTTGGCGTTACATGAGTCAGACGTGGAAAAAAAGAACATCGAGTTCCGATCGTTCTGGAATTTTCCGAAGGAAACTTAAAGCGTCGTCATTTCATATAAGCGACAAGCGAGTTTAATGGATGACATAAGGTTGGTTTGTGGTGTAAATTGTGCTCCTGCGAAGTCTTTTAGCAAAATTGGAATACGTTTACTAAACCACACAGTATTATAAAGATCGACCATGGTTTCATGGCGTGCCTCCAAGATCAGCTGACTCATGATATAATACTGTTTGGTTTAGTAAACGTTTTCCTACGGAACGGGGTGTTTAATTCACGATTGATAAAAGTGTATTTGCTGCAAAGTTTGAGACATAGAATCAGTGGTGAATAGAGAAGTTGGGATAATGTTGTCACTCAAGAAGAACGGTTCAGATTAAGTCGTGGAGTACGTACGATATCAGCGAAATTCCTAATTCTATTCATAGCTATTTCCAACCTGAAAACGTTTGAAAAGAAAGGTTTGCCTCTCTTAAAAATCGGCAATTCTTACTTAGCTTTCCAAATCACGAGCTCATTACTAATGACGATGTCACCTTCGGAAACGCTTCGTTGGACTGTCTTTTATTTTCAGAAGAATCGCGAGTAGCGAAGCGAAGTACGGTGAGTGCAAGAATTGACTATGTTTCTACGAATGTTTGACTTCAATGTGGTTGTGCGGACTAAAAAGTATAATTTATTACGTTTCGTAGCGTATATATTTAAATATTACGTGTGTTTGTGAGTGGTGTGGTAGCTTTAACAACCAGGAGGTGGATCTAAGAGTTGTGCTGGAATATCCAACCTGGTTCCTTGGATTGTGCTTCTTGTGCAACTGAATGACATGCCGTACAGCTTCTATGCTTTGGAATATTTACTTCTATTCGAAGGTAATAATTATACGGGAGCAATCCTTTACGAAATCGATCCTTCTTCTGATGAACTTGTTATTGAGGGAGGTGGAATGTAGAATTGTCGA
This sequence comes from Sympetrum striolatum, assembly GCA_947579665.1. Classification (NCBI taxonomy): domain Eukaryota; kingdom Metazoa; phylum Arthropoda; class Insecta; order Odonata; family Libellulidae; genus Sympetrum; species Sympetrum striolatum. The sequence continues at coordinate 9,033,539 of OX388347.1, forward strand.
ATGACATGCATTGTACAATTCGTGTATTAACAAAGTGTGGCATTATTTCAACATAGTGTGAGATTGGGTTGCAAATACCGGTTTAAACTATTGATTGGAAAAGTTTTGAGATGGTTTTGTTCATCGTGCTGGTGTTGCCATGGATTTTCCGTTACCATATCATTCAATTCTTTAGTATTCCTTCCAGAATATCGCTATTATCTACTCAAGTCGTGTACGGTGTTAACGATTCAAATAGAGGAATCAATTTCCCAATCATGCATTCATTACTTCGTGTATTAATCAGATACAGGGAGGTGGGATTATTTAAAAACGTGTGTCGTAATATGATCGCAGATCGTCTTGAAGATTGCACTCTCTTGAAACGTTTTCTTAGAGGAAAATTTTAACTAAATACTAACCTTATGTGTAAAGTAGAAATTCAGTATTTGTCATCGATTAGAGTCCACAACGTTTTTCCAAACCGGCAAAAAATTTGCTCATGTATTCTTTGAGATCAAGAACGATGTACCGTTTCATTTTTACTCGATACTCCTTCTGGGTTCGAACCAAGATCGCTCAAACAGTTTTACATAAAAAATACACCTAAACTTCACTTTTTATCGTTTGCAGGCTTCATTTCTTTTGAAGAATTAAATTAGAAGGTATGGTCGTGCTGAGTCGAGACAAGCACCAAAAGAACAGAAATTGAACGAAGATTATTATTTTGGTCGTGAAATATCGTTTTCTAAACTTTCTCTCGAGCATTTTAACAAAATGTACGTAAATGTTCCAAAATTTTTGATATTATAAACAAGCAGTTCTCTTGACGATCAATGCGATGTTTGAATCCATGCAATTTCCGGTAAAGTGAGAATGGGATTTTATAAGTGTTAACCAAAAGGATATTTACTCACTTTACAACTGACAACTTAATTTAATTTTGAATTGTAATCTACTTCCATACTCTAACTAAGATGCTTATCTCAATACGATTCTTTTCGTAGCGTTTATCCTAACCCAGTTAATACCAGACATCGTTAACTTCGAGGTTATTACAGAACTCGCTTATAGTTAAAAGTAGTTTTTTGCAATTAATTCCATTTTCAAAAATTTAATTATTTAAACAAAATTCTGTTATTTAAAATCAACATATAATTATTTTTTTAATTTTTGGTGATTTTAAATGTAACGGTTGACGGCGGTAGGGGTGGGGGAAAACAAATTTCCACCAATCAGAACGCAGCTTCTCTTTTGTAATGGTTTTCTGTGACAAAATTTGCAGTTCCCTGTGAGACTTCGTGGGAGAAAGGTCGTGGTGGTTCACTTCCGGGGTAACGGTAAGAATTTGAATCTTGTTCGTTATGTTTAAACTTTTGAAGTGCAGATATATGTTAAAAGCATAGTGTATTTGGATGCAATGCACTTAATCTATCTATTGCTAATCTACCATGACACGGATTATTTCTGTCAACGATGTTTTCCGAATGAGCTTGCGGGAGATTGAACATTCGGCAAATTAAATTTGTATCGTATTTTCAACATTCGGAAATTCAAATTATTAGATTTTTACTGACGCGGAAGAATTGTCTGTTCTAAGGGAATCTCAAATGCCAAGAGATGATACTTCCGATGTTTCGTTAGACATTAATGCGAAATATATCACTTCCAAGTGAAAAAATTTCAAGAAAGAAAGTTTGCGCGTAATGAAGATTCTTACTAAGTCTGCGCTTATTTATGTGATTCATCGATATTCTATCGCGATGAAAATATTTCCGGCGATTAGTTGTCTTGAATGAGCAGGAATTTCAATGTTCGGGAAATTACATTCGGTTTTCTGTTCTTAGGGAATCTCAGATTAAATAAGTTGCCTGCTGCGGTGACGAAGTGATTAGCGCCCTAGGTACGCCAACGCAAAGGTCTCGGGTTCGAACCCCGGCAAGTTGGAATTTTCTGGCTAGGGAATGGTTGCGCGTCTTTGTAAGTAGAAATCATTTTTTAAATGGATGTAATTGGGATCTTTTAATTTCCATTAGAGAAGTTATTATTATCATTTGCTTTGCGAAGTTTTCACTTAAAAGCGAAGTTATCTCTTAAGTTGAGAAGTTGTCATTTTGTAAGCGGAATTATCATTTGCTAAGCAGAGCTTTCACTTAAAAATATAAGTTACAGTTTTTAGAATTATTATTTACTATGTCTTAAGCTAAGTTGTCGCTTGAGAAGCGGAGTTATTATCTCCTAAGCGGAATTATCACTTAAGAAAAGAAGTTATCACATGCTAAGCTTAGTTATTATGTGCAAAGTTTAGTAATCATGTAATAAGCAAAGTTATCGTTCGTTAAGCTCACCTGTGATCCAATAAGCGAATATGCCTTGTGTGATTCTACTGACGTTTCGTTTTATGTCTTTGCGAAATATTCGTTGCTGGAGCCGTGAATAACTCATTAACTTCGAAACTGTTCCAATTTTTTTCTCCTGCACGCCTCAGGTTTATCGGTAGTAAATATTATTTAATAATTCTGATGTCATGAAACAAAATTTAGAACACGGCTTTTAATGAATTAGAGGTTTAAAATCTCGTTAAAGACCTTTCGAGTTCTACACGAGAAGTCACCAACGGTAACGGACATACGGGAGTTCAAATTGCATTACGTCACATAGATTTATCAATACATACTTTAAGTGATTATTTATTATAATGCTTATAAGGTAACTGCTTTATTACAATGTATCCTATTACTGAATTTATTCCTGTCGTATGCGCCGCACGATCTTTCTATTCAGTGTAATTCATATTACAACGTAATACAGTGATTAAATAACTGGAATTCAGTGGAAACCAAGCGTCACCGGAAAGCTGTTTGTTTGAGATAATGAAGCACTTTCCCATACCTTGACCTTTGTCCACAAAACTACCTCTTTACTCCTGCTTTCAATAGCACAATTTCGAAATTTTCTTTTTCATGAATTGTCAATTAAAATTTTAACGTATCAATTGCCGAAGATCACTTCTAGAAGAATTTGCCCGAGTAATTCAGTCGCTTATCATTTTTGATTTTTGTCTAGGAATCAAGAATTAGTTTCTTTTTCATCTGTCTTAAATGGGTGTTCTGTAAATTTAAATAAATATTAAGGAATGCATTTTCAATATACGTTTTAAAATATTTTCCAGTTTCTTGCAAGATTTCGCCAACGGGAACTCTAACAGAATTCGAGATTTCAAATTCAGTGTCGATTCCAGTGGCGTAAATATTATTAGCCAAGAAGTGACTATCAAAGTATTCTCTGCTCTAAGGTTATTTTAGTTTTGTAGTATTTCTTCTTTCCGGTAGTACAAATCAATTCATATGTAAAGAATGAAAATTTGTTACACGGCTGCTAATGAGTTGGAGGTTTAATATCTCAGAAAACTGTGGTTGTCGGCGCTCCTTGATTTTTCCCTGGTACTCAGAGAAAACAAGAAGAAGTGGTTGTTCCTAAAAGCCTACTGTGTAATTGATTTAAATTTTAACGTATCACTTGCCGACTTTTAGAAGAAAAAAGTAATTCGGTCGTGTGTCATTTTGGATACGATGGTTAGGAATTAAGAATGCGTTATATGTTTTAAATTGATCACTATTAAGTATTCTGAAACTTTCAGTAACTACTTAGGAACGAGTTTTGAACGTGCCTTTTTAAAAACTTTTCTTTACGTATCTTCCGATGAGATATCATGGCAATTGTAACCATAAGGAATTTTGGGATTTAAAAAACTCAGCAGCGATGCCAGTGGTATAAATAATTATTAACTTCATTGAATCTGAATATAGTTACCTAAATAGTATAATCTGTAATATATTTTAGCAAACCATATGATGACCATATGTGATAATTTTTAACAATACAAAAGTGCATTGTGCCAAGTCACGATATTTGTTAATATTATTATTCTGTATTTTGTGTACTCTACTGTATTCTTATTCCTGCGATATTTAAAATAAAATTTTCATTCTTTTTAGATTTATTATTCTAATTATATTAAATCAATAGGTTTTATTCTTGTTTGTAACAAAATGAGTACGTCACTTTCAATGGATTTAATTCAATCATGAATTTTAATCGCGTAAGCCGATTTCAGGCAAGTTTTACTCATGTAATGATTATAATGTCGTATTGTAAATTTAATATGTCCTTGCTACATTATTATCAATTTATATTAATAATAGTAATAACTGTGAACTGACAATTCGTAATGCAACTTAATTAAAGCAAATGTTTATTTACAGGTGACCAGTAACTGGGATGTTTTCTCTTCATCAGTATTCTGCTGATTTCCCTCGCCGACGTACAAAGCGAAACTCAGTCATAAGAGAAAGTCACGTCCTAGGTAAAAAGACAGCTGATTCCTTAAAGTAAGTGCATTTACCTAGGTAGTGAGCACAAGATTACAGGCTTCACTATTAAAATACCCAATTCCTTTGATTTTCTTTTGCACATTTCATATATTTTTCATTTTATTATTTCCTGACCTTTGTCGCATTCGTTGACCTTAATATTTCCTCTAAAAATTGTTAGTATTTAGAAAAATAATAATAAAAAATTATTTTTAAGCATAAATTGAATATTATTTCAGTATTTCTACAAAATTCATTTAATAGCTATTCCAATAGCAATCAATAGCTATTCCCTTCAATATTTTCCAATATGGTTTTAAGGATTGTGAAGTTTTACTAGCGAAGTTAGGGAGTTTAAGGATAATCTAGTCCATTCTATGTTTCTCTGTTCTGATTTCATGATTCCCTTTATCCGTTTCTCTCAATTATCCTTAGCAAATCACTATTTATGTATTAGATTTTATTTTTCCTGTGGTTTGTATGCCAATGCATTTTAATAAGTAATCAACTTTGCAACAAGAGTTTATTTGCAATTGTCTTGAGTGATAAATTTTCATTGTAGTTGGTGCTGGTAATCATCTTTCATTTACGTGTAACTTTGCCATTTTTTTAACGTATTCTAGAATCCCCATTCCTGTTTTTGCCCTTCCTTGCGATCCTTCTATTTTTACTTCAATTATTCTCCTTTGTTCCTGCTATCATACTCTGATGAATGGACTGTTTCCATTGGTCATGTGGTACAGGATAGAGAAAAATGTATCTCTCATTTTCTTTTGTCCCAGTCTTGATCATGGCTGTGATGAAATGCAAGCTACCGAGGCATGAGTGAACAATTGCACTGATCAAAGTGTCTCCTTACAGAATTCTAAGAAAATTGTTTTCTTAAATGTTTTCCTCCTGCATGACACTTAATGCTAAGAAATAATTTTGAGCTGATGAATGCATTGTTGAACTGTGGATTGTTTTCTCACTTTTAATGATGGAAAAGGAGTGGATATCGGTCAATAATAATCTAGAGAGGTAAGACAATTTCTATATAGTAAATAAACTTGTGATAACTAAACTAAACTAGCTTTATGGTAAAACTTAATCCAAAGTTTGAAAATTATAATAAATATTTGAATGCATTTGAAGCTTTATTCGCAGCAGAGATACAATAACCATAGACGGCATTAGAAAGAGATGGTAAACAAAAGCAAACAACTCCTATGAGCATGCAGATGAAGATCGTATGTTTGCATTAGTTGAGGTCAACTTAATGTGGGACTAAGCAATGCCATACCTATGTTCATTGAACCCCAGCAGCTGGGGACAGAAAAATTAGAAATCTTTGGATGTTGTTGGATAGGCACAGGGAAAACTGACTACTTCTTCAATATATTAACAGGACTTTCGAGGTAATGAATCAACATAGGGTAAAAAATTTTAGAGTAAACAGGTTTAAGCCTAGAATACTTTGGAAATATCTAAATAAAATTGGACAAAATTATTCAATTATTTTAAGGCCATAAAAAAACTATTGTTTTATAGGTACCCATATGGAGAGGTCTTCTGGTAACTTCAAAAGAGAGCTACCCTAGCAAAATAAAATTCTCACTATGGAGTGGTGTGATGCCTCCCCCAGGTCGAGAGATTCTGCCCATCGAGTGGGTCTGAGTACCACGGGGTAGCTCTGAAATGAAAGGTACCATTTTCAGAATACAGTTCTCTTCAGGGGAGGTGTAACGCCTCTCCTGTTTGAGAGGTTCTGGCCATGGAAAGAGGGTCTGTGTACCTCATGGTATCACTCAATAGTAAGCTACCTTTGGCAAAATAATATTCTCATCGACGATCAGGATTCCGATTGAGATGTTTTGCCCTTCAAGACTTTCTGGTAGCTATCAAAAGAGAGATACCATTTGCAGATACAATTCTCGTCACCGAGAGGCATTTTGCCTGTCTTGATAGAGAAGTTCTGCCCATTATGGGACTAAAACTTGAAGATTTCATGTAGAGGGTCTGATCTGACCTCTCATGTTGAGTGAGACGTTTTAATAATCGATGCGCCTTGAAGAAGGCATCTTATTTAAGATTATCGTGGGATGGAGGGATTCCAATGCCTTCCCAATTGGTGATGACAAAATAAGGTATGTTTTTCTTAAGATTTTACAATATATTTTTTAAGTATTGGTATCTGAATATCATTAGAAAATAATACTTTTTATGATTAAAATTTTTTAATTGAATATTCATGGTCTCTTTTCTAACCTTTCAGGAATGGGGAACTAATAAATACCTTATTGATTCAGGTTTACTCGTGTACCTACCTTAAAATCTCCTCCTAAACCATCCTGTGGAAGAGAAAAATTGTAAAATGCATATGAATAGCAGCACATTCTAAATTGCTTTGGCAAGATAAGTCATTCTGTACCTAATGATCTTGACTTAATACCCATCACCTACTACAAAGCTAAGATGTGGTAGAAATCGATGAACCAGATACTACAGGTTAGTTTGGGAAGGTTCGTGCAGGCTCTCCTCTTGAATAATCTAAGGTAACTCTTTTATCATTTAATAGATCCTCATTTCAATATAGGTTTAGCACTATGCATCCAAAATTGTAATTTCCTTGTTTAATTGCTTTGTAATCATCTATTATGATCAGCTGCTATTACTGGAATTTAAATTGGCATTTATAATTATAATAAATATATTATGTGTTTGTCCTATTATTCATATAGAGAATATGCACTGAATGTTCCACAAATAATACCAGAAGCTCCAGAGTGCTGCAGCTTGGGAGTAAAGTGGAGAATGGTGGAAATGGACCACTACAGTCTACCTTACGGGACAGTTGCTTAAGAGAGACACCAAGTTGCGGAGACATTCATTGGAAGAATGTATGACTCCTCTCGATGGCTCCTGTTTAGGGCGAGGGAAGTTTAACGGCAGCCACTGAGTGCTCCAAGGGTGGCTGCAGAGTAAGATATTATTACATATATTGTTTTCAATTCATTGTTTTTAAATGCGTCTCTAAGTTTTCCATTACAATGCAAGACCTAATTATTTCTTTGATCAAGTTTCAATGGTGTTATATCATGTCAATTTATGTTTTTAATCGGTAATGATAAGTAATTGGGTTTCAGGTATGATACAGTGGATTTAGATGGTGTGATGGGGAAAATCAGGAATTTTTTCTTATGCTCTTGCTCCAGTTTGCATCTGTTGAATTGTTGTGGTTTTCCGTTCGTTCTGATGAAGTACTGTTAAATCCTCTCCTTTCAAAATATCTTGGCTCCTGCTTTTCCTTTCACATTGCTCTATGCTAGATCTGGGGATACATGATCATAATACTCTGGGAAGTTCATAATTTTTTATATATATTTCATGCCTTATTTGAGTTATAATATATATTTAGATATAATATTGCAATTACTGTCAATATGTTCCGTTATACAGGTTGCAATGGGATTTCAATAATTTGCTTTTTATGACAGCCAATGTCTGCCATCTTAACTAGCAGATTTTATTATAGTTATATGAATATTTCCAATTGGAGATCATGGATGAAGTTTGTGGGATGTATTTCTTGAAATCTGATTTATTTCAATGATCATCCTTGTGGTTACTTTACATTTAAGCTGTCTTTTGGTTTGCTTTGTTGGATTTCTTTTTCTTATATTCAATGGTAGAAGATTTTACACTTTTGTTATTGCAAACATACAATATACAATGTATTTTAGGGTCAATTCCTTCATACTAATTGGATTTTTACTTTATCCATATTCATAGTATGTAGAAAGTTTTTCATGAAAAAATTTGAGTTCGAGATTTCAACCGAAATTCATGTTTTGGGGTCTCTAGTATAGGTTCTGACCATTTTTGGAACGATGTCTGCATCTGTGTGTGTGTGTGTGCGTGCGCTTGTAGGCGCTCTAACGTGAAAACTATTAGCCCTATCAGTACCAAACCTCACATATATACTGTGGTGTACTGATAGAGTTGAAAATTTTTTGGAGCAAATCGTTTAACTGCAAGTTGAGCTATTTTTTTCTCAGAGGCAAATTTTCTTTTTGGTGAAATATCTCAAAAAAAATTATATTTAGGTATATACGATTGTTTATAAAAGTTTTAGAAAATGAATTTTTCTATAACTGCTGTATTGATCATATTTTTTTATCGCTGATTGCTAAGGAGTTATTCGTGAAATACTGATAAACTGGAAGTTGCTGATTATGTACTTTGTACTTCGCTCTATGGAAAAGGCAATTTTAATCGTTTTTCATCGAACATGTCCCAAAAAACATTACTTATAATGTTTGTTACGTAAAAGATATTATGATATAAAATAATCACTTATCTTCCATGTTTAGTTTGAATATGGAATTCGAAAATACTGTCGTAGAAAAATATTGATATCTTATACATGAAGAAAGTCATGAGCTGACCACATCAGATTTTTTTGTAATGCATTGGTGCTAGAGAACAGCAATGGTTAACCGTTTCGACCCGCGTTCTCAGAGCGCCTACGAGCCAGGGTCTATTCGATGACGTAGGCAAAGGGTGTAGGTAACGGTAAATGGCACACGGGTTCGGCTTTACTGGAAGGGAACACGAGTACTCAAACACCCACGCGGGTCTGGATGGGTTGAAGAGACTCAAAATGAATCAATTGACCCGCCTTGAATCGGTTCCTCCGTCTTCCTCGTCCCTCGCCGCAGTGCTCAATGAAAACCTGCTTACATGTGGAAGCCGTTGTAATTTAGCGATGGTTCTTGTGCAGAGTGGTTTACAGGTTGTTTTTTTTTCCTATTTGCGATATGTTGTTGATTTTTTTAATGTTAGATATTGATAAAAAAAATATATCTCTGAAAATTGGTTCACTTATTTCAAACAGAAAAAAGTGTATATTGCTTGTAAGATTACTTTAACTTGAGTACATATTTCCACCGATTTATTGCGTCCGACTCAGATGGACGAAGTTAGAAGTCATACGTCGACATTCATTTTGCTTCTAAATGATTTAAATAGAATCTAGTCAAAAAGCAAATCCTTCTCTTAATTTGCATAAGCATTTGCTTTTACTTGCTAGCAAATGCTTTAAATGACGAGTAAAATGTCGACTTGTTTCCATAGAAATGAAGGAATCAGCTATAGCCGCCACACGAACAGCATTCTTGTTCAATTGAAACGTAAATCGGTAACTATTGCTTGAAAATGAGTTATTGTTAATTTTATGATTAATAAAGATATTATAATGGTGTGAAAAAGTGATAGAGAATGTGAAGATGTATCCTTTCTTATTTTTAGAGGAATGGTCTCTAAGAAACATGGCGGTGTATTTTATCCAAGATGATTGGTAAACGTCGTTCGCGATTAATTGCGTTCAAGTAATAAGGTTATACTGATTTGTCCTTCTTGGTGCGAGGATCTGACACAAAGGGAGAAATATTTTTTTATTAATCCAAAGCTGGTCTTTCATAGAGAAGATCAGTAAGGAATCGATAGCATAGAATTTTGATTATGTATGTATTGTGTTAGATAAAAACATGCAAAAAGGAGGGGTTGAAAACAGGTCATTTTTTGAGGATCGCTTTGTAATATGAATATAAATCCCTTTTAAAAAGTTATAATCTACCAAATGCTTTGCGTAATACCTATTGCGTATTGCTATTGCGTATTATTATTATTGCGTATTTTCTGAAATATTATCTAAACTCGTCACAATAAGGATTGAATTAATCGTCCATGACGCCAAAAGAGCGATCAATCATGTATTTTTTTGAATTTTTAAAGCAGAAACTGAAACTAATTTCTGCATAGAGCCGAGCTGAAGTCTATATGCACTTTTGCAAATATGTTATTTGTTGAGTTTCATGTTCTATCATAAATTAGTTTTATTTGTTCATGACGATGAAGGATTTTCAGCAAAATTTTCTTTCGTTTATTCCGCAGTATTACACGATCAATTGTGAGAGGCGGTAAATGCCTCTGGCACAGGCCCTCGACACGACCAAGCTCCCAGGTGTGCAAATGATAATTATCAATATATATATAAAATATAAAAAAATTATAAATTATAACATATACAATGTCACTCCTGAGTTAGATTCCGGAACCTTTGCAAACGTAGTCTTCAAGGAGTAATGACCGCAGGAAAGATCAAAATAATTCTGGGATTTCAATAGGTAAAACCCAAGGCGAGAACTACACAAAGGTAAGCCCACACAGTCTTTCTTATATGATAAGACTGGTCACCATCACCACCTACTGAGCGTTAGGCACTTGCCCCTCAGCAGGGGTGAGGTCGGATATGTCGGATCCCTTGGATTTCCCCAAAACCCCTTTCATTTTTGAAAATTGAATTTGAAATTCTTTAACGTTATTATTTACCATATAAATGGTATAAGCGTTATTATTTACCAATAGAATTTTATCATAGATATTCACGTAGAATAAGGAGTTAGTCATAATTCAGTGAAGTGAGATATCACACGTCTCTGTTGGTTGAATTGAAGGTGAAATTCTTTGAAACTCCTCAAAATGATCCGAAAAAGAAATAGATTAGTGAGCATTTAAAATTTTATTTTTTCCTGATAGACATCGATTTATATAAAAAATGCGTAAATGATTTTCATTCATTGTTTTCTTATTATAAAAACGGAATTTTTCTTTGATTGATACTTTGCATCCATTACGAAATGCGCAAAAAAAGAGGTTCAATTCGATCGTTCATTCTCATTTCGTCTTTTCTCATCTACATTAATGGAAATAATTATAGAAAAAATTCGGTTTCGCCTTTCCAGATCAATTCACAGTGAGAATATTAATATAGTTGTATGTAAAAAAGAGAGCACGAACGTCAAGGCTGCATCAATCAGATAACAATTATTTCAATATCCTTTCAGACATCCCGTAACGAAAGAAAGCCTTCGCTTTTGAATCGCGCACGTACGTCAAAGACGATGATGACGTTACGGGTTCGACTGATTCAAACGGTGCGAGTTGGCTCAAACCGTATTTTGGCGGTTACGGGTTGACTCGTAACCCGTCCTTTTTGGGGACGGGTTGACCATACGGGTCAAAACTACTCATTTGCCGATCTCTAATTGGTGCTACTTCTTAGGTATCCCAGAACAGCTTTTTGATGACATGTAGGTGTTTTCCTTGCTCTCGTTTTGATTGTAATTATTGGTGTCTTTGATAGGGGCAGAATTTCATCGCATTTGAACAATGGGTTCCTTGTGATGGCTAGGATTTACCCACGTATTGGTCTGGATATTTTAATGTTCCTATATAGATTCTTAAAATTATAAAATATATATAGAATATATGCAATAAGAAATATAAATAAATTCTTTATGATATCAATTTCAGAATATGTTTGTCATATTATAGGTTACCATAAAATACTTGCATATTGTTACACAGAACTATTATTATTTACATTATTAATTATGTATTTTTACTGAAAATAGGTTGATACATAGGATGTATTGTGTTCTATTTTTCTGACAAACCATTACTTAAGGAAAATTATGAGACCTAATTTTAAAAATTTACATTAGTAATTGATTAATATTATTCTTTTTCAGTTGTGTAATTGCTATTCTTTATTGGCAATATATCCATTTCTAATAGAACTTCCTTTGGGAATATAATAAGTTCATAGAAATTCATTGAAATATATTCTTTGTGTATCCAGTCCTTCGGAGCATAGAGTATGCCTACCTAGTTTGGTTTGAGTACATTAAATTTTTAACACAAGCTCCGCAATGCTTTGGGCACAAGGTTATGGGTCAACGATTTAGTAGTAGTTTTTCCACAGGCCATTTTGGGAACATTGTGTGCAAGGGCAAGTGTGGTCTCGTCCGACTATGCATCACCGTCCACTGCCATGGCCTCATTGAGGCACTGGTAGCAAAAAGTGGTGTATTAAAAATTACTTTATGATGATTACAAATTAAAGTAATATCTGTTAATCCATCTCCTATCTATTAAATATAGATTTTTCTCCAATTATACCTAATTATGCATTCAGTGACTCATTCATTCATAGGTGATTAAAATTGTAACCATATTTCATTTATATTAGTAATTGCCTTGTTTAGTTACCTTGTAAATATTTAACAGGGTCTGCTCTTATTACTGGAATATCAATTGGCATTTATAATAATATTAAATATATTATATGTTTGTCTTAATATTCATATAGAGAATATGCACTGAATGTTCTTCAAATAATACGAGAAGCTCCAGAGTGCTGCAGCTTGGGAGTAAAGTGGAGAGTGGTGGAAATGGACCACTATTGTCTTCAATATGGGACAGTTGCTTAAGAGAGACACCAAGTTGCGGAGGCATTCGTTGGAAGAATGTACGAGGCCTCTTGACGGCTCCTGTGGAGGGCGAGGGAAGTATAACGGCAGCCACTGAATGCTTTAAGGGTGGCTGCAGAAGTAAGATATTATTACATATATTGTGTTCAATTCATTGTTTTTAAATGCGTCTCTTAGTTTTCCAATACAATGTAAGACCTACCTATTTCTTTGATCATGTTTCACTTGCATTATATCATATCAATTTATGTTTTTGATATGTAATGATAAGTAAATTGGGTTTAAAGAATGATACAATGGATTTCGAAGGAGTCATGGTAAAAATCAGGTATTTTTAGTTCATATGCTCTTCTTCCTTTTTGCTTCAGTTAAATCCTTGTTGTTTTCCATTAGTTCTGTTGAAGTCCTGTTGAATCTTCTCCTTTCAAAATCTCTTTGCTCCAGCTTTTCCTTTCACATTGCTCTATGCTAGATTTGGGTATACATGGTCATAACATTCTGGGGAGTAAATAATTTTTTATATATATTTCATGCCTTATTTTAGATATAATATATATTTTGATATAATATTGCAATGACTGTCAATATGTTCTGTTATACAGGTTGCAATGGGATTTCAATAATTTGCTTTTTATGTCAGCCAATGTCTGCCATCATAACTTGCATATTTTATTATAGTTATAGGAATATTTCCAACTGGAGATCATGGATGAAGTTTGTGGGATGTATTTCTGGAAATCCTTATTTATTTAAATGATCATCCTTGTGGTTACATTACATTTAAGCTGTCTTTTGGTTTGCTTTGTTGGATTTTGTTTTCTTAAATTCAATGAAATAATGGAAGTGGAAAATGACAATGAGTGGTCTGAGCCCAAATTTTTAGGATCTTGGAATAGAGGTAAACGATTTTACACATTTATTTTGCAAATATACAATATAGAATGTATTTTAGGATTATTTTTTCATACAAATTGGTATTTTTTGTGATGCATTATTGCTACTTCTTAGACATCCTTGAAATGGCTTTTTGATGAAATTTAACTTTTAGTTTTTGTAAATTTTTATTTTATATTGGCTCAGTTGAATAAATTTTTCATTCAAAGAATATGAGATTGAATATTGGGTGGATACAGCTTTGTACACTTAATTGTAACTTAAATTTCATGGTATATTGGTGTTGAAAGTCTGGTATTTGCTCCATCCAATCCATCAACAATTATGAAGCATGTATTACGATAAAGGTTGTTATACTGGTACTAATGAAATTTAACATCCCTGTTGAGAAGAAACGGACACTTTCGCTAGTATTAAGATAAAAATTAACAAATAAATTACTTTGTTCCTATAATGATAATGCAAAATTCTAAAAAAACTGTATGTGGTGAAAAAGTTTCCTAACGACTTCTGCATTTACCTCAAAAATGCATTAAGAAACAAGTGACTACTTCAATGTTACCAAAATCTTGTCGGCCTGTGTTATTATATTAATTTACGGAATAGTTTCTCTTCCCTAACAACTTCTCGAGCGTAAAGCTTAGGAGAAAAGCAATTAGATTTTGTATATATTATGTGCACATTTATGATACATTCAGAAATTTTCTAGTTACAAATACATCCAGTGTTATATTCATTTTATTTGTGAATCAGCTGTAGGTATCAGTGGCGGATCAAAGGGGGGTCAAAAGAAAATAAGCATAATTCAAATATGTATACTGAGTTTAATTGTATAAAATTTCTTACAAAAATTGATAAATAGAAAATGAATCCTCAATCCCAACTCTCAAGCCCCCCCCCCAAAGCTCGATCCTAGATCTGCCACTGGTAGGTATTTACAGTATCGAAAATTATGTAGATATTTTTGGATTTAACAAGGTCATAATTGTACTATCTCCACAATGGGACAGAATCTATTTCTGATTTTATTTCTTATCTAAAGAATATACTTAACATCATATAATGTAATTAATCTTAAATATTGCATTTCAATTCTATGGACATAAAATTGTTTATAATCAGTCGATTGTAAATCTCAAAAAAAAAAAATTTAATATTTTAAAACTATATTCTTTGATATATAATCTAAATTGGGGTTTAACTGAATTATTATTTCCAGAAATATTTGCATTTGTTTTGTCCATGCCGCAATACTTCAAATTTTGTGAAGATCTGCAACAAGTTGAATTTCGTACAGCGTTCTACTGGTTGATAAGATAATGGATTCAATATCAAAGGATATCAGCTTTGAAAATCGGATTTGTACTTTTCTGCAAATGTAGACATTATTTAAATTATACAAGAGTTTATAAGAACTAAACATGGTTGAGAATCAACATTTTCTGATCATTCATTCGTAAAGAACCAGTTTTATACCAGCCTCTCTCACATTACGGTATACATAATCCATCTAATTTCCCTATGGGATAATTTATAAGTATATATAATTGTATGTATGACTGTGCACATTTTATTAAACAATTGTTGAATAAAATTGCATATTTCAAATCGTATTTTGGTACAAAACATAGAAGAGTACATCTTGCACTCACTTATCTCAATCAAATTCATTTCTGTGATGAAAGCTACTGTGGTACAACCTTTCTCTAGTTGTTGGTGACTAATGGTGGTACGGAAAACGCTCTAACCTGTTTTTGGGCAGAATACTTTACATCACCAAGGCTCAGGTCAAAACAAGTGTAATTTAAGGAAGAATTGACAAGCATTTTAACAATTATCAAACTTAAATACTTGATTTTAAGGATATCTTAATAACCTTTGCATGATTTGAACAATGATTTTAGATAAATTTCAAATGACAGGAAAGTGAAACAAAGAAGGTCTAGGTATATTCAAATCTGATCTTTCTCAGTTCAACAAAGAATGCATTATCATCCATTCATTATCAATATTTCCAATCGACATACATTTTTTCAGGATGACATGGTATTTAAAAAATTCTGCCTTTGAGGTTAGTACTAACTTTTTGTTTTTGCTTAAAGTCTGTATCGCTCTGTAACTGAAGTTCATGTTTTGTTATATTTCTGTGGATTGGATTCTTATAGAGAGAGATTATAACCGTGAAGTCTCACATCACAAAGCCCTTCTCTGTTTGGAGTCAATTCAGTCAGAATCCTATTAACCTTTGATACTTTCCCAGCTTTTTACCACTGCACTCTATGTTGTTATAAAATATATTGATGATAACAAACAAAATATACTCAACATATTTCCAATTGTAATTGCAATATGGAGAGGTGATATACAATTTAATTAATATTTGAACAAATATAACCAAGGTTTCATTTATAAATGACCTCTTTATGGAATTAGAATAATTTATTCTTCACAAAAAGTTTATGAACAAGTTACGTCGATGGTGTATGGACGAGCGAGATGGCCATTCTGAAAATGCATGTGATTACGCGGGTTGGTTAGCCTCTGTTAACCCTACCTGCATTGCAATATTGTTTTTTAGTTAATTTAATTTGTTATTTAGTGAATTATTTTATTTGAATTCAATTCAACATTTATATTGCATTTCAATTATGTGGGGTTAATGTTAAAACACTCCCAAGTGTAGCTAATAAGCAATTATTGTGATGTATAAGCTATAATGCATTAATTCAAATATCATATTCTGCGGCAAATGAGTCAGTAACATGCATGTATGCTATATGACAGTGTCCAAGTTATTGCAGCTTGTTTTTTTCTTCTCAAAGTGTTAATTACATATAATAACTAGCTGAAACGCCCGTTGATCATCAATGGAGAAATTAACAATGATAAGTACCAGTGTAAAAGACTGATTCCTTATCGTAACACTGACTTCATAATTGTAGGATGATTGCCAATGCCAGGCTAAGATAATTTTGAAAGCAATAAACAAAAAAAGGTCTTAATAAAGTCTACAAAACCACAATAACTCAATATTTTATCTCACTTTTTTGAATGAATAATTCCTTCACCTTAAACAACATTCGTTTAAAAAATATAAAATTAGATATTAAGTTAACATTATTTAAATTACTTTTTTGTTGGTTTTTTATTGATTGTATTTATTTTTCCTGGCTATATTTTTTATTGCAATAGTATTTTATAATTCTGTAAATGTTTTTATTGCAAACTGTCAATGGGATAACACTTGTAATAAACATATTATTATTATCTACAAGGTTGTATATGTAGTGAGGTAAGATGCAATATCAGCTACTATGTAAGAAGAGCATTGAGAAAGAAAATATGTCAGTCCACATCATGAACTGGAAAACCTCTTATCAGCCTATGCTCCAGATATAAGTTGAGGATAGAAGTGTCGTCAGATGGATGCCATTGGAAAAGCATGGAATAAAGTAAGGTATTGATGTGTTCTTTATGTATTTTCTCATCTACTACTACCTTCTAATTAATTCAAATTGTCCATAGAAATAGAAAGATTTTGTATCTTTGATTAACAATTTACTCTCAAAACTTTGGAATCTATTGTGAGATAAATAATTATTTTCCAAAATATGCCAATGTAATGTCAAATTCTTATTCTTGTGTACACTTAAGGAGCTTTCTCACAATATTTCGTGTGGACAAAAGTTTTTTTTTCCTCTTTATTCTTGGTTAGAGTTTGAACTTGGAAATGTATACTAAGGTAGTGTAAAGTTAATGTGTAATGGTAAGGTAATGATTAATGTATATTGAGTTCCTTTTCTGCATATCCTCATTGCAAGGCTTATTCTTATGTATCACTTGGTATTATTATTATTTGTCTGCGAAATGTAATGTTATATGCAAAAAAATCACGGATGTGTTTAGAGCTATGGTTATTAGTCTTTTAACTACAGCAGGCCGTATTAATTTATTTATTAGTTCTCCCTTGATAAATTCATTTATATTAAAGTACAAAATCATATTCTAAGTCACAAATAAGGAATTTTATTTTAATGATTTTGAGGAAATGCTAATTCTTGTCATGTACATACAAATATATACATATACATTATATGATATACATTACAAACATGCATTTGCTAGTGATACTTAATTTTTAAAGGAAAACATAAAGAATTGTAGGAATTATGATTGCATGTTGAACGTATTATGATACTTTAAGATTAGCAAATATCGTAATGTAATAGTGAAACGTTATAACTATTCAATAAATGTATTTTGTTGATTGTATGGTTATAGATAATTGATATTTGGTCAGTAGTAGTTATATAGTCATTAACTATATTGTAATTATCAGTGTATAACGTACTGTATCACTGTACAGAATGGATTTTTGCTAGTGGAAAGTAGGATTTTATAACTATACCACTATAAAAATAGGTAATCATTCTGCATCACAAAGGAAATCTTGTGCTAATTATCATTTTATTATTTGAAGACTTAGCTTAGTTTGTAATGATATTCAAGGTACATTGTGAAGGGATTTCCATGCATGCTTTAATTTTCCCTGAAATTATCATGTAACAGTGTTAGTGTTTACATTTTAAAGCTTTTGAAGATATCACACCAAGTATGATGATCAATTCTCAATTTTTCGAAATTTCGACGAAAGAATGGGCAAAATCGAAAAATTTCTCTCAAATTTGAAGTTTTTCACCTTAAAATGCCCAAAATTCCAGAAAACCAAGTAAATTAGCGATTCAATGTAAATATTTTCAAGAAGTCTCTCTGGAATTCTCAAATTTATGAAAAATTTCACGAAATAACGGGCGAAAAGTCCAAATTATTGTAAAAAAATAAGTTGTTTGGTTTAAAGTTGCTTGTAACTAGAGAAAATTGTAGCCGAATAACGACCGGTTTTTAAGATTTCAACGAAATTGAACCAAATATGGTAAAATTTCTACAATTTATCAAAATATTTACTGAATATAAGAAAATAACTCGCGCTGTCAGTAAAAAATAAATTAAGGAATAGGACAGGTGAAAATTGCACATTAGGATGTGCGCCCAGGAAAATCATTTTGGCAGTACAATACTAAAAAATGAAAAGCCTAGTGAAGTTCGGACTAGTTTTAAAGCTTTCGAAGATTCCACCCAAGTAGTATAACGAATTCTAATACAAACGAATTGTATACGAAAAAATATGATGTGGCCAGCACATGACTTTCTCCACAAATAATTTTTTATCCACGACAGTATTCCCGATGACTATATTAAATTTAAACTTGCCGGATAGAGGAAGATCCCTCGTTCGATTCCCGGCCCTGTCAGACCTTTTTCAAGTCCGTTATTCTTTGGGATGTATAGGTGTTTTCAAATTTATAGTATATTAACTTATTGTCACAAAGATGATAAATAATGCTTTTCTGGACGTATTGGATGAAAACCGATAAAACTGGCGATTAATTATAAATTTCTCCAATATATTAAGTGTTAAAATTTTAGCAAGTTACAAACAAAAACTATTGATAATAATAAAGACCACACATTTAAACAGTGGGAACTTAAAAGGTGACAGAGAATGTCGAAAATTATCAATATACACAAAAGAAAACCAAATGGAATAAAAAACAAAGAAGAAAACTTTTAAACTTTATCAATCAGCAAGAGAGTCAGCTCACAGTTATAATTCTCTGCTAAATATTATAATTGAATAATTATTTTGAAATAAATATGCGTGTTTTAAATTTAAAATCAGTCTCCAAATAAAACTCTGAGGAAATTTAGTAATCATGTTGTATTTAACATGATTATGAAATGGTATAAACGAAAACACAATTTTGACGTAAATATGTCGCAATAACCAGAAAATTGGTTAATTATGATAAGACTGATGGTAGCGAATATTTTTTCTAATATTACTAATAGAAAAATACATTTTCCTAACTTTTGTAGATAATTGCGTTTACCTAAATATCGCATTAATAGAGAAATTTTGCAACAACGGAAACGAGCTTCCAAAAATTTCTCAACTTCCGAATGACCAATTTACTCCAAAAGCTAATCAACTCTAACAGCATATACCAAAGTGCTATATATGAAGATTGGTATTGCTAAGGAAAATTGTTTTAACGTTAGAGATCACAAATATACACACAGACATAATTCCGAAAATGGTCCAAACGTGTTCTTGAGACCCCAAAACATGTCAAATAATGTCGTGCTCTCGGACTATAGGCAAAAAAGCCAAAAAACTGAAAACCGATCGAAAGATGGCCATTATTTGTTTATTTTCCAAAATTTGCTAATAAAAGTGAGATTTTTGTTAAAATTAAGAAAAAATCTCGCTTACCTCTTCGATACGTGTCCATATACGACTAGGTTTCTTCAAACTTAAGGCAAAATACAGCCAAAAAAATAAAAAATAAAAATGAAAAAATGCCCATTTTTGCCGAATTTTCCGTTAACTGCTAGTAAAACTGGAATTTTTGTTCACGATAGGGAATGATCTTGCTGAGATCATCAAAATGAGTCTAAAATCTAGTCGGTTTTCTCAAATATTAGGATATTAAATCAGAAAATATAAATGTTTCGAAAAAATGATTATCACCGATTTTCCTGAGTTTTGCTTTAAAATTGGAATTTCTGTGCAAAATATGGAAATCTCTAGCTTTGATCTTAAAAAAAGTCAAAATTCAGGTATGTTTTAAAGAATTTCAGGAAAATACCGCCAAAAAACTGAAAATGTTCGAAAAAAATTACCGTTTTTAGCCGATTTGTCTGTAATTTGCTGATTATTGAGAAAAGTTTGTTCAAAATATGTATAATTTTTGGTATAATCTTCAATACGACACCTAATACATGTAGCTTTTTTAAATTTTAGGCAAAATACAGTGTAAAAAGTGAAATATTTCGAAAATACTCCCAATTTTCGCTGATTTCTCCATTATTTCCAATTAAAAATTAAATTTCTGTGCAAAATAACTAAGCATATCGCTTAGTTCTTTATGAAAAGTCCAAATTTGACAAGGTTTTCTCGAATTTTAGGCAAAATACAGCACAAAAACAACATTTTTGAAAAA
Organism: Sympetrum striolatum; assembly: GCA_947579665.1. Classification (NCBI taxonomy): domain Eukaryota; kingdom Metazoa; phylum Arthropoda; class Insecta; order Odonata; family Libellulidae; genus Sympetrum; species Sympetrum striolatum. The sequence continues at coordinate 9,054,164 of OX388347.1, forward strand.
ATGCTAATTTTTCGCTAATTTTCAAGTATTTGCTGATTGAAGTGGAATTTCGTTCTGAAATATGGAATGTTATTGCATAGATATTCAAAACGAGTCCAAATTGGAGTATCTTTTCTCGGATTGTAGGCAAATAAATCCAAAAAAAACAAAATGTTCGAAAAAATGCCCATTTTTTGTTGATTTTTATAAATAAATTTTTTGTTGATTTATACAAATATGGAATAATTAGATCTTTAATGCCTGTCTGATACGACTATGTTATCTCGAATTTTAGGCATAATACAGACAAAATACTGAAAATGTTCTAAGAAATGTCCATTCTTTGTTGATTTTTTCAAAATTTGCTGATAAATGTGGGATTTTTGTTAAAAATATGGAAAAATGTTGCTTAGATCTTTAATTCGCATCCAAATTAGAGATGGGCGCCACGCCGATTACGCCAGCCACCGACAATACGGGGCACGCCATCGCCGGAAATTTTATCGGCGGTGGCGTGGCGTAGCTTGGATTTAAAAACAAAGTCCCACAGTCGAAAATATGCTGACAAGAAGTTGATTAATTGATTAATTATATAACAGAAACAGGTTCCCCAAATTATATCTGTTTTAATCTATTATTTATAGATGCTTCTCCGGATTCATTCATATATATAGATAGAGAGGATACAAATTCACAGGCTAAACCACAAGCGTCATTGACATGAAATGTTTTCGACATATTGGCCATAACGTGTAACCGCCAGAAAAAATGCGAATTTAAACCTCAGTGTCATGGGTTGGATTCCAGAGGGCCCCAAAGTCCCGATTTTTCCCGTTTAAATGCATTGCTTTGATTTTCGGGATTAAAAAAAAAACTACTTTCCGGATAGGTAGAGAATCAAAACTCAAGGAGCCTATATATATGGTTATGATCTATCAAAAAAATTAATGAGTTTTACGGAAAATATCCTGGGTTCGATGCTAGGACGATGCAAAAATCGGCCTTTTAAAATACATTGAGGTAGTTTTTCATTATTTTTTTTGATGCACTTATTGAAATGATAGGAAGTTCTTCCTTCGATAGAAGATGTATATTAAGACTCGGCTTAAGAAAAAAAATTAAATAAGACAATGCTGTTCCTGGGTTCGATGCCAGAGCATTTTACAAAATCTCAGTTAAGGAATATATGTGAAAATCAGGACGTCGTTTTAGGCAGTTGCACCCAATATTTCTGCTCGAGTTTTCACATGTAGTTAGAGACTGTGATCTTCTGTTGTTCTGTAGTATATATAGTAATTTCACCAGTAAGACCCGGGTTCGATGCCTGACGATGAAATTTCAGCGAATTTCAAATCTTTTTTTTTACTTTTGAGGACCGTCCCGATATGATACCGATATGAAATTAGTGTTGTCGATCTGCTTGCAGTATGCAAGCTACATACTATCTATCTATCAATCGATCTATATGAATGAATCCGGAGAAGCATCTATATATAATAGATATATAGATGCTTCTCCGAATTCAATCATATATATACCTATATAGATAGATAAATAGGATACTAATTCACAGCCTAAACCACAAGCATCATTGATTTGATATTTTTCGATGTATTGGCTATTAGGTGTAACTGCCAGAAAAATTGTGATTTTGAACATCATTGTCATGGGTTCGATTCCAGAGGGCCCCCAATCCCGATTTTTTCCATTGAAATGCATTGCTTTGATTTTCCGGAATATTTAAAAAATACTTCCCGGATAGGTAGAGAATCGAAACTCTAAGAGCCTTTATATATGGTCTGGATCTATTGAAAACATTAATGACATTACGGAAAATATCCTGGGTTCGATGCTAGGATGATGCAAATACATGGGAGTAGTTTTGTGTACCTCTCGCCCGATCAGGGTACACTTTACTCAGGCGGCTATCACTTAAAGCATAGTTTTCTTCAAATTTTTGCAGTTTTTTGCCTTAGAACTTGTATGAATTTCTTTTAAGTATCAGAAGTTAGTTTTAAAGGAATTTTATATTTTAATTTCTTATTAGTGAAAAAAGATATGAATTTTAAATAAATGAAAAAGCAATTTATTATCGGTCTTCCCATTAAAGTTATTGAGGTGAATCAAACTTAAACAAGAATGTCCACAGAAACACAAGTTCAATAGTAAATCAATTTTAATCCAGGTAATCGAAATTTATTTCATTCTTTAAAAATTGTAGAATGAAAACCGCCAAAAACAATTTGAATTTCCGATCGAGCTTCGTTTTCACGGCGATCGCATCGGCACTCCCGCCCGGTATCCGTGTCTAGGAGTACGGTGTCTTAGGGAGGGGCCCGGGTGGTCAGTTTGCAATTTTTGACCTCGAATATCTCGGCTCCTAGGTCGCGAGGGAGCGTATGATTTCACAAATTTTATTTTTTTACCGTCAGCTCTGAATCTGCCGAGTTTGAATCAAATCGTTGAGTAACAGTCCGTTAATGTTCCTTGTCAGTGCTCCGAAAGCCGTATCGTGCATTTGTTGAGATTTCTCCTTTAGAAATGTATTTATTCTATCTCACTCCTGTCCAAAATGTGTCCCCTTTGCTTAAATTCTCGCAAAAGTTCTTCCAACTGGGAATATTTCTTTAATCTCAGCTCGAAATATCTCGAAAATGCGATGAAAAGGATCGAAAATCTTGGAAAATATTCATTTTATAAGGATTTTTCCCGATAAACTGTAATATTCACAGCAATAATTTATGCATATTTAAGTGCGTATTCATAATGCTTTTTTTGGTATAAACATCAAAACCTTACCATAATTATTTGTAACGCAATCATTTTTGGGATGTGTTTAACGAAAGCAGAACTTCATTCTTAAAATTCTCTTAAACACTTTCTAAACTCTGTATATTTCAATCCAAGGTTTCATCACCCAACTTCAAGCTATCTGGGGCCTGCATCGTCTTTCTTGGGAGATCATCTATTCTTTTAATAAGCCTGATAAATGCCTACAAAATTAGGAGAGACTTTTGGAAAACCCTAAGCCAGAAATGTCTACATGCCAAATCAGAAGATTCAATTCCAGAATTGTCCTACCAGGTAAGCTTTCTGTTAAATGTGAGCGTAATTGCTGAGAGAGAAGAGCTCCTTAAAGAATACTTAAGCGAGTCGTTATAGTAATAGCGATTAACTATTACTACACCAAAATATAATTGAGTAAAATATGCTCTCTCTATTCTCTTGTAACTTACATCACACGAGAAAATCTCTGTTAAATTATCAATTATATCGTTACTGTTAACACTAGGAGGACGGGAGTTTCGTTCTACCTAGAAGGACGGCGGTGGTCATTTTGACCACCTACTTTTAAAATTCGTAATTAAATACTTTCATTAGTCTCAAAGACATGAATTTTGCAGAACTTCATAATGTGACTTTTGTGCAAGTCTTGATAAGATGCTTTACCTCATAATTTGTTTAAATTTTAATTAATCAAACAAAACGTGGACCGATGTCCTAAATCTGCAGTTTTTTATACTCTGCAATACTTTTCTTACTCAAACTAGACCAATGAAACTCATATTATTGGAATAAGCGGTAGAAGGTCCGAATTGTTGATAAAGGTCCATCGCGTTACGCCAAGATTGCTATGCCATCTGACGGAAAGCAGATAAAACCATTCGTTCGTGCCTCGGGAAAAACCTCCAGCGAATACGATAGCGGAAGAATTTTTCGAATTATGTCGTGAAAAATTCCAATCTGGGGTTTTTGTGCACGCTAAATCGTTTTATAACATTTAAAAATACATCAAACCACTTTCAGCAGGGTTACCAACATATAAGTTTTTATCATTATAAAATGTCGTTCCAATTATTTTCTCAGATATCTAACTTATATCTCAAATTTACATTTAGTTATCTTTCTTGAACAATTAAAATTGACTCAGGGATACTAAATTTATGAAACAGGGCTGCCAACCGTAAGAACGGATCTCTAAACAGAGAGTTATGCGTTTGCAGTAAAAACTTACTAAAGAGATATTTTGAGCACAGATTTGTTTCATGTGATTTGTTGTAACTCTTTGGGATCCCGAATTAGTTGATAAACTATAAAGAAGCAGGGTGAACATCATCTTCGGCTGTAAAGTCAAGGCGGCGATCAGATCTTCATGGAAAACCTGATAATTTATCATGCATTTAACAGGAATGAGTTCATAATTGCTAACCTATTCATTGACGCAATATTAACAACCAAAACAAAAGTAACAACAACAATAGCGATTTTCTAATGTTATTCCGCTTTATATAAACCTGCTGAAGATGTTTGCTACTCCTATTAGTTAGACACAATATTTTGAAAAAAAAAAGATATATAGAAATACTATAAAATATCGGAGAAAGGGACAAAATTTAGGAATGTTAAAAGTTAAGTAAAATATCACCTTTTGGTCTGTGTTATCTTACTTTTAACTTTCATCATTCCTAATTCCTGTCCCTTTCTCCGATGATCTCAATTATTTATATGTAGACTCTTAAATTAAAAATATTACATTTTCCGTTAATTATACAGTCCAAAACATATTTTCTTACCGGTTACATGCATAGAATTTAAATATATATTTACTTATTTACTCATATTCCATGACGCACATAAATTCCTCACAACGTTAGATGAAAGGTGAGACTTTTCAGTATAATTTTTGTCATAAGAAGAACGGGAATTTCGCCCTACCTAGAAGGACGTTTCGCCTTTACCTGTGACCTGAAATTCTTTTTCACCTCCTGGAGGCCAGTTTTATTGCATTAATACTTATTTTAGGCATACATATACTCACTTCATCCTTCAAGGATTGTTATTTTCCATCAATCAATTGTTTATAATCAATCATCTGAATTCAAGAGTTTTAATTTACAATATAGGGCTTAAAAAATCATGCTCAATCAATGTCGTTTAAAATACAATTTATTTAATCAACTAAAAACAATGGTACAACAATTTTTTAATAGTCACAGTTAGTAGATCTCTGCTTGTAAAAGTAAATCATTTTTTGGCACATTTTCGACAAATCGTAACTTTTTCGGAACATTTTCCACAACAATTTTTTTCACACTGTGAACATACATAACAAGATTTGTTAACACATTTTGGAGAAATTTGACACTTTTTTCTCTTTTGTGATTTTGGAGGCATAGCAGTTTCCTCAGAAGTATTTCTAATTTGAATATAACAAGATGGTAAAGGCTCCGTCGGAAATGAGTCTCCCACCATTTCTGCCACCAATCTTTGGATGTATTCCTTGCGACTCAATTTACAGTTCGTTGCTTCCTTATACAGAATCCAGCTATTTATTGACGCTAGATCCAATATATTAAAAAATACGTGCACAGGCCACCTTCTAGTTGCTGAACGAGTGGAATATTTCCGGCACATGCTGTCCATAATATCCACTCCTACTTTGTTCGCGTTGTAGAACAAAATTGTGTCTGGTTTTTTCTTTTTGGTATCGGAAATCAACACATCTTGGTGCATAGTACTAATTAAATGCACATTCTTATTTTTTTTAACTAGGTAATTCGTCAGAATATGGCTTTGGCTATTTTTATACACTCTAGTTGAGTAGATATCACTATTCAGACGAACAGAAGGTGGTAATTCTCGTCTGTTTTTTCTCATTGTTCCAACGAGAGAAATTCTATCCTTTTTTAATTTCTCTGCCAGACTAACTGAGGAGAAGTGATTGTTACAAGTAACATTTATGCCTGAATTCTTGTACGGATCTGTTAATCGCAAAATAACATATTCCCCTAAAGACTGATTAGATGGTCTCGTATCATCCTTGCCACAGTACGGGAATGCATTCAGGCAGTACTTTGATTTTACATCCGTCAAAACCCAGAATTTAATTCCAAATTTGTCCAGTTTGTTTGGCATGTACTGTATAAAAGGACATCTACATTTCATAGGGTATAGTTGTTCATCGGCTGTTACACTTTTGCCTGGATTGTAGCAGGCCCGAGAATTTGTAATGAATTTATTCCACGGCTCAGAAACCAAACCAAATTTATCTTCTCTTAGAACTTGAGTACGAGTTTCTCTAATATCAAATCTTAAATGTCTCATGATGTTCAGGAATCGATCCCTAGACATTGTTTTTGAGAATATTTTAGAGCCCCATGTTTTTCCCCAACAACTTTTTATTGGCAAATGCCGTTGTCCCAAGACGCCTCTTGCATATATTAGAGCAATGAATTTATAAAGTTCCTCTCTCGATAAAAACCAATCCGGATCTTCATGTTTTCCATGCTCAACGGTGCATTTCACAATATTGTCTAAAAGGGAGTCACTCACCAACAAACGGAATGCACTCAATGTTGATGCCTCTTGAATATTCCTTTTAGCAAATGGAGTTGGTCCTGGTGCTAAATGCAAAATATTTTGTTGTGTGAATCTTCCTGGTTGAGGTTGATTAGCCGGAATCTCCAGCCACTGTGTTCCATCCGGAGCTGTTTCCCTTGATGCTATTGGTTCGGGAGGATTTCTATAAAACGATAATGATGGTAACCATGAGAATTGAGTTATTGTAAGATTTATTTCATTAGAGTCCATTACTTTCTCTTCACCGATTGTGTAAAATATCATTGAATATAGCGAACATATGCACCGAATCAAATAGCTTGATTAAATAGAAAAATGCGTACAAATTCATATTAGCATAGACTTTAGATTTTGATGAAGAAAAATAGATTACCAACGCGCCTTCTAATTTACAAATGTTACGGATTGCACTAAAATGTATCATATATATTACCCAGTGAAATTACGAACAAATTTGAAGGAAAGTTTCACTTACATGTTAGAAGACTTGCTACTATCGCTGGAGTCACTCTCCAATTCACTTCCGAAGTCTTCAATATCAGAATCAGAACCGCCTTTCACTTGCTGATGCCGAAGGATGCTCTCTTCTGCCTGCAATTTCCGGTTCACTTCCTGATTGATCTTCCTCTAACTCTCGTAATGAAGCAAGAACCTCATCTGAGGCATGATATCGCCATGAAGCCATTGGTATGATGATATTTTTCGTTCTCTGCCTAACAAATATCTAAAGTGGATTCACTGTTGAGACACCCGGACAGTCGAGAAATATGGACGACCCTTGGCTGCAGGAAATACTAGTGACAGACTGCGACTACGAGCACAGAAGGTTTGAAGAACACTTCCGAAGTCCCGCTAATACTTATTGAATGGTAACCAGTAGCCAAGAACACCCACGCGATCCGCCGGGAAGATGAGGACTGAGGTCCTTTCTGTTCAAGAACTAATCGTTACAGTTGTAATTTAGCAGCCAAAGAGTAAATTTTTCCCTCTGTGATGGGAAGGGTGCCGAGTTTTACGACTTGCAAGCGGAAGGCTTACCCCTTCTCGCGGTGGGAGGCCGGACACCCGGGTGAGCTGATGCCGTTAGGCGCACATGTTTACTGACAATGAGTACAAAGAAGTAATGGGTCCGCGAAAATACTTGGTGAGGACCAAACATTTTTCGAAAATGCTCACAGAAAAAAGGGTCTATGCTCACTGCAAAATGGAATACATGCTCAATCTTATTTATAAAACATACTCGTAATAGAGTAGAGTAGTAAAGTTCCGCCGGACCATAACTTCAGTAGACGTAAGAATAAAAAAAAATGAAGCTTGCAAAAAATCCCCAAGGGTAATGAATTCTGTAAATACATATTCATAATTTATACTGTAATTATACCTTTGTGAATGCCAGTGATAATAAAATCATCATGTAATCTATCAGATCTGAAAATTTAAATTTCTCTTGACGTTCTTCAGATGATCAGGAATCATTCGCCGTACATAATAGTCATATGAGGGAAAAACTGCATGCATATATGCTGGTATTTTCTTTTCGGTACTTGTGATAATAAAGATAATTCAATATAATATAAATACATGTTAAGAACTTCGAAGAAAGAGGTGAAAATTTGCCAAGTAAGGAGGTAGGGATCATATGAGCCGCCCTTTTTGGTATAACTTCTTGTAAAATATACCAAATATGGGTTCACATGTAGTAATTATTAATGAAAGTCTAAAATATATATAAACATTATAAAACAAGCATCAGAGAGGATAAGCTAAGCACAGAATAGAATATGTGTAGGAAAAGGCCATTTTCGATATATGCATGCTATATTATTAGGTTTTCCATGAAGATCTGATCGCTGCCTTGACTTTACAGCCGAAGATGTTGTTCACCCTGCTTCTTTATAGTTTATCAACTAATTCGGGATCCCAAAGAGTTACAACAAATCACATGAAACAAATCTGTGCTCAAAATATCTCTTTAGTAACTTTTTACTGCAAACGCATAACTCTCTGTTTAGAGATCCGGTCTGACGGTTGGCAGCCCTGTTTCATAAATTTAGTATCCCTGAGTCAATTTTAATTGTTCAAGAAAGATAACTGAATGTAAATTTGAGATATAAGTTAGATATCTGAGAAAATAATTGGAACGACATTTTATAATGATAAAAACTTATATGTTGGTAACCCTGCTGAAAGTGGTTTGATGTATTTTTAAATGTTATAAAACGATTTAGCGTGCACAAAAACCCCAGATTGGAATTTTTCACGACATAATTCGAAAAATTCTTCCGCTATCGTATTCGCTGGAGGTTTTTCCCGAGGCACGAACGAATGGTTTTATCTGCTTTCCGTCAGATGGCATAGCAATCTTGGCGTAACGCGATGGACCTTTATCAACAATTCGGACCTTCTACCGCTTATTCCAATAATATGAGTTTCATTGGTCTAGTTTGAGTAAGAAAAGTATTGCAGAGTATAAAAAACTGCAGATTTAGGACATCGGTCCACGTTTTGTTTGATTAATTAAAATTTAAACAAATTATGAGGTAAAGCATCTTATCAAGACTTGCACAAAAGTCACATTATGAAGTTCTGCAAAATTCACGTCTTTGAGACTAATGAAAGTATTTAATTACGAATTTTAAATGTAGGGGGTCAAAATGACCGCCGCCGTCCTTCTAGGTATAACTTTGTGTAAAATCTAACTCATAAGTATTAACAAAATTTTCATTTTATCGTATTAAATTTGGGATCAAATTGAACAAAGTCAAAGAGTTTCAGAAAATTCAAAAAATTTTTAGTTGGAAAATTTTGAAGTTAAACTCTGAAAACGGTCAAAATGACCACCGCCGTCCTTCTAGTGTTAAGAACAGAGTATCAAACTCTCCAGGTGTTAGGATAAGATCAGTAAAAGGGACTTTGATTGAGAATATTCCTTCTTATAGCACAAAATAAGGTGTTGATGTTAATAAATCCGTTTTTCAATCTTAAGCCTACTTAATGTAAGCCAATATTAATTGTTAGCAATACATAAGGCGAGGGAATTTTGATAACACAATAAAAGTATTGCTTTAGATTGTATCATTGTTGGTTTATGATTTATAGGTATGATATTAATTTTTCCCAATTTTTCTTCAGCTATTCCTGATGAACACAAGCAGAATGGGTCATTTCTTGGATTCTTTAATGTCATCTTTGTCATGTGCTTATGGCAAATGAAGGAGTCACCAAAAGGGGAATCCTCAGCTAGCTATAGTGTTGTACAAGACTTCAGTGGGTTCAAGATTCTAAATTGAAGCAATCAAGAAGGTAGAGTGAATGGTTTTTTTCTTAGAGAGAAGAATGCTGGACCACTTCATAACTGAATTGGGGCAGGACATATCATAACATCGTTACTCCTTAGCACTCATGACTGTCTTTAAATCTCTTACTGTGAGATGGCCAAACTTTCTTAGTTTACATGTTAATTATTTTGTATGTTCGCAAGTTGACACGTAAACTATTTTAATGAAAGCATTTTTATAAGTGATGTATCTAATTTCCAAGATGGTGACAGGAAATTTTTGTAAACATTTTAAATGATAAGCATGCATGAACAAAAGCTATGTTCTTTAAGCATACATCTTTAAATGCTATCTGTATTTGGAATAGCCTTAGTGGGTTGCAGAGGAATAATTTGATGTAATCTGTCCAGTCTTAATTAGGACTTAATCGTCTGATATGTTCTACTCCCTTTGTCTGCTCGGGTATTTGCAATATGGTGTCTACAAATCTCAATAACTTCATTTTATATCCTATTGTTTATTTGCTATTTGGTACATGATCATATGAAACATATGCAAGTCTTATTGCAAGGCATTGTTTGGACTGCTATTAGTAAAATATACCCATTCATATACCCTCGTGTACCTTTTATTGTACTGCTAGTTTTGTTTGTATTATATCCTCCTGTCTTTGATCTCAAACATTATCCTGGTTTGACTTTTGCTTCAAGAACAAAATGTTCATCTATAAACGGTTTTATCCAATTTTCTATCTATTGATTGCAAATCCTGGTAAAAAGTTGGTTTTCCATTTAATGAAAAAGTTAGAAAAGTAAGGAAGGAATGAAATATATGTAATGTACCTAAGATATACATGGTAATATCATTCATCAGGAGGTGTGAAATGGTTGAAAACGCTTATCAGAATATGCCTCATAATCCCCATTCAGCTTCCTGACCTCTGCTATATAGTTTTGAACTTGCATCTATAGAAAGTTAACAATGTCTATGAACATTTTTTCTGATTCCTACGAAATAATCACCAAAAAGTTATTCATAATAATGTTTGGTTTAGAGAACACTTGTGTAGTTGGCCTAAGTTTTTGGTAATTCATTGTGAACTACAATCTGAAATGTATAAAGTATGATTCTACATCATATTTGATTAAATTGATGTTGTAAATGATGCTTCCGTATTCTCTCCTAAACTAAAACTTGTACATTCAACTGATGGTTTACTTGTCAAAGGTTTTGCAGAATACTGACAAACTGTGTGGGGAGTACTTGTAGTTTCCTTGGTCTCCAGCTCTCCAGCGGGGACTGCCAGATGATGAAGGGGAAGTGCTCCTTTTCTAAGGCGACCCCTAACATAGATGTATACTTTGCGTATGTGTTTTTCGCAAACATATTTGCTGTTCAAAACTTTCGGAGAAAGTTCGAGCAATTCGGGGTTCCCTGTAAAAGGCAAAGAATAACCATGCATTAAAGGCGAAGTAGCAAGATCTATATGTGACTATTCTAACGAGGGAGGACATTTTCCTATTTTGTGAACTTGAATATTGTGATATGATGATTGAGTACAGTTACCTGAAGACTGTATTCAATGCAAATAAAACTCTTCCCCTATTGCATATTCATAGAGAAAATGAATAAACTTCGTGGTCAAGATAGAATGAAATCTTTTTGTTATTGCACATAATGTTATGGTAACATACTAATCAAAGATTAAAGAATACTTGTGTACCACATAAAATCTATGCCGGCTATGGGATTGAACACAAACAAATTAGGATGGTACCAAATTTGGTAGAGAAGATTGGAATATTCGATTTTAATAAATTTTATACTTTAAAAGTGTATGATAATATTGATGCTAAACTTACTCTATTTAGTTATTATTGACAATAATCTACTATACATAGACGTTTCTCCAGATATTACATTTGTTCCTATGCCTGGCCGTAGAATTTCCACACACTCGTTAAATTAATCATACATAATTTGGAAATCCCGCTATAAGTTGTTAATAGTAGATATGCCTAGTATCAAACGCAGGACCTTTTACAAAATGTGAATATATATGACGCCCTGGTAGAAAATGAACCTATTTAATTTAATTATCGAATTCGATATAGAACCGGGAAGGCTCAAAAAGTTAAGACTCTGTTATCCCCATCTGAAATCCATAGGGTTATGTAAATGGCTCTCTGGGATCGAACCAAGGACCATCAGGGAAACCTTACATATCTTATATAAAATGGATTTGTGATCTATATTCACATGCCGAGTTTTGCGTTCGTATGTTATCCGGAAAGGGTTAAAAAACATAGCAATTTCTAATTTTACTGACGCCTAGTGTCGATACCAGGCCTAATTGGCAGATGTGAATTAACCGTATGACTTGATAGCAATTGAACTTATTTCATGCAAAGTTTGAAGTCGATAACATACCGGGAAGGACCTAAAATAGAATTCCGTTATCCTCATTAGATATGCATTGAGGAATGTGAATGACTCTCTAGGATCAAACCAAGGACCATCAGCGAAACACTAAACTGCGTATATAAAATGCATTCGTATAATCTATCCACATACCGAGTTTAATGTTTCTATGTTATCGGGAAGGAATTTAAAAAAAATCTTAAAAATCGTCGCAATGCATTTTAAATGGGTTAATATTTACCCTGACCTAGCGTCGAATCAACGGCAATCATCGAAAATATTCTTCCAGTTTTCCTCGGATACGCACGGATTCTAGCGATCCTTAGAATTTCAACTCTCTAATTTGCCGGAAAGTGCGACAGAAAATTTTTTAAGATTCTTTTTTAACCCCTTCCCGATAACATTGAAACATAAAACTTGGCATGTTAATAAAGATTATAAATAAATTTCATATGCTTTCATAAGCAACTTTTACTCGTATAACATACATTTAGAATTTTAAAAACTCTCCACATAGGATAAGCTGAGGTACAACTATTTACTACATTAAATTGTCGTATGCTGAATAATTTACTGGCAATTTACTTTATAATATATTTACTTCTTAAAGAACTAGAAACTAATTAATCACACAGCTTACAGACTTTAGTTGACGGTTAAAGGTAAATGACGAAATTCCTGCGTTTTTGAGCGCGCCGTTCAGGGAAAGAGCTCGGAGTTACGTTAACAGAGACGTTTCTGCGCGTCATAGTTAACGTTTCGCGAAGGGAAAAGAATAAGTGTATTCATTGTTTAATGTTTCTTTTGGATGATAAACGATGAAAGTCAATGCTCACCACAATTTTCTATCCATTGCTCGGTGATTTCACTATCCAGCGTTGGGATGCGAAAAAATCGGATTCCTGGGCATCTTCGACGGCTGCTACCGCATCCGCGGTACACACATAAGTTTCCAGACATATCAGATGGGAATTGCAGGTACTACAAGCGACGATATCACAGCGGTGGATTATGGTTACTTATAGTAACACTGTCATTTACAGCAATCTGATGCAAGATAAAGGATCGATTAGTGACTACCTATTCAGCGAGTAGATGCATTTATAAATAAAAATAACCAAACAAAGAAATAATGACCAGGAATTATACACAAGGATAAAAAGGAGTTTCAGTACTCTTACCTATCATACCCTTTACTTTGTAAACCATTTAATGGTTTATTTATAAACAAACGATAACGAACGTCCCCAATTTTTTATTTTTTAAAAGTTCTTTGAATTTTGTCTTTCTCATACAGAAAAATTGTTTGGATCAAAACTGGAACTTAACTTCGTCACTATACATTTTGTATTCAAATGAGAGAATTGCGCAATTCATGCGTTATTACAAAATGTAAGCCAAAATTTAACAGAAATACATTCGCAATACATTAACAGGAATTCCAAAAATTTCCGAATTCTGCGTGATGGACGAATTTATACAATATAATTAAGTAAACAAAGGTAAATACATTGTACCTTCGCAATTGTGAATGATATCTAGCAAAAAAATGAGATAAAAAGATATCCACGAATGAAAGAAGATCATAATAGACGGACACTGAAGTCACTGTACTTACAAGTCTATAATTGTAATTTCAAGTCGAATCTAATCGCAAATTAAGATTTTATCATTTAGAAAATTTTCTATTAATACCCTTAAAGATCAAAGCAGTCTCAACATCATATACGTAAATTACTTACGTTTCTTCCGGAAATGCAGCAAACTGTTTATCGAAAACAGGAAAACGGCTGGTCAAGGCGCAAATGAAATTGAGTGTAGGATACTGAAGACGGTGCTCCCTCACGATGTTCTCTCCACAATACTCCTCGCTAAACAAAAGCTCCAAGTCGAACGAAAATATTTGGGGATGGGTGGTTTAAGCTTTGCAAGGGTTCGTTCATATTTTCTTCGGCGCAAGGGTTTTACCCGCGTCCCTTTATTCGTCCTCCTCGAAATATACCGTTAGCAATGGACGTCAGAAAACGATTTCAAAGAGTAAGTTAAATTCGGAGAGTATTCATATTCCCGCAAAGATTTTAAGAAATATTATTTTGTTAAAGAAGCGTGAGAAAGCAAATTATTGTTCGAAAAACATATGGAAAATAAAAATTTTAAGAAAATGTTTTCTGCACATAAATAAGCATGTATTTGCTTTTATTCTTCAAAAAATTATTAAATATCCTAGAAACGTCGATGTAGTTGTGCAAACAGGTTAATTCACGGCTTGAGTTAAATATTTTAATCGTCGTCCTAAAAAGAAAATTATCAAAACGTTCGAATTGAATTAGTTCGCGAATGATTACTAGATATTTAACTTAAAAAAAGGAAAATAAAATCATTGTATTTTTGAATTGCTGTTTGAAGAAGAGAATATAATATTCGATGCCTTTCATGTCAGTTAAAGTTTGTAAGGAGCTTTCACAATTTCCGCAGGGCACGGGTTTTCCCCGCTTCCCTCTCTTCGTTCTCCTCGCTATATACCGTTATTGATGGTGGTTAGAGAAAGCGATTTCAGTAAGTAAAGAAAATTCGGAGAATTCTCATTTTCCTGATAAGATTTTACGAATTATTATTAGTAAAAGGAGCGTTAAAAAGCAAAGGGTCGTTCCTGAATGAAGGATAAAAATTGATATGATATTTATAGAAATACATAAAATTTTAAAGGCGGAAAAGTTTCTGTAACAGTGATTTTTACTTTCGGTACAGCATCACGCTAAAGGTGCAATGAACTAACGGTCACGCCCTTAAAATCGTCACATGCAAAATATCTAACTGAGCGTTTTATCAATCTGTTCGTCTCTCAAACGTAATCTTAATCTCCGTTTTCGGGGTGCAAGTTTCGAATCACCTCTCGAATTTTCCCTTGTATTTTTTCAAGGAGTAAACAAATCATCACTTTCGAAATTTTCTCATGGTAATCTTATCTTTTGGTGTGAGTCATCCAACTAAATGAAGGCTTTGCAGGCGTTGAACATTGTGTGCGGAACCCTCTTATCATAGCGTTCCATTGATATCGATGTCTGCTCTGCTACAAAAAACATCACCATCGGAGTCATATTTACGAGTATGCGAAGCTATCGCTGAATTTATCAAGCGATCACTAGCAGTGTATCTGTAAGACTTGCGTGATTATTGGAGTTTTGTACTCTTCAGCAGAAAAAGACGGCCTCCCCCTCTGAGAGGCACCTGAGGTGGTAGCCTCGCCACCTCACCCATTGGCACCTGCAAGCAACCACCGATTTGGCTCATGCCCGCGTTGTAGGTCGTCAAATCATATATACTAATCGCCAAATAACGGGCATAACAGAATTTTTTATATGTTTTAATAAAGATATTCGAATCGATTATAATGTATTAAGAATTTGGGTTAGACGTTGGTTTTTTATAAATCAAAATATACTTCAATTATTAGGAATTGAAGGAAATCCAGGAAAATATTGTTGTACCCTATGATGAAAATCATATATAGGAGTTAACATTTTGGTTTACATGTATGTTCAAGATGGGGTTTATCAAAGTATTCAAATAAATTATGATACGTAATGAATACACATTACTTGCCATTACTAAAGCCCAACGTATCTCAAACGGCCCCATATTCATAAGAGAGATTGATGCACGTAGTAGAAATATACGCGTTGAAAGAGAAAGATAGCCGAAATCAATGCCCCCTATAATGAGGGGACTCATCGGCACGAAGAAGACGCGCGAGGGCTGACCACCACCCATAGCCTACGGAACCGACCATCCAGCTCGGGGCCGCTTCCTTATGCGTCGTTGCATCCAGCAAGTGGATGCAACGGACGCGCAGTGACAACTGCGCGCTGGGTCCGGAACTACGCAAAAAAGTTGGGACACTTGGATACATTGGGGCGAGCCCTCTATATCCTTACTCTATGATATTACTCTATTAAGGGACGGATGATTAGTTTTAATTTGATTCCTATTCTGATTTTAATCGAATAAAATACGTCCAGAACGAGAGAACGCCAAATTTGCTTCATATTGTTTTTCACTCCAGAATTTAATGGTTTGTCTGATAGAATTCTAATATATTTCAAACTAAAAAATCAATGAAAGAACTAACTAACTCTGGGAGCTTCTAGATATACGTATTTTTAACATCTTACGGTAGCCAATTCGAATTCGGCGCGTTAATCCAATTGGAAGAGAGAGGATGGTCGACGAAGCGTACGCTTGGCAACATTGTTCTACTCTCAACTTAATGTGGAACGATCTATAATTTAGATCTTAAAAGTTCAAGCTAGACTTAGTGGAATTTTGCCATACTTATGAAATTATGGAAAGTTTTCACAGATTATTTAGAATTGCTAGTTTCATCTACATGTAGGTGGAAGTAGTAGTGCCAAATATATTGCTGTGTGAACTACTAAGTTCTAAGTATATTTCTCAAGTGTAGATTTTTATCATTTGATGTATGTTAATGATTTACTTGATATATTATTTACTTGTATGTATATTGTACACATGGCTCTACTGATTTATACTAATAAAAGGATTTTAATTATATATATTTGTTATTATTTGTAAAAATTTGCGTACACACCATGTATACCCGGCAAATAGGCAATATGCAATGCGCGAGGGAAGGAGGGAAGAGAGAAGGGGGAGGAGTGTTGGGGGAGGTGTGTTGGTGGAAGAGGAAAGAGAGGTGGTAACCCTCTTTCCTGCTACTTTTATTGCTTCCTTTTTGGAACTCGCGGTGCGAAAAATGGGAATTGGATATTAGTGTAGAATAAATTCTCCGTAGCTAATTTAACCAAAAAGAAAAAATTGCGTCCAAATCACCCGTACAAAATTAATATCTAATACCTCAGAATCAACATTACTAGTATCGTAAATTAAAGCACGCATATTCGAAAAATCTGCGGCAAAGCAAGTAAAAGGCTTGGCCTTGTAAAGCGTATTGTCGGTAAATGCGATGAAAATGTGAGAGAGCGATGTTATTTTACCTTGGTCAGACCCCTTCTGGAATATGCGGCAAGTATATGGGATCCGGCGGATGAAACGTGTACTCGCGAACTCGAGAAAGTGCAGCGTAAAGCGGTTCGTTTTGTTAAGAAATGCTACGATAAAAAGCACATAAATATTCTCAGACGTAGGTTAGGAATCCTTGAAAGACAAGAGATTGGAAGCATGCTTAATGAATTCAGGGAAACTACATTTTCGGAAGATACAATCGGTATCATGCAACCCCCCTGCTACCTCGGTCGATCCGATAATGACCGTAAGTTAAGGAAAATAGATGCTGGGACGAATCGTTTTAAAAATCCATTTTCTCCGCGAACGATACGTGGCAATAACCGATGGTGTGCACTAACGACCGTACCCTCACACCTTGTATTTTATTAATGTAGAGGTACCCGAAAATCGTAGAAAATAAGGAATCGCTACTGACAGGTTGAGTAGTTCCGACTTGCTCCGCAAATTGGGATTTTGGTGGCGTTGATATAGCTGATAGTTGACATTTAAAAATCCGACTTTTTTAAAATTGCTCAAAATCAAAATCCATTAATTCTGGTGGTAGGTTTATTCATTGTTGTTACTATGAATGCAAGGGTTTTGCGATATAATTGCAGATAAGCGAGATATGAGGTTTTGAAAAATTAAAAAATCGACTTTTTTAAAATTGCTCGAAATAAAAATCCATTAATTCTGGTGGTAGGTTTATTCATTGTTGTTACTATGAATGCAAGGGTTTTGCGATATAATTGCAGATAAGCGAGATATGAGGTTTTGAAAAATTAAAAAATCGACTTTTTTAAAATTGCTCGAAATCGAAATCCATTAATTCTGGTGGTAGGTTTATTTATTGTTCATACTATCGCTGAAATTATCCGTTTTATTTGCTATTTTCGATAATATCTCGATATAATGACGAAAACTAAAAAACAAAATAGGGGGAAAAAATTGAAATTTCGCTAAAATTATCCGTTTTCGTTGCTTATTTGGATCATATCACGATAAAATTACGGAAATTAAGGCAAAATAGAGGAGAAAAATAGATATTTAGCAATAATTTTCCGTTTTCGTGGCTTTCTTCGATCATATATCGATAAAATTACGAATATTAAGGCGAAATAGAGGAGAAAAATTAAAATATCGCTAAAAATATCCGTTTTCGTTGCTTATTTGGATCATATCACGATAAAATTACGAAAAATAAAGACGAAATAGAGGAGAAAAATTGAAATTTCGCTAAATTATCCGTTTTCGTTGCTTTTTTCGATACTATCTCGGTAAATAATGTGGAAAATGAAGGAAAAAAATTGAAATTTCGCTAAGATTATTCATTTTTGTTTCTTTTTTCGATAATATCTCAATAAAATGAGGAAAATTAAGGAAAAAAAAGGAAAAAAATTGAAATTTTTCTAAAATTATCTGTTTTTGTTGCTTTTTTTGTCATAACTCGATAAAATGAGGAAAATTAAGGAAAGAAAAGAGGAATATGATTGAAATTTTGCTAAAATTATTCGTTTTTGTTACTTTTTTGGATAATATCTCGATATAATGAAGAAAATTAAGGAAAAAAATAGGAAAAAAATTGAAATTTCGCTAAAATTTATCGATTTTTTTGTGTTTTCGATAATATCTCGATAAAATGAGGATATTGAAGGAAACAAAAGAGGAAAAAAATTGAATTTCAATAAAATTATTCGTGTTTGTTGCTTTTTTCGATAATATCTCAATAAAATGAGGGAAAATAAAGGAAAAAAAACAGGATGATATTGAAATTTCGCTAAAATTATTCGTTTTTGATGCTTTTTTCGATAATATCTCGATAAAATTAGGAAAATTAAGGAAGAAATATAAATTTCGCTAAAATTATTCGTTCTTTTTTCGATAATTTCTCGATAAAATTAGGAAAATTAAGGAAATAAAAAGAGGAAAGAAATTAAAATTTCGCTAAAATTATCTGTTTTTGTTACTTTTTTCGATAATATCTCAATAAAAAGTCAAAAATTAAGAAATAGAAGAGGAAAAAAATTGAAATTGCGTTTAAATTATTCGTTTTTGTTTCTTTTCTCGGAAATAAATCAATAAAATGAGAAAAATTAAGGAAAAAAAGAGGGAAAAAGATTGAAAATTCGTAAAAATTATTCGTTTTTGTTGCTTTTTTCGATAATATTTCGATAAAATGAGGAAAATGAAGGAAAAAAAAGAGGGAAAAAACTGAAATTTCGATACAATTAGTCATTATTGTTGGTTTTTTCGGTCATATCTCGATAAAATGAGGAAAATATAGGTCAAAAAAGAGGAAACAAATTGTAATTTCGCTAAAAATATTCGATTTTCTTGCTTTATTTGATAATTTCTCGATACAATGAGGAAAATTAAATGAAAAAAATGTATTTTTGCTAAAATTAAAGGTTTTTTTGCTTTTTTCGATAATATCTCGATAAATTGAGGAAAATGAAGGAAAAAAAGAGGAAAGAAATTAAAATTCGCTAAAATTACTCGTTTCTGTTGCTTTTTTCGATAATATCTCGATTAAATGAGGAAAATTAAGGAGGAAAAAAGGATAAAAAAATTGTATATTCACTAAAATTAAACGTTTTTGTTCCTTTTTTCGATAATATTTCAATAAAATGAGGAAAATGAAGGAAAAAAAGAGGGAAAATATTGAAATTTCGCTACAATTATTCGTTATTGTTGCTTTTTTCGGTCATATTTCGATAAAATGAGGAAAATTAAGGAAAAAATAGAGGAAAAAAATTGAAATTTCGCTAACATTATTCGTTTCTGTTGCTTTTTTCGGTCATATCACCATAAAATGAGGAAAAATAAGGAAAAAAAGAGGAATATGATTGAAATTTCGCTAAAATAATCTGTTTTTGTTGCTTTTTCGGGTCATATCTAAATAAAATGAGGAAAATTAAGGAAAAAAAGAGGAATATGATTGAAATTTCGCTAAATTTATTCGTTTTTGTTACTGGGTTCGATAATATCTCGATAAAATATGGGCTGTTGGGCTGGCGAAGTTATTACTTGGTTTAATAATTCTATTCATAATAGTAGTCATAAGAAAAAGCAATTATATTTATATGGGGATAGCAACGTAGGTAAAAGTACTCTTATTGAATCGCTTATAGGTAAAACTAATATGAAATTTGTCTTTTATCCTGATGTAGGAAAATTTGCATACGCCGGTCTATTTCCAAATTACCACAGAATCGTTTTGTTCGAAGAGTGTGATCTAAAATTTCATTGCATTAATCTATTGAAAAGACTGGTCGAAGGAAAAGAATTTTTAGCAAGTGTAAAGTGTGCTAAGGGAAGATTAATTAAATTCACCGGTTTAGTTATCTGTGTAAGTAATTTTGATACATTAGGTGAAGACGAAGCTTTAAGGAACAGATTTAAAATTATCTATGCGTCGACGCCGTATTGGGAACTTCAGGAGGGCGTTATTCCGAAGGAGGAGATTCCTGAAGATTCGTCGTCGCAAGTACAACAAGAAGAAATTCTTCTATCGTCGCAATAGACGTCGATTATTTAGAAATACTTCCTCTATAGCTCCTAGAAAAGTCATTAAATTTAAACACGTTTATAGTGGCATAGAAGTAGTTAACTATTGTTATTTAACAACTAAAACAATTTTTAATAAGGATTTTCAGTTATACGATTTTGTAGATAAATTTGTTGGTCCTTCTGATATGTTAAAGGGTTTAATTAAGGGTTATTCTAAGTTCATTATTAACAAGATAGATATTTACGTTAAACAATTAAATATTTTTAGTAAAGAAATATATGCAGCGGGTGATGGTGCTGAAGATTTTTTACATAGTTATGGGAAAGCTATCTCAACTGGTAAAAATCCTCCACCGGTTCCTACGACGGTACATATGTCCAGCGAACTCGAACCTAGAGGTGCTGAATTTATGCATTATAATACCAATGATTTCAACGCTGCTCAAAAAGTTGATGATAAAATTGATAGTGTTGTGGTTATACCAGACTATACTTCAGTGGACAATTCAAAATTAAAAAAAAATTTTCATTCAAAATTTCTTTGTATCCTAAATGTAAGAATTATATTCCAACGGTTATTTTAAATGATGTTCATAATTATAATAAGGTTTATGTATGGCTGAAGGATATGGGTTCTAATTGTTCTTTGCCATTTCATTACATTGCGGCAATACCTGATTATACCATAAATTCAGCAAATGATAATAATCTAAGCATTGTTTCTATAAAATATAAATATACTGTTGTATTTCACATGACTTTTGCTGGTCGAAATATAGAAATTCATATGTAATTTGACTTATTATTTAACAGATCCTAAAATCCATAATATTCCAACATGGCTGATCAAGAGATCGCTGGGCCTTCATCGCTCCAATCACCTGGGCAGCTTCATCGTCGTACTAAAGCATTGGGTCAGTTCTACATGATCGCAAATTTATACAATTGGGTTTACACATATAATAATAAAATATTAATCAATCGTGATAGATTACGAAAACTAATGAAGGCACCAACTGGTACATTATTTAGAAGACTTTCTAGTTCTGTTGGATTACCTATACAATTATGGCCTCAAAGATTATTATACTTAATTTTCTGCAGAGATTGGACTATTTCATTACAGAGAGAAGTCATACTCACTGTCATTTGTAATAACATAGACATTGAACTATTTATTGCTTATTATACACAATCATGTGATAAAATACGTAATTGGAGGACATTTCTCATGAATTATAGAATTTTGTATATAGAGCATCATCATGGTAGGATATTTGGAGTTTATTACGATATCAAAAACCGTGTCGTGAGAAATATACCCCTCGAAAATTATTCGTTTTTGTTGCTTTTTTCCAAAATATCTCGAAAAAGTGAAGAAAGTTAAGGAAAAAAAAGAGGGAATAAATAAAAATTCACTAAAATTATTCGTTTTTGATTCTTTTTACTTTCTCCATATACGAAGTATAGAGAAAGTATTGTTTTCATGAAAAAAATCGACTTCGAGATTTCAACGGAAATACATGTTTTGGGGTCCCTAGAACACGTTTTGACCATTTTCGGAATGATGTCTGTGTGTATGTGTGTGTGTGTGTGTGTGTGTGTGTGTGTGTGTGTGTGTGTGTGTGTGTATGTGTGTGTGTGATAGTGGGCGCTCTAACGTGAAAACTCTTGGTCGTATCAATACCAAACTTCATGTATAGTAGTGGTGTGTGTGCTGTCAGTGTTGATTAGTTTTTGGAGTAAATCGGTCAACCGGAAGTCGAGCTTTATTGATTAAAGCTCATTTCCGGTTTTCAAAATATCTCCATAAATATGATATATACGTATATTGTATTACTTATAAAAGTTTTAGATAATGTAAATTACTATAACTTTTGTATTTAATATATTTTTGTATCTGCGGTTGATTAGGAGTTATTCGTGAAATACTGATAAACCGGAAGAAGATGATTATGTACTTTGTGGGCGCTCTTACATGAAAACTAATTGTCGGATCAACACCAAATTTCATAAATTGTACTTTTATTACAGTCGTTAGAGTTGATTAGTTTTTGGAGTGGATCGGTCACCCGGAAGTTGAGCTTCATTCTTCAAAGCTTATTTCCGGTTTTCAAAATATCTCCATAAATATGATATTTAGGTATATACTATTATTTATAAATGTTTTAGAAAATGAAATTTACTATAACTTTTGTTTGAAACATATTATTTTATCACTGATTTTTTAGGAGTTATTCATGAAATACTGATAAACCGGAAGTTGCTGATTATGTACTTTGTGGGCGCTCTGGGCTCTATGGGCGAAAGGCCAAATTCATCTTTTTTCATCGAGCATGTCCCGAAAAACATTATTTATAATTTTTGTGACGGAAAAGATAATAATATATAAATTAATCACTCATCTTCCAAGTTTATATTGAATATAGAGTTCGAAATTACTGTCGTAGATAAATATTTACATCTTATATATGGAGAAAGTCATGTGCTGGCCACATCAGATTTTTTCGATTATATCTCGATAAAATGAGGAAAATTAAGGCAAAAAAGAGGAAAAAAATTGAAATTTCGCTGAAATTTTTCGATTTTGTTCCTTTTTGTCGTTAATATCTCGATAAAATGAGGAAAATTAAAGAAAAAAAGAGGAATATGATTGAAAAAAAGAGGAAAAAAATTGTAATTTGAAGAAAATTATTCGTTTTTGTTGCTTTTTTCCAAAATATCTCGACAAAGTGAGGAAAGTTAAGGAAAAAAAAGAGGGAATAAATAAAAATTCACTAAAATTAAACGTTTTTGTTCCTTTTTTCGATAATATCTCGGTAAATTGAGGAAAATGAAGGAGAAAAAGGAAAAAATTGAAATTCCGCTAACATTATTCGTTTCTGTTTCTTTTTTCGGTCATATCACCATAAAATGAGGAAAACTAAAGAAAAAAAGAGGAATATGATTGAAATTTCGCTAAAATGATTTGTTTTTGTTACTTTTTTGGATAATATCTCGATAAAGTGAGGAAAATTAAGGAAAAAAAGAGGAAAGAAATTAAAGTTTCGCTAAAATTATCCGTTTTCGTTACTTTTTTCGATAATATCTCGATAAAAAGTCAAAAATTAAGAAATGAAAGAGGAAAAAAATTGAAATTTCAGTAAAATTATTCGTTTTTGTTTCTTTTCTCGGAAATATATCAATAAAATGAGGAAAATTAAGGAAAAAAAGAGGAAAAAAAGAAGAAAAAAAATTCAATTTTGCAAAAATTATTTGTTTTTGTTGCTTTTTTTTTGATCATATCTCGATAAAATTAGGATAATTTATGAAAAAAACAGGGAAGAAATTAAAATTTTGCCATAATTTTTCGTTTTCGTTGTTTTTTTCAATTATATCTCGATAAAAAGTCAAAAATTAAGAAAAACAGAGGAAAAAAATTGAAATTTCACTAAAATTATTCGTTTTTTTTCTTTTTTCGGATATATCTCGATAAAATGAGGAAAATTAAGGAAAAAAATGAAATTTTGCTAAAATTATCTGTTTTTTATGTTTTTTTTCGGTCATATGTCGTCAAAATGAGGAAAATTAAGCTAACAAGAGGAAAATTATGAAATTTCTCTAAAATTATTGGTTTTTGTTGCTTTTTTCGATAATATCTCGATAAAGAGGCGACAATTAAGGAAAAAAACAGGAAAGAAATTAAAATATCGCTAAAATTATCCGTTTTCGTTACTTTTTTGATAATATCTTGATAAAAAGTCAAAAAATATGAAAAAAAGAGGAAAATAATTGAAATTTCGCTAAAATTATTCGTTTTTGTTGCTTTTATCGGACATATCTCGATTAAATGAGAAAAATTAAGGAAAATAATTGAAATTTTGCTAGAATTTTTCGTTTTGATTTTTTTTCTCGGTCATATCTCGAAAAAATGAGTAAAATTAAGGAAAAAAAAGAGAAAAAAAATTAAAATTTCGCTGAAAAATTATTCGTTTTTGTTTTTTTGTTCTCGATCATATCTCGATAAAATTAGCAAAATAAAGGAAAAAGAAAAAGAAAAAAATTTAATTTTCGCTAAAATAATCTGTTTTTGATTTTTTCGGGTCATATCTCGCTAAAATGAGGAAAATTAAGGAAAAAAAGGAGATATGATTGAAATTTCGCTAAAATTATTCGTTTTTGTTACTGTTTTCGATAATACCTCGATAAAATGAGGAAAATTAAGGGAAAAAAGGAAAAAATGTATTTTCGCTAATATTAAACGTTTTTGTTGCTTTTTTCGATAATATGTGTAAAATTAATGAAAAAAAAGAGGAGAAAAATTGAAATATCGCTAAAATGATATGTTTTTGTGGCTTTTTTCTATAATATCTCGATAGAATGTGGAATATTAAGAAATTAAAAGGGGAAAAAAATTGAAATTTCGCGAAGATAATCTGTTTTTGTTGCTTTTTTCGATCACATGTAGGCAAAATAAGGAAAATTAAGGAAAAAAAGTGTGAAAAAAATGAAAGTTTTTGTTTTTTGTTGCTTTTTACTATAATATCTCTATAAAATTAGGAAAATTAAGGGAAAAAAAGAGGAGAAAAATTGAATTTTTGCTCAAATTAATCGTTTTTTTTTGGCATTTTTCGATAATATCACGATAAAATTAGGAATATTAAGGAAAAAAAGAGGAAAAAAATTCAAATTTTGCTAAAAATATTCGACTTTGTTTGCATTTTTCGATAATTTCCCGATAAAATGAGATAAATTAAGCGGGAAAAAAGGAAAAAATTGTATTTTCGCTAAAATTAAACGTTTCTGTTGCTTTTTTCGATAATATTTCGATAAAATGAGGAAAATGAAGGAAAAAAAGGGGCGAAAATTGAAATTTCTTTATAATTATGGGTTTTTGGTGCTATTTTCGATAATATCTCGATAAAAAATCAAAAATTAAGAAATAAAAGAGGAAAAAAATTGAAATTTTGTTAAAATTATTCGTTCTTGTTTATTTTCTCGGAAATATATCGATAAAATGAGGAAAATTAAGGAAAAAAAGAGGAAAAAAATTGAACTTTCGAAAAAATTATTCGTTTTTGTTGCTTGTTTCGATCATATCTCGATAAAATTATGAAAATTAAAGAAAAAAAAGAGGAAAAAAATGGATATTTTGCTAAAATTATCTGTTCTTGTTGTTTTTTTCGGTCATATCTCGATTAAATGACGAATGTTTTGTAAAAAAGAGGAATAAAATTGAAATTTCACTAAAATTATTCGTTTTGGTTTCTTTTTTCGATAATATCTCGATAAAATGAGGAAAGTAAAGTAAAAAAAAATAAAAATTCGCTAAGATTATTCGTTTTTGATTTTTTTTCGATAATATCTCGATAAAATGAGGAAAATGAAGGAAAAAAAGAGGAAAAAAATTGAAATTTCGCTAATATTATTCGTTTTTGTTGCTTTTTTCGGTCAAATCTCCATAAAATTAGGAAAAGTAAGAAAAAAAAGAGGAATATGATTGAAATTTCACTAAAATTATTTGTTTAAGTTACTTTTTTGGATAATATCTTGATAAAATGAGGAAAATTAAGACAAAAAAAAGAAAAAATTAAAATTTCGATAAAATTATACGATTTTGTTTGCATTTTTCGATAATTTTTCGATAAATGAGGAAAATTCAGGGGGAAAAAAGGAAAAAAATTGTATTTTCGCTAAAATTTAACGTTTTTGTTGCTTTTTTCGATAACATTTCAATAAAATGAGAAAAATGAAAGAAAAAAGGGGAAAAAATTGAAATTTTGCTTAAATTATGGGTATTTGTTGTTTTTCTCGGTCATATCTCGATAGAATGAGGAAAATTAAGGAAAAAAAGAGGAATGAAATTGTTATTTCGCTAAAATTATTCGTTTTTGTTGTTTTTTTATGGTCATATCTCAATTAAATGAGGAAAATAAGAGGAAACAAACTGCAATTTCGCTAAAATGATCTGTTTTTTTTCCTTTTTTCGGTCATATGTAGTCAAAATGAGGAAAAAAATGAAATTTCTCTAAAATTATTGGTTTTTGTTGCTATTTTCAATAATATCTCGATAAAGTGAGGAAAATTAAGGAAAAAAAGGAAAGAAATTAAAATTTCGCTAAAATTATCCGTTTTCGTTACCTTTTTCGATAATATCTCGATAAAAAGTCAAAAATTAAGAAATAAAAGAGGAAAAAAATGGAAATTTTGCTAAAATTATTCGTTTTTGTTTCCTTTCTCGGAAATATATCGATAAATGAGGAAAATTAAGGGAAAAAAAGAGGAAAAAAACGGAAATTTCGCTAAAATTATCTGTTTATTGTTGCTTTTTTCGGTCATATTTCCATAAAATGAGGATAAGTAAGGAAAAAAAGAGAAATATTATTGAAATTTCGTAAAATCATTCGAATTTGTTTGCATTTTTTGATAATTTTTCGATAAAATGAGGATAATTCAGGGGGAAAAAGGAAAAAAAAATTTATTTTCGCTAAAATTAAACGTTTTTGTCACTTTTTTCGATAATATTTCGATAAAGTGAGGAAAATGAAAGAAAAAAGCGGAAAAAATTGAAATTTCGCTAAAATTATGGGTTTTTGTTGCTTTTTTTTGTCATCTCTCGATAAAATTAGGAACATTAAGGAAGAAAAAGAGGAATGAAATTGTAATTTCGCTAAAATTATTCTTTTTTGTTGTTTTTTTCGGCCATAACTCAATTAAGTGAGGAAAATTAAGGAAAAAAAAGAGGAAACAAATTGCAACTTAGCTTAAATGATCTGTTTTTGTTCCTTTTTTCGGTCATATGTAGTCAAAATGAGGAAAAAAATGAAGTTTCTATAAAATACTTGGTTTTTGTTGCTTTTTTCAATAATATCTCGATAAAGTAAGGAATATTAGGAAAAAAAAGAGGAAAGAAATTAAAATTTCGCTAAAATTATCCGTTTTCGTTACTTTTTTCGATAATATCTTGATAAAAAGTTAAAAATTAAGAAATAAAAGAGGAAAAAAATTGAAATTTTGCTAAAATTATTCGTTTTTTTTACTTTCTCGGAAATATATCGATAAAATGAGAAAAATTAAGGGAAAAAAAGAGGAAAAAAATGGAAATTTCGCTAAAATTATCTGTTTATTGTTGCTTTTTTCGGTCATATTTCCATAAAATGAGGATAAGTAAGAAAAAAAGAGAGAAATATTATTGAAATCTCGCTAAAATTATTCGAATTTGTTTGCATTTTTCGATAATTTTTCGATAAAATGAGGATAATTCAGGGGGAAAAAGGAAAAAATTGTATTTTCGCTAAAATTAAACGTTTTTGTTGCTTTTTTCGATTATATTTCGATAAAGTGAGGAAAATGAAAGAAAAAAGCGGAAAAAATTGAAAATTCGCTAAAATTATGGGTTTTTGTTGCTTTTTGTGGTCATATCTCGATAAAATTAGGAACATTAAGGAAGAAAAAGAGGAATGAAATTGTAATTTCGCTAAAATTATTCTTTTTGTTGTTTCTTCGGCCATAACTCAATTAAATGAGGAAAATTAAGGAAAAAAAAGAGGAATGATATTGTAATTTCGCTAAAATTATTCGTTTTTGTTGTTTTTTTCGGGCATATCTCGATAAAATGAGGAAAATAAAGGCAAAAAAAGAAAAAAATTAAAATTTAGCCCAAATTATTCGATTTTGTTTGCTTTTATCGATAATATTTCGACAAAATTTGGAAAATGTAAGAAAAAAAAGGGGAAAAAATTATAATTTCGCTAACATTATTCGATTTTGTTTGCATTTTTTGATAAAATGAGGAAAATAAGGCAAAATAAGAGGAAAGAAATTAAAATTTTGCTAAAATTATCCGTTTTCGTCACTTTTTTCGATAATATCTCGATAAAAAGTAAAAAATTAAGAAATAAAAGAGGAAAAAAATTGAAATTTTGCTAAAATTATTCGTTTTTGTTTCATTTCTTGGAAAAATATCGATAAAATAGGGAAAATATTGGCCAAAAAAATGGAAAAAAAAATTGAAATTTCGCAAGAATTATTCGTTTTTGTTGCTTTTTTCGATCATATCTCTATAAAATTAGGAAAATTAAAAAAAAAGAGGAAAAGAATAGAAATTTTGCTAAAATTATCTCTTCCTGTTGCTTTCTTCTGTCATATCTCGATTAAATGAAGAATGTTTAGGAAAAAATTGAAAATTCGCTAAAATTATTCATTTTTGTTCCTTTCTTCGATAAAATCTCGATAAAATGAGGAAAGTAAAGTAAAAAAATTGAAAATTTGCTAAAAGTATTCGTTTTTGATTCTTTTTTCGATAATATCTCGATAAAATAGAGGATAATGAAAAAAAGAAAAGAGGGAAAAAATTAAAATATCGCTAAAATTATTCGTTTTTGTTGCTTTTTTCGGTCATATCTCCATAAAATGAGGAAAAGTAAGAAAAAAAGAGAGAAATATTATTGAAATCTCGCTAAAATTATTCGAATTTGTTTGCATTTTTCGATAATTTTTCGATAAAATGAGGATAATTCAGGGGGAAAAAGGAAAAAAATTGTATTTTCGCTAAAATTAAACGTTTTTGTTGCTTTTTTCGATAATATTTCGATAAAATGAGGAAAATGAAAGAAAAAAAGGGGAAAAAATTGAAATTTCGATTAAATTATGGGTTTTTGTTGCTTTTTTCGGTCATATCTCGATAAAATGTGGAAAATTAAGGAAAAAAAAGAGGAATGATATTGTAATTTCGCTAAAATTATTCGTTTTTTGCTGTTTTTTCTGCCTTATCTCAATTAAATGAGGAAAATAAAAGAAAAAAGAGGAAACAAATTCCAACTTTGCTTAAATGATCTGTTTTTGTTTCTTCTTTCGGTCATATGTAGTCAAAATGAGGAAAATATGAAATTTCTCTAAAATTATTGGTTTTTGTTGCTTTTTTCAATAATGTCTTGATAAAGTGAAGAATATTAAGGAAAAAAAGAGGAAAGAAATTAAAATTTCGCTAAAATTATCCATTTTCGTAACTTTTTTTTATAATATCTCGAGAAAAAGTCAAAGAAATAAGAAAAAGGGAGGAAAAAAATTGAAATTCCGCTAAAATTTTTTGTTTTTGTTGCGTTTATCGGACATATCTCGAAAAAATGAGGAAAATTAAGGGAAAAAAAGATTTAAAAAAATTAAATTTCGCTGAAAAATTATTCGTTTTTGTTTTTTTATTTTCGGGTCATATCTCGATAAAATGAAGAAAATTAAAGAAAAAAAGAGGAATATGATTGAAATTTCTCTAAAATTATTCGTTTTTTTTTTCTTTTTTCGGATATATCTCGATAAAATTAGGAAAATTAAGGGAAAAAATGAAATTTTGTTAAAAATTATATGTTTTTGATGTTTTTTTCGGTCATATATCGCCAAAATGAGGAAAATTAATAAATAAGAAGAGAAAAATTGAAATTTCGCTAAAATTATTCGTTTTTGCTTCCTTTTTGGACATATGTCATCAAAATAAGGAAAAAAAGAGTGAAAAAAAAATGCAATTTCGCTAAAATTATTTGTTTTTCGTCCTTTTTACAAGAATATTTCGATAAAATTAGGAAAATTAAGGAAAAAAAAGAGGAAAAAAATTGAATTATCGCTAAAATTAATCGTTTTTTTTTTGTTTTTTTCGGTCATAGCTCGATAAAATGAGGAAAATGATAGAAAAAATGGGGAAAATATTGAAATTTTGCTAAAATTATGGGTTTTTGTTGCTTTTTTCGGTCATATCTCGTTAAAAATGAGGAAAAGTAAGGAAAAAAAGAGGAATATAATTGAAATTTCGCTAAAAATATTAGTTTTTGTTACTTTTTTGGATATTATCTCGATAATTTGAGGAAAATAAAGGCAAAAAAAAAGAAAAAAATTAAAATTTTGCTACAATTATTCGATTTTGTTTGCATTTTTCAATAATTTTTCGATAAAAAGAGTAAAATTCAAGGGGAAAAAAGGAAAGAAATGAATTTTCGTTAAAATTTAACGTTTTTGTTTCTTTTTTGATTATATTTCGATAAAAGGAGGAAAATGAAGGAAAAAGAGGGGAAAAAATTGAAATTTCGCAAAAATTATTGGTTTTTGTTGCTTTTTTCGGGCATATCTCGATAAAATGAGGAAAATTAAGGAAAAAAAAGAGGAATGATATTGTAATTTCGCTAAAATTATTCGATTTTGTTGTTTTTTTTCGGGCATATCTCAATTAAATGAGGAAAATTAAGGAAAAAAAAGAGGAAAAAAATTGCAACTTCGCTTAAATGATCTGTTTTTGTTCCTTTTTTCGATCATATGTTTTCAAAATGAGGAAAAAAATGAAATTTCTCTAAAATTATTGGTTTTTGTTGCTTTTTTCAATAATATATCGATAAAGTGAGGAATATTAAGGAAGAAAAGAGGAAAAAAATTGAAATTTTGCTAAAATTATTCGTTTTTGTTTCTTTTCTTGGAAGTATATCGACAAAATAAGGAAAATATTGGCCAAAAAAAAGGAAAAAAAAATGAAATTTCGCTACAATTATCTGTTTCTTTTGTTTTTTTCGGTCATATCTCGATTAAATGACGAATGTTTAGGAAAAAATTGAAAATTCGCTAAAATATTCATTTTTGTTCCTTTCTTCGATTAAATCTCGATAAAATGAGGAAAGTAAAGTAAAAAAAATTGAAATTTCGCTAAAAATATTAGTTTTTGTTACTTTTTTGGATATTATCTCGATAATTTGAGGAAAATAAAGGCAAAAAAAAGAAAAAAATTAAAATTTCGCTATCATTATTCGTTTCTGTTGATTTCTTCGTTAATATCTCGGTAAAATGAAGAAAATGAAGCAAATAAAAGAGGAAAAAAATTGTAATTTGTAGAAAATTATTCGTTTTTGTTGCGATTATCGGACATATCTCGATTACATGAGAAAAATTAAGGAAAAAAATTGAAATTTTGCTTGAATTATTCGTTTTTGTTGCTTTCTCGGTCATATCTCAAAAAAATGAGGAAAATTAAGGAAAAAAAAGTTTAAAAAAAATTGAAATTTCGCTGAAATATTATTCGTTTTTTTTTAATTTTCGATCATTTCTCGATAAAATTAGCAAAATAAAGGAAAAAGAAGAGGAAAATATTTAATTTTCGCTAAAATAATCTGTTTTTGTTGCTTTTTCGGGTCCTTTCTCGATAAAATGAGGAAAATTAAAGAAAAAAAGAGGAATATGATTGAAATTTCGCTAAATTTATTAGTTTTTGTTACTGTTTTCCATAATATCTCGATAAAATGAGTAAAATTATCAATTATTATAATTATTATTATTAATTAGAAAGGAAAAAGTGTATTTTCGCTTAAAATATTCGTTTTTGTTGCTTTTTTCGTTAATATCTCGGTAAAATGAAGAAAATGAAGCAAATAAAAGAGGAAAAAAATTGTAATTTGAAGAAAATTATTCTTTTATGTTGCTTTTTTCCATAATATCTCGATAAAGTGAAAAAAGTTAAGGAAAAAAAAGAGGAAATAAATAAAAATTCGTTAAAATCATTCGTTTTTGATTCTATTTTCGATAATATCTCGATAAAATTAGGAAAATTAAGGAAAAAAAGAGGAAAAAAATTGAAATTTCGCTATCATTATTCGTTTCTGTTGATTTTTTCGATAATATCTTGAAAAAATTAGGACAATTAAGGAAAAAAAGAGGAAAAAAATTGAAAAGTTCGCAAAAATTATTTGTTTTAGTTACTTTTTTGGATAATATCTCGATAAATTGAGGAATATAAAGCAAAAATAAAGAAAAAAAATTAATATTTCGCTAAAATTTTTCGATTTTGTTTGCATTTTTCGATAATTTCTCGATAAAATGAGCAAAATTAAGGGGGAAAAAAGGAAAAAAAAATGTATTTCGCTAAAATTAAACGTTTCTGTTGCTTTTTTTTATAATGTTTCGATAAAAAGAGGAGAATGAAGGAAAAAAAGGGGAAAAAATTGAAATTTCGCTAAAATTATTCGTTTTAGTTTATTTTCTCGGAAATATAGCGATAAAAAGAGGAAAATTAAGGAAAAAAAGAGGAAAAAAAATGAAATTTCGCAAAAATTATTTAATTTTGTTGCTTGTTTCGATAATATATCTATAAAATTAGGAAAATTAAAGAAGAAAAAGAGGAAGAAAACGGATATTTCGCTAAAATTATCTGTTCTTGTTGCTTTTTTCGGTCATATCTCGATTTAATGACGATTGTTAAGGAAAAAAATTGAAATTTCGCTAAAATTATTCGATTTTGTTTCTCTTTTCGATAATATCTCGATAAAATAGACGTTAATGAAAGAAAGAAAAGAGGGAACAATTAAAATTTCGCTAAAATTATTCGTTTTTGTTGCTTTTTTCGGTCATAACTCCATAAAATGAGGAAAATCAAGGAAAAAAAAAGGAAACATTTGTAATTTCGCTAGGATGATCTGTTTTTGTTGCTGTTTTCGGTCATATGTCGTCAAAATGAGGAAAATTAAGGAAACAAGAGGAAAAAATATGAAATTTCTCTAAAATTATTGGTTTTTGTTGCTTTTTTTTCGATATTATCTAGATAAAGTGACGGAAATAATGAAAAAAAACAGGAAAGAAATTAAAATATCGCTAACATTATCCATTTTCGTTACTTTTCTGATAATATCTCGATAAAAAGTCAAAAAATAAGAAAAAAGGGAGGAAAAAAATGAAATTTCGCTAAAATTATTTGTTTTTGTTGAGATTATCGGACATATCTCGAGTAAATGAGAAAAATTAAGGAAAATAATTGAAATTTTGTTTGAATTATTCTTTTTGATTTTTTTTCTCGGTCATATCTCAAAAAAATGAGGAAAATTAAGGAAAAAAATTTTTAAAAAAATTGAAATTTCGCTGAAATATTATTCGTTTTTTTTTATTTTCGATCATATCTCGATAAAATTAGCAAATTAAAGGAAAAAGAAGAGGAAAATATTTAACTTTCACTAAAATAGTCTGTTTTTGTTGCTTCTTTGGGTCCTATCTCGATAAAATGAGTAAAATTAAAGAAAAAAAGAGGAATATGATTGAAATTTCGCTAAACTTATTCGATTTTGTTACTTTTCTTAAATATTATCTCGATAAAATTAGGAAAATTAAAGAAAAAAAAGAGGAAGAAAACGGACATTTCGCTAAAATTATCTGTTCTTGTTGCTTTTTTCGGTCATATCTCGATTTAATGACGAATGTTAAGGAAAAAGAAGAGGAAAAAAATTGAAATTTCGCTAAAATTATTCGATTGTGTTGCTTTTCTTAAATAATAACTCGATAAAATGAGCAAAATTAAGGTAAAATAGAGGGAGAAAATGGAAATTTCGCCAAAATTATTCGTTTTCTTTGGTTTCTTGGATAATATTTCGATAAAAAGTCAAAAATTAAGAAAAAAAAGAGGAAAAAAATTAAAATTTCTCTAAAATTATTCGTTTTTTTTCGGATATATCTCGATAAAATGAGGAAAAAGATGAGGAAAAGATAAGGGAAAAAAATGAAATTTTTAAAAATTATATGTTTTTGATGTTTATTTCGGTCAGGAAAATTAAGCAAAGAAGAGGAAAAAAAATTGAAAATTCGCTAAAATAATTCGTTTTTGTTTCTTTTTTGGACATATGTCATCAAAATAAGGAATATTAAGGAAAAAAGAACGAAAAAAATGCAATTTCGCTAAAATTATTTGTTTTTCTTGCTTTTGACAAGAATATTTCGTTAAAATTAGGAAAATTAAGGAAAAAAAGAGGAAAAAAATTGAATTATCGCTAAAATTAATCGTTTTTTTTTTTGCTTTTTTCGGTCATAGCTCGATAAAATGAGGAAAATTTAGGAAAATAATTAAAATTTACAAAAATTATTCGTTTTTGTGTGTTTTTTCATAATATCTCGATAAGGTGAGGAGAATTAAGGAAAAAAAAAGGATGAAAAAAATTGAAATTTAGCTAACAATATTCGATTTTCTTGCTTTATTCGATAATTTCTCGATACTATGAGGAAAATTCAATGAAAAAAATGTATTTTCGCTAAAATTAAACGTTTTTGTTCCTTTTTTCGGTAATAACTCGATAAATTGAGGAAAATGAAGGAAAAAAAGAGGAAAAAAATTGAATTATCGCTAAAATTATTCGTTTTTGTTGCTTTTTTCGGTCAAATCTCCATAAAATGAGGAAAAGTAAGAAAAAAAAGAGGAATATGATTGAAATTTCGATAAAGTTATTCGATTTTATTTGCATTTTCAATAATTCCTCGATAAAATGAGGAAAATTAAGGCGGAAAAAAGGAAAAAAAATGTATTTTTGCTAAAGTCAGACGTTTTTGATGCTTTTTCGATAATATTTCGATAGAATGAGGAAAATGAACTAAAGAAAAGATGGAAAAAATTGAATTTTCTCTAAAATTATTGGTTTTTGTTGCTTTTTTCGGTAATATCTCGATAAAGTGAGGAAAATCTAGGAAAAAAAAGAGGAAAAAAATTAAAATTTCGCTAAAATTATCCGTTTTCGTTACTTTTTTTGATAACATCTCGATAAAAAGTCAAAAATTTAGAAATAAAAGAGGCAAAAATTGAAATTTTACTAAAATTATTCGTTTTTGTTTCTTTTCTCGGAAATATATCGTTAAAATGAGGAAAATTAAGGAAAAAAAGAGGAAAAAAAATTGAAATTTCTCAAAAATTATTCGTATTTGTTGCTTTTTTCGATCATATCTCGATGAAATTAGGAAAATTAAAGAAAAAAAAGAGGAAAATAATGGAAATTTCGCTAAAATTGTCTGTTCTTTTTGATTTTTTTGGTCATATCTCGATTAAATGACGAATGATTAGTACAAAAAGAGGAATATGATTGAAATTTCGCTAAAAACATTAGTTTTTGTTACTGTTTTCGATAATATCTCGATAAAATGAGGAAAATTAACGGAAGAAAGGAAAAAAAGTGTATTTTTCCTAACATTATTCGTTTTTTTTTTCTTTTTTCGGATATATCTCGATAAAATGAAGAAAATTAAGAAAAAAAATGAAATTTTGTTAAAATTATTTGTTTTTGATGTTTTTTTCGGTCAGATGACGCCAAAATGAGGAAAATTTAGCAAACAAGAGGAAAAAATTGAAATTTCGCTAAAAATAACTCGTTTTTGTTTCATTTTTCGGACATTAGTGGTCAAAATAAGGAAAATTAAGGAAAAAAGATTGAAAAAAATGCAATTTCGCTAAAATTATTTGTTTTTGTTGCTTTTTTCGGTCATATCTCGATAAAATGAGGAAAATTAAGGAAATAAAACAGAAATATGATTGAAATTTCGCTAAAAATATTAGTTTTTGTTACTTTTTTGGATATTATCTCGATAATTTGAGGAATATAAAGGCAAAAAGAGAAAAAAATTAATATTTCGCTAAAATTATTCAATTTTGTTTGCAATTTTCAATAATTTTTCGATAAAAAGAGGAAAATTCAAGGGCAAAAAAGGAAAAAAAATTGAATTTTCTTTAAAATTTAACGTTTTTGTTGCTTTTTTTATTATATTTCGATAAAATGAGGAAAATGAAGGAAAAAGAGGGGGAAAAATTGAAATTTCGCAAAAATTATTGGTTTTTGTTGCTTTTTTTGGGCATATCTCGATAAAATGAGGAAAATTAAGGAAAAAAAAGAGGAAAAAAATTGTAATTTCGATAAAATTATTCGTTTTTGATGCTTTTTTCGTTCATATCTCGATAAAATTAGGAAAATTAAAGAAAAAAAAGAGGAGGAAAATGGAAATTTCGCTAAAATTATCTTTTCCTGTTGCTTTCTTCGGTCATATCTCCATTAAATGAGGAAAAGTAAGGAAAAAAAAGAGAAATATGATTGAAATTTCGCTAAAATTATTTGTTTTTGTTACTTTTTTGGATAATATCTCGATAAATTGAGGAAAATAAAGGCAAAAAAAAGAATAAAATTAAAGTTTCGCTAAAATTATTCGATTTTGACTGCATTTTTCGATAAAATGATGAATATTCAGGGGGAAAAAAGGAAAAAAAACTATATTTTCGCTAAAATTTAACGTTTTTGTTCCTTTTTTCGATAATATTTCGTTAAAATGAGGAAAATGAGGGAAAAAAAGTGGAAGAAATTGAAATTTCGCAAAAATTATTGGTTTTTGTTGCTTTATTCGGGCATATCTCGATAAAATGAGGAAAAGTAAGAAAAAAAAAGAGGAATATGATTGAAATTTCGCTAAAATTATTCGATTTTGTTTGCATTTTTTGATAAGGTGAGGAAAATAAGGCAAAAAAAGAGAAAAGAAATTAAAATTTTGCTAAAATTATCCGTTTTCGTTACTTTTTTCGATAATATCTCGTTATAAGGTCAAATATTAAGAAATAAAAGAGGAAAAAAATTGAAATTCTGCTAAAATTATTCGTTTTTGTTTCTTTTATCGGAAATATATCGATAATATGAGGAAAATGAGTGCAAAAAAAGATGAAAAAAATTGAAATTTTGAAAAAATTATTCGTTTTTGTTGCTTTTTTCGATCATATCTCGATAAAATTAGGAAAATTAAAGAAAAAAAAGAGGAGGAAAATGGAAATTTTGCTAAAATTATCTTTTCCTGTTGCTTTTTTCGGTCATATCTCCATAAAATGAGGAAAAGTAAGGAAAAAAAAGAGAAATATGATTGAAATTTCGCTAAAATTATTCATTTTTGTTACTTTTGTGGATACTATCTCGATAAATTGAGGAAAATAAAGGCAAAAAAAAGAAAAAAATTAAAGTTTCGCTAAAATTATTCGATTTTGTTTGCATTTTTCGATATAATGATGAAAATTCAGGGGGAAAAAAGGAAAAAAAACTATATTTTCGCTAAAATTTAACGTTTTTGTTGCTTTTTTCGATAATATTTCGTTAAAATGAGGAAAATGAAGGAAAAAAAGGGGAAGAAATTTTAAATTCGATAAAATTATTCGTTTTTGTTGCTTTTTCCGGCCATATCTCAATTAAATGAGGAAAATTAAGGAAAAAAAGAGGAAAAAAATAAAAATTTGCAAAAAATATTCGTTTTTGTGTCTTTTTTCCATAATATCTCGATAAATTGAGGAAAATTAAGGAAAAAATCTGATGTGGCCAGCACATGACTTTCTCCATACATAAGATGTAATTATTTATCTACGACAGTAATTTCGAACTCAATATTCCATCTAAACTTGGAAGAAGAGTGATTAATTTATATATTATCATCTTTGACATCAAAAACATTATAAATACTGTTTTTCTGGACATGATCGATGAAAAACGATGAAATGGCCTTTCGCCCATAGAGCCCAGAGCGCCCACAAAGTGCATAATGAGCAACTTCCGGTTTATCAGTATTTCATGAATAACTCCTAAACAATCAGTGATACAAAAATATGTTTTATACAAAAGTTATAGCAAATTATATTTTATAAAACATTTATAATTAATAGTATATACCTAAACATCATATTTATGGAGATATTATGAAAACCGGAAATGAGCTTTGAAGAATGAAGCTCGACTTCCGGTAACCGATTTACTCCAAAAACTAATCAACTCTAACGCCTGTAATAAAAGTACTATGTATGAAATTTGGTGTTGATCCGACAAATATTTTTCATGTTAGAGCTCCCACAAAGTACACAATCATCTTCTTCCGGTTTATCAGTATTTCACGAATAACTCCTAATCAAACGGTGATACAAAAATATGTTAAATACAAAATTTATAGTAAATAACATTATCTAAAACTTTTATAAGTAATACAATATACGTATATATCATATTTATGGAGATATTTTGAAAACCGGAAATGAGCTTTAATGAATAAAGCTCGACTTCCGGTTGACTGATTTACTCCAAAAACCTATCAACTCTGACAGCACACACCACAGTACTATATATGAAGTTTGGTATTGATACGACTTACAGTTTTTACGTTAGAGCACCCATTATCAAACACACACACACACACACACACACACACACATACACACAGACATCATTCCAAAAATGGTCAAAACGTGTTCTAGGGACCCCAAAACATGTATTTCCGTTGAAATCTCGAAGTCGAATTTTTTCATGAAAAAAATACTTTCTCTATACTTCGTATATGGAGAAAGTAAAAAACGAAAAACAAGTCAATGTAGAAGAAAAAAATAAAATTTCACTAAATCTATCCGTTTTTATGGTTTTATCGATCATATTTCCATAAAATTAATGCAAAATAGAGGAAAAACATTGAGATTTCACTAAAATTTTCCGTTTTCGTTGACTTTTCAGTTCCTATCTCGATAAAATGATGAAAATGAGGGCAATATATAGAAAAGAATTAAGAATTTAGCTGAAATTATCCAATTTCGTTTCTTTTTTGATCATATTGCGATACAATTAAGAAAATTAAGGCAATATTGAAAAAAAAAAAACTGATTTTTTGGTAAATTTATCCGTTTTCGTTTTTTTCTTCGATCATATCTCGATAAAATTCCAAAAAATAAGGAAATATAGAAGGAGATTATTGAAAGTATTGGTAAAATATTCCGTTTTCGTTCCTTTTTTCGAGCATATTTAAAGAAAATTACGAAAATTAAGGCAAAATAGAGGAAAAAAATAGACATTTCGCTAATGCAATCCGTTCTCGTTACTTTTATCGATCTTATCTCCATTAAATTAATGCAAAGTAATGGGAAGAATTGAGATTCAGCTCCAATTATCCGTTTTCGTTGCATTTTTGGATCATATATCGATAAAATGATAAATATAAGGGCAAAATAGAGGAAAAAATTGAAATTATTTGAAATTATTCATTTTCGTTGCTTTTTTCGATCATATCTCGATAAATTGACGAAAATTAAGGCATAATAGAGGAAAAAAATGAAAATGTCGCAAAAACTATCTGTTTTCGATGATTATTTCGATCCTATCTCGATAAAATTAATGCATAATAGTGGAAAAACATTGAGATTTCACTAAAATTATTCGTTTTAGTTGACTTCTTTGATCATATCTCAATAAAATGATGAAAATAAGGGCAAAATATAGAAAAAAATAGAAATTTAACTCAAATTATCCGTTTTCGTTGCTTTTTTTGATCATATCGCGATAAAATTACGAAAATTAAGGCAAAATTGTTGTAAAAAAATTAAAAATATGGTAAATTTATACGTTTTCGTTCGTTTCTTCGATCATATCTCGATAAAATGACGAAAATTAAGGCAAATTAGAGGAAAAGAATTGAAGTTTCGCTAAAACTATCCGTTTTCGTAGATTTTTTCGGTACTATCTAAATAAAATGTTGAAAATTAATGCTAAATAGAGGAAACAAATTTAAATTTCGTTAAACTTAGTCATTTGAAATTTCGAAAAAAATTATCCATTTTCGTTGCTTCTTTTGATATTATCTGGATATAATGACGAAAATTAAAGGAAAAGAATTGAATAGTTGCCTAAACTTATCCGCTTTCGTTGCTTTTTTCGATCATATCACGATAAAATGATGAAAATAAGGGCAAAATAGAGTAAAAAATTGAGATTTCACTATAAATATCCGTTTTCGTTGCTTGTTTCGATCATATCTGGATAAAATGACGAAAATTAGAGAAAAAGAGCTGAAATTTCGCTAAAACTATCCGTTTTTGTAGCTTTTTTCGGTAATATCTAAATAAAAAGACGATAATTAATGCCAAATGGAGGAAGCAAATTTAAATTTTGCTAAAATTATCCATATTCGTTGCTTTATTCGATCATATCTCGATAAAATGACGAAAGTTAATCCTAAATAGATTAAATAAATTGAGATTTCGCTAAAACTATCCGTTTCCGTTCCTTTCTTCGGTCATATCTCGATTTAAGGACGAGAATTTAGGCAAAATAGAGGAAAAGCATTGATAATATTGGTGAAATAATCCGTTTTCGTTCCTTTTTTCGAGCATATCTCGATAATATGACGACCTTTAAGGCAAAATATAGGTAAAAAATTGAAATTTCGCTAATCCGTTTTTGTTGCTTTCATCGATCTTATCTCGAAAACATTAATGCCAAATAAAGGAAAAAATTGAGATTTCACTGAATGTAAACGTTTTCGTAGTTTTTTTGGATCATATCTCGATTAAATGATAAAAATAAGGGCAAAATAGAGGAAAAATATTGAAATTTCGGTGAAATCATCCGTTTTCATGCAATGAAAGACATGCAGAGGAAAAACATTGAGATTTCACTAAAATTTTCCGTTTTCGTTGACTTTCCAGATCCTATCTCGATAAAATGATGAAAATGAGGGCAATATATAGAAAAAAATTGAAATTTAGCTGAAATTATCCAATTTCATTGCTTTTTTGATCATATTGCGATACAATTACGAAAATTTAGGCAATATTAAGAAAAAAAAACTGAAATTTTGGTAAATTTATCCGTTTTCGTTTCTTTCTTCGATCATATCTCGATAAAATTCCGAAAATTAAGGAAATATAGAAGGTGATTATTGAAAGTATTGGTAAAATATTCCGTTTTCGTTCCTTTTTTCGAGCATATTTAAAGAAAATTACGAAAATTAAGGCAAAATAGAGGAAAAAAATAGACATTTCGCTAAAGCAATCCGTTCTCGTTACTTATATCGATCTTATCTCCATTAAATTAATGCAAAGTAATGAGAAGAATTGAGATTTAGCTCCAATTATCCGTTTTCGTTGCATTTTTGGATCATATATCGATAAAACGATAAAAATAAGGGCAAAATAGAGGAAAAAATTGAAATTATTCGAAATTATTCATTTTCGTTGCATTTTTCGATCACATCTCGATAAATTGACGAAATTTAAGGCATAATAGAGGAAAAAAATGAAAATTTCGCAAAAACTATCGTTTTCGATGATTATTTCGATCTTATCTCGATAAAATTAATGCATAATAGTGGAAAAACATTGAGATTTCACTAAAATTATCCGTTTTAGTTGATTTGTTTTATCATATCTCGATAAAATGATGAAAATAAGTGCAAGATATAGAAAAAAATAGAAATTTTAATCAAATTATCCGTTTTCGTTGCTTTTTTGATCATATCGCGATAAAATTACGAAAATTAAGGCAAAATTGTGGGAAAAAATTAAAAATATGGTAAATTTATACGTTTTCATTCCTTTCTTCGATCATATCTCGATAAAATGACGAAAATTAAGGCAAATTAGAAGAAAAGAATTGAAGTTTCGCTAAAACTATCCGTTTTCGTAGATTTTTTGGGTACTATCTAAATAAAATGACGAAAATTAATGCTAAATAGAGGAAACAAATTTAAATTTCGCTAAAATTATCCTTATTCGTTGCTTTTTTCGATCATATCTCGATAAAATGACGAAAGTTAATCCTAAATAGATAAAATAATTTGAGATTTCGCTAAAATTATCCGTTTTCGTACCTTTTTTTATGATAACATGATTAATAGGCAAAAAATAAGCCAAAATATAGAAAAAAATTGAAATTTTCCACAATTAATCCGTTTTCGTTAAAAAATTTTCCATTAAATTAATGCAAAGTAATGGGAAGAATTGAGATTTAGCTCCAATTATCCGTTTTCGTTGCATTTTTGGATAATATATCGATAAAATGATAAAAATAGGGGAAAATAGAGGAAAAAATTGAAATTTCTTTGAAATTATTCATTTTCGTTGCTTTTTTCGATCATATCTCGATAAATTGACGAAAATTAAGGCATAATAGAGGAAAAAAATGGAAATTTCGCTAAAACTATCCGTTTTCGATATTTATTTCGATCTTATCTCGATTAAAATAAATGCATAATAGAGTAAAAACATTGAGATTTCACTAAAATTATCCGTTTTCGTAAATTTTTTCGGTAATATCTAAATAAAATGACGAAAATTAATGCTAAATAGAGGAAAAAAATTTAAATTTCGCAAAAATTATCCATATTCGTTGCTTTTTTCGATCATATCTCGATAAAATGACGAAAGTTAATCCTAAATAGATAAAATAATTTGAGATTTCGCTAAAATTATCCGTTTTCGTAGCTTTTTTCTATCAACTCTCGATAAAATGACGAAATGTAGGGCAACATAGAGGCCAAAATTTTATATTTCGCTAAAAATTATCGATAAATTATATATGGAATCGGCCTCCATAAGTCAATTGCAGGAATTGAACTCATAGATTTGATATCGGGTCGTCGAACTTGGTTCATCGACCTCGGGTCAATGACCTCGGGTCATCGACTTCGGGTCATCAACCTCGGGTCATTGACCTGGGGTCATTGACCTCGGATCATCGACCTGGGGTCATTGACCTTGCGTCATCGACCTCGCATCATCGGTCTCGGGTCATCGACCTAGGGTCATCGACCTAGAGTCATTTACCACGGGTCATCGACTTTGGGTCATCAACCTCGGGTAATCGACCTGGGGTCATTTACCACGGGTCATCGACTTTGGGTCATCAACCTCGGGTAATCGACCTGGGGTCATTGACCTTGGGTCATCGCCCTCGCATCATCTGTCTCGGGTCATTGACCTTGGGTCAACGACCTAGGATCATTGACCTTGACATATATACCATTTGTCATCCCGGAGTCGACCTCCCGGAGTCGAACTCTCGGATTCAACCTCTTGGAATCGACCTCCCGGAGTCGACCTCCCGGAGTTGACATCCCGGAGTCGACCTCCCGGATTCCGCTTCCCGGAGTCGAAATCCCGGAGTCCACCTCCCGGTGTCAACCTCCCGGAGTCAACCTCCCGGAGTCGACCTCCCGGAGTCGACCTCCCGGAGTCGAACTCTCGGAATTGACCTCTTAGAGTCGACCTTCCGGAGTCGACCTTCCGGAGTCGACCTCCCGGAGTGAACCTCCCGGGGTTGACATCCCGGAGTCGACCTCCCGGAGTCGAACTCCCGGAGTCCAACTCCCGGAGTCGAACTCCCGGAGTCCACCTCCATGAGTCAACCTCCCGGAGTCGACCTCCTGGAGTTAACCTCCAGAAATTTACCTCCCGGAGTCAACCTCGCGGAGACGGCCTCCCGTAATCGACCTCCCG
The DNA here is from genome assembly GCA_947579665.1 of Sympetrum striolatum. Classification (NCBI taxonomy): domain Eukaryota; kingdom Metazoa; phylum Arthropoda; class Insecta; order Odonata; family Libellulidae; genus Sympetrum; species Sympetrum striolatum. The sequence continues at coordinate 9,097,754 of OX388347.1, forward strand.
GAATCGACCCCACCGAGTCAATATCTGGTCACTGACCTCGGGTCATTCCCCTCGGGTCATTGACCTCGGGTCTTTGACCTTAGGTCATTAACCTTGGGTCATTGACCTCGGGTCATTGACCTTGGGTCATAAACCTCAGGTCATTGACCTCCGGTCATTGACCTCGGATCATTGACCTCGGGTCATTGACCTCAGGTCATAACCTTGGGTCATTGACCTCGTGCCTTCGACCTCGGGTCACGACATCGGGTTGTTGACGTCAAGTCATCTACCTAGGTCATCTCAATAAAATGACGAAAATAAGGGCAAAATAAAAAAATTGAAATTTCTCTAAAATATCCGTTTTCTATGCATTTTCGATCAACTCTAAAGAAAAAAACGAAAAACAAGTCAATGTAGAAGAAAAAAATAAGGGCAAAATAGAGGAAAAATATTGAAATTTCGGTGAAATCATCCGTTTTCATTGCTTTTATCGCTCATATTTTGATAAAATGAAGAAAATTAAGGCAAAACGGCGAAAAAATTGAAATTTGACTGAAATAGTCCGTTTTCATTGCTTTTTTCGATCCTATCTTTATAAGATAAAAAAAGTAAGCAAAAATAGAGGAAAGAATAATTTTCCATAAAACTCTCCGTTTTCGTTGCTTTTTTCTATCAACTCTCGATAAAATGACGAAATGTAGGGCAACATAGAGGCCAAAATTTGAAATTTCGCTAAAAATTATCGATTAATTATATATGGAATCGGCCTCCATAAGTCAATTGCAGGAATTGAACTCATAGATTTAATATCGGGTCATCGAACTTGGTTCATCGACCTCGGGTCAATGACCTCGGGTCATCGACTTCGGGTCATCAACCTCGGGTCATTGACCTTGCGTCATCGACCTTGCATCATCGGTCTCGGGTCATCGACCTAGGGTCATAGACCTAGGGTCATTTACCTCGGGTCATCGACTTTTGGTCATCAACCTCGGGTCATCGACCTGGGGTCATTGACCTTGGGTCATCGACCTCGCATCATCTGTCTCGGGTCATTGACCTAGGGTCATCAACCTAGGGTCAATGACCTCGGTTCATTGACCTTGGGTCAACGACCTAGGATCATTGACCTTGACATATATACCATTTGTCATCCCGGAGTCGACCTCCCGGAGTCGAACTCTCGGATTCAACCTCTTGGAATTTACCTCCCGGAGTCGACCTCCCGGAGTTGACATCCCGGAGTCAACCTCCCGGAGTCCGCTTCCCGGAGTCGAAATCCCGGAGTCCACCTCCCGGAGTGAACCTCCCGGAGTTGACATCCCGGAGTCGACCTCCCGGAGTCGAACTCCCGGAGTCCACCTCCCGGAGTCAAACTCCCGGAGTCCACCTCCATGAGTCAACCTCCCGGAGTCGACCTCCTGGAGTTAACCTCCAGAAATCGACCTCCCGGAGTCAACCTCGCGGAGACGGCCTCCCGTAATCGACCTCCCGGAAACGACCCCACCGAGTCAATATCTGGTCACTGACCTCGGGTCATTGACCTTGGGTCATTAACCTCGGGTCATTGACCTCGGGTCATTGACCTCGGATCATTGACCTCGGGTCATTGACCTCGGGTCATTGACCTCGGGTCATAACCTTGGGTCATTGACCTCGTGCCATCGACCTCGGGTCACGACATCGGGTTGTTGACGTCAAGTCATCTACCTAGGTCATCTCGATAAAATGACGAAAATAAGGGCAAAATTAAAAAGTTAAAATTTCTCTAAAATATCTGTTTTCTATGCATTTTCGATCAACTCTAAAGAAAAAAACGAAAAACAAGTCAATGTAGAAGAAAAAAATTAAAATTTCACTAAATCTATCCGTTTTTATGGTTTTATCGATCATATTTCCATAAAATTAATGCAAAATAGAGGAAAAACATTGAGATTTCACTAAAAATTTCCGTTTTCGTTGACTTTTCAGTTCCTATCTCGATAAAATGATGAAAATGAGGGCAATATATAGAAAAGAATTGAAATTTAGCTGAAATAATCCAATTTCGTTTCTTTTTTGATCATATTGCGATACAATTACGAAAATTAAGGCAATATTGAAAAAAAATAACTGATATTTTGGTAAATTTATCCGTTTACGTTTCTTTCTTCGATCATATCTCGATAAAATTCCGAAAAATAAGGAAATATAGAAAGAGATCATTGAAATTATTGGTAAAATATTCCGTTTTCGTTCCTTTTTTCGAGCATATTTAAAGAAAATTACGAAAATTAAGGCAAAATGGAGGAAAAAAATAGAATTTTCGCTAAAGCAATCCGTTCTTGTTACTTTTATCGATCTTATCTCCATTAAATTAATGCAAAGTAATGGGAAGAATTGAGATTTAGCTCCAATTATCCGTTTTCGTTGCATTTTTGGATCATATATCGATAAAATGATAAATATAAGGGCAAAATAGAGGAAAAAATTGAAATTATTTGATATTATTCATTTTTATGGTTTTATCGATCTTATCTCGATAAAATTAACGCATAATAGAGGAAAACCATTGAGATTTCACTAGAATTATCCGTTTTAGTTGACTTCTTTGATCATATCTCGATAAAATGATGAAAATAAGGGCAATATATAGAAAAAAACTTGAAATTTAACTCATATTATCCGTTTTCGTTGCTGTGTTTTATTATATCACGATAAAATTACGAATATGAAGGCAAATTTGTGGGAAAAAAATTAAAATTATGGTAAATTTATACGTTTTCGTTCCTTTCTTTGATCGTATCTCGATAAAATTACGAAAATTAATGCATAATAGAGGAAAAACATTGAAATTTCACTAAAACAATCCGTTCTCGTTGCTTTTATCGATCTTATCTCGATAAAATTAATGCAAAATAAAGGAAAAAATTGAGATTTCACTAAAATTATCCGTTTTAGTTGCTTTTTTCGATCATATCTGGATAAAATGACGAAAATTAGAGAAAAAGAGCTGAAATTTCGCTAAAACTATCCGTTTTTGTATCTTTTTTCGTTAATATCTATATAAAAAGACGATAATTAAAACCAAATTTAAATTTCGCCAAAATTATCCATATTCCTTGCTTTTTTCGATCATATCTCGATAAAATGACGAAAGTGAGTCCTAAATAGATTAAATAAATTGAGATTTCGCAAAAATTGTCCGTTTTCGTAGCTTTTTTTGATGATAACACGATAAATAGGCAAAAAATAAGCCAAAATATAGAAAAAAATTGAAATTTTCCTCAAATAATCCATTTTTGTTGCTTTTTTTCCTTTCATACATCGAAAAAATGAAGAAAATTAAGTAAAAATAGAGGAAAAAATGGAAATTTCGGTAAAATAATCCTTTTTTGTTCCCTTTTTTGATCATAATACGATAAAATGACGAAAATTAAGTAAAATGAGATGAAAAAAATTCAAATTTCTCTAAAATATCCGTTTTCTATTCTTTTTTCTATCAAATCTCGAGAAAAAAACGAAAAAAAGTCAAAGTAGAGGAAAAAAATAAAATTTCACTAAAACTATCCGTTTTTTTGGTTTTATCAATCATATCTCCATAAAATTAATGCAAAATAGAGGAAAAACATTGAGATTTCAATAAAATTTTCCGTTTTTGTTTCATTTTTCGATCATATCTCGATAAAATAACAAAAATTTGAGGAAAAGAATTGAAATTTCGCTAAAACTATCCGTTTTCGATGATTTTATCCATCTTATCTCGGTAAAATTAATGCATAATAAAGGAAAAACATTGAGATTTCACTAAAAGTTTCCGTTTTAGCTGACTTCTTTGATCAAATCTCGATAAAATGATAAAAATAAGGGCAAAATATAGAAAAAAATTGAAATTTAACTCAAACTATCCGTTTTCGTTGCTTTTTTTTATGATATCGCGATAAAATTACGAAAATTAAGGCAAAATTGTGGGAAAAAAATTAAAATTATGGTATATTTATACGTTTTCGTTCCTTTCTTCGATCATATCTCGATAAAATTACGAAAATTAAGGCAAAATAGAGGAAAACATTTGAAATTTCGCAAAAAATTATCCGTTTTCGTTGCTTTTTTGGATATTATCTGGATAAAATGATGAAAATTAAAGGAAAAGAATTGAATATTCGCCTAAACTTATCCGTTTTCGTTGCTTTTTTCGATCATATCAGGATAAAATGATGAAAATAAGGGCAAAATAGAGGAAAAAATTAAAATTTCGATGAAATCATCTAGTTTTCGTTGCTTTTTTCGATCATATCTACATAAAGATATGAAAATTAAGGCAATAGTGAGGAAAAAATTAAAATTTTGTTAAAACTATCCGTTTCCGTTCCTTTCTTCGGTCATATCTCGATTTAAGGACGAGAATTTAGGCAAAATAGAGGAAAAGCATTGATAATATTGGTGAAATAATCCGTTTTCGTTCCTTTTTTCGAGCATATCTCGATAATATGACGACCTTTAAGGCAAAATATAGGTAAAAAATTGAAATTTCGCAAATCCGTTTTCGTTGCTTTCATCGATCTTATCTCGAAAACATTAATGCCAAATAAAGGAAAAAATTGAGATTTCACTAAAAGTAAACGTTTTCGTAGTTTTTTTGGATCATATCTCGATTAAATGATAAAAATAAGGGCAAAATAGAGGAAAAATATTGAAATTTCGGTGAAATCATCCGTTTTCATGCAATGAAAGACATGCAGAGGAAAAACATTGAGATTTCAGTAAAATTTTCCGTTTTCGTTGACATTTCAGATCCTATCTCGATAAAATGATGAAAATGAGGGCAATATATAGAAAAAAATTGAAATTTAGCAGAAATTATCCAATTTCATTGCTTTTTTGATCATATTGCGATACAATTACGAAAATTTAGGCAATATTAAGAAAAAAAAAACTGAAATTTTGGTTAATTTATCCGTTTTCGTTTCTTTCATCGATCATGTCTCGATAAAATTCAGAAAAATAAGGAAATATAGAAGGAGATTATTGAAAGTATTGGTAAAATATTCCGTTTTCGTTCCTTTTTTCGAGCATATTTAAAGAAAATTACGAAAATTAAGGCAAAATATAGGAAAAAAATAGACATTTCGCTAATGCAATCTGTTCTCGTTACTTTTATCGATCTTATCTCCATTAAATTAATGCAAAGTAATGGGAAGAATTGAGATATAGCTCCAATTATCCGTTTTCGTTGCATTTTTGGATCATATATCGATAAAATGATAAAAATAAGGGCAAAATAGAGGAAAAAATTGAAATTATTTGAAATTATTCATTTTCGTTGCTTTTTTCGATCATATCTCGATAAATTGACGAAAATTAAGGCATAATAGAGGAAAAAAATGGAACTTTCGTTTTCGATGATTATTTCGATCTTATCTCGATAAAATTAATGCATAATAGAGGAAAAACATTGAGATTTCACTAGAATTATCCGTTTTAGTTGACTTCTTTATCATATCTCGATAAAATTATGAAAATAAAGGCAAAATATAGAAAAAAAAATTGAAATTTCACTAAAACAATCCGTTCTCGTTGCTTTTATCGATCTTAATTCGATAAAATTAATGCAAAATAAAGGAAAAAATTGAGATTTCACTAAAATTATCCGTTTTAGTTGCTTTTTTCGATCATATCTGGATAAAATGACGAAAATTAGAGAAAAAGAGCTGAAATTTCGCTAAAACTATCCGTTTTTGTAGCTTTTTTCGTTAATATCTAAATAAAAAGACGATAATTAATGCCAAATGGAGGAACTAAATTGAGATTTCGCTAAAATTATTCGTTTTCATAGCTTTTTTTATGATAACACGATAAATAGGCAAAAAATAAGCCAAAATATAGAAAAAATTTGAAATTTTCCTCAAATAATCCATTTTCGTTGCTTTTTTTCCTTTCATACATCGAAAAAATGAAGAAAATTAAGTAAAAATAGAGGAAAAAATGGAAATTTCGGTAAGATAATCCTTTTTTGTTCCTATTTTGATCATAATACGATAAAATGACGAAAATTAAGTAAAATGAGAAGAAAAAAATTGAAATTTCTCTAAAATATCCGTTTTCTATTCTTTTTTCGATCAAATCACGATAAAATAACGAAAATTTGAGGAAAAGAATTGAAACTTCGCTAAAATTATCCGTTTTAGATGACTTCCTTGATCATTTCTCAATAAAATGATGAAAATAAGGGCAATATATAGAAAAAAACTTGAAATTTAACTCAAATTATCCGTTTTCGTTGCTGTGTTTTATTATATCACGATAAAATTACGAATATGAAGGCAAAATTGTGGGAAAAAAATTAAAATTATGGTAAATTTATACGTTTTCGTTCCTTTCTTTGATCGTATCTCGATAAAATTACGAAAATTAAGGCAAAATAGAGGAAAACATTTGAAATTTCGAAACAAATTATCCGTTTTCGTTGCTTCTTTCGATATTATCTGGATAAAATGACGAAAATTTAAGGAAAAGAATTGAATAGTCGCCTAAACTTATCCGCTTTCGTTGCTTTTTTCGATCATATCTCGATAAAATGATGAAAATAACGGCAAAATAGAGTAAAAAATTGAGATTTCACTAAAATTATCCGTTTTCGTTGCTTTTTTCGATCATATCTGGATAAAATGACGAAAATTAGAGAAAAAGAGCTGAAATTTCGCTAAAACTATCCGTTTTTGTAGCTTTTTTCGGTAATATCTAAATAAAAAGAAGATAATTAATACCAAATGGAGGAAGCAAATTTTAATTTTGCTAAAATTATCCATATTCGTGGCTTTTTTCGATCATATCTCGATAAAATGACGAAAGTTAATCCTAAATAGATTAAATAAATTGAGATTTCGCTAAAATTATCCGTTTTCGTAGCTTTTTTTGATGATAACACGATAAATAGGCAAAAAATAAGCCAAAATATAGAAAAAAATTGAAATTTTCCTCAAATAATCCATTTTTGTTGCTTTTTTTCCTTTCATACATCGAAAAAATTAAGAAAATTAAGTAAAAATAGAGGAAAAAATGGAAATTTCGGTAAAATAATCCTTTTTTGTTCCCTTTTTTGATCATAATACGATAAAATGACGAAAACTTAAGTAAAATGAGAAGAAAAAAATTCAAATTTCTCTAAAATATCCGTTTTCTATTCTTTTTTCTATCAAATCTCGAGAAAAAAACGAAAAAAAGTCAAAGTAGAGGAAAAAAATAAAATTTCACTAAAACTATCCGTTTTTTTGGTTTTATCAATCATATCTCCATAAAATTAATGCAAAATAGAGGAAAAACATTGAGATTTCAATAAAATTTTCCGTTTTTGTTTCATTTTTCGATCATATCTCGATAAAATAACAAAAATTTGAGGAAAAGAATTGAAATTTCGCTAAAACTATCCGTTTTCGATGATTTTATCGATCTTATCTCGATAAAATTAATGCATAATAAAGGAAAAACATTGAGATTTCACTAAAAGTTTCCGTTTTAGCTGACTTCTTTGATCAAATCTCGATAAAATGATAAAAATAAGGGCAAAATATAGAAAAAAATTGAAATTTAACTCAAACTATCCGTTTTCGTTGCTTTTTTTTATGATATCGCGATAAAATTACGAAAATTAAGGCAAAATTGTGGGAAAAAAATAAAAATTATGGTATATTTATACGTTTTCGTTCCTTTCTTCGATCATATCTCGATAAAATTACGAAAATTAAGGCAAAATAGAGGAAAACATTTGAAATTTCGCAAAAAATTATCCGTTTTCGTTGCTTTTTTGGATATTATCTGGATAAAATGATGAAAATTAAATTTTCGATGAAATCATCTAGTTTTCGTTGCTTTTTTCGATCATATCTACATAAAGATATGAAAATTAAGGCAATAGTGAGGAAAAAATTAAAATTTTGTTAAAACTATCCGTTTCCGTTCCTTTCTTCGGTCATATCTCGATTTAAGGACGAGAATTTAGGCAAAATAGAGGAAAAGCATTGATAATATTGGTGAAATAATCCGTTTTCGTTCCTTTTTTCGAGCATATCTCGATAAAATGACGACGTTTAAGGCAAAATATAGGTAAAAAATTGAAATTTCGCAAATCCGTTTTTGTTGCTTTCATCGATCTTATCTCGAAAACATTAATGCCAAATAAAGGAAAAAATTGAGATTTCACTAAAAGTAAACGTTTTCGTAGTTTTTTTGGATCATATCTCGATTAAATGATAAAAATAAGGGCAAAATAGAGGAAAAATATTGAAATTTCGGTGAAATCATCCGTTTTCATGCAATGAAAGACATGCAGAGGAAAAACATTGAGATTTCAGTAAAATTTTCCGTTTTCGTTGACATTTCAGATCCTATCTCGATAAAATGATGAAAATGAGGGAAATATATAGAAAAAAATTGAAATTTAGCTTAAATTATCCAATTTCATTGCTTTTTTGATCATATTGCGATACAATTACGAAAATTTAGGCAATATTAAGAAAAAAAAAACTGAAATTTTGGTAAATTTATCCGTTTTCGTTTCTTTCATCGATCATGTCTCGATAAAATTCAGAAAAATAAGGAAATATAGAAGGAGATTATTGAAAGTATTGGTAAAATATTCCGTTTTCGTTCCTTTTTTCGAGCATATTTAAAGAAAATTACGAAAATTAAGGCAAAATATAGGAAAAAAATAGACATTTCGCTAATGCAATCTGTTCTCGTTACTTTTATCGATCTTATCTCCATTAAATTAATGCAAAGTAATGGGAAGAATTGAGATTTAGCTCCAATTATCCGTTTTCGTTGCATTTTTGGATCATATATCGATAAAATGATAAAAATAAGGGCAAAATAGAGGAAAAAATTGAAATTATTCATTTTCGTTGCTTTTTTCGATCATATCTCGATAAATTGACGAAAATTAAGGCATAATAGAGGAAAAAAATGAAAATTTCGAAAAAACTATCTGTTTTCGATGATTATTTCGATCCTATCTCGATAAAATTAATGCATAATAGTGGAAAAACATTGAGATTTCACTAAAATTATTCGTTTTAGTTGACTTCTTTGATCATATCTCGATAAAATGATGAAAATAAGGGCAAAATATAGAAAAAATAGAAATTTAACTCAAATTATCCGTTTTCGTTGCTTTTTCTGATCATATCGCGATAAAATAACGAAAATTAAGGCAAAATTGTTGGAAAAAAATTAAAAATATGGTAAATTTATACGTTTTCGTTCCTTTCTTCGATCATATCTCGATAAAATGACGAAAATTAAGGCAAATTAGAGGAAAAGTATTGAAGTTTCGCTAAAACTATCCGTTTTCGTAGATTTTTTTGGTACTATATAAATAAAATGACGAAAATTAATGCTTAATAGAGGAAACAGATTTAAATTTCGTTAAACTTAGTCATTTGAAATTTCGAAAAAAATTATCCGTTTTCGTTGCTTCTTTAGATATTATCTGGATAAAATGACGAAAATTAAAGGAAAAGAATTGAATAGTTGCCTAAACTTATCCGCTTTCGTTGCTTTTTTCGATCATATCACGATAACATGATGAAAATAACGGCAAAATAGAGTAAAAAATTGAGATTTCACTATAATTATCCGTTTTCGTTGCTTTTTTCGATCATATCTGGATAAAATGACGAAAATTAGAGAAAAAGAGCTGAAATTTCGCTAAAACTATCCGTTTTTGTAGCTTTTTTCGGTAATATCTAAATAAAAAGACGATAATTAATGCCAAATGGAGGAACCAAATTTAAATTTCGCTAAAATTATCCATATTCCTTGCTTTTCTCGATCATATCTCGATAAAATGACGAAAGTTAATTTGAAATGAAAAACATTGAGATTTCACTAAAATTTTCCGTTTTCGTTGACTTTTCAGATCCTATCTCGATAAAATGATGAAAATGAGGGCAATATATAGAAAAAAATTGAAATTTAGCTGAAATTATCCAATTTCATTGCTTTTTTGATCATATTGCGATACAATTACGAAAATTTAGGCAATATTAAGAAAAAAAACTGAAATTTTGGTAAATTTATCCGTTTTCGTTTCCTTCTTCGATCATATCTCGATAAAATTCCGAAAAATAAGGAAATATAGAAGGAGATTATTGAGAGTATTGGAAAAGTATTGCGTTTTCGTTCCTTTTTTCGAGCATATTTAAAGAAAATTACGAAAATTAAGGCAAAATAGAGGAAAAAAATAGACATTTCGCTAAAGCAATCCGTTCTCGTTACTTATATCGATCTTATCTCCATTAAATTAATGCAAAGTAATGAGAAGAATTGAGATTTAGCTCCAATTATCCGTTTTCGTTGCACTTTTGGATCATATATCGATAAAATGATAAAAATAAGGGCAAAATAGAGGAAAAAATTGAAATTATTCGAAATTATTCATTTTCGTTGCTTTTTTCGATCATATCTCGATAAATTGACGAAAATTAAGGCATAATAGAGGAAAAAAATGAAAATTTCGCAAAAACTATCGTTTTCGATGATTATTTCGATCTTATCTCGATAAAATTAATGCATAATAGTGGAAAAACATTGAGATTTCACTAAAATTATTCGTTTTAGTTGACTTCTTTGATCATATCTCGATAAAATGATGAAAATAAGGGCAAGATATAGAAAAAAATAGAAATTTTAATCAAATTATCCGTTTTCGTCGTTTTTTGATCATATCGCGATAAAATTACGAAAATTAAGGCAAAATTGTGGGAAAAAATTAAAAATATGGTAAATTTATACGTTTTCGTTCCTTTCTTCGATCATATCTCGATAAAATGACGAAAATTAAGGCAAATTAGAGGAAAAGAATTGAAGTTTCGCTAAAACTATCCGTTTTCGTAGATTGTTTCGGTACTATCTAAATAAAATGACGAAAATTAATGCTAAATAGAGGAAACAAATTTAAATTTCGCTAAAATTATCCTTATTCGTTGCTTTTTTCGATCATATCTCGATAAAATGACGAAAGTTAATCCTAAATAGATAAAATAATTTGAGATTTCGCTAAAATTATCCGTTTTCGTAGCTTTTTTTTATGATAACACGATTAATAGGCAAAAAATAAGCCAAAATAAAGAAAAAAATTGAAATTTTCCACAATTAATCCGTTTTCGTTAAACAATTTTCCATTAAATTAATGCAAAGTAATGGGAAGAATTGAGATTTAGCTCCAATTATCCGTTTTCGTTGCATTTTTGGATAATATATCGATAAAATGATAAAAATAAGGGCAAAATAGAGGAAAAAATTAAAATTTCTTTGAAATTATTCATTTTCGTTGCTTTTTTCTATCATATCTCGATAAATTGACGAAAATTAAGGCATAATAGAGGAAAAAATGGAAATTTCGCTAAAACTATCCGTTTTCGATGATTATTTCGATCTTATCTCGATTAAAATAAATGCATAATAGAGGAAAAACATTGAGATTTCACCAAAATTATCCGTTTTCGTAAATTTTTTCGGTAGTATCTAAATAAAATGACGAAAATTAATGCTAAATAGATGAAACAAATTTAAATTTCGCTAAAATTATCCATATTCGTTGCATTTTTCGATCATATCTCGATTAAATGACGAAAGTTAATCCTAAATAGATAAAATAATTTGAGATTTCGCTAAAATTATCTGTTCTCGTAGCTTTTTTCTATCAAATCTCGATAAAATGACGAAATGCAGGGCAACATAGAGGCCAAAATCTTATATTTCGCTAAAAATTATCGATAAATTATATATGGAATCGGCCTCCATAAGTCAATTGCAGGAATTGCACTCATAGATTTGATATCGGGTCATCGAACTTGGTTCATCGACCTCGGGTCAATGACCTCGGGTCATCGACTTCGGGTCATCAACCTCGGGTCATTGACCTGGGGTAATTGACCTCGGATCATCGACCTGGGGTCATTGACCTTGCGTCATCGACCTCGCATCATCGGTTTCGGGTCATCGACCTAGGGTCATTTACCACGGGTCATCGACTTTGGGTCATCCACCTCGGGTCATCGACCTGGGGTCATTGACCTTGGGTCATCGACCTCGCATCATCTGTCTCGGGTCATTGACCTAGGGTCATCAACCTAGGGTCAATGACCTCGGTTCATTGACCTTGGGTCAATGACCTAGGATCATTGACCTTGACATATATACCATTTGTCATCCCGGAGTCGACCTCCCGGAGTCGAACTCTCGGATTCAACCTCTTGGAATCGACCTCCCGGAGTCGACCTCCCGGAGTTGACATCCCGGAGTCGACCTCCCGGAGTCCGCTTCCCGGAGTCGAAATCCCGGAGTCGACCTCCCGGAGTCAAACTCCCGGAGTCCAACTCCCGGAGTCGAACTCCCGGAGTCCACCTCCATGAGTCAACCTCCCGGAGTCGACCTACTGGAGTTAACCTCCAGAAATCGACCTCCCGGAGTCAACCTCGCGGAGACGGCCTCCCGTAATCGACCTCCCGGAATCGACCCCACCGAGTCAATATCTGGTCACTGACCTCGGGTCATTCCCCTCGGGTCATTGACCTCGGGTCATTGACCTTGGGTCATTAACCTCGGGTCATTGACCTCCGGTCATTGACCTCGGATCATTGACCTCGGGTCATTGACCTCGGGTCATATCCTTGGGTCATTGACCTCGTGCCATCGACCTCGGGTCACGACATCGGGTTGTTGACGTCAAGTCATCTACCTAGGTCATCTCGATAAAACGACGAAAATAAGGGCAAAATAAAAAAATTGAAATTTCTCTAATATATCCGTTTTCTATGCATTTTCGATCAACTCTAAAGAAAAAAAACGAAAAACAAGTCAATGTAGAAGAAAAAAATTAAAATTTCACTGAATCTATCCGTTTTTATGGTTTTATCGATCATATTTCCATAAAATTAATGCAAAATAGAGGAAAAACATTGAGATTTCACTAAAATTTTCCGTTTTTGTTGACTTTTCAGTTCCTATCTCGATAAAATGATGAAAATGAGGGCAATATATAGAAAAGAATTGAAATTTAGCTGAAATTATCCAATTTCATTGCTTTTTTGATCATATTGCGATACAATTACGAAAATTAAGGCAATATTGAAAAAAAAACTGAAATTTTGGTAAATTTATCCGTTTTCGTTTCTTTCTTCGATTATATCTCGATAAAATTCCGAAAAATAAGGAAATATAGAAGGAGATCATTGAAAGTATTGGTAAAATATTCCGTTTTTGTTCCTTTTTTCGAGCATATTTAAAGAAAATTACGAAAATTAAGGCAAAATGGAGGAAAAAAATAGAATTTTCGCTAAAGCAATCCGTTCTTGTTACTTTTATCGATCTTATCTCCATTAAATTAATGCAAAGTAATGGGAAGAATTGAGATTCAGCTCCAATTATCCGTTTTCGTTGCATTTTTGGATCATATATCGATAAAATGATAAATATAAGGGCAAAATAGAGGAAAAAATTGAAATTATTTTATATTATTCATTTTCGTTGCTTTTTTCGATCATATCTCGATAAATTGACGAAAATTAAGGCATAATAGAGGAAAAAAATGGAACTTTCGTTTTCGATGATTATTTCGATCTTATCTCGATAAAATTAATGCATAATAGAGGAAAAACATTGAGATTTCACTAGAATTATCCGTTTTAGTTGACTTCTTTATCATATCTCGATAAAATTATGAAAATAAGGGCAAAATATAGAAAAAAAATTGAAATTTCACTAAAACAATCCGTTCTCGTTGCTTTTATCGATCTTAATTCGATAAAATTAATGCAAAATAAAGGAAAAAATTGAGATTTCACTAAAATTATCCGTTTTAGTTGCTTTTTTCGATCATATCTGGATAAAATGACGAAAATTAGAGAAAAAGAGCTGAAATTTCGCTAAAACTATCCGTTTTTGTAGCTTTTTTCGTTAATATCTAAATAAAAAGACGATAATTAATGCCAAATGGAGGAACTAAATTGAGATTTTGCTAAAATTATTCGTTTTCGTAGCTTTTTTTATGATAACACGATAAATAGGCAAAAAATAAGCCAAAATATAGAAAAAATTTGAAATTTTCCTCAAATAATCCATTTTCGTTGCTTTTTTTCCTTTCATACATCGAAAAAATGAAGAAAATTAAGTAAAAATAGAGGAAAAAATGGAAATTTCGGTAAGATAATCCTTTTTTGTTCCTATTTTGATCATAATACGATAAAATGACGAAAATTAAGTTAAATGAGAAGAAAAAAATTGAAATTTCTCTAAAATATCCGTTTTCTATTCTTTTTTCGATCAAATCACGATAAAATAACGAAAATTTGAGGAAAAGAATTGAAACTTCGCTAAAATTATCCGTTTTAGTTGACTTCCTTGATCATTTCTCAATAAAATGATGAAAATAAGGGCAATATATAGAAAAAAACTTGAAATTTAACTCAAATTATCCGTTTTCGTTGCTGTGTTTTATTATATCACGATAAAATTACGAATATGAAGGCAAAATTGTGGGAAAAAAATTAAAATTATGGTAAATTTATACGTTTTCGTTCCTTTCTTTGATCGTATCTCGATAAAATTACGAAAATTAAGGCAAAATAGAGGAAAACATTTGAAATTTCGAAACAAATTATCCGTTTTCGTTGCTTCTTTCGATATTATCTGGATAAAATGACGAAAATTTAAGGAAAAGAATTGAATAGTCGCCTAAACTTATCCGCTTTCGTTGCTTTTTTCGATCATATCTCGATAAAATGATGAAAATAACGGCAAAATAGAGTAAAAAATTGAGATTTCACTAAAATTATCCGTTTTCGTTGCTTTTTTCGATCATATCTGGATAAAATGACGAAAATTAGAGAAAAAGAGCTGAAATTTCGCTAAAACTATCCGTTTTTGTAGCTTTTTTCGGTAACATCTAAATAAAAAGACGACAAATTAATGCCAAATGGAGGAACCAAATTTAAATTTCGCTAAAATTATCCATATTCCTTGCTTTTTTCGATCATATCTCGATGAAATGACGAAAGTTAATCCTAAATAGATTAAATAAATTGAGATATCGCTAAAATTATCCGTTTTCGTAGCTTTTTTTGATGGTAACACGATAAATAGGCAAAAAATAAGCCAAAATATAGAAAAAAATTGAAATTTTCCTCAAATAATCCATTTTCGTTGCTTTTTTTCCTTTCATACATCGAAAAAATGAAGAAAATTAAGTAAAAATAGAGGAATAAATGGAAATTTCGGTAAAATAATCCTTTTTTGTTCCATTTTTTGATCATAATACGATAAAATGACGAAAATTAAGTAAAATGAGAAGAAAAAAATTGAAATTTCTCTAAAATATCCGTTTTCTATTCTTTTTTCTATCAAACCTCGAGAAAAAAACGAAAAAAGTCAAAGTAGAGGAAAAAAATAAAATTTCACTAAAACTATCCGTTTTTTTGGTTTTATCGATCATATCTCCATAAAATTAATGCAAAATAGAGGAAAAACATTGAGATTTCACTAAAATTTTCCGTTTTTGTTTTTTTTTTCGATCATATCTCGATAAAATAACAAAAATTTGAGGAAAAGAATTGAAATTTCGCTAAAACAATCCGTTTTCGATGATTTTATCGATCTTATCTCGATAAAATTAATGCATAATAAAGGAAAAACATTGAGATTTCACTAAAAGTTTCCGTTTTAGCTGACTTCTTTGATCAAATCTCGATAAAATGATAAAAATAAGGGCAAAATATAGAAAAAAATTGAAATTTAACTCAAATTATCCGTTTTCGTTGCTTTTTTTTATCATATCGCGATAAAATGACGAAAATTAAGGCAAATTAGAGGAAAAGAATTGAAGTTTCGCTAAAACTATCCGTTTTCGTAGATTTTTTCGGTACTATCTAAATAAAATGACGAAAATTAATGCTAAATAGAGGAAACAAATTTAAATTTCGTTAAACTTAGTCATTTGAACTTTCGAAACAAATTATCCGTTTTCGTTGCTTCTTTCGATATTATCTGGATAAAATGACGAAAATTTAAGGAAAAGAATTGAATAGTCGCCTAAACTTATCCGCTTTCGTTGCTTTTTTCGATCATATCTCGATAAAATGATGAAAATAACGGCAAAATAGAGTAAAAAATTGAGATTTCACTAAAATTATCCGTTTTCGTTGCTTTTTTCGATCATATCTGGATAAAATGACGAAAATTAGAGAAAAAGAGCTGAAATTTCGCTAAAACTATCCGTTTTTGTAGCTTTTTTCGGTAACGTCTAAATAAAAAGACGAATAATTAATGCCAAATGGAGGAACCAAATTTAAATTTCGCTAAAATTATCCACATTCCTTGCTTTTTTCGATCATATCTCGATGAAATGACGAAAGTTAATCCTAAATAGATTAAATAAATTGAGATATCGCTAAAATTATCCGTTTTCGTAGCTTTTTTTGATGGTAACACGATAAATAGGCAAAAAATAAGCCAAAATATAGAAAAAAATTGAAATTTTCCTCAAATAATCCATTTTCGTTGCTTTTTTTCCTTTCATACATCGAAAAAATGAAGAAAATTAAGTAAAAATAGAGGAAAAAATGGAAATTTCGGTAAAATAATCCTTTTTTATTCCATTTTTTGATCATAATACGATAAAATGACGAAAATTAAGTAAAATGAGAAGAAAAAAATTGAAATTTCTCTAAAATATCCGTTTTCTATTCTTTTTTCTATAAAATCTCGAGAAAAAAACGAAAAAAAGTCAAAGTAGAGGAAAAAAATAAAATTTCACTAAAACTATCCGTTTTTTTGGTTTTATCGATCATATCTCCATAAAATTAATGCAAAATAGAGGAAAAACATTGAGATTTCACTAAAATTTTCCGTTTTTGTTTCTTTTTTCGATCATATCTCGATAAAATAACAAAAATTTGAGGAAAAGAATTGAAATTTCGCTAAAACTATCCGTTTTCGATGATTTTATCGATCTTATCTCGATAAAATTAATGCATAATAAAGGAAAAACATTGAGATTTCACTAAAAGTTTCCGTTTTAGCTGACTTCTTTGATCAAATCTCGATAAAATGATAAAAATAAGGGCAAAATATAGAAAAAAATTGAAATTTAACTCAAATTATCCGTTTTCGTTGCTTTTTTTTATGATATCGCGATAAAATTACGAAAATTAAGGCAAAATTGTGGGAAAAAAATTAAAATTATGGTATATTTATACGTTTTCGTTCCTTTCTTCGATCATATCTCGATAAAATTACGAAAATTAAGGCAAAATAGAGGAAAACATTTGAAATTTCGCAAAAAATTATCCGTTTTCGTTGCTTTTTTGGATATTATCTGGATAAAATGATGAAAATTAAAGGAAAAGAATTGAATATTCGCCTAAACTTATCCGTTTTCGTTGCTTTTTTCGATCATATCAGGATAAAATGATGAAAATAAGGGCAAAATAGAGGAAAAAATTAAAATTTCGATGAAATCATCCAGTTTTCGTTGCTTTTTTCGATCATATCTACATAAAGTTATGAAAATTAAGGCAATAGTGAGGAAAAAATTAAAATTTTGTAAAAACTATCCGTTTCCGTTCCTTTCTTCGGTCATATCTCGATTTAAGGACGAGAATTTAGGCAAAATAGAGGAAAAGCATTGATAATATTGGTGAAATAATCCGTTTTCGTTCCTTTTTTCGAGCATATCTCGATAATATGACGACCTTTAAGGCAAAATATAGGTAAAAAATTGAAATTTCGCTAATCTGTTTTTGTTGCTTTCATCGATCTTATCTCGAAAACATTAATGCCAAATAAAGGAAAAATTGAGATTTCACTAAATGTAAACGTTTTCGTAGTTTTTTTGGATCATATCTCGATTAAATGATAAAAATATGGGCAAAATAGAGGCAAAATATTGAAATTTCGGTGAAATCATCCGTTTTCATGCAATGAAAGACATGCAGAGGAAAAACATTGAGATTTCACTAAAATTTTCCGTTTTCGTTGACATTTCAGATCCTATCTCGATAAAATGATGAAAATGAGGGCAATATATAGAAAAAAATTGAAATTTAGCTGAAATTATCCAATTTCATTGCTTTTTTGATCATATTGCGATTTAATTACGAAAATTTAGGCAATATTAAGAAAAAAAAACTGAAATTTTGGTAAATTTATCCGTTTTCGTTTCTTTCTTCGATTATATCTCGATAAAATTTAGAAAAATAAGGAAATATAGAAGGAGATTATTGAAAGTATTGGTAAAATATTCCGTTTTCGTTCCTTTTTTCGAGCATATTTAAAGAAAATTACGAAAATTAAGGCAAAATATAGGAAAAAAATAGACATTTCGCTAATGCAATCTGTTCTCGTTACTTTTATCGATCTTATCTCCATTAAATTAATGCAAAGTAATGGGAAGAATTGAGATTTAGCTCCAATTATCCGTTTTCGTTGCATTTTTGGATCATATATCGATAAAATGATAAAAATAAGGGCAAAATAGAGGAAAAAATTGAAATTATTTGAAATTATTCATTTTCGTTGCTTTTTTCGATCATATCTCGATAAATTGACGAAAATTAAGGCATAATAGAGGAAAAAAATGGAAATTTCGCAAAACTATCTGTTTTCGATGATTATTTCAATCCTATCTCGATAAAATTAATGCATAATAGTGGAAAAACATTGAGATTTCACTAAAATTATTCGTTTTAGTTGACTTCTTTGATCATATCTCAATAAAATGATGAAAATAAGGGCAAAATATAGAAAAAAATAGAAATTTAACTCAAATTATCCGTTTTCGTTGCTTTTTTTGATCATATCGCGATAAAATTACGAAAATTAAGGCAAAATTGTTGGAAAAAAATTAAAAATATGGTAAATTTATACGTTTTCGTTCCTTTCTTCGATCATATCTCGATAAAATGACGAAAATTAAGGCAAATTAGAGGAAAAGAATTGAAGTTTCGCTAAAACTATCCGTTTTCGTAGATTTTTTCGGTACTATCTAAATAAAATGACGAAAATTAATGCTAAATAGAGGAAACAAATTTAAATTTCGTTAAACTTAGTCATTTGAAATTTCGAAAAAAACTATCCGTTTTCGTTGCTTCTTTAGATATTATCTGCATAAAATGACGAAAATTAAAGGAAAAGAATTGAATAGTTGCCTAAACTTATCCGCTTTCGTTGCTTTTTTCGATCATATCACGATAAAATGATGAAAATAAGGGCAAAATAGAGTAAAAAATTGAGATTTCACTATAATTATCCGTTTTCGTTGCTTGTTTCGATCATATCTGGATAAAATGACGAAAATTAGAGAAAAAGAGCTGAAATATCGCTAAAACTATCCGTTTTTGTAGCTTTTTTCGGTAATATCTAAATAAAAAGACGATAATTAATGCCAAATGGAGGAAGCAAATTTAAATTTTGCTAAAATTATCCATATTCGTTGCTTTTTTCGATCATATCTCCATAAAATGACGAAAGTTAATCCTAAATAGATTAAATAAATTGAGATTTCGCTAAAACTATCCGTTTCCGTTCCTTTCTTCGGTCATATCTCGATTTAAGGACGAGAATTTAGGCAAAATAGAGGAAAAGCATTGATAATATTGGTGAAATAATCCGTTTTCGTTCCTTTTTTCGAGCATATCTCGATAATATGACGAACTTTAAGGCAAAATATAGGTAAAAAATTGAAATTTCGCTAATCCGTTTTTGTTGCTTTCATCGATCTTATCTCGAAAACATTAATGCCAAATAAAGGAAAAAATTGAGATTTCACTAAATGTAAACGTTTTCGTAGTTTTTTTGGATCATATCTCGATTAAATGATAAAAATAAGGGCAAAATAGAGGAAAAATATTGAAATTTCGGTGAAATCATCCGTTTTCATGCAATGAAAGACATGCAGAGGAAAAACATTGAGATAAAATTGAAATTATTTGAAATTATCCATTTTCGTTGCTTTTTTCGATCATATCTCGATAAATTGACGAAAATTAAGGCATAATAGAGGAAAAAAATGAAAATTTCGCAAAAACTATCGTTTTAGATGATTATTTCGATCTTATCTCGATAAAATTAATGCATAATAGTGGAAAAACATTGAGATTTCACTAAAATTATCCGTTTTAGTTGATTTGTTTTATCATTACTCGATAAAATGATGAAAATAAGGGCAAGATATAGAAAAAAATAGAAATTTTAATCAAATTATCCGTTTTCGTTGCTTTTTTGATCATATGATAAAATTACGAAAATTAAGGCAAAATTGTGGGAAAAAATTAAAATTTTGGTAAATTTATACGTTTTCATTCCTTTCTTCGATCATATCTCGATAAAATGACGAAAATTAAGGCAAATTAGATGAAAAGAATTGAAGTTTCTCTAAAACTATCCGTTTTCGTAGATTTTGTCGGTACTATCTAAATAAAATGACGAAAATTAATGCTAAATAGAGGAAACAAATTTAAATTTCGCTAAAATTATCCTTATTCGCTGCTTTTTTCGATCATATCTCGATAAAATGACGAAAGTTAATCCTAAATAGATAAAATAATTTGAGATTTCGCTAAAATTATCCGTTTTCGTAGCTTTTTTTTATGATAACACGATTAATAGGCAAAAAATAAGCCAAAATATAGAAAAAAATTGAAATTTTCCACAATTAATCCGTTTTCGTTGCTTTTGTCCTTTCATACATCGAAAAAATGACGTAAATTAATAAAAATAGAGCAAAAAATGGAAATTTTGGTAAAATAATCCTTTTTTGTTCCTATTTTGATTAAAATACGATAAAATCACGAAAATTAACCGAAAAGTGAAGAAAAGAATTGAAATTTCTCTAAAATATCAGTTTTATATTCCTTTTTCGATCAAATCTCGATAAAAAAACGAAATAAAAGTCCAAATTGTGGAAAAAAGTTTCAATTTCGCCAAGAATTATCCGTTTTCGTGGCTTTTTTCGATCATATCTGATTGAAATTCCGAAAATTAAGGAGAAATAGAGGAAAAGAATATTAAATTTTTGTGAAATAATCCGTTTTCGATTCTTTTTTCGATCATATTTAAAGAAAATGACGAAAATTAAGGCAAAATAAAGAAAAAAATTGAAATTTCGCTAAAACAATCCGTTCTCGTTGTTTTTATCGATCTTATTTGGATAAAATTAATGCAAAATAAAGGAAAAAATTGATATTTCAGTAAATTTATCCGTTTTCGTTTCTTTCTTCGATCATATCTCGATAAAATTCCGAAAAATAAGGAAATATAGAAGGAGATTATTGAAAGTATTGGTAAAATATTCCGTTTTCGTTCCTTTTTTCGAGCATATTTAAAGAAAATTACGAAAATTAAGGCAAAATCGAGGAAAAAAATAGACTTTTCGCTAAAGCAATCCGTTCTCGTTACTTATATCGATCTTATCTCCATTAAATTAATGCAAAGTAATGGGAAGAATTGAGATTTAGCTCCAATTATCCGTTTTCGTTGCATTTTTGGATAATATATCGATAAAATGATAAAAATAAGGGCAAAATAGAGGAAAAAATTGAAATTTTTTTGAAATTATTCATTTTCGTTGCTTTTTTCGATCATATCTCGATAAATTGACGAAAATTAAGGCATAATAGAGGAAAAAAATGGAAATTTCGCTAAAAGTATCCGTTTTCGATATTTATTTCGATCTTATCTCGATTAAAATAAATGCATAATAGAGGAAAAACATTGAGATTTCACTAAAATTATCCGTTTTCGTAAATTTTTTCGGTAATATCTAAATAAAATGACGAATATTAATGCTAAATAGAGGAAACAAATTTAAATTTCGCTAAAATTATCCATATTCGTTGCTTTTTTCGATCTTATCTCGATAAAATGACGAAAGTTAATCCTAAATATATAAAATAATTTGAGATTTCGCTAAAATTATCCGTTTTCGTAGCTTTTTTCTATCAACTCTCGATAAAATGACGAAATGTAGGGCAACATAGACGCCAAAATTTTATATTTCGCTAAAAATTATCGATAAATTATATATGGAATCGGCCTCCATAAGTCAATTGCAGGAATTGAACTCATAGATTTGATATCGGGTCATCGAACTTGGTTCATCGACCTCGGGTCAATGACCTCGGGTCATCGACTTCGGGTCATCAACCTCGGGTCATTGACCTGGGGTCATTGACCTCGGATCATCGACCTGGGGTCATTGACCTTGCGTCATCGACCTCGCATCATCTGTCTCGGGTCATCGACCTAGGGTCATCGACCTAGGGTCATTTACCTCGGGTCATCGACTTTGGGTCATCAACCTCGGGTCATCGACCTGGGGTCATTGACCTTGGGTCATCGACCTCGCATCATCTGTCTCGGGTCATTGACCTAGGGTCATCAACCTAGGGTTGAATGAAATTAAATTGTGAAATTAAATGATGAACCGAGGTCATTGACCCAAGGTCAATGACCTCGGTTCATTGACCTTGGGTCAACGACCTAGGATCATTGACCTTGACATATATACCATTTGTCATCCCGGAGTCGACCTCCCGGAGTCGAACTCTCGGATTCAACCTCTTGGAATCGACCTCCCGGAGTCGACCTCCCGGAGTTGACATCCCGGAGTCGACCTCCCGGAGTCCACTTCCCGGAGTCGAAATCCCGGAGTCCACCTCCCGTAGTCAACCTCCCGGAGTCAACCTCCCGGAGTCGACCTCCCGGAGTCGACCTCCCGGAGTCGAACTCTCGGAATTGACCTTTTAGAGTCGACCTTCCGGAGTCGACCTCCCGGAGTGAACCTCCCGGAGTTGACATCCCGGAGTCGACCTCCCTGAGTCGAACTCCCGGAGTCCAACTCCCGGATTCGAACTCCCGGAGTCCACCTCCATGAGTCAACCTCCCGGAGTCGACCTCCTGTAGTTAACCTCCAGAAATCGACCTCCCGGAGTCAACCTCGCGGAGACGGCCTCCCGTAATCGACCTCCCGGAATCGACCCCACCGAGTCAATATCTGGTCACTGACCTCGGGTCATTCCCCTCGGGTCATTGACCACGGGTCATTGACCTTGGGTCATTAACCTCGGGTCATTGACCTTGGTTCATTGACCTCGGGTCATTGACCTCGGGTCATTGACCTCGGGTCATAACCTCGGGTCATTGACCTCGTGCCATCGACCTCGGGTCACGACATCGGGTTGTTGACCTCGGGTCATTGACCTCGGGTCATTGACCTCGGGTCATTGACCTCGGGTCATTGACCTAGGGTCATTGACCTCGGGTCATAACCTTGGGTCATTGACCTCGTGCCATCGACCTCGGGTCACGACATCGGGTTGTTGACGTCAAGTCATCTACCTAGGTCATCTCGATAAAATGACGAAAATAAGGGCAAAATAAAAAAATTGAAATTTCTCTAAAATATCCGTTTTTGTAGCTTTTTTCGGTAACATCTAAATAAAATCCAAATATATCCAAATATTATCCAAATTTATTATCAAAATTGAGATTTCACTAAAATTATCCGTTTTCGTTGCTTTTTTCGATCATATCTGGATAAAATGACGAAAATTAGAGAAAAAGAGCTGAAATTTCGCTAAAACTATCCGTTTTTGTAGCTTTTTTCGGTAACGTCTAAATAAAAAGACGAATAATTAATGCCAAATGGAGGAACCAAATTTAAATTTCGCTAAAATTATCCACATTCCTTGCTTTTTTCGATCACATCTCGATGAAATGACGAAAGTTAATCCTAAATAGATTAAATAAATTGAGATATCGCTATAATTATCCGTTTTCGTAGCTTTTTTTGATGGTAACACGATAAATAGGCAAAAAATAAGCCAAAATATAGAAAAAAATTGAAATTTTCCTCAAATAATCCATTTTCGTTGCTTTTTTTCCTTTCATACATCGAAAAAATGAAGAAAATTAAGTAAAAATAGAGGAAAAAATGGAAATTTCGGTAAAATAATCCTTTTTTATTCCATTTTTTGATCATAACACGATAAAATGACGAAAATTAAGTAAAATGAGAAGAAAAAAATTGAAATTTCTCTAAAATATCCGTTTTCTATTCTTTTTTCTATAAAATCTCGAGAAAAAAACGAAAAAAAGTCAAAGTAGAGGAAAAAAATAAAATTTCACTAAAACTATCCGTTTTTTTGGTTTTATCGATCATATCTCCATAAAATTAATGCAAAATAGAGGAAAAACATTGAGATTTCACTAAAATTTTCCGTTTTTGTTTCTTTTTTCGATCATATCTCGATAAAATAACAAAAATTTGAGGAAAAGAATTGAAATTTCGCTAAAACTATCCGTTTTCGATGATTTTATCGATCTTATCTCGATAAAATTAATGCATAATAAAGGAAAAACATTGAGATTTCACTAAAAGTTTCCGTTTTAGCTGACTTCTTTGATCAAATCTCGATAAAATGATAAAAATAAGGGCAAAATATAGAAAAAAATTGAAATTTAACTCAAATTATCCGTTTTCGTTGCTTTTTTTTATGATATCGCGATAAAATTACGAAAATTAAGGCAAAATTGTGGGAAAAAAATTAAAATTATGGTATATTTATACGTTTTCGTTCCTTTCTTCGATCATATCTCGATAAAATTACGAAAATTAAGGCAAAATAGAGGAAAACATTTGAAATTTCGCAAAAAATTATCCGTTTTCGTTGCTTTTTTGGATATTATCTGGATAAAATGATGAAAATTAAAGGAAAAGAATTGAATATTCGCCTAAACTTATCCGTTTTCGTTGCTTTTTTCGATCATATCAGGATAAAATGATGAAAATAAGGGCAAAATAGAGGAAAAAATTAAAATTTCGATGAAATCATCCAGTTTTCGTTGCTTTTTTCGATCATATCTACATAAAGTTATGAAAATTAAGGCAATAGTGAGGAAAAAATTAAAATTTTGTAAAAACTATCCGTTTCCGTTCCTTTCTTCGGTCATATCTCGATTTAAGGACGAGAATTTAGGCAAAATAGAGGAAAAGCATTGATAATATTGGTGAAATAATCCGTTTTCGTTCCTTTTTTCGAGCATATCTCGATAATATGACGACCTTTAAGGCAAAATATAGGTAAAAAATTGAAATTTCGCTAATCTGTTTTTGTTGCTTTCATCGATCTTATCTCGAAAACATTAATGCCAAATAAAGGAAAAATTGAGATTTCACTAAATGTAAACGTTTTCGTAGTTTTTTTGGATCATATCTCGATTAAATGATAAAAATATGGGCAAAATAGAGGCAAAATATTGAAATTTCGGTGAAATCATCCGTTTTCATGCAATGAAAGACATGCAGAGGAAAAACATTGAGATTTCACTAAAATTTTCCGTTTTCGTTGACATTTCAGATCCTATCTCGATAAAATGATGAAAATGAGGGCAATATATAGAAAAAAATTGAAATTTAGCTGAAATTATCCAATTTCATTGCTTTTTTGATCATATTGCGATTTAATTACGAAAATTTAGGCAATATTAAGAAAAAAAAACTGAAATTTTGGTAAATTTATCCGTTTTCGTTTCTTTCTTCGATTATATCTCGATAAAATTTAGAAAAATAAGGAAATATAGAAGGAGATTATTGAAAGTATTGGTAAAATATTCCGTTTTCGTTCCTTTTTTCGAGCATATTTAAAGAAAATTACGAAAATTAAGGCAAAATATAGGAAAAAAATAGACTTTTCGCTAAAGCAATCCGTTCTCGTTACTTATATCGATCTTATCTCCATTAAATTAATGCAAAGTAATGGGAAGAATTGAGATTTAGCTCCAATTATCCGTTTTCGTTGCATTTTTGGATAATATATCGATAAAATGATAAAAATAAGGGCAAAATAGAGGAAAAAATTGAAATTTTTTTGAAATTATTCATTTTCGTTGCTTTTTTCGATCATATCTCGATAAATTGACGAAAATTAAGGCATAATAGAGGAAAAAAATGGAAATTTCGCTAAAAGTATCCGTTTTCGATATTTATTTCGATCTTATCTCGATTAAAATAAATGCATAATAGAGGAAAAACATTGAGATTTCACTAAAATTATCCGTTTTCGTAAATTTTTTCGGTAATATCTAAATAAAATGACGAATATTAATGCTAAATAGAGGAAACAAATTTAAATTTCGCTAAAATTATCCATATTCGTTGCTTTTTTCGATCTTATCTCGATAAAATGACGAAAGTTAATCCTAAATATATAAAATAATTTGAGATTTCGCTAAAATTATCCGTTTTCGTAGCTTTTTTCTATCAACTCTCGATAAAATGACGAAATGTAGGGCAACATAGACGCCAAAATTTTATATTTCGCTAAAAATTATCGATAAATTATATATGGAATCGGCCTCCATAAGTCAATTGCAGGAATTGAACTCATAGATTTGATATCGGGTCATCGAACTTGGTTCATCGACCTCGGGTCAATGACCTCGGGTCATCGACTTCGGGTCATCAACCTCGGGTCATTGACCTGGGGTCATTGACCTCGGATCATCGACCTGGGGTCATTGACCTTGCGTCATCGACCTCGCATCATCTGTCTCGGGTCATCGACCTAGGGTCATCGACCTAGGGTCATTTACCTCGGGTCATCGACTTTGGGTCATCAACCTCGGGTCATCGACCTGGGGTCATTGACCTTGGGTCATCGACCTCGCATCATCTGTCTCGGGTCATTGACCTAGGGTCATCAACCTAGGGTCAATGACCTCGGTTCATTGACCTTGG
The DNA here is from genome assembly GCA_947579665.1 of Sympetrum striolatum. NCBI lineage: Eukaryota > Metazoa > Arthropoda > Insecta > Odonata > Libellulidae > Sympetrum > Sympetrum striolatum. The sequence continues at coordinate 9,124,506 of OX388347.1, forward strand.
GTCAACGACCTAGGATCATTGACCTTGACATATATACCATTTGTCATCCCGGAGTCGACCTCCCGGAGTCGAACTCTCGGATTCAACCTCTTGGAATCGACCTCCCGGAGTCGACCTCCCGGAGTTGACATCCCGGAGTCGACCTCCCGGAGTCCACTTCCCGGAGTCGAAATCCCGGAGTCCACCTCCCGTAGTCAACCTCCCGGAGTCAACCTCCCGGAGTCGACCTCCCGGAGTCGACCTCCCGGAGTCGAACTCTCGGAATTGACCTTTTAGAGTCGACCTTCCGGAGTCGACCTCCCGGAGTGAACCTCCCGGAGTTGACATCCCGGAGTCGACCTCCCTGAGTCGAACTCCCGGAGTCCAACTCCCGGATTCGAACTCCCGGAGTCCACCTCCATGAGTCAACCTCCCGGAGTCGACCTCCTGTAGTTAACCTCCAGAAATCGACCTCCCGGAGTCAACCTCGCGGAGACGGCCTCCCGTAATCGACCTCCCGGAATCGACCCCACCGAGTCAATATCTGGTCACTGACCTCGGGTCATTCCCCTCGGGTCATTGACCACGGGTCATTGACCTTGGGTCATTAACCTCGGGTCATTGACCTTGGTTCATTGACCTCGGGTCATTGACCTCGGGTCATTGACCTCGGGTCATAACCTCGGGTCATTGACCTCGTGCCATCGACCTCGGGTCACGACATCGGGTTGTTGACCTCGGGTCATTGACCTCGGGTCATTGACCTCGGGTCATTGACCTCGGGTCATTGACCTAGGGTCATTGACCTCGGGTCATAACCTTGGGTCATTGACCTCGTGCCATCGACCTCGGGTCACGACATCGGGTTGTTGACGTCAAGTCATCTACCTAGGTCATCTCGATAAAATGACGAAAATAAGGGCAAAATAAAAAAATTGAAATTTCTCTAAAATATCCGTTTTTGTAGCTTTTTTCGGTAACATCTAAATAAAATCCAAATATATCCAAATATTATCCAAATTTATTATCAAAATTGAGATTTCACTAAAATTATCCGTTTTCGTTGCTTTTTTCGATCATATCTGGATAAAATGACGAAAATTAGAGAAAAAGAGCTGAAATTTCGCTAAAACTATCCGTTTTTGTAGCTTTTTTCGGTAACGTCTAAATAAAAAGACGAATAATTAATGCCAAATGGAGGAACCAAATTTAAATTTCGCTAAAATTATCCACATTCCTTGCTTTTTTCGATCACATCTCGATGAAATGACGAAAGTTAATCCTAAATAGATTAAATAAATTGAGATATCGCTATAATTATCCGTTTTCGTAGCTTTTTTTGATGGTAACACGATAAATAGGCAAAAAATAAGCCAAAATATAGAAAAAAATTGAAATTTTCCTCAAATAATCCATTTTCGTTGCTTTTTTTCCTTTCATACATCGAAAAAATGAAGAAAATTAAGTAAAAATAGAGGAAAAAATGGAAATTTCGGTAAAATAATCCTTTTTTATTCCATTTTTTGATCATAACACGATAAAATGACGAAAATTAAGTAAAATGAGAAGAAAAAAATTGAAATTTCTCTAAAATATCCGTTTTCTATTCTTTTTTCTATAAAATCTCGAGAAAAAAACGAAAAAAAGTCAAAGTAGAGGAAAAAAATAAAATTTCACTAAAACTATCCGTTTTTTTGGTTTTATCGATCATATCTCCATAAAATTAATGCAAAATAGAGGAAAAACATTGAGATTTCACTAAAATTTTCCGTTTTTGTTTCTTTTTTCGATCATATCTCGATAAAATAACAAAAATTTGAGGAAAAGAATTGAAATTTCGCTAAAACTATCCGTTTTCGATGATTTTATCGATCTTATCTCGATAAAATTAATGCATAATAAAGGAAAAACATTGAGATTTCACTAAAAGTTTCCGTTTTAGCTGACTTCTTTGATCAAATCTCGATAAAATGATAAAAATAAGGGCAAAATATAGAAAAAAATTGAAATTTAACTCAAATTATCCGTTTTCGTTGCTTTTTTTATGATATCGCGATAAAATTACGAAAATTAAGGCAAAATTGTGGGAAAAAATTAAAATTATGGTATATTTATACGTTTTCGTTCCTTTCTTCGATCATATCTCGATAAAATTACGAAAATTAAGGCAAAATAGAGGAAAACATTTGAAATTTCGCAAAAAATTATCCGTTTTCGTTGCTTTTTTGGATATTATCTGGATAAAATGATGAAAATTAAAGGAAAAGAATTGAATATTCGCCTAAACTTATCCGTTTTCGTTGCTTTTTTCGATCATATCAGGATAAAATGATGAAAATAAGGGCAAAATAGAGGAAAAAATTAAAATTTCGATGAAATCATCCAGTTTTCGTTGCTTTTTTCGATCATATCTACATAAAGTTATGAAAATTAAGGCAATAGTGAGGAAAAAATTAAAATTTTGTAAAAACTATCCGTTTCCGTTCCTTTCTTCGGTCATATCTCGATTTAAGGACGAGAATTTAGGCAAAATAGAGGAAAAGCATTGATAATATTGGTGAAATAATCCGTTTTCGTTCCTTTTTTCGAGCATATCTCGATAATATGACGACCTTTAAGGCAAAATATAGGTAAAAAATTGAAATTTCGCTAATCTGTTTTTGTTGCTTTCATCGATCTTATCTCGAAAACATTAATGCCAAATAAAGGAAAAATTGAGATTTCACTAAATGTAAACGTTTTCGTAGTTTTTTTGGATCATATCTCGATTAAATGATAAAAATATGGGCAAAATAGAGGAAAAATATTGAAATTTCGGTGAAATCATCCGTTTTCATGCAATGAAAGACATGCAGAGGAAAAACATTGAGATTTCACTAAAATTTTCCGTTTTCGTTGACATTTCAGATCCTATCTCGATAAAATGATGAAAATGAGGGCAATATATAGAAAAAAATTGAAATTTAGCTGAAATTATCCAATTTCATTGCTTTTTTGATCATATTGCGATATAATTACGAAAATTTAGGCAATATTAAGAAAAAAAAACTGAAATTTTGGTAAATTTATCCGTTTTCGTTTCTTTCTTCGATTATATCTCGATAAAATTCAGAAAAATAAGGAAATATAGAAGGAGATTATTGAAAGTATTGGTAAAATATTCCGTTTTCGTTCCTTTTTTCGAGCATATTTAAAGAAAATTACGAAAATTAAGGCAAAATATAGGAAAAAAATAGACATTTCGCTAATGCAATCTGTTCTCGTTACTTTTATCGATCTTATCTCCATTAAATTAATGCAAAGTAATGGGAAGAATTGAGATTTAGCTCCAATTATCCGTTTTCGTTGCATTTTTGGATCATATATCGATAAAATGATAAAAATAAGGGCAAAATAGAGGAAAAAATTGAAATTATTTGAAATTATTCATTTTCGTTGCTTTTTTCGATCATATCTCGATAAATTGACGAAAATTAAGGCATAATAGAGGAAAAAAATGGAAATTTCGCAAAAACTATCTGTTTTCGATGATTATTTCAATCCTATCTCGATAAAATTAATGCATAATAGTGGAAAAACATTGAGATTTCACTAAAATTATTCGTTTTAGTTGACTTCTTTGATCATATCTCAATAAAATGATGAAAATAAGGGCAAAATATAGAAAAAAATAGAAATTTAACTCAAATTATCCGTTTTCGTTGCTTTTTTTGATCATATCGCGATAAAATTACGAAAATTAAGGCAAAACTGTTGGAAAAAAATTAAAAATATGGTAAATTTATACGTTTTCGTTCCTTTCTTCGATCATATCTCGATAAAATGACGAAAATTAAGGCAAATTAGAGGAAAAGAATTGAAGTTTCGCTAAAACTATCCGTTTTCGTAGATTTTTTCGGTACTATCTAAATAAAATGACGAAAATTAATGCTAAATAGAGGAAACAAATTTAAATTTCGTTAAACTTAGTCATTTGAAATTTCGAAAAAAACTATCCGTTTTCGTTGCTTCTTTAGATATTATCTGCATAAAATGACGAAAATTAAAGGAAAAGAATTGAATAGTTGCCTAAACTTATCCGCTTTCGTTGCTTTTTTCGATCATATCACGATAAAATGATGAAAATAAGGGCAAAATAGAGTAAAAAATTGAGATTTCACTATAATTATCCGTTTTCGTTGCTTGTTTCGATCATATCTGGATAAAATGACGAAAATTAGAGAAAAGAGCTGAAATTTCGCTAAAACTATCCGTTTTTTTAGCTTTTTTCGGTAATATCTAAATAAAAAGACGATAATTAATGCCAAATGGAGGAAGCAAATTTAAATTTTGCTAAAATTATCCATATTCGTTGCTTTTTTCGATCATATCTCCATAAAATGACGAAAGTTAATCCTAAATAGATTAAATAAATTGAGATTTCGCTAAAACTATCCGTTTCCGTTCCTTTCTTCGGTCATATCTCGATTTAAGGACGAGAATTTAGGCAAAATAGAGGAAAAGCATTGATAATATTGGTGAAATAATCCGTTTTCGTTCCTTTTTTCGAGCATATCTCGATAATATGACGACCTTTAAGGCAAAATATAGGTAAAAAATTGAAATTTCGCTAATCCGTTTTTGTTGCTTTCATCGATCTTATCTCGAAAACATTAATGCCAAATAAAGGAAAAAATTGAGATTTCACTAAATGTAAACGTTTTCGTAGTTTTTTTGGATCATATCTCGATTAAATGATAAAAATAAGGGCAAAATAGAGGAAAAATATTGAAATTTCGGTGAAATCATCCGTTTTCATGCAATGAAAGACATGCAGAGGAAAAACATTGCGATAAAATTGAAATTATTTGAAATTATCCATTTTCGTTGCTTTTTTCGATCATATCTCGATAAATTGACGAAAATTAAGGCATAATAGAGGAAAAAAATGAAAATTTCGCAAAAACTATCGTTTTAGATGATTATTTCGATCTTATCTCGATAAAATTAATGCATAATAGTGGAAAAACATTTTGATTTCACTAAAATTATCCGTTTTAGTTGATTTGTTTTATCATATCTCGATAAAATGATGAAAATAAGGGCAAGATATAGAAAAAAATAGAAATTTTAATCAAATTATCCGTTTTCGTTGCTTTTTTGATCATATGATAAAATTACGAAAATTAAGGCAAAATTGTGGGAAAAAATTAAAATTTTGGTAAATTTATACGTTTTCATTCCTTTCTTCGATCATATCTCGATAAAATGACGAAAATTAAGGCAAATTAGATGAAAAGAATTGAAGTTTCTCTAAAACTATCCGTTTTCGTAGATTTTGTCGGTACTATCTAAATAAAATGACGAAAATTAATGCTAAATAGAGGAAACAAATTTAAATTTCGCTAAAATTATCCTTATTCGTTGCTTTTTTCGATCATATCTCGATAAAATGACGAAAGTTAATCCTAAATAGATAAAATAATTTGAGATTTCGCTAAAATTATCCGTTTTCGTAGCTTTTTTTTATGATAACACGATTAATAGGCAAAAAATAAGCCAAAATATAGAAAAAAATTGAAATTTTCCACAATTAATCCGTTTTCGTTGCTTTTGTCCTTTCATACATCGAAAAAATGACGTAAATTAATAAAAATAGAGCAAAAAATGGAAATTTTGGTAAAATAATCCTTTTTTGTTCCTATTTTGATTAAAATACTATAAAACTACGAAAATTAACCGAAAAGTGAAGAAAAGAATTGAAATTTCTCTAAAATATCAGTTTTCTATTCCTTTTTCGATCAAATCTCGATAAAAAAACGAAATAAAAGTCCAAATTGTGGAAAAAAGTTTAAATTTCGCCAAGAATTATCCGTTTTCGTGGCTTTTTTCGATCATATCTGATTGAAATTCCGAAAATTA